>OY720106.1:4683298-5356497 GCA_963082835.1 Leptogaster cylindrica
ATCAGTTCCCAATACCTCTTGTTTATATTGTCAAATTGAATGCGTCCTGCTAAGACTTCAGACATTATTTTGCTATGTACAAAGTGCATAGGTATGTTGAACATAGTATGCAAACCCTATTCACAAACTGCTATAATAAAAACTGGTATATATATGAAATTTACGACAGTGTTACCAAACGAAAGAGACGATTCATGCTGAGTTGCTCGTCGTAGTGATAGTCTCGAAGCAGACCGATTCGACGAGTGTGTTTCGGCGTGGATGCGGAAAGGATAACGGCTTCGCTAACAGCATGCTCAAAGCCGTAAGAATCGAAAAATGCAACTGGCAAATCCTTCTTTACTACTGCGTAGTGCAATAAAGCCATGTCGCCGTGCAACTGCAGGAATTTCTTGTAGTCTGCTTTCGGGCAATATTTCAAGGCTACATCGGGTGTGAAATCGAAAACGTCTGCTTTACAGTCTCCTGTGCTTTCTTCCTTGGTTTTTAACTTTGTAAAATTCATCCAGAATTCACTGTACACATACATTGATACAAATTTATTGTTCGGTTAAGATGTGAATTGACTACAAGAACTTACTTGGGGAGAGATTGAAATCCCATGGATCTAAAGAAATCATCGGAAACTTCCACAATTCGCCTGGCGTTGAGTCCGTATTCATCCAACTTTTCCTTAAGATTTGGAAGCTTCCTGTTGGGATAAGGATGTTCCAATATTGAAGATTTCTTCCATGCTTGAATTAAAATTTGTTCGATTAAGTGATGAGGAATCGGACCGTTTGCCGACACCACCAGCTCTCCGTATTTCTTATTCAGGACGTATCTGACATAGGCATGAAATTCCGTGTAGAATGGCTTCAACTGTTTCATCACGTCTTCCATGTCTTCCAAGAAGTTGGAATCCTCATATTTTTCGTACCACAAAGAAAGCTCGGATACTCCTAAAATACAATCGAGTAATTTATTATAATATATTTACAAAGTTCAAATCCTTGTTATTGTACCATTTATTTGTGCTGCTTCGTTGAATTGCTCAACTAATGCCTTTAGAAATTGTCTCGCTGTCGGACTCATTTTATTTCTCCATTCCTCCCAATAATACTGTAGCTCATGAGCATCTTGACTTTGAGAAAGAATTCGACGTACATCATTGATATAGGAAAGTTCACACTGTTCTTTGGACCGATACGCGCATAACGTTGGACTTTCAACCATTTTCACAAGAGCATCAACAGTGCTTACAACATTATAGAAATAATCCTCACCAAGAGCTTTCAATCCTGCATTGCTAAGTCTCGTCAATTGCTTTTTTAGAACTTCATCCCGAATTTCATTGAGTGGAAAATTTCTCGCATATCGAGCTATGGCCGCGGTTCGACTACACATTTCCTTAAACACTTCTAATTTGGTTACACCTTCCAAGAATCCAGAATCGGACACAAAATTCTCCTCCTTGATTTGATTATATGAGCTCCTAATTTGTTCATCGTATTGACGTATCAATTCTTGCGCTTGCTGTTCTATATTTTGTGTGCTATTCAGGTACATCCCCAGTGATTGGCACACCTTAACAGGAGAATTGTTATAAGTAAATAAGTTGATGTTGTAAACAAATTAAAATTTTTCACCAGAACACCCAAAATAAGAGTTGTTGTCTGTTGTCCCATTTCGGAGGTAGGTACTCACAGGAACAAAAATTTTGTGCAAAATGTATAATATGAAATTAAAAACGAACTCGTGCAAACTTAGTATTCGTGATGATGTTCAGACACCGACTATATTTGGTATTTCACACGTTCCCAAAATGTTGAACATTTCTTCCCATGTTCAGAAAAATATTTTTGATTTCGCGGTCGATGGATTTTTGTCACAAGATAGAATAAATTGCTAAAAATTTCTGATAAAGTGCTTTGTATCAAAGTGACTTGAAAACCAAACAATGAAACAAAGGTGAAGTTCAAATTAAATTGACCTCAACGGTGATAACTTCAATCGTAATGAACACTGTTGGTGTCTCGGTTGGTGTTGCATATTATAAGGTTGTTGAGTACATTTTTAATGATATCAATTCGTTTCTTACAGATTTTGTTTGTTAATAAATAACAGATTTTACACTCTTCAATTAAATTGTTTTTTTTTTGTGAATCCATCTCGACAATTTAAAATTTAAGAATAAAACCAGGTACTGAGCGAGAAATGACTACAAAGCAGATTATTTTACTTAAATCGATTTTATAAATTAACTAGCTGAGTGACCCGATTTCACCGGGATCAAAATCATAATACAATATACATATACATATATCGATATGATCGATGTATATTAATTGAAAAAAAGTAGTTAAATTATAAACGTTGATAAGTGAAATTTTTTTCAGGAACCACTAAATGGATTTTGAAAATTCTTATTGTTTGTTACAAATTACAATTAAAATTTAAAACTTCAATGTGCGAATGTACTATGTATATTCATAGAAGTTAATTGAATAATAAATATTTAATTGTGATAACAACTATTAAATTCGAAATTAATCATCGAATTTGCTTTAAACTAATTTCAGTAAAATTTCTTGAATTTAAGGAAAACTTGGCTTCCACATTCTGTGTGGCAGTTTGAATTTGCAAAATCTAGTAATGGATCTGAAATTAGTGGCCTCAAAATACCATCAATACTAAATTTCATTAACATTGTTCGAATTCGATATTCAATCTGCCTTCTTGAATTTACAGATCTTTATAGAAGATTCGAAATTAAAGTAACGAATTTATTTTACATTAATTTACACCAACTTTCTCTCTCACAGCTAATTCACAAAAAATTGTTCGCCATATATTGGGTTCGTCATTTTGAACATCCCAATTTGAATAGTAGATTCGAAATCAGATATTTCAAAATACCTTTATTACTAAATATCCCCTAATTCGTTGAAATTTAAAAAATTACGGTCGCCATATTGGATTCGCCATCGTTAATATATTTAAATTTGAATTGATTGATAGACTCGAAATGAATGGCTTCAAAATAGCTTTAGTAGTATAGCTCGAACTATTTTTCTGAATAAAACAAGACTAGGAATTATCGCAATTCGCAACCATACTCTAGAAATCTTGGACATATAGGTCAACCCGCATCCGTGCCCGAAAGTATTCTGATCTCACATCTCAAGACCCTTGCATGACAACTCGGTTTTTTCCTTCTTGGGAGTTGGGATTATTCCTTGAATTCCTTAAGTATCGAATATGCACATTTAATAATTCTCAAAACTACCCTAATTGCCGGCTTGGTTATTCCTTACATTTAACTAATAGCCACAGATGGCCTGTTTAATTATGTGCAATGTCCATACTCGAACTCTTCCTTAACTGCTTTATCACTTTGCAAGGGCCTTGAGTCGCCTACCTTAATACTCACGGATGCGGGAGGACAACTCCTTCCCAGATTCCTGTCGAACAGAATTTTTTTTCCAGATCATTCGGGTTTTCTTGATATTTTTTCGGAAATACAATTCGTCCTGCTATAGTAGGTACTAAAATATATCCACTTACATTTTCTGAGTTTTAAAAATTAGGGCCGCCATATTGAATTCGTCTTTTTGAATTTTAAAATTTTCGAAATCGGATTCGCAATCTGCATCTACAAAAACCTCGAAACAGTATTTATATTATGTATACCTAAGTAGTGTTTTAAGCACAATTGAGGTTAAATCCAGCCGCGTAATTTAAAAGTACATATGTATTTGTGCAAATATTATTCATACAAGAACATTTTGTGGACATAACGATAATAATCCTTCAGCTTTTGTAATTTCCAGTTGTGTACTTACCAAAGAGTTTAATAAGTTTTAGTTTAGATACTATCCTTAATTTAGCGAAAGTTATATTATTATTGCTTGTTCTCCTTTATGGAACTGATTCGCTCCATTAGAGACCGTGCTAAAAAAAGGATTCAAAACTTTCTGCAACGACAAAGTAGTTATGATCTCGCTTTCGTTCTGAGCTTTGCGGCAACATGTAAAACATTGACAACGTTTCTCCAGTTTCATAACTAAAAATTGAAAAGTGAAAGTGTTCCTTCGCATCAGTCCCTTTTGGTTTCCCACAGGGCATTTCCTTTACATTGTTTGTGGGCGATGATCCATGAATGAGTCATTCAATATTTCCGCAAATTGTATTCCAAATCGATCTGTATTTCCTGGTAAACAAGTGACAAGGAACAGGATTTATGAATCTAATTTTTATTGATTTACACGGCGAAACAAGGGCACAAGGATAAATAAATATCACAATGAGCCGAGGGGTAATGTTAATCGATAATTATACCAAGCAAAGAACATTGGAAACTGCAAAGAACTTCCTTCACTAGTATAGCTAAACACGTAAATCCTTTGCCACGGGCAAATTTTTTAGGAGCGCACGTGTAAAACAAGTTCAAATTCGTGACCGCATTCAAGTGGAAACTGGAATGAGGTCATCAAGCAGTTCATGTAGCCACTTTGGTTACGGCACGAATACTACAATCGAACTAGGGCGCAAAACTGGCTGAAACTGGAGCTTGGGAAGATGGTTGTGATGTATCAAACGTTCATTCTTTTTTTTCGGCAGTTGGTAGGACGATTTAAAGGACATGGTGGTTGCGGTGGAAGCTGCCGAGGATGCTGCTCCCAATTCATGTATAAATTTTAGACGAATGTGGTTTTGTTTCGGAACATTGCAACTGGCATTAAAACAACTAAACAAAGTGTTTCAATTAAGTAGGATGCATCTTTCATTAAAGAGCCGTTCTGGTCATTGGCGCCGGGAGGGGAGTGCAAGGCATTGCACTTGCTACTAAAAAAAATAGTGTTGAAAAATAGAAATAAAACAAAACGAGTCAAGTTTTGTGATACAAAATACTGTTTAATACGAGGTTTAATATCTTGTTTAAAATAAAAGCCTAAATGGAAAATAAGGATAAACCCCAACAAATCCCAAGCCATGTTCTTCACGCGTAGACGAAATGCACGCTTTTGGCCTAGTATTAATCTAAACTTGAACGGCTGTGTAATCCCCTGGACGGATGAAGTTAAATATTTTGGGATCACCCTTGATAGATCCCTCACTTTTGCAAAGCAGATTATCTCAGTGCTCAACAAAAGAAGCCTCCTAATAAAAACGTTGTACCCATTTATAAACAGAAATTCGACACTAAGCGTCGAAAACAAGCTGATAATTTAGAAAGTAATTTTTCGTGCACACATGCTTTATGGAGGTTCTATATGGTTTAAATGTTACAAATCTCGCAAAACAAAATCCTGAAAATGATTTTGAACCTGCCAAGGCATTTCTCCACCTCTGAACTGCACAAAAGGGCAAACATAGAACTCATAAGTGAAAAACTAAACACCTTAGCAACCAATTTCTTTGAAAAATGTTCGCACTCCCAAAATCCCCTTATTAGGCAAATCAGTAGTCTGTAAATCTAGGATAGTGTATTTATTGAAATTTAGATTAACTAGTCTTTAAGTTTTATTATATGCAAAATAGTCTTGGGTTTTTTCATACAACATTTTTTCCCCAAATTAGTTATTATTGATAAATACAACTTTCCGGCTATGTCTACCTAATATATTGAAGCTGTATGAGTCCTTTGATTCTAGTACTTAAAAATATGCAGTTCTATTATATGTAATCAAGATTAATGTAATCAAGATTATGGAATAAACTGAATTGGAAATTGGAAATAAAAGCCTATACACTATACAGTCTTTATGGTTATTTATTTTGAATCTTCAAACGTTTCGAATCTTTTTTTGGATTCTTCTTCAGTGACTATTGGGAATAAATTTTTTAAAATATTTACAAAAAAACATTTTACAAAAATTTTGTATACATTAATACTTACAATTCAAAGAATAATATAATAATAACAATAATTATAACAATGTTTGTTTTTAAATTTTTGCTGCTTATTGAAAAAATTTTTAGATTAGATGTCGTATTGAAAATTTTTTTATATTGTTTTTCAAAACTTACTAAACTTATAGTAACCTTGAACATAAGGTTAAATTTAAAGTGTATTAATACACTTAGTTATTTTATTTTAAATTTTATTAAGTAAAGTTGTGTAAATGTCATTGATGTTTTTAGATTCAACACTTTTAATATTTACACAGTTTTCGCTTTTTTTTTTATAAGCACCTCTTCAGGAAATAACGGTTTATAATATTTATTTTCATGTACTAATATTTTGACATATTCAAAATTTTTATGATTATTGTCTATGTGGCTTGTCGACATGAATTTATTAATACTAACGAAGAAAATACTGTTTAGTCATATTTATAAAAAACCGTAATTAGTAAAAAATATCAGAACTGTAAAAACAAACTACAAACAAACACAAACCTAAATTTGGTATGAAATTCCAGACATTGCTCGGTCCGCAGGTACTTAATATTTAATATGCAACGCCTATTTATTACAGAAACATTAACATTTCGATTTTATTAAATTTATTAGATTAGGTAAATATTACATTTTCATTAACTCAAGTGTCCCCTCAGACTGCATTAGGAACTCTTGCTTGAGTTCATAGAGTTCTCGAACTCTGCTCTTAACACTTCGAAATTTCTCTGAAGAGGGCGTGTAAAAACTTTCAGAGCTAGAAAACCATAGTAACCCTTCTGACCTCTGTGATAAAGCCCAAGTCCTGATAAAGGACTTTCGGGGTTCGGTACTACTTCTTGGGCGTCAATAAATGGCACTGTATGTTGTGCTCCATCCTTTATATTGTCGGAATGCGTAAAAAACAAATAATCTCCTGACTTTGAAAACTCCGTGGACTCCTCTTCAAATGGTACGTCGGGATGTTTTAGGTTTAGTTCGCTACTGTAAATCGCATTTATAGTATAATAAATACCGTACTTTTCAAAACTATGAGTTACTTACTGGGCGCATGTCCGGGATGGGTGCCAATCTGGGTCCTCTAGTTCTATAAGGTGTGCGCTCTCAGGACTCACCGTCGCATAATTGACCTTTAAGAATATTTTATTGTTGTCAAACGCAAACTTCACCCCTGCTATTATATGATTAAGAGTTGTAATATCACAAAGGCTTATTTTAGTGTCAACGGCTCGTATCTCTACGGACTTTTCTCGCGTAGGGTGCGACGACTTCCATCCACTAGTTCCAGGCTTGATTGTCAATTTCTCGGTAAGGACACCCTGCCTTATTTCAATGTGCAGTATCTGGTTGGTTATCTTAAATCGCAAGCCCGTTACAACCCTAGAAAAAAGCATGCTAAGATGTTGGCAACTTCATGAACCAATCTTACTTGTCGGAGGCCAGATCAGACGTGACCTCTTCCAAACTGATGTATTTAACTGCCTCATAGGGATTGTCACAAGTGCAGAAACAATAATTACACAGATCACCTTGATAAATTGTGCTCTGTGTGGATTTTTGTAGCAACTAAAATTAAGAAAAACAAATTATTTAAAAAAAATTAAATAAACACAACTTTTACAAACAATGCGGATTGTAGGTAGCTTTGAGCAGCACTTGTATTGAAGATTCTTTATTTGCTTCTTAATAGACCTATAGTTACTTATAATAATACCAAAGAATATATTATATTCTATAAGATAAGAATGAGATATTCTTTGGTAATACTGTGCTCACTGCTCAGCTCAGAGCTGAGAATCAAACTCGCGTACTAACCACTCTCGAGAGGGCGCGAGAGAAAGAACTTTGCTGTATAGTTAAGTACGATCTGGTTTGACGAAACTCAATTCCGTTCAATTCGAAAGGACTCTAATATTATAATATTATACGTATTATGTAGTTTTCTAGCACCTGCATTGTTCTCTTTTACCTACTTAATAAGATTCATATTTACATTTACCTACCTTAGTGTACTTTGTGTGACACTTTTCGCTTTGTCCAACTTTGCCGTAATAGGTCAACTCGTTTTTACGAAACCATTTCCGTTCTTCGGTGTAGAAATGATCATAAAAACGCGGGACCTGCTGCAGACTTTGCTGTGGATCTGATTTCTGAAAATTCCAAATTCATTTATTCTTAGCGATTTTCACACATAATAATGTATAATTTGAGACAACTTACATACGGGCACAATTCGTACTGGTATGCCAGTCTCTTGCAGTTGTTCAGCTGCCCTCTGCATTGTCCTTGTTTTCTATGAGCGATGTTGCCACAATTTGAATTCGAGGATTTATTGTTAAGATGGCTGCAGTCAAAGTCGCATCCGCGTTCGCCTTCTGAATAAAAGCAAGATTCATACGCGATGTAACCTTGAGTTAATCTGCCCATTTCGAGATACTTTCCAGACTTCCTATAAGCATCGGATTCACATCGCTTCATTTCATTGTCCGTGACATTCAGTGCGGCAATGAAGCCGTCAATATATTGCAGAACCCTGTTTTTGTAATGGCTCTGTGATATTTTCCGTTCATCGTTAGGGTTTTCTAAAAGTTTAAATAAATTAGAATAAGAGAATATTATATATGTTGAATCAAATCTTCGAAAATGATAAATGAATTTGGAACAATGAACATAATGTGTTCTTGAAATTAACTAATTATGTGTAACCTTTATCCATAGATACTCTAGAAAGTAAGAGCTCTGTTCAGAATTGAAATATAAAGTACTAGCAGGTCTACCCGGTTTCACCCGGGACGGTGAAAATCATAATATAGTGTACTTCATATTACATTTTGAATAATTGGAACTATCCCCAAACGCAACCTAGACCGCATACCTATATGTTGGTAGTTCTCATTCATCGATTATAATTCATCTATATAATTTCGCGAAAACTTGTGTATTTGTGCCGTTAAGGCAAATCTTTCGACGGCTAATTAACACCACTTTCGGACATTAATCGAAATTTCAAAAAAATCTTGTATACGTGTTTCTTTATTTCTAACAAAAGGGCAAATACCAATTTTTTGAATTTTGAAGATGAAAACACGGATTCAACTTCTGATGCCGAATTCGCGGTTGTCGCTCACTTTACTGCCAGGCATACATTTACTACGTTTACATGTAGAGTCGAAAACAGTTTTTATTTCATTTTAAATAAAATTTACAACTTGATGGCAGTTGTAATTGTAAGCATAAAAATCTCAGGTTAGAACCATAATACAGCAGAAAAAGGTTCAACTTCAATCGATTAAAACAAACCTGAGTCAGAAACCAACTGTAATTAAAGCTTATCTAAAGTTTTTTTTATAAATTGAACATATTTTGTACCGGAGCTATATTAAAACGCGATCGAGGGCTAATATAAAGTAGCCTATGTCGTAAGTTGGAAGGATATAAAGTCATGTACAAAATTTCGTGCAAATCGATCGAGTCGTTTCTGAGGTTACTCTACACAAAAATCCCGGACATTCGCATTTATATATAAGGGATGTATGTTCGGCTTATTTCAGCACCCAGTTTTAACAACGATTATCGACTGCCTCTAGAAGGTAGTCTC
The DNA here is from genome assembly GCA_963082835.1 of Leptogaster cylindrica. Lineage (NCBI taxonomy): Eukaryota > Metazoa > Arthropoda > Insecta > Diptera > Asilidae > Leptogaster > Leptogaster cylindrica. The sequence goes on from OY720106.1 coordinate 4,692,780, forward strand.
CCCTACATCCGAAGTTATCCTTTTTACAGAAATACCAACGTACCTGCACCAAGCCAATCCAGCATATTGTAGGAGAAACTCGTGAGCAGTGATCCAGAAACTTCAGTAACCAGGATTTTTTCAAAAAACTGATACAGCAATTGCTGTGCCGACTGATTTTCGTTACACAACGTTTCTCTTTTATCCTGAAAATTAACAAAATGATTTTTTTCTAAAGAAAACACCTCAATATTATAACTTACTCTTGCTAAAAGCAGCAGTAGAAGAGAAGAACTAGTGGAAGGTCCTTCATCGAAAACTAGTGTCTGCAATTCTTGTAGTTTGAAATCAATTTGATTATGTCCTCTAACGGAATCACTTGCAAATTCTTCAAGGGTACGATTATCAAAAATCAGGCTTTTGTCATTAAATTCAAACAATCTATTTTTGAGAGTATTGATATTCTCTATCAAATTAAGCACTTGTTGTAACTTGATGTAAAAAGGTAACTTTTCATCAAGTTGAGCAGACATACTTGTTAAAATTAAATCCACTCCGTGGTCAATCTGAGTACAAAATACAGTAAAATTTAATGTAACTTTTTGCGCAATATTTCAAACTACTTCTATCAAAAGCAAACCTTTTTATCTAGTCCTGAGAGCTGACTTATCGTCTTATCTATGCCTTCTTGCATTTTGGTCCTGCTATCGCCAGTTGCGGCATCCTGGATTCCCGAAAAATCCTTTTGAGATGTTCTAAGTAGATCCCAAATGTCTTCAAGATTTGCTTCTGTGTGTGTGGCACAAATACCAGTTAGTACCACTAACAACACCCATCTCTGTGGAATCTGCATAGTTTAGAAGTGCATGAGAAACTCTCTAAACTCTACACTACAACTTGGGAGACTTTTGTAACACACTTTCAACTGACACTCAATGGCGAACTAAAAATCAGTTGAGTTTCCTCACTATTTAAGCGAGTTAATTACGATTTGTTAGATCGTATTTTGGCGTGTGGTGTTGTTATCATAGTGGAGGAATTGTTGGATCACATGAATTTTTCAATAAAAAATGTGAAAATCAAGTAAAACTGAATTTAAATAAATCCATAGATAACAAAAGATTAGGTACGTTTGTTTCGCCTTTCCCGATATAAAATTTCTAAGCTTTTCAAATTCTTGAAAATAAAAATTTGATAACGAAAACTCGTGTTTGCCCTTTGACCAACCCGTCACAAAATTTCATAGCACGTAGAGGCCAAGTGCTATAAACTTTACAAAGAGTATCAAAGCAAAATTTCGCTTGTTCGCCATTTGCATGTCCCCTTGTCTCACTGATCGACGCAGTTCTCTGTCCGAAACGGAAAACCTTTCTATTTTCAAATGAATGCCTATTCACTTTAATACAAATAAGCGTGCGCCGAGTTCAACTAGTACTGCAGTATAATTATTATATTAGTTTAGGCCAATTACGAAATACCTTGATGTATGTTTGTTTAGAAATCGTATGTAAATAACCGTGCAAAAAAGTTTGCCATTGTAAGAATAGAAATTTGTGTCAAATTACAAATTATTGAAAACGCTAGTAAAAAGGGAATGTTTTCGTTATCTGAAAAATTTCAAGATCGTGTAAAATATGATCCTACCGTAAAAGGATCGGTTTTGTGATTTGAGTGAACCGAAGAAAATATCGTTAACGGTAAGGCTTAGAACTTTTTCATTATTTTTCCCATGATCGTTCCAAAATTATTCGGAAATCACCAACAAAGTGAATTGTCGGAACTCAGAGTTATCGGTATCGACGCATTGTGTCCTTTCTGAATATGCTTAAGAAATTAGATAATACAATTCGGCTTTCCAAGAGTTCCCCATACATAACCCGTTTGTCTTCATAGTAAAAAACATCATGTTGAAAAGATCTATTAACTGAGAATGGTTTCATGTCTGTTGGTGGGTGGGGACAGTGCCCATACAAATTTGGCAAGATCCTTTACCATACATACGCTATATGCCGGCTGGCTAGCTAGTGAATACAGTGAGGTTCTCAAAAAAAGCTGCTGTGGACTAGATACATTTTTTTAGAAGCAAATCCTTCAGTTTTGAAGCGAAGGCTTCATTTTATAAATAAGAATAAAGTATAACCTTCTACCTTAAGTGTGGCCGCACTGCGCACACATACCGATTCTTACCGGGCCGGGCTAACGGCTAACGCAAACATTGCTTACTCTGCGGACGGGCATTCCTTACCGTGACCAGTAAGAATCGGCATATGTGACTTAATATGACAATATGACTTATGAATATGAATATGACTTAATTTTTTGCAAGCAAAAGCTAATGCGTAATGCCTGCACACAGCAGCGGTTATCTATACTTCTGCCGCACTTACGCTTTGGGATGCGTGCGTTCTATGATTTCAAAATCGCAAGAACCAAAAATGCAATTCCATTTTTAGGGTTCCGTACCCAAAGGGTAAAAACGGGACCCTATTACTAAGACTTCGCTGTCTGCCCGTCCGTCCGCCTGTCGGTTACCAGGCTGTATCTCAAGAACCGCGACAGTTGAAATTTTCACAAATTATGTATTTCTGTTGCCGCTATAACAACAAATACTAAAAACAAAATAAAATAAATATTTAAGGGGGGCTCCCATACAACAAGCGTGATTTTTTTGCCCTTTTTTGCTCGATATCTATAATACCAACAGGTAGGTACTTGACATATTCACAAAATACTCAGTTGTATTTTTACTTTAATAATAAATAATAAAATTAAAATAAAATAAATATTTAAGGGGGGGCTCCCATACAAAAAACGCCATTTTTTGCCTATTTTTGAGGTACGGAACCCTTCGTGCGCGAGTCCGACTTGCACTTGGCCGCATTTTTTTTATTCCTGTGATGCTGCAGCGATATGAGCTCCATGAAATACTGGTATATATATTATATATATATATAATATTTATTTATTTTTTACTCTTACGATTTTGAAATGCACAAATAAAATCCGTAAAAGCTGCCCTGGGGGCCAAGAATCTTCTCACGATCGGCCGTGCCCTTTATTGTGGACTGTGGTGTACCTACATTTCTGGAATCCTTAATATGTTTTCTGGAATTTAAAGCAAAGCAATTTAAAAACACATATTCGATATTTTAGAGTAAATTATAATACATTGAAATATTTCAATGATTCCAATTAAACCGAATAAAAATATTTATCGTGAAACTTTATAAAATTGAAGAACCACTTGTAAGTTGTATTGAGAACAAATTTTGATTTAAAAAAAAATGGTTTTGTAAACCAAAAATTTCATAATTTCATATGTTTTAAGTGGACTTGAAACAAATCCAATTAGATATCTGATTTGTACATTTAGTGCAATGTAGCTATGTAGGTTAATGACTCCAATCTGATTCTGGAGAAACTTACATTTTACGAATATTAACTAATATTTGTAAAATGTATGTTATTGTTTATTCTTTACAAAAAGTGTGCAATTTGACTAATGAACTGTTATCCAAAATAACTTCCAGATAATCTAAAGAAACCAAAATGAAACAAAAACACAATTAATGAACTCTTTGTGAAAATTGCGCTTTCAAATATCTATTTTTCCACAAATCAATAAAGCCACTCTGCAAGCTAAAATCTTTCAGCAATACTTCTAGGTAGATTAACATTGTGAGGATTTTGCTTCCCCTGCATCCCCGACTTGGCACAATGTTAAAAACGTTTCTGGAAAAAGCGTCTCACGTGTTCGGCATTCTGTGCCAGCGCTATTAACCGCCATTTTCATGTCAATAGAGGAATTCTAAGGTGCAGATTGCAGAACTAATGAGAAGTGAAAATCTTTGTGGTTTTGTGAACGAAAGCAAACAAAAGGGTGTTTCCAGATTTGTTTACTCTCGTCGAAACCATTGTGTTCACTTTTATTTTATATCACAAACATAAAATGGGAAAGACCATTTCCACAAAAACTATAATTGTTCTAGGTGAGTATTTTATTTGTGCCACTGAAAAATCTGCACAACTATATTTTAAATGATTGCAAAGAATGAATATGGGTAATGCAGGTGAAAAACAAATGAGCTGCAATCGTGCAATAAATTAACTATAAATTGGTTTAATTACTTATAATTATTATATAATTTATATTATACCTCTGGATTAAATCCGAAGATATCTTTAAGTTCTTCTTTCTCCAATGGCTACAATATTTTTGAAAATTTTTTAAATAGTAAATAAAAGAAAAGTTTAATTTTAATATTAATACCTATATAAAACCTATATAATAATATAATATACTGAGCTGAGTGACTGACCCATCAACGCCCAGCTTAAACCCTTGGATCTAGAAATTTAATTTATTGATTCGCTTAATACAAGCTACAAAAAACTTAAAATTAAGTAACAAGTTGAGCTTGGCAATGTCCTAGGTTATCTGAAGTTTATGAGCTCTTGAGATTGCAATAATGTCAATATATGTATATTAGATTTGAAGCTTTTGTCATCCCAGTGCTTGACAGTTGGATGCAGAAATTTCTAAACTAGATTCTATATTTTACAAAGAGGTTCCCTTTATAATGTTGTAGGGGTGGATTTAGTTATTGTAAGGCTCTAGGCTATTTCACATGTTAGACCTCTCTATTACGTCACAGAGAGTTGCGTTTTATTCAAGGGAGTGCAAGTGTAGTAAAAGGATTATTGGAAAGTTTGGGGATTTTGCTTTGATCTTGCTGTGATTAATTAATTATCAATTATAATTTGAAGCATTGTTAAGTCATTGCTGTTTATTTAAATCTCGGCTGCAGGCCCCCAAGGATTTTCAGGTCCTAGGTTTCAGCCTATCCAGCATCTAGGTGAATCCGCCCTTACTAGACAAGGAATAAGGCGGCAGTTTTTGAAATTCTATCCTTAAGACGGTAAAATAGGTGATACAAATTTTTATGGAAATCCGTCATTTTTTATGTAAAAAATTCATAAAAATAGGTAGGTATTTGGCCTTTCGTTAGAAATAAGGGAACACGTGAACCAGTATTTTATGAAATTCAACCCCCTGGCCAAAGGGGTAAAATAGAAGGTGAAAAGCATAGCCTTACTTTTTTAACTTTTGAGGGGTTTTAACTTTGAGTGACCATTCTTTTGAACCGTTAGATAAAGCTCAATAAAACTTACCTATCTTTATCCTAATCAAACCCAGAAAACCATTTGTTACTGAAAAAAATAACCAACTATTATTTTAACGGAAACGGTTCTATATATACCATATATACGTCGCGTTTCCGACCAGTAAATAACAAATTATTTCTTTTTTTTAAAACCTAAGCAATAATTTTTTTTTCTAGTAGTGGCTAGAATTTGCAATATTTGTCGCAAATCCGTTAGGAATACGCAATACATAGTACACTGCAAAAGTGCAAACACTTACCGGAATTTATCGCAAGAAAAAACTTTTCAGCTAAAAAATTAACTCAAACTTTTATTCAAACAACCAAACCAAACAGTAAATTTAATCTGCTAACCAGGTAAAAGTCCTTAATTGAAAGTGCATTTTTCAATCTAATTGCAAAGCTCAGGCTTAATAAAATCAACTTAACAAATTCGTGCGAAATTATTTCTGCTCTAAAAATGGCGAAACGTGGAATCGTGTGATAAGAATAGTCGATAAATTTGATTGTTGGCAGCAACCCCAAGTAACCCCAAGGCAAATACATATAAGAGAATTTCCTGTAGATACAGTTTTCGGAAAAGATTGTACTTACAGTACATATGAATGCAAGGATGTGCAATTACCTCTATTTCTATAGCTATCTACATGTACGAGTATATGTATAAGCATGTACCAAGTCCATCGTCCATTTCTGTTTGCACAAGGATATGCACTTAAATATTTGCGGCCTTCATATGTTCATTCAGCCCTACTTCCAGTGTTTAACAGGATCAAGTGAAATGGCGAATTGCCCTTCTCCTCGATTCCTCTCACCCAGATCTGCAATGCGGTCAGCCTTATGTGGGAAAATAAAAATGTGAAAAATATTTGAAACAATTGTTGTACTACTTGGCGATTTTGTGTGGTCAACTCTCGGAGGTCATCTTCTCTATTCTACCAATTGATTATGTTTTGTTTTTTAATCAAGTTATGTTGTCCACAAATTAATAAATACGTCAGTATTCTCTAGAGTTTTGACGAATTTAAACGGGAAAACAAAGAGTTTCATTCAGTAGATTTGAGTTGTTTTATTGAAATAGGACAAACAGGATTGTTTAGTAATCTAAATTATTTTTGTAACAGGAACTGAAAATTTAACTCACAAAAAACCATTTCTAGAATTATAGTCTTCTATAAATTATAAAATAATCTTATGTGTTTTAAAATTTATTTTACAATGCAAATTTAGAATAGTTTTCACACCGTTAAAAACGTCATAAATCTGTCCAGAATCAATTTATTGTTTTCGAATAAACATAAAGCAACTGAAGTACATGATCATTAATTATTTTGAAGCATGTAAAAGGAGCATACGTATCCATTAAAGTTAAAGCCTCTTTAAGCCCGAAAAACAGTTTAATGAAAGGCTAACCTGACAAGGTACACACAACTGAGCGAAACTAAAAAGGACATTTTATCGTGCCAATACTGCGGTCGACATGGCTTATGTTTTTCAGTGTGCGTGATGCACGCAACACTTCCTTCAAAGGAGCTGTAATGTGGTAAACTTTAGATCCCTAATTTACATAGTCGTTCACAACACGAAATGGGAATTGGTCTCCTTTTGTTTGAATGCCATTCGATACTATAGTTTAAGTGTGCTTTGAGCAATTCCGTTACGATATTGTTTCCGTTGCGGTGTTATCGTTGACTTTTGACAGGTCACTAACACTTGCATTAATTGCCTGAGGAAATCGCCAGATATTGGGTTGCCTTTTCAGGATTTACGCAAGTGACACAACAGAGAAAGTTTTATCGCAGGATTGGTTTTTTTTTTTTTGCAATTGCTGTTACACGGTCATGTAACACCAAAAGGATTAAAGGAAGGTTACTCAACTTTAGGAACTACAGTCCAAAGTTTTTAGATTTTTTTTCGCAATAATACCTATGTAACGTTTTTTAAATTAGTTGGTTGTTGATAATATTCGTAGATAGCTAATAAGTATATTATTTTTTAACGTCTTCTGTGCCTATGGAAAAAATCAAAAATAATTTTAGTAATTTGGTTTTCTTCCGAACAAACAAAACAAAAAACTTTTTAACAAAAAATTAAGCCGACGAAAAAAGAAACCGAAAACCGAAAAATAAAGTGAACCGTTACTTCTAAAGATATTACGAAAACACCAAATTGCCAATATGGCGACGATTTTTTGAAGATGACCGTTTCTCAACTCGTATTTCTAGGGACTTGGGGTGGGCCACTCAGGACATTGTTCTGAACGTTTACACCAATTTTCAGCCTGTTATTAATTTTGTCATACTTACTGAACTGGACTACTTTAGGAGTAGAATTTTGTTATCAAATTTAAATGGGAGTAACTTCTACTGGGACTAGCTAACTAATTTAAATGGGGCTAACTATGCAATCAAAAAAGAAGGGGGCCGGTCATCATCCGATCCGATCACAAGTCATCCGAGCAAAAACGACAAAAATCATCTGAAAAATTTGTATAGGAGGACTTCTGGCTGAATGACTAGTGACCGCGGTAGCCTAAAAAGAATCATCAAAATCTGAATACTCTGTAAAGAGTTATGCGTGGTCATATATAAAAAAAATATACGCAGCGAGTCCTTATTTTGCGTCGGTTAAAAAGTTAAAATATTTCTTTTCCAAAGTAATAATAATAGTAATAATAATAAAATGTGTAATAACTTTTAAAATATCCAAAGCAACAAGAACTCTTTTACATTAGGTACATAAAGGACTTTTGCGAACTCTTTAGGACCATTTGACGATAATAATTAAATTTTCATTTTCAAAAGCATTATTATAAAAAGTTTCAATAATTGTCCCTTCAACATTTTCCTTCTGGACAACTATCATTTTGAATTAATCAAAAGAACTCTGATTCACTTTTTTTATATTTTGGAAAACGAACAAAAGAATAATATTGTTAACTCGAAAATCTTTTCAAGCATCTCGGTGTAGAATTGATTTTATGAATAATGTGCCAAGGAGGTTTTTTTTATGAAATTCCCGTCAGCCTTATATCCTGAATGCGGATCAAAAATATTGAAATTTGCACCGATTTCAATTCGTTTAAAAAGTAGAGAGGAAAGATATCGGCAATTTCACATAAAGCACAGAATCGAGAGATGATTCAATCCAAAACTAATGAAATCGATTTCCATGTTGAAGACAGATAGTTTGAATGGAATTGAGTCCACTTTACAAGAGACCTTACCAGGGCCAGGAAACTAGGAATGAAGAAGAAATTCTTTTATGTCAGAAACAAGTGTTGGTTTTAATTTTATATATGATGTCTACCTTTAGCCGCATATCTGTTGTGAAATTCAACGTCAATTATATATTGTAGTTCTTCCACGCAGGACACTCGTAAACGATGACAATACATTCTATCAATATTTTATCTCGATAACACAGAAAGATGGAATTAAAGGTCAAGTTCGAAGAAGAAAAAAATCTGGCAACTACTTCTTAGTGTTGCCATAATATAAGTCTGAATCATTTTCATACAAAAATTTCACTTAATGTTTATTTATTTATTGATTTGTTTATATTTTAACGTTTTTTCGTTAAACATTGTTCAAATGAATGGATTATTAATCAATGAATTCTTTGGACAGAATTCTCTAAAACGGTTTTTTTTCCACGATCTTGACATTTTACAGATACAAAAAGTTTTAGTTTTTTATATACCATTTTAATAACTTAGAACAATTATTTCTTTTTTTGACATGGGAAAACTGTCTTTGAAGGGTATTTCATCTAGGGTATTTCATAAGTAAGCGGTCTAATCCAATTATATATACTATTGTACGTACTCATTTTAGTATATAAACCATTTAAAAAAACGGACGAACAGGGTAGGAACTGGTCGGACTGTATATATTCAGTACCCGCGTACGTAAATATTCAGGTCATTTTACTATGAGCAGTTGATGTAATAACAAAAAACGTTTTGGGTTAAAATCATGAACCCGTTCATGATTTCGCCTAAAGTCAAAAGTATGTACCTCCAATATTCGGCATTTCCCATTGATGCTTACCGCTCCGTCATTTCTGGGAACTTAATATCGGAGCGTGTAAATCGGTCTTGAGATTCTTGAGATTAAGTACGTCAATCGCACAAACTGACGCACAAACTTTTCTCGTTTACTTACTTTGGTTTCCGATAATATCATATACTATAGGTACTTTTGTCCTTACTAATTCTCACTAAAATTATAATTGGGAAAGTGAGTTGGTTTCCATGAAACTTTGCAGCGCGTGTTATGAAAGTGCAATAAGTTACGTCATGGGCATCAGCAGAAATTTTTTTAATGGTGGTTCAATATGCAACTTTAGTACCTATATCCTATACTATTAAACGAGCAATATTTGTATATATATATATATATATATCGGTAATCGCGTTCTAGAAAACGGCTCTAAGGATTTTGATGAAAATTTCAGATTAGGGGTTTTTGGGGGCAAAAAACCGATCTAGCTAGGTGTCATCTCTGGGAAAACTCGTTTTCCGCGAGTTTTCACGATCCAAACAACAGTATTGTCTTGCCTATGAAGTAGATTGAAAAATTCGGCAGTCGTGGTATCTGTTTCAATAGTTCAGTGGTAGAGCGTAGGTCTCATGTGCCGAAGGCTATGGGTTCGATTCCTGGAGTGGCTGGCCTTTTTTTTTCTTTTTTTTTTCTAATAATAAGAATAATTTCTGTCTGCGAAATAGATAACGAAAATTTCTCTAAAGATTTGTGGAAAAACAATAATTGTTGTACACAATAATTGTTGTACACAATAATTGTTGTTCAGTAGAAATTACATACTATCGGTAATCGCGTTCTAGAAAACAGCTCTAAGGAGTTTGATAAAAGTTTCAGAATAGGGATTTTTCGGGGTATAAAATCAATCTAGCTAGGTTTCATCTTTGGGAAAACTTGTCTTCTGCGAGTTTTAACGATCCAAACAACAATATTGTCTTTCCCAATAATCAGATTGAGGAATTCGCAATACATCGTGTTTGTTTCAATAGCTCAATGGTAGTTCAGATTTTCAGATGGGTCAGGCTTTTTTTCATTTTTGTCCATAAAAGGTGTTTTTTTTTTTAAACAAAACAGTAAACAATTATTTTAATACGAGATATTATAAACGAGCACTGTCTGAAAGCAAAATGGATCTCAAAATCCGCTCTAAGGATTTTTTTTAAAAACGTGTTGTACTACAGATAATGTATTTTTGGATTATGTGAAAGTTTTTTATAATTGTGAAAATAAACTATAAAGAAGAAAATAATTTGGTTTTTCTACAGAGGATTTTCCAAAAGTAAAATCATATTTTTTCTTCTCTTTAGTCTGTTTACATAGTGTAGAAAAATTTCAGAAAACCAAAAAGTTTTTTGTTTTTTATTTTCTACTGTTTGGTCTTCTTAATCGATCAATTGCGCGAAGCATTTCCCATAAACAAATAATTCCCATCTGGTACTTGGGCAGTAGGCTATTAGTCCTGGTAAAATGTTCTGGACTTATTGGAATCTTAAACAGGAATGAATGCGGATTGTCGTTTGATGACCCACGGTCGTATTAATTGTATATTTGCTGTTATTGGAATTATTTCAATAATGAAATAATACGTAGCGGTACCATCATATAGCGGTCGCATTATTACGGTGAGTGATGTCACGACGACGGTAGCTCTTTACGGTGGAGAACTGTTTGTCAACGTTTTTTTGTCGTCGATAGTGTCCGTAGCGCTGCACCCGTATTTAATTTTTGTGTATGCTTAGACAAAAAAAAGTCTTATTGTTATTTTCTGCATAAAATAGGCGAAATACTCAAAAAAACAAGTACTATATTAATTTATATAATTTTACTTAAATATATATTTAATATTCTTTATAATATTTGCCAGTTTTACCGATTGAAATATGCAAACTGACTCCGAATTCTAAATTTACAACTACTGCCACCGTCATTGTCGCCATATTTGGGTACACCGTTTTGCTTACCTCACTCACCGTACTAATGCGGCCGCTACTTGACGGTACCGCTTCAAACCAGAGCTTAACAGAAGATTCGAACGCTTGCCCAAGGCGTTACCAAAGAATATCTATTTAGCGAAGGCTCAGCTGCCAGCCAATTTAAAAGTACAGCATGAAAAAACCGTCAGCTGATTGTCAGAAGCTAAGAATAACTACGTCAGAGGCTGCGAACTTTTTAGTACCCTTTCCCTCTTGTACGCTGTGTACATTAGATTAGTGTCCTCTCTCTCACATGTTTCTTTTTAATTTTTTTTCCATATACACTCAAAAAACAGTTTCGGTTCTTATTAAATAGATATTCTTTGGCGTTAAGTTAACGTAACTTCCGAGCATAGCTCGGTCTCCAGGTACTGTGTATTAAATGGGCAGCGGAAAATGAAATGGCCCCATAGAAAATAATTTCTTTCCTTTATGTTCGATGTGATCCGATCATACTTTTAACATTATACAACGCCTTCTTAATTGCAAATGATTCACTAGATACTAGACGTTTCCCAAGAGGGTCTACGATCGGTGTCTTTTTATTGTGATTAGACTTAAGAGCGTACTGAATACGCGGTCTATCATATAGCCAATAGGAAGACGGGAAAGTCAACTCCAATTTATTTGAAATATCATAATATTATTGAAAATGGATCACTATTATATTACATTACTTTATATTATTATTTAAACCCTTCGCTGATCCCCGACGTTGTCTAAAATCCATGAACCCCAAAATAAAATTTATTTTGCCCCCTGCAACGATTGCAAAGTTTAAAGATCCACACGGGTCAGTAAGAACCTTTTTTGGGAACCCACTTGTCTACATAATAAGAACACACAAAAAATTTCTTTGAGAAAAAAACAACTTGAGTATTTAATTTTCACAAAAATAAACGAAAACTACCAAACTAAATGTTATGTATGTATATGTCTATTGTATATTGTTTATTCAGTATTACTTACGCAGCAGCATTTTATAAGTAAAGCAATTTCTTTATAATTAAGATCATTTGCGCAAATGGCTGAATTTCAAGAATCAAATGTTGACTTTACGCAAATGTGATTTTATTTCTATTCAACTATGTACATTGTACATAATATGGTATATTGATTTAGTTGTTCGAACATCGAATTATTCTTGAAATTGTCGCACTGTAAAAATTGTTCATTGTAGGTAGCGTATATTTTATACATACATTACATTTATAGTATATGTGTTGCAACCTCGAAATATATATAAAAGCGGCATTTATAATCTTTTTCTCAATAAGTTTTTGTAAAATGATGTGGATTCTACTTTTTATTGCTAGTGTTGCAGTGTTAGGCAATGGCGAACCCATCGTGAATGGACATGATGTGCTAAACATGCGTTATAGTTTTGTTGTACAACTCATCATTAAAGGAACAGAAATGGTCCAAATGGATGCCAAAACGAAGCGTTCAAAAACTTATTATGAGGGATGTACTGGTTCGCTAATACATGAAAATACTAATGCTAAAACTGCTATTGTTCTAACGGCTGCGCATTGTGTTGCCAGATCAATAACAAAACCTGAAGTTAGAGTCTACGGTGGACAAGTCCGGAAAGCACAATTAGCGGATGAGTTCAACTTCAACGCAAAAATGTGGAAAATGAAGGACTTCCTTGTTCATCAATTGTACAATACGCACTTAAAGGTAGATGTAGCATTACTTTATGTAAAAAGGAAGAATCCCCGCGAAAATGAAAAGCGATATCAAGTTAGCGTTGGGCAATTTGGACCAATACCTCTCGAAGGTACCACAATAACCGTGACCGGTTGGGGTCGTAAAGCAGATGATGTAGAAGCTCTGAATCTTCAAGAAGGAACTTTGACCATAACACACAGAGAGTCCAGAAAAGATGAGCATCATATAAAGTATTTTATAGATTATAGAGATACACGAAATATTGCGAATATTACTATTTTCGGCACTGCCACATGCATTGGTGATTCTGGTAGTCCAATAATTCACGAAGGAAGGATCATAGCTGTTCATTTTAAAGGTGCAATGGTGAACAAGATTATAGGAGGAAAAACTGTGAGAGTTTGTGAGGGCGGCGCAAATGGGAGAGCGGTCAGATATGACAGAATAAAGAGTTGGATTGACATAAACGTGCCGAATAAAAATGAAAGACAATCTTTAGTACTACTTCGAGCACTCGAACCAACACTTAACCTAGGATCATGAAGTTTTAATTTAATATTATAATAACCACTTAGAAAGTAATTATATACTTACATAATATAAAAACAGTACCGACAAAAAATGTTTTTTCTTTGGTTTTGATTCAAACACTTTTCCTATAGGCATTTTCATCTTCTATAAAGGATTGCAAAATTTATTTTTCTCGTACACCGAAAGAAACTACATTTACCGTTTTAAATTATTCACCAAAACTATCGAAATAAAAGTCTCTCGCTTGTGAAGAATTGAGGAAAACCCATTGAGTAAAGCAGCGGCTCCCAAACTATTTAACATGACACTACTTCGGGGACCATTTGAACAACACAAGTTCCCTCCTAATTTTTTATTAATTTTGTTTTATTTTTGAAAGTTCTTTAAAACAGTTAAAACATTAAGATAAGATTAAACTAAATTTCGCCTTATTTGGTACTTGTTAGCAAAGTATATACACAGTTGACAGTATATATAGCAAGTATATACACTTAACTTGATTTGAAATTTTTTTGAGCTTAAGCCCTTTTTCCTTAGCAGGGCAGTATACAGCATTTAAATTTATTATTAGTAGTTGTATATTAATATTATTAATTATTGGATTCTTACTTCTTAGTTTAGTTGTATAAATATCAAATAACATCCTCAAAACATTAAATAGGTACTAAAAAGTAATAATGATTATTGATTACATTCTCTAATATAATATTATGTTCATGTTATTATTTTTTATTGTAATAGAAAAGTCAAATTAAACGAATTTTCTTTAAATAAAATGATAAAATTCACATCTAAAAATACTATTGCTGCTCACTTTCAAGGTATATTGATATAAAAAATTCAGATAAATTTTAATTATTTACCCCGAAGGAAATCCTAACCGCAAATCCAGCAGAAGCATCCAGACATGTAATCTATAAATCAGTTAATCCCTTCACACATTACGCAGTAGGGTGGATTTGTAACCCAAATATATCTTATTCCAGACCATGATTAATTTCTCGTCGAGAAATAGTGTTCAACAACAACAAGTCCTTATGTTTAATTTACGCTGCCATTAACATTAGCAATAGCAATAGCATAATATTGAGGGAGCCCGATATAAAAACGTGAAAAATGAAGAAACTCAGAGCCACCTAGAAGGTGAATCCTGACTATCCTTGAAATAGGCGGCAGGGATTGCGATCCAAGAATTGCTGGATTAAATATTAAAGCCAATGAAGAAGAAGGAACGGCCCCGAATATTCGTTGGAAGCAGGGAATGCCCCTAATACTGAATTTTGTAGAGATGCGAGGAGGAGATCTCACATTGTTATTGAGGCGTGGGTACCTACCATATGAAGGATTAAAGGTAATTTGAATGTATTAAAGATAAATTTTAGTACCGAATATCACTTCGAAATAAACATTCACCAAAATCATAATCAATAATTTAAATATTGAAAAATATGGGAATCCTGAAATATGAATGTTTGCTTTGGTTTATTATCCTCTGATAATAATACACCTTTGTAATCGGTTCGGAAAATTTTTTTTCAACACCCGCTCAAATATTATTCTTTTACGTTTCAAGATGTGTAGAGTCCAAAAATGCAATGTCCGTCCACCGCGCCGCCGTCCGCCGTGTCAGCGATATCTACCTTAATATCCGGTCGAACAAAAATTGTTCTTTCGCACATAGCCTACATTTGGACCATAGTTGTTTCCCGAAGCTAGGCAGCTTAGTCGGAATACACCCTGGGGTTGTAGGGGTGAAGAAGGGGTGTAGAATTACGCATTTTTAAAATTTTTGTGATCTTGGAATGTGTGGTATTTTTTTTTATACTTTTTAGGGTGAGAATATCGAATATAAAGTCGATTTTGACGAAAGAGTGAAGAATTTAAAAAAAAATACAAAAATAATTAATTTTTTTTTGGAAAAAATGAAAAAAATTTTTTTAGAAAAATTTAAGAAAAAAAGAAGAAAAAAAGTAATGAAAAATTTGTAAAGAAACCGGGACCACTAGGTCAATAATTTTCCCGTTTATTTACTGAATCACGGCAACCCGCTCTGTTTGGGGACTAATGTTCAGGATTTGTGGGTCGTTTCACTCAGGTTTCCAGTCGGGAATAATAAACTCATGTGTAAGGACTTTGCAGCGTTTTATAATGATCAGAACTGGTGTAGGTACATTAAAAGGAAATTCGGTGGTAATTCATTTACGAGAAGCACATTCACGCAAAATAGCATATTATCCCTACTTTAATACCAAAACCTATAATCCCACTAATCCGAACAAAACACTTTTGTCACTACCAACAACCAACATCAACTCACACCCAAAACTAATTAAAGTTTGTCTTCCTCTTCACACCGTCCAACACCCTCTCCGGCGCGGTGTTGTGCAGAATCGTGTTTACACTGTGTCTACTCCGGAATCCTGAGAAATAATCCCGACGTAGTGTATCAGCACACGGGTCTTATTAATAAGTAATAACTTCGCAGCTTACACTAATGAAATCCGATGAGAAATGTTCCAAAAGGAGTTCCCCGGAAATCACAACCGCTCGCTGGCAGAAGTAATTACTGTGCTTCATTAAAAGCAATTAATATAATTGTTGTACAGAAATGAACAGCAGGACTGATTTTTCTTGTCCTGTTTCTTGCAGAACATTTCTCGTGGAGGGACAAATGAAATTGTAACATGTATTTTGAAAATTGTAAAGCATTTTTAGCATGTTTTGTTGAATCTGTCTCTTGAACGACTTTAAGAAGGGAGAATGGGAAGCGAAATGGGAGTGGAAATTGTTAACGGGGTCAAATTGGCATGAAGAAACTCAAGAACATTATGTAATTACACTTGGGAATATCCATTTTGTATCGAGGATGTGATATATCAATTAGTACTTGTTTTGGTATGTACAATAAAATCGAAAACTACATTTGAAAATGTTCTAAGACAGAAGATTTTGGAGATTTTATATGTAATAGGGTATTTATACACTAGATGTAGCCATGTAGGCCCTATATTGTAGGGTATATTAGCTTTGAGCGAACAGACAACAACTGTAGAACGCTTGTAACTAGACTCTGGAAGATGAGCAAAATCGGACAATACCTTCTTAGTGTTGCCATATGGTTCATATTGACGCTTCCAAAAACCACAAAAAACTTTTATGTACCTGCTCTTCAAAGTACAACAAACATGCATAAAAACTTTTACAAACATAATATCTTGTTTTATTATGAGAAAAACTATTGAAAAGAACTTTGAAAATTTCAATTTAGAAATTTCTCTTAAATGGCGATTTTCGAAAAATTTTGATGCTTCATAACTTCTAAACTAGCTTAGTTTCAGATTTTCAGTGATGAAACTTAAGCACCATATTTATGTTAATTAGAATTTTTTATAGTAAAAGTTTCAACATTTTTACGTGCAGTCTCTTTTGTGATACCTACCTATAAAATTTTGAAAATGATGAAATCAGCAAATCCGCCATCTTTGAACGTCGGTAGGAAAAAATACATGTAAGCTTTATGGATGAAACCAGAGTTTTAGATAGTCTTATATAAGGGCTTTGAGAGGAAAAAATAATGATGGTGAGTAGGTATCTTTTTTCCGAAAAAATATGCCCTTGAAAATTGCATTTTCATCGATGAAAATATTGTTTTTTTAATACTTATTTAATTTAATACTTATGAAAAACCAGTCTAGTTGAATTCCACTCCCTTCTGAACATTTGGGCTTCAGATTTTCTTTAATATAATTATAAATAAAAAAGTTATAACAAAATCGGCAAAAGACGTTTTTTGTGAAGAACGAGAAATTTGCACTACAAAAATAACCGGCAATAAAAAACAGGAGAAATTTATTTTATTTTATGACATTTATTATGATGTATGACTAAAAAATTTAAAATGTGCTATCAGCCTTGCATGATTTGTTATGAATTGATTCTATCTATTGACGTATCTATGGGAAATGTGACGCGATAGAGAAAAACTGTTTATACCAGTTATTTTTCACCCCAAAATTAGTTAAATCCACCTACTTAGAAACCAGATACATAAAGTGCAACTTTTCCCAATTTTTTATTAAATAATCCTCTACAGTGAAACTTAATACGAAAAACCTACGTATAAAAGTTTCTGTTTCATTTTTACTAATTGTTTTGTTGGCAATATGAAGTCATCCACATATCAGCATAAGTCGGAGGAGATTATTAAAATGAAACAATGTGCTCAAAATAATTTGTAATCGTGTGACATTGAGTAAACACGTCAAACAAATATCCTGCAGACGTTTAAAAAAATAAGACCGAGGGAAATCTTTTTGCCAGCTGTCCCAACCGGAAAATCACCTAATCTTAAGATAAAAAATCTTGGTGCATAAACTTTCAGCAAATCTGACAAAAGACTTAT
Organism: Leptogaster cylindrica; assembly: GCA_963082835.1. Lineage (NCBI taxonomy): Eukaryota > Metazoa > Arthropoda > Insecta > Diptera > Asilidae > Leptogaster > Leptogaster cylindrica. Next base: position 4,710,547 of record OY720106.1, read on the forward strand.
CAAAATCACTCAAACGTTTTGAAGAGGTGAATACAGAATGAGGCCCCCGAGAGTCAAAAAGGTTTTGTCAGGATACGCGACATAAGCACGTCTTCTTTCGCCTTTGCACCCCCTTCGGATGTCCCACAGTGAGTTCTTAAAAAAACAACGTTTATCTTATGGAAATGCGTTACGATTGAAATCACCGTACCAAAAGGGTTGAGGCTATAAGAAGGACATTTGTATATTATATAGGTGTGTCTTAAACTCTTAAGATTAGGTAAGATATGTATTGTAGGAAAATAGCAATGGAAAACTATCTTGCTCAGCAAAGCACTCTATTTCAATCCTATAAACTTTAAACTTAAGGCGTTGTGTAATACAGCCTTGAGTGAACTGCTGTCTATCCTTGAAATATGTTGATGTTACAATAGAGGATTTCACCATAAGAAAAACAAAACAAACAATATTTGCATCTTTAAATTTTGAAATAGAATATAATTTTATTGCTTTAAGTAATTGACATAAAAATTTAGGTAATTGTTCGCTGGAACTTTTGAATAAAGATGAAAATCTCAACGAGTTCGAGATCCTTGACGAACAGAGACCTGGTCAGTGTGAGTGATGTTCACATCAGCTGTAAACATATTTGGCGTCAGGAAGCTGTTTAGCCTATCGCTTCCTGCTCGGGGGAGTCTGTCGAACGGGTAGCCCATTGCACGTCTGTCGGGATACATGCGATCACGGACACCACAATACGATTCCGCATCATTACAGGACCCAACTAAGTCTTGGTCAATCTGAAAGTAAATTCCGTAAATATACCAAAGCTGAGCAGAGTTATTGTTCTTGCATTACCCTATCGTCCTCATAATTGGAAACCATAACAAAGAGCTCGCATTGGAATCCTTCGGGACGTCCTCTCGGTATCAACATATGGTCTGGCCATCCGCATCCGCAGAAATTGAATTCTGCCTCCTCAGGTGTGCCCTCCACTGGGCGATTTTCATCCAAATTACGGAAACTCCTTTCGAATGGAATTGTTACACTGGATTCACTGGATCTGCGACGAATGGTGTTTTGTCCTGGCCGAACTGGAATGGAAGATAATTAACACTAGATTTTAGTTTTGTTTATAAATGCAACTACTCACGGGCAACAAGGAATTTATCCAATTCAATCATGAGGAGACGCTGATCCCGGAGCAGCATTCCGGAGCCTCGTTCATCATTTTTCGGTCCCAAGAATATTCTCAGAGTGCCGAACCGCTGTACTCCTGAGTCGTTATTTATGTTTATGGTGTACGTAAAGGGAGTGTGTTGCAGATGAGTGAATCTGGCAAAGACGCTTCCTCTCGGAATAAAGTCCATTCCACGAGATAAATCGATGTCCGATTGTTGCCAGAACGTTTGCAAATTGTTGTTGCCCTGGCTACCTTCGGCATTCACTTGAACTCCAGTCACTGAGATGCCAGGATAATCCAGCTAAATAAATAATTGTATTACAATTTCATACTGGAAGGGATTAGGTAGATGACCCAATTTTTTGTTTAAATTTACCTGTGGGGCAGTATAAGGTGGGAGAGTCTCCTTGTGCTCTTGGAAGATATCGTCAACGTATGCGTGCCATCTATAGAACACAGGATCTCTCATGGCCGTTGCTGAGTCACCCATAACGCCGAAGGACTCTAGATGACGGTGGTCTGGGTCGTGAGAGTAGGAAATGAAGACATGGCCCATATTGTGCAAGTCTCCGTACAATTGCCTATTCGGAGATATCATTGAGGATTCCATCATATTGCCAAGGATGTCAATTCCACGGGTTTCATCGAGTGGCATTCTATTTCCGCTTTCCTACAAGTATTTTTGTCTAGACGGATATTTTATGCACTATGGTACAATTACTTACATCAACAGCAAATCCTTGATGAATTGCTTCGTAGAATCGATCGCGCCATCTTTCCAAATCTGCAACGTCCACCTTGATTTGATCCAATGCTCTGTTCAAGTCCCGTAACTGTGAATTGCTAACTCTCGGTGGCCAGGCACGGCTTGCAACTAAGGAATCCATTTTCGGAAAATATCCTTCCGGGATGGGATCGCGTAAGTTGTTGAAACGCTTAACACGAGGCAAACTGTTACTGAATCGCTCCAAATTGTACCGCGCGACAATCTACAAACAAAATCCCACAATCTGATCATTTTTAACAAAAAAAAAAATATTACCTGCTGGTGCATGTAATAAAAAAGTTCGCCACGTCTGTCCTTATTCACTATCTCGCGATTGTTAGACTCGAAAGGATATACCAAATGCCAATGCCAGTGATGAAGGTTGATACCCATGTCTTCGCGGAAATACCACAACCTGTTGTAAGTTTGTTATACAACAACAAGAATTATTTTTCAAATTTCCAGTTAGCTTACCTGTGCTCCTCTTCCAAATCAGATGCAGTGTAGTCCCTCGGAATAGTGATCGGCATCCTGCTCCCTTCAGGAACAACGACAGCCTCTTCTCTAATACGCTGAAATACCTTAGCATCGACGTACTTGTCAGGGAACACCTCAGCAAAATTTGGAAGCGGTAGATTCTTTGTATCACGGCGATGTAACAAAGCAACAGACAATGCATAGTTGAAGAGATAAGGATTCACGCGGTCTCTAGCGTAAGCAGCAACACTTTTCAGATCTTCCACTGATCTCAAGCCTAAAAACATTCAAACAATTTTTAAATTTCAAATTAAATTAAAAGTATTTCCGTTACTCACCCATGAAAATATCAATAAGTCGACCAGAGATTTGGCGATGACGGGGAATAAACAATGAGAAATGTTCATCGCGACCCAGTTGCATCGGAATCCTGAGATCTGGTATGGAAATATTGCGAATGGGGATCTTTCGCTCTGCTTCCGCGCCAGCCTTGTTCTGCACAATAGCCCCAATTGGCTGGTACCGGTCGGTCAGAAAGTTGTCAGGAACATCGAAAACTGCATTGCTCTTCTCGGAGAATACCGGTTCCTTGGGCTTTTCGAATAGCAACAAAAGATCCCTTCCTTCCTGAGACATGATGAATTTTTTGTGATATGCTCAACTTGTGAACTGCACTTGCGACACTGGCACAATGCTGGCCATTAATGTTGGACTGTTCATTTTTATAGAACTGTTTTCGACCGCAAGTTTCTTTCGGTGCATATAAAGCGGAAACCGCAGAGTTCTGCCGAAATAGTGTAGAATAAGATTACAAAAAAATTCGAAAGTAAAACTCAGTCTTATCACTAGACGGTATACGAAAAAATATTTCCCTAAGTAGATAATTCAATTCCTCTCTGGCAATGTTTATTGTTTACAGCCGAGATATCTAACGTAACTTGAGAACCGCACACAAACGTCCGTTAAAAACAGATTTGCAGGAAAACATCGTCCGTAACTCATTTTGAGGGTCTTAATTGCTGCGAAAACAACAAAATTTAGAACAATTAGAAGTTTTAGTTGTTTGAAACTTTTCACCTTTGAAACAATTTCCCTCAAGAGACTTACCTGCTTGAAAACTTTGACCCATCCAGATCCAGGAACAGCAACTGCAGCGTCATCTGCTGCGGTGTTCAGCACTTATTTGTACTACACTATTACCGTTCCCATTTACCAACTAAGCCTTTCCTAAGTGCTGGCAATTTTGTTCTTGGTTCGGTGACCAAAGTTACTTAAGTCGCATTTCGCTTTCAGCTGCGTCCATTACCCTTTGTTTACTCTCTGCAGTCTGCATTCAAAAATGCTCCTTGTTGCTCCTTTGAGTGCAAATACAAGAAGTCGAAAACGTTTTCGCAATTCAGCGCAGTCCTGCGGCATGTCAAGCATTTATGGTCAATGGACTTTTGTTGATTCTGCACGGTGAAAATATTAATTAGTTTAATTAAGGAAGTTAGCAAATGTGCTCTGGTCTTTTTCACTTGCAATTCGAAGTAAGAATTAATGAACTATTCGGAATGTTTTTTGTGTTGTATTTGCAGAAGAAAGTTGAATAAAATTTCCCTAACACAATTATACATACTTTATTTTTCTTCGCATTTCTGTTTATATTTATAATTTTCAGCTTTATTATGTTCGCACTCAAATATCGTTTTTATAAATAAACAGAACTAACGTGAAAACAAAAAACAATTTCCTTATCAATATAAATGTTTATGTTCGTTATCATTTATTTTCACTGTCACTTCAGGGGTCAGTTCCCAAGATTCATGACTTTTTTCACGATTTTTTTTTCGGGGACTAATTTATTTCATTATTTCTAATTTTTTATACATAAAGAAGAGATTTAAAGTGCTACAGAAAAAAATTTTTTGTTTTTTTATGGAGAATCTCGCTGGTAGTGGTATGGTTGCCTGAAGTTGCCGCTACTTGAATCTGGCTATTATGATAACTCAACTTTGAAGGTTCTGAAAAAAAAAATCACGAATGCCTTAATTATAATTATCCACATAAAAAAAATGGCGGACCTTGTAAATTTTCGCCCTTGTTTTTTCTTAGCATTGTTTTAACAAAAAAGTGGATTACATATTAGGGGCACCACTCTAGTTTGTCTGCTCACAAAAAGGGGATTTTCGGTAATGTATTTATTGAAATTTCGAGGATATATTGGTGTATAAGTTATGTGTGTTATGCAGGAATTTTTTTTATATAGGTAAAAATTTTCCAAAAAATAAAGTTCTCACACTGCTGCAGTGATTGCGACCTTCAGAGTGTTTGAAATCAAAAACTAAAAATAGTTGTTTAAACTAAATGATATTTGCCGTATAATGACGCAGAATTGTAAAAAAATATTAAAATCCAACAAAATGGCGGCGTTTTTAAAACAAAATCCTAATTTCGCTTAAAAATCTGATGGTTTTTGCATGGAAAATTTACATTTCTTATTCAATCGAATAATTGGAGGGCCATTGCACAAAGAAACAAACACAAATACGCTAAAACAAGATTCCGATTGATTTGAATCTTGAGGATAAAAACATTAATTAATGTCATGGCTACAAATCGCTGCTCTTTAGAAGGGTCAAAAACTATTTGAGATTCGCACTTGAAATTTTAGTATGTTATTCATAAAAATATAGATATAAAAATTATTCACTAGTGGTACGCCTTTGAATAATCATAATTCTAGTTCAGACGATTGCTATATACATGTGCAGAATGTGCCATAAAAATTTCAGCTTGATAGGCATAACATTTTTTTTAAAATGTCAGCCATGTTGAGAAAAAATGATTTACTTTTTTAGTTTTTTCCCTTTGTATTTACTTGCATTCTTTAATTGTTTCGGATTTGTCGATCTGTTCTCGAAATTTCTGGCCAAAATGATAGTTTCTATAGCATTTCCACGTAAAATTACTACAAGAAACTATGGTTTTTGAAAATTAGATTTTCTTAAACAAAAATTTTGTTTCAACCGACCGATTCAACAAACGTTGCATGAAAAAGCTCCTGATTATGCCCAAACACAGACATGATCAGTCACCTCAAAATATGATAAAACATTTTTGAATAAATATCTACTTCTGTTGCGGACTTGCGGTTAAAACTACATTAACCGATAAGCTGGATTTCGTGACTTTCCGGAATGAATTCAACTATAAAATCCAGAGCTGTTTCAAGTGCAGAGTAGTGCTCCTTGATACGGTGCCAGAAGAGGTTCGGTGAAAAACGTTCGTTGACGGAAAATGGCCGCTAACAAGCAAAACTTGGCGCTTCTGCTGGAGCGTCCCGGTGAACCGGTGTTTATGAAAAAAGGCTCCCAAGACGCTGTCTTCGATGTTCCTGATAATTATATCACCGATCGCTATCGTCCGATCAATGTTGAAGTTCAAGAAAAAGTGGGCGCTGAGCCAGGAAAACGGATCCCCGTAAGGAATGTAAGAGTACCGGACTTAAGAAATATTATGGCTCTGGATCGCGACGAACCTTTCAGCAACTTCATCCCAAAACATCGTCGACTTGCTGCGGCTTTGATTGACATCTTCGTTGGTATGTATTGCTGTTAAGCAATCTATGTTCATTACCATTATTATAATTGTTTTTTTTTTTACAGATGCCCAATCTCTTGACGAACTGCAAAGTATTGCTGTGTATTCCCGGGATCGAGTTAATCCCCTACTTTTTAACTACGCTTTGTCTGTTGCAATTTTGCATCGTCCTGATACCAAGAACGTTCAGCTGCCGTTACTCTTTCAATCATTCCCCGAAAAATTCATAGATTCAAAGGTGTTCGGAAAAGTGAGGGAAGAAACTGCAATTGTTCCGGAAGAGAATCGTTTACCAATCACAATCCCTAGGGACTACACCGCATCCGATCTGGACCCTGAACATCGCCTCTGGTACTTCCGTGAGGACATTGGACTTAATCTGCATCACTGGCATTGGCATTTAGTGTTCCCCTTCGAATCAAACAATAGAGCAATTGTAGACAAGGATCGTCGTGGTGAAATATTTTACTATATGCATGAACAGGTAATTTTATGATCATCGAAGATGAAGATTCATGACAAACATAATTTTTAGATTCAAGCACGATACAACATTGAGCGCTTCTGCAATGGATTAGCCAGAGTGAAACGGTACAATAACCTCCGCGAACCGATAGCAGAAGGATATTTCTCCAAAATGGACTCCTTGACTGCGGCACGGGCGTGGCCACCAAGGCAAGAAAACAGTTACGTCAAGGATTTGAATCGTGAACGCGACCAAATCAAAATGGACATATCCGAAATGGAGAGGTATCGTGATAGGATTTTCGAGGCTATTCATCAAGGTTTCATTGTTGATGTGAGTCACCATAATTATTAGAAACATCAATCTTAATTCAAATTTACTTTTTTTTTAAAATTGCAGACAAGTGGCAACCGCATTCCGTTGGACGAGGAACGTGGAGTTGATATATTGGGAAATGTAATGGAATCATCCATACTATCTCCCAATCGTCAACTGTATGGAGATTTCCACAACATGGGTCATGTGATACTGTCTTATCTTCATGATCCTGATCATCGGCATTTGGAATCCTTTGGAGTAATTGGAGAACCACCAACTTCAATGAGGGATCCGTTGTTCTACAGATTCCATGCTCATGTGGACGACATTTTCCAGGAGCTCAAGGAAAAGTTTCCACCATACACTTTACCTCAAGTAAATTTTCATAACAACAAAATGCTTCAGACAAAAACCTTAAGAATAAATTTCTAGTTGGTCTATCCTGATATTGTTGTAAATGGAATCGATGTGACACCCACTGGCGGGCGCGCAAATGTTTTGACTACATTCTGGCAGCAGTCGGATGTAGACTTAACACGCGGTGTAGACTTCGCGCCAAGGGGTCCAATTTTGGTCAGGTTCACCCATTTACAAAACAACCCATTCGAATATAGCATAGACATCACAAACAACAACGCCAACGAACGCTTTGGTACAGTAAGAATATTCCTTGCACCGAAATTCGACGAGCGCGGAACAGAAATGCTGTTCAGGGATCAACGACTATTGTTTATTGAATTGGATAAATTTGTTGTTTCACGTAAATTTCAAAATTGGTAGATCCATTTGAATTATGAATGTCTAATACATACTTTTAGTTCGTCCTGGTCAAAATACAATTCGCCGACACTCGGAGGAATCAAGTGTTACTATACCATTTGATAGGACTTTCCGCAACTTGGAACTGGATCGTCCTGCTGACGGGACTCCAGAAGCAGAGGAATTCGTCTATTGTGGATGTGGATGGCCGCAACATTTACTTATTCCAAAGGGAACACCAGAAGGATATCGTTGCGATCTTTTCGTTATGGTATCTGATTACGATGAAGACAGAGTAAGAAAGAAGATTTATGCTTGAATTATGATTGATTATTGCAAATCATTTTCCAGGTTGATCAAGATTTAGTTGGATCTTGCAACAAGGCGATTTCCTATTGTGGAGTATACGATCGCAAGTATCCTGACAGACGTCCAATGGGCTATCCTTTCGATCGTCTACCTCGTGCTGGAAGCGATAGATTGAACTCCTTCCTTACACCAAACATGTTTGTTAGGGATATTTCTATTGTTCATAGCAATACAACAACAGTGCGACCAACATAATTATTATGGACGCTTTATTCCATATAAAGTAGTTTCAAAATACGTATAATATATATTTCTTAAAACATTTCTATATCTATTGCATTTAATATGAATTGGAGATACAAATTTTATTGCTGAAAATAAACTTGCAAAATAATCAAAATTTAACTGGCATTTTTTATACGAACATTCATGTTGATGTACATTGTCTAATGTCCATCAATAATTCATTCCAGTTTCGAACGAAACATAATAAAGGTTCTGTTAACAGTTTTCATGAACTTCTAACTTAGCATTTTACGGGATTCCCCATTCAACGAGAAACACTCGCACAACGATTTCCATTTAAAACCCAAAAATCACAACTTTTTGGTGATTATGGCGACACTTGAATTTTAAGAACGTCTTATTAACATTCTAGAATTGGGGTTCTCAATGGAATGTTTGCCAACGGAAATAATAAAAACTCTCAAATACCCTTTACTAGAAAATTACAAGTTAATTATCATAATTTCCCTTTCCTTGAATGAAGCGCGGCAAATTAGGTTTTACACTTCCCGCTTTTCACTTGCTGTTTTCTCTGAAACGAACCCTAAAGGATTTTTTAACTACGTGATTTTAGGCGAATGAGAGTTAAACAAATCTGATTTAATGCAATAAATAACTTTGCTCTTATATTTTTTCTTCGATTTTCAAATAAAGTTATTTTTAAAGCGGTTTGCTTTAAAGATATATTTAATGTAACCACGTTAAGATTAGTTTTTTTATTTGGATTCAGTCATTTTGCATTGGGGATGTTATACATATATCAATTAGAACGTATTTTGGTATGTAGAATTGTAAATGTTCTAGGACGGGGCAATCGATTTCAAATCATCCAATGGTGATTGCTGATGAAATTTATTTTTTATCATTTTTTGTCACAAAGTCTTATGATATCTTTAGAATTGAGACATTGGTTATTTTATTTTTGTCATTTTCTTCTTTTTTTAGCTGCCATTTGGTTTTCAAAGATTATCCAATTTCACATTTTGTAGAGATTGGCGGAAACCTTAATAGATATCCCGCTTCTTCTTAAAGATATCCAGATAAAATAAAACCCATCATGATCTTTACAATATATACTATGTTTAATCTGGAGTTAAAAGCATACATTAACCGAACTTTGGAACCCAATATTAATTGGAAAATAAATTTCAGGTTTTAACGGTTTTTCTATTCTAAATTTACGTCTTTCTTGTCCTTTTATCTTGTTCCAAACCGGAGTTATAACGTTTTTTATGAACACATCTCCCCGTACAGACGAAAAAGGTTTAACCCTTCAAAAAGGGGTTTTACGACAAAATGCCTTATAACAATAGTTAATCACAACACTTCAAGGAATCGATTAGTACTTGTTGGACCACTTCCCAGCGAAACTCCCAGTATGTACTCCATCGAGACCATAACAAACGAGAGGAGAGGGGGTAAACAAAATTGAATCCAAAAAGGGACTGGCAAGATCCGTATTATTAATCACTGAGCCCTTCTCAACTAAAATCCATTGATGAAATTCGGTCCTCCCATTTTGCATTCCTTCTCTCGAGCGCCCGCTCTATAAACAAATGCCCTTGAAAATTGCATTTTCATCGATGAAAAAAATTTTTTTTTTAATACCTACTTATTTAATTTAATACTTATGAGATACCAATTTACACAAAGTTGAGTTCCACTCCCTTCTGAATATTTGCGCTTTTGAATTGCTTTAATATAATTATAAATAAAAAAAGTTATAAAAAAAATTTGCAAAAGCCGATTTAAAGGAAAACGAGCAATTTGTAAGACAAAAATGGCCGCCAAAAAAGGAAGGCGATTTATTTTTAATTTGAAATATTGCATTTATTATGATAAAATTTTCAGAAAAATTAAAAGTGTTTAGCAACGCATGCTTGATTTGATATGGATCAACCCAGTATTGCTGCTAAATGTTATTATGCTATATACCTAGGAAATGTGATCTGCTAAAAAATAATTGATTTTACCAGTGAACTCAGCACCCTAAAATTAGTTAAATTCACCAACTTAGAAACCTGCATATACAGAGAAAAAGTAGAAATTTCGAAATACAGGACACAGGTATAGGAAGGTACGCCAAATTGTTTTCATTTAGCTACTTTTGCGGTTCTCGCAGAGTCTAAATGCACTAAAAGCAGCCCTTAATGAGGGGCAGGTGCCAGAAAATTTAAATATATGTCAGGATGTTTTTGCAGCCTTTTCTTCCAAGTGGAAAGTCCCAGCTTAGCTATGTCTACAGCCATTTGTCTCTCTCATAATTACCATAAGCGAATCATTTATCTCGGCTGAATGCTCCCTTCATAAACAGGTCAAAGTAAAGTGTACAAAGCGGACCAAGAGAAATTGTCAAATAAATCAAAAACGTGAATGGTCTCGAAACAGAACAGTGCTAGGGTGAGGCGAAGAGGGCGCGAAAGTTTGGAGACAGTCGTAGTCAAAAATCTCCTGGTATTAGGTAGAGGGTAGTTGTTATTAACATCACGATTTCAGTTAGATTTAATACGCAAATACAATAAAATTACGATACGTTAATTACCGACATCAATGCAACGAAATGCGAACTAAAAGCAATATTTTATGTTATTCGAATTTCCTACAACCAGAACATTTCTGCTACAATTTTGTTTTACGATGAATAAGGATCCATTCATCATGTCATCATCATGCATCTAATAAATACTTGTCCATTGTTTATGAGATAATAAAGAGGATACTTATCCTAAGCATGTATAGCCAATTCAAATATCCATTTTCGTATCGTTGTTTAGTCTTATTATAAATTCAGCGCAAACATTTAAAATATGAAATGGCAATGCGCTGAATAGGCCTTCAGATTCCATTCATGAATATTTTAATCACGTAAAACATAGCGCGAACGTTTTCTGAATTCCAATTGCATTTCCGACTTTTGTCACTGAAGAGGAAATTTCAATTATGTACTCGTGCCGCATGAAAACTATTTTTACAGAAACGACAAAAAATTGTCACAAGTCCGATGATCCTTCTTTGGAGAAGGATTTGTTACTTCAAGTTTTTTAAATAAAAAAACTAACAACACAACAAATAGAAAATATAAATAATGTTTACTCTTATAGTTGTTTACTCTTCAAGGATTAAAGAACATTGTCCAGAGGCTGCAGCTTTCATCCGGAGTTCAACTTCAACTTTTGAAATTAAATCAACTGCATACATTTAGGAGCAATGTGCATACTTTTAAAAGTTTATATCAAATTTTTCAGTGTAAAAAGTTTGAAATTGGTATTACTGGATCAGATTGCAATCTCGTTTATGTACAATTGAAACGAACAATTTATATTGTGGTAAGTTTTCCTGTGCTTGGGCTTTTTCGACTTTATCGTAGAATTAACAATGCAAATAAGAACTTTTATCCAGATTCAACTGAACTAAAAAGAAGATGAACAATTTCAACTTCCTCTTAAATGCTGGCGTTGTCCCGGAAGTTGTTTGTTTGTATAATTCCAAAGTCCCAATTTAGATGGACAAATTGCTTTTATCTTGAATGCATTTATTATACCTGAAAAGAGATTAAAATGGATTTGCATATAAATAGATATCCATTTTAATGACAAAAGATTTGACAATAATGTATAATTTTTATATTTTTATGCAATTTCAAATACTGAAAATTTACCAAAACTTTACTAAAGACTAATTAAAATTCAACGTGCTTTATTCAAGCACCAAGCCAATTATTTAATTTGCTAAGATGAGAAACACTTTTGGAGCACCTCCAGTGTTCTTCAAACTGTATATTCACCATGCATTCCTCTTCTCAATCAGCTGCCTGCTCCTCTAGCTTTCTCCATTATTTTCACAAGTATTCTTATACCACATGCATTATTCAAAAACGGTTTGTTTTTACTTAGTCTTAACCCAACCAGACACCCACGAACATTTACGGAAAAAGGATATAGCTGTTGAGGATGTGAAAGGAACTAAAGCTATGTAAATTTCATAAAATCCGATTGTATTCATAGTGTTATCCAACCGAAACTTTCCAGCAGTTCCTTGCATAGGCAAGAACACAGAAATGTTTCTAAAATATCCTTGTAAACTCATGGTATTTTGGTGTACCCAGATTGCCTAGTGGTGTTTCCGGTGATTACAGTGGAAATTTTAAGTATCTCCAGCATCCAGAAGCAACAGTCTCACATAGAACCTTTTATGTAAAATAGACCAGACCAGATTAATTGCAGGAAATGTCCTCCGCAACCAGGATCTGTCGATGTGGAAGGTTCTAAGAATTCAGTCACCGAGGAACTCAGTTATTCAAGGCCGAATCAGTGGCGAAAATATGGGGGATGCGGTGGCTTACACCCCCCCCCCCCCACACATACACAGAACAAAAACAAAAACAACATAAGAATAACAGTTTCTACCCCACTATATCAATAATCGACTTTCTGGGAGTGGTTTAGGGGAAATATCAAATAATCTAGTTTATCTCAACAGCTAATTTACAGTCGTATTTTGACAGTTCTCAATACATATAAACATAACTTTAACTGAATTTCTAATTTTTTTTTTTAAATTTTGTATTGATTTCTTGTGTAGCTACAAATTTGTATTAATCTCTCATTATTTTGAAATCTTCTGGACGTTTCATGAAATATTTTTATATTTGTTTTTTCCCTACGCAATCACAGCCCAAAACTATTTTTTCTCGAGAGCAGTGTGTCTTATACCCCGTACAGCCGAGAGTACTTAATCGAGTTAATGACGTCACGTAATCTAGTCGGGTTTGTCGTCTGGCGCCGAACGGAATTAGTCGTTGACATTTGGGGTAAAGTGACCATAAATTGGATTCGCGACTGCGATCAGTTTATTTTCTTGCAAGAAAGCAAAGAAAAAGGAAATGTGTTTATACTTTTTATTTTACATTGAATTTGCCATAAAGAAGTAGATATTTTGTCCAAAAAAACGAAATACAATAAAATGACATTTCACAGCTGATTGCTCTTTAGTACAACTATTCACTACTACTTATCCAGCACGGGGCTGACAGCAGTATACAGAGTTTAATCCAGTTGTAGATGGTAGATTTGTAAGTCGAGTTGAGTATAGAAAATTTACATGGGCTATGTGCGTCGCTATGGCATTACTAACTCGATTAAGTGCTCTCGCCTGTGCGGGGGTATAACGAGTTATCTCTTAATCAAGTTGCGATAATTAATCTATCTAGATTGAATTTTATAGTGAGTCAATGGTACTGTTTTTAATTTGTCTTTTTTTATTATTACTTTATTTGAATATAATAATAACAATGAATTGTATGTATACAATTATCTAACTAACTTTTTACGTTACATTGAACTTCTGGTTTTTTTGCTAAAACTCCTTACTGTGATTCTACTATACAATGTTCACTTCGATAATACTTTACTCCCAAGAGTATAGTAGAATCACTGTGTTTTATTTTAACTAAGAACAATATTATTACTTAATTATAATTCTAACAGGTACAATATTATTCTATTTGAAATACGAACTTTAGAACTTTTCATATGTACTTAAAAATTCTATTTTAAAAAGATTGATTTGTAGTTAGTACCCAACTTTCAAAGCTGATGAATTTGGACGAGAAATGAAAATTGCCAAAAATTTAAGTGTTTTGTTAATCTCTCATCCCTGAAAAAAATCCTATTTACACCATTGCATTGGGCGCAACAAAAAGAACTCTTACAGAAATATGTAACCTTTAAAACTATAAATCAATCTTGGAAACTCGATTTTATCGATGTGAGACTCTCTTTCTCGATTCCTAATCAGCAGCAAACGTTCTCAAGAGCAAAATAATTTAGAAGTCTCTATTATTGTTTCTTTTGTTAACATTTTCCAGACAAATCAGCGATAAAACCGTCACCAAGCATTGAGAAACTCTAAGGATTACAAAAATCTGGAGTGGGGGAACAGAGGAGTTTTATCTAACACGATCAGAAACAAGCAAGGGAACGCTATTTCCCAGCTAAATGGCTCCCAGGCCCCATCAGACGTGCTTCCACTCATTGTAGGACTTATTATCCTCACCCACGTAATCTGATGCTGAGCTTAATTGATAGGAAAAGTGGGGCGTAAGTGAGAGTCGGACCAGAATTAGGTTTCAACCAACAACCATGTCATCATGGATCGCATGTGAAGAGGTCGAGAAGGTGGAACACGTTTGGGAAAAGGTATCCTTCCAAGGTGCATGTACTTTATGGGCTCTTCCATCCATCCGCCGCCGGGCTGTAGGAACGTTTCGGCGATATTGTATCAAGACCGTAGAACCGAGAACCGATTTACTATACAGTTTGTTGTTAATGAGATCTTACAATAAGGATAGTCACAGATTACTTTTTGTTTACTATTCGGTATTAATAATATGAATAAGTAATAAATAAAAGCGTAGCCTGAAATGTTCGTGTAAAGATAAAGGGCGTTTTATTCATCGACCTTTCTGTCTTCTGACACTCTAAAACTTTACAGTAGAACACCCCACAGGGAGTAAAATCCCCAAACTTTTAAAATAAGTCCTTGACAAAATTTCTCCCCAGCTGAAACAAATTCTGTATTGTGGCGAAATTTTCTTGGCTTCGTTATTACAAAAGATGTCCAACCGAAGTAAATTGTTTGCTTTTTTGGCAAACTGCCTCAAAAGTTTTTAGAACAAGATTAAAAAATTAAACCATTGAAAAGAATGCAACTTTGTCCCTGGAAAAACAACTCGAAAATAGTTTTCATTCATCATTCTAAATTCGGAATTTTTTTAGGATAAAAACTTCTTTTTCCATAAAAGAGAATTTCATTTTAATATGATTGTTGGATTTGGAATTGAGAATGTGAATAAAGGAAGAACTTCCATATAACAGTTTTGGGAAATGTGATGCCATTTTCACTAATCGCGTCCTGTTGCTTGCGACAAGACAACTGTCCAAGCTTTCAGTGATAAGCACATCAAATCATTGCAGATTAGACCCTCAGTGTCTGAGATGTATTTCCGAAATCCCATAAGCAATCCTAAATTACGGATGACTTCCCCGTTCCCAATGTACAAACAGTTTATAGTTAGATAACCGAAAAGAGGAGCTCTGGTGAACATGAAGCTGAAGTTTTGGGTTATCCCGGGTAATTCGGGGTATTTTTAGGTACTGATTATATCCCTCCCTTATTTAGTATGCCCCAAGCAGTCTTTCCCATTATTTAACATGTCAAGCAGCACGAATTTAAAGTAACTGGGGAAAAATTACTCTGATATCCTTCTTTTACAGCATTTATTATTATATTTAAATCCCAAGAAATACAGTAAAAGCAAAATATGACCTAATACTGTATTTAAAATAAGCAGATCTCCCGGTTGCACCCGATGGAATGATTGTTAATAATAATTAACGTGGCATTGATTCATCATCATTTTACTGTCGCAGAAGAAATTCGTTTTTGATTTTTATTAGTAACATAACTTTTATTTGTTTTGAAACTTTATTTTGGCGTAGTCTTTTGATACTTTATAACTACATCATTTACGGTTGCGAGGCATTATATGTATAACGTACAACAGAAAAAACAACGTTCATTAGAAATTTAAGTGTCTTCAAAAACCAAATTGTAATTGAGGCACAACCTGCATAAAAAATCAACAAACGGTCGTAAAATGTGTGAAAAAAGCCCGAAATACCGTTATGGATACTCTGCTGAGACTGTGCTGCAGGACCGATGATGGTTGTGCTATATATTTCTCCGTATAAAAAGTAGATTATATCACTCCCCGGCTCTTTAACGATATCCATTGTTTTGTCTTTCGTCACTGGATGAAAAGAGGCCAAAGCAGCAAAGAAATACACTTTCGCATTATTATTCATGATATAATACTTATAATAATCATTTCATAATATGTAATAAGAAAAAAAAAAACTTAACTTCACATTTCAGCAGAACTTTTAATTAATATAAATATGCCGCGACTCTTCACTTTTGTGTAATAATTCAATTTATATTGGATATAAATATTTAATATTGTTACGGGCATTAGCCATAATTAGGTCTGTGCGGATTTCCGACCTCGACGAGGTTAAGGCAAAGTAAGAGAGAGAACGCAGAGAGAGAGAAGAAACCATGCGTGTGATCAGTCAGGTTAAAAAGGATTGTGCCGCGAAAAAATTGTTATAAAGATTAAAGGAAGGAAATGCAAAAGTTGTCTCTACCCCTGCCCGGGAAATTGGAGTCTTTTTAGATCAGCTGGCGCCGCGCCGCACAGTATTTCAAATTTCTGATTTCGTTTCCAAAAATCGAAGGACTTAATTCCGATGTTTTTCATACAGGTTCTGTAGAGAAGGCTTTGGTGCTTCCAAATCCCAAAGAACAAGCTCCTAGGTTTATTACCTGAGGCATGGGAGCACTTGAACATTGAGGTTCAAGTAGCTCCACATATCGTCCACTTGCTGTCTTTTCAAAGGAGCAGTATTGTATTGTGAATAATTTTATATCTACTACACCGATTTGAAAAATTCTTTTTGGACGTCATTTTTAAGAATATGTAAATTAATAAAAACCATTTAAATTATAAAAAGTTTTGAATTTTAAGTATGAAATGCGTATTAGAAAGCAGTCCCTTAAAACGGCGAATTTTTTTTTTTTTCGTCGACTTTCAGTTAGTCTTATAGTTACGACTTCCGCAGAATTCCGCCTGGAACTTCATGGGGAGTGACAAGGAAAGAATAGGCTTTCAAGTTATAAGAAAACCTTCCTGCGATAATGTACGATCTTATTGGTGAGCTCAGTGTAAGTTCGATCGCGCGCTGTCGAGAAATTTCCTTTTTCCTTCATGACACATTTTTTTTTTCTCGAACTCTTGAATAAATTTCTCCCAAACTACCCAAAATAACTAACACAACTCACTAATCAAAATTCAAATTGAAGAAAAAAAAACAGTTGAAGAACGTGTCGATTTTAATTTCATACAATAAATTTCACTTTAAATTATAAAAAGTTTTGAATTTTAAGTATGAAATGCGTATTAGAAAGCAGTCCCTTAAAACGGCGAATTTTTTTTTTTTTCGTCGACTTTCAGTTAGTCTTATAGTTACGACTTCCGCAGAATTCCGCCTGGAACTTCATGGGGAGTGACAAGGAAAGAATAGGCTTTCAAGTTATAAGAAAACCTTCCTGCGATAATGTACGATCTTATTGGTGAGCTCAGTGTAAGTTCGATCGCGCGCTGTCGAGAAATTTCCTTTTTCCTTCATGACACATTTTTTTTTTCTCGAACTCTTGAATAAATTTCTCCCAAACTACCCAAAATAACTAACACAACTCACTAATCAAAATTCAAATTGAAGAAAAAAAAACAGTTGAAGAACGTGTCGATTTTAATTTCATACAATAAATTTCACTTTGCTGTTCAAGAACTAAAACAACAAACATAATAAAAAGAAATTCAGTCATTCGTTTAACAAAGCACACTAAAAAATAAATTTTGGTATCATATTTAGTATATTCGCATCCTGTATGGTTATCCTATTCTATAGGAACTGTACACTTCTCAGGTATAAAAAGTAGCCTATAGCTCCTTCCGGCTCTTTAACTATCCATGCAAAAATAATCATGTCGATCCGTCGCTTCATTGCTGCAGGAAAGCCGGACAAACCAACAAACAAACCAACTTTCGTATTAGTAAAACGTAAAGATTGTACGCAGGAAGATATTTAAATCTAAATTAAAGTTCTTACATCTTAAAAAGCTCGTCATGACAATATGATAAAAAAAACATCTTGATATTCAATTTTCTTTATTGCTTTGAAACAGGTGTACATAGGTATAGGTAAAGGTTTTATTATAATAAATACCTATACTATATAATCTATTCTAATACTTTATTGTAGCAGTTAATTTTTGAATTAAAAGAAAATAAATTCAATACTTATCACCAGCAAAATAAACAATTAAAAGCGAAATCTTGGATCTACAAAATTATTGAAACATGGCATACAAAAATTCGGCGACAGATTAATGTTTAGAATTCTTCAAGTGTTACGTAAAATGTCCTTTTGCACTTATTTAAACAAAATCAGCAATTCACGTGCTCCTGCAGCATAGAAACTGTTAGAGCACAGTTATGCGTGTTCTGACACTGTCCTTGCTAGCTCCGCTCCTCCTCAACAATGACCCTTCAATTGAAACCCTCCTTGAATAGTTGGAAGGACCAATTACGAAATTATACACTAGCGAATTTATTGATTAATACTTAACTTCAAACTTGACTTTTTCCGTGCCAAAAGTAGGTAAGCGGAAATGCCACGAGGAACCTGCGCTTCGGCACATCTCCAGATGCTTTCGTTTTATTTGTCCTTATCTTTCTTATATTGTATGTCTGCTGGCACATTCATAATAATTATTTCATATAGTGAGTGGCGCTTACAACACTACCGATTCTTAAGCTGACCCACTTTTTTCCTCGCACAATCTAAGAAAATTTCCCAATTGTGAGATTGAGCTTTCTTGCAATTAATCCCTGGATATCCCTGATTCCAAGGATTGTGAACGCTCGGGAATTCAAACGGAAATCGCGTACATTGTTTTTGCTTTACTCTTTAGTGTATGCGTACACAGCCCAAAGTGACTATCGACGGGATAATGACGAAAGTGTTCGTTTAAATACGCATGCAAAAACAACAGTCCAACAACTGTTTGAAAGAGGCACTGAGCCAAATTCTGAAAATACTTCCTGTTATAGAGATTTTCAATGCGAGCTTAGCGGAAAATGATGAAACTAAACCACCAGTTCCAACGTTTCCTGGAACTGGAAATTTGGAAAGTAATGGAACAAGCGGTCATAATTTACTTGTACAGCAAACAGTTATAGGTGCAAGAGTTTTCTATAGCGCTCCAAATCTTATAGTAAGCGCCTTTAATGCATAGAGGAAGAAAAAGTTGTACTATATAGTTGATATTTTTGCAAGTGCCCTTTTTTCTGTCGCAACATTTTCAATCGACGGAAGACTTTGTGGGATATAATGACGACGAAGGTGACGGCAAATTGGATATTACTCAGAAGTCAGAACAAAAGTGGTTTTTATCTGGCTTATTTTATATTTAACTGCATAAGTACAATATTTTTTTAGTCATGTATATCATGGGTGGCCAAAGTTTAACGAGCAATATGAATTTGAAATTTTCGGCGGAAGTCTACCAATAGCAGTACCTACAAGTCCAGTGGGTGGAATCGTAGTTACCCTAGGAGAACCGTGGGCTGAGGCCACTTTGGATACGGAAAGAACTCAGATAATGCGAAATTGAAGACTTAAGTAGGTATACTATTGAAAAAAAAAGTTAAAAATGTACAAAATTAGTATATTGGAAGAAAATTTTTCTATTGTTAATTACTTGCCACCCGTGGCCTATATGGAAAAGCCCCACGGTATAGAGGATATAGAGTACCTGTGAAACCTTGCGAAATTTCGCACCTCTCGACGCCTCTCACTCCCTCCTTCAAGAGTCCTTTTCCGAGGCCTTATGTGACATCAATAGCCTGAGAAGTTAAGGAAAAGAACTTGTGTTAAGTGTGCCCCTCATTGTCAAAATTTGAAAAAAAAATGATTGGAGTTCAGTGGCCCCTGCACCCTAAAAGAGTTTTAGACTTCTCACTCGGTTTTAGAAATATAGTTCTGACGATTTAAACAATCAAAAATGCAATTGAAAAATGATCCGCCATTTTGAATTTTCCAATTTGAATATGAAATTCCAAAAAACTGAAAAACTGTATTCAGTTGAAGATAGATTGGTAGTGAATAAATAAATTGTAAGTAATTGTAAATTGTCTACTAAATTGTCAATTTATTTGTTGGGATTCACACTTTCGTTATTCGTAGATTTCTGTACACGGTTTTGAGTTTTTGACATGAAGTAATGGTTTGTGTTTTCGACAAAATCAGCTAGTTTGAGCCTGAGATATTGGAACTTCAGTTCAAAACTTCAAATCAAACTTTGTTTTTAGTAAGTTTTTGATCAAAATCAAAAGACACGGGAAATCAGGTGATTTTGACTTAGTGCGAACTGGCTATTAATTGACCTTGCTAAATATATATACGTACAAATAAAAAAAAATTCTTAAATTCCACATTTACAGTGCTACCAACAAGAACAGCCAACAACAGATAGCTTGCCATCTACATTGTAAAGTAGGAACCATAATGAATTTTCCTTAAAAATCTATCTAAAAAATTTAGAGATTTCACCAACTTTTAATGCAACATACTTTGGTAGTTTTTACAGAAACGGAATTAAGAGAACTTTTCTATGCGGTCGTACGCTGTGTACGCTGTGTTTAAAGGTTTTTGATATTAAATTCTCAAAAAAGGGAGAATTCCCATGATCTCCCAACACTAAAGTACAGTTCGAATTTGGGAGGTTTTTTCTATTTAGCTCAAACGTCAAATCAACAATTCGCATTTCGCAGTTGTTTTGTTGTTTATGTTTGGAATGAATGGGGTGTGAGTGAAGTTGCAAAATCTTACCGTTTTGTTTTAAAATTAATAAGTAAAAGATGAACCCAATTGAAATTCAGAAGTATTTATCCACTTACAAACAAAAATTAGAAGAACGCAAATATCGCTTAATTTGTGAAAGTCCGGAAAACATAATATATGACGATGCGGTTGACACAGAAGATGAAGCTGCAGATTCAAAAAACGTCGTTTCTGAACCAAAAATATACTTATCGAATGTTTCAAAAGCAAAGAACTATAATAACAAACCAAATGAGTTCGATAACCTCTCCCAATTGTCTTCCTTTATGGATTTTTCGCAACTTTCTGACAATCCTTCGCACTATGACGACAAGGCGTGCAATGATAACTTGAGTTCTAAAAATCCTGGTATTGAAACTGATCGCTGCTTGCGTGAACATAATTATTCCACGATGAATATAAGTAAAAATGATTCGAAAAATGTGTCCTTTGAATTTATCAATCAGAAGAAATACAGGAAGCATTTAAAGAGCCAGGTAAGTTTATCCTCTAACTAGAATATTTTTGTTAATAGTTGAATTACAAGTGAAAAAGGCCCATCCAAGAATCATTTATGTAAAAAGTGATTAGTAAATTTTATCAAAAATTCAGTTCGCATGATTTTAACTTGACGGAGAAAGTACTCAAGTATCAAGTAGTTTTTTGAAAAGTTCGCAAATACATTACCCTATTCCTTCGGAGATAGCGCAGCAATCGCCAAATAGTGAATAGAACGTTACGACAACGATTAACGACACTAATTGCCGTCTGCCGAAGAACGAACCAGTTTAGTGAAAGTTTCTGGAGGTTATAGTCTAGTTCCTCGTGCTGTCTCTTTTTGCGTAATTCTTTTAAAGTTAATAGCACCCCGAATTTGCATCAAGGATGCCTCAAATTCAGAAGCCTGCACCGCAGTTCAAAGGACAAGCTGTAGTTAATGGGCAATTCAAGGAAATCAAGCTCGCCGACTACAAAGGGAAATACGTCGTCTTATTTTTCTATCCGTTAGATTTCACCTTTGTGTGTCCGACAGAAATTATAGCGTTCTCAGATCGAGCGGAAGATTTCCGTAAAATTGATTGTGAGTTAATTGCCTGCTCCACAGACAGCCACTTTGCTCACCTCGCTTGGGTGAACACGCCAAGGAAGGATGGGGGCTTGGGTGGCATGCAAATACCCTTGCTTGCCGACAAATCCATGCAGATTGCCAGGGACTACGGCGTTTTGGACGAAGACTCTGGAATACCATTTCGAGGACTGTTCATCATCGATCCAAAGCAAAATCTTCGACAAATTACAGTGAACGATTTGCCGGTTGGACGCAGTGTCGATGAAACACTTCGCTTGGTACAGGCGTTCCAATACACAGACATTCATGGCGAAGTTTGCCCAGCCAATTGGAAGCCGGGAGACAAGACAATGGTCGCCGACACACAGAAGTCAAAGGAATACTTCAAGTCTGTCAACTAAATACCAACAGATTTCCAGCAGTATATCATTTTTCATTAGATTTAGTTGCTTTCGAATCCAATAAAAGTATTATTCTTGCTCTCAATCCCTGTTTTATTAAGAAATTAATTCGCTTTATTGCATCTGAGAACAACGAACAATGCCGGAGAAACTGGAACCCTTTCTTATATGAATACAATAATAATTTTCTTATAGTAAAAATATATTTCTTGTCAAAATATTACAGTAACTCCGGCATTTATTAGAGTAAATAAGTTGACATCCGGTCGACTTACTTCAGGGACTAATGTTTAATTCACAAAGCCTGCCCATTAACCTAGAAGAAGGACTCAGATCAGGCTGACTTCCACCAACACGAAGGACTCAAAACGCGACAATATCTCTGGCCGACCTTTGCATGTCAACTAGTGGTTCTGCCGGCTTTCATTGATTTTCCATTTAATATTTTTGAGGGTTTCCTTGGCTCGGCCTCTGTATTAATAATTACTTGCTTCAGGTTCTTTACAATCTTCAGCCACGCTGGTATTCATTGTACATATTTTGGGCGCCTGCATAGGATAAAAGTTAACATCCTACTCCCGCAAAATCGCCAGTCCCTGGGCAGTTGGATACCCAATCGCGTGTTTTAGGTCAGTAGTGATTCACTAGTCTTCGGCGAATGTTAATCCACGAGCATCTTTACTCCGAACAAGTTTTTAATATACATTACGTGAAGGTTTTAATTTTTATAATAAATTAATTTTGATTGAAGATAAGTAATATTCAAATTAAATAATTTTCTTAGTGCTCCATGTGCTGGGATCAATATTATAAAATCAGTTGAGAGACAATGGAGCTTTTACACTGACCACAAATAGGTCACGCTCAAATGTAGTATCCCAAAAAGACAACGAAAGTTTAGAATAGAGAATAAACCCGGGTGTGTAAAGATATCTTTAAAACAATCATGCTCGGTAAACCGTTCACTATTTCTATTTAAAAATTACTTATTTTCCACAAAAAAAGGCATACTAAAGGTATACTAAAGCACATATTTTACATACAGGATGAAATGGAGCAATGGGTCACGGACGCCTTCTACTCTTACTTTCCCAGCTTAAACGAAGATCAGAAAACAAAACATTCCCTTCTGGACCACCAACTTGGGCATAACAACAACTTAAAAAATGTATGGTATAAAACAGTGTGATTAAAATTTAAAAATTAGTATAATTAATAGTCATTTATTGTTATTGTTTGCAGATTTGCGAAAAAAACAATAATACCGCTGGAGATAAATTTGGTGAAGACATTGCAACAGTGAAGCACATTGCGAAAAATGATAAGACTGATCTAGAAATAATCGTTAATAATCCTAGTTATGATATTGGAAAAAATAAAGATAAAAATTGTAGATTAGGAACCACTCGTCATAAATTGTTGCAGGATTTGCAACACACGGACTTATCCAATATTGTTAATTCAAACGCCGTCCAGGAGAGGAATAAGCAATCGATCGAGGTTGGAATATCTTTAATATAGAAATATATTGATTTTGTAATGAGTTAATGAATTTTAGCTGCAACTTAAAAAGAAGAAAGAATATCAACAAGATTTGTTAAGGCAAATAGAAGACAAGCGGCGGGAGATTCAAATCCTGAAGGAAAGGGAAAAACAAGAAGAGGAAATACTTGCAAAAAAAATAGAAGAGCAAATTAAAACTATGCAAATCAAAGAGGAATTGGAAAAGCAAAAAATGCAAATTGAAATGGTAAGCAAAACACTTGAATTTATTATTATACTTAGTAGTTGCATTTTTTTAATGATTTCATTTGATTTGCTTCATCCTCCTTGCGCTTTATTTCCTTCCAGGATCAAAAGAAAGAGGAAGAAAATCGCTCCCTAGTGTCGCACGTGGGATCAAAATTGGAAAGCAAGCACGAACCCAACAGTGCAAGGAACATCAGAGAAATAGCTTCCGGCAATAGCAGCAATGATCTAAAGTTAACGGAAAACAAAGTTTATAAATATTTTAGTAACTCCGCTCGACACTATGACTACAGGAAATTCCAGCCAGAAAACTATTTGGAATCGATGGAAACGAATATGAAAAGGCTCAACGTAACAGAGGATCCTGATAAGCAAGAGCAGGCAATTCAAAAGGATTGCGCCCATTTGAATAAAAATGTGTGTCCTTTCTGCGATATTAAATTAAAAAGCTACGAAAGTTGGTGCGCGAAATGCGATTCACTGGTTTTGGACGACGGAGCAGAAAATCGCCCTCTTCTTTGTGAAAACTGTGAAGATCAGTTCTTGATCTGCGCGGCCTGTGAGAAAAGGAGCACTCCCTGCAAGTTTTGCCACCAGAAAAGGAATATATGCTTGCATTGTGTCTCGAATTTCTGCATCCATTGTGGGAAAGCTGTGCGACAAATTGACAATGGTACATTACCAGCGAATCGAAGGAAATCTGGGTCAGAACGATCGTTTCAAGTACTGGAAGTAAGCTATGGAGATCATGACAACAACATCAACAAGGTGGAAAAAGAATACATAAAACAGACGCATTTACAAAATCGAGATGAAAATTCAAATTTTTATTTAAATAAATACAAAAGCAAATTGCCCGTTGAGGCAAATGCAAACAAGGAAGATATACTTCCTGCAAGCAGATTTCGGGATGGGATTGATCCTGATGAAATTGATGTTGAAATTGATAATCGTCTGGCAAAGTATTTCAAAAATTATGGTGATTTAGCGATTCGTAACATCAAGACAAGAAGTACTCAAACATCAGCCGACAATTCTCCGAGGCGAGAAGATATTTCGTCAATGCCACTTCTGCGGGAAAAGCCGAAGATGAAGAAAGTGAAAGATAAAAGAAAATCCAAGCAAAACTCTGCACAAAGCCAGATTTCTGCGCTCTCAAAAAAATGGGAGGTAGTTTGAAATTATGATATCTTTGACAAATATTTTTTATGCTTATTGTTGTTTTTAGGTTCCAGCTGTCCAGCGTGTCACCGTATCTAGAAATTCGCCAAGTGTATTAACACAACTAGGGGCTTTCAGAAAGCAGCTTCAGGAGGTTAATGAATTTGAATTGGACGGTTAAATTTTGTCTTTTGTTGTACTCGAAATTTACAATGTGATAAAAGTGTTCTTGCCTTATTTTTTGTATATCTATTAGTTATACTATTGTTATATGAATAAAATATATTATAAATTTACGTTATTTCTGTATAACGAATTATATTAGTAATTCAAATTTGAAAGCCAGAAAAATTTAAACCAAATTCGAATCAGCTGATTGGTGGTTGGTTGACATGTCAATTTGACAGTACTAAACAGCTGACAGTTGTCTTCTCCCATTCAACTCCAAATTTTTTACAGTACATAATATTGCAATCGGATTAATTCAAAAGTTTCTGCAAGAGGCTGGTAATGGCAACAATATTACGTATTTTGCCCAGGGCATCATCCAAATGGTATGTTACTGTTTTTTCTGGAAGTAAATAAGCTAACCTCAAACTATTTGTGACATAATTCCAGGACTAAATTAGCAGTTCCAGGCTTTTCTAGATGCAAATCAATCTCAGCGAATGAGCCTGAAATAATAGATACTGCCCTCGTAATTCAAAACCCAGATGAGGTCGCACAGAAAAGAAAACTTGAAGGAACCATAACTGTTCCGACAAAGGTGAAACCTGTTTTCATTTCAATTAAATAAACTGACGATTATATTATTCCCAAAGGTGGATATTAGTCCTATAACTGGTGTTCCCGAAGAGCATGTCAAGTCTCGTCGTGTACGAATATTCATTCCACCGAAAAATGCTATGCAGAGTGGAACCAACAACATTCATCACTGGTCAATTGAGTTCGATAATCGCGAGAGATGGGAAAACCCTTTAATGGGATGGGCATCCACGTAAGATATTCGTACATATATTTGATGGTAAAAAGTAATATTTTTTCCACAATATTGCAGCGGTGATCCATTGTCTAACATGGTGGTTGATTTTTCTTCAAAGGAAGAAGCCATTGAGCACTGCGAGAAAAATGGATGGAAGTGGTTCATTGATTCCGAAGACAAACCTAAGAAAGAGCGGGTTAAGAATTATGGAGTAAACTTTTCTTGGAATAAGCGAACAAGAGTTTCAACCAAATAAATTTTGCCTCTGTGAAATATGTTAAAACAAAAGATTTTTGAACTTCTCACATTAAACGTTTACTGTTGAGTGTTGATCATGTATTTTACTAGAGAAACTCAGAATCGTTGAGAATTCAGATTTAAAAATACTGAAATGATTAGAGTAAAGAATTATAATAGCTTTTACTTGTCATAACTCAATATAAAACATATTTAAAATAAAACTTTGTTATTTTTAAAATGTAAGCGAGCCTACAATATAATTTAAAGAAGTGGCAGTGCATTTTTTGTTACGAATTAAGTAAACTTAACTAAAATTAGGTCCTATCGATCAGGGCAAAAATATTTAAGACTGAAAAAAATTATCTTAAAGTTTAAATGGTTCTTTCAACATTTGCAAGGTTTCATAATTATCTATATGGGAAGGATTTCATCTTATTGAAGCTAGTACTCCTCAGAGGCGCTGTCGTCGTTTACTGTCCAATTATTTATGTGCATTTTGCACAATTGGCTGTCAGTTGCCAAAACCTCTCTGTTCTCTCTCTAACACAGTGTTTTAAGGAGTGAGTCCCTTCGTGTGGGTGAAGAAGTTGCACAGTTAATTTAGGAAAATTTAAAACAAATAAAATATAATTTTTAGTGAATTTTTGACAACATTAAATTAGCTTTGTGATTCACAATAATTGCCTCAAATAAACACTAAATTCTTATATATAACATGCGAGACTCCTGATGCTTAATGGTTGTGCAAATTGTTTTCGATAGCAATAATAATGAGTTCTAGCGGAATAGTGAGCAAATACAGTGATTAAACATATAACATTCAATAAAATCTAAAATATACAACATCTGAAGATATTCATGAGATCATTGATGTAGTTAGTGCTTAGAGCACTGCATGTTTCCATTTTGTTTCGTTTTAAACTTTTAGTTCATGTTTTAGGAAGTAAGTGAAAAAAATAAATCAAATTATTTATTTTTTTCTGTGGAACATTACATCATTTTGTCGCCTTGAGGTAAGTAATGTTACTACCATTCGTCTAACCAAAAATAACTAACTGACGCCGCCGATTGCCCCAATTTCTGTTTACACTTACTCCAAAACACTGCGCTAGACTACAGGGCGAACACCCCGATCCCTCTGGCAGGTGGCCAAGAAATAACTGAAAATAATTCGTTGGCAGAGGGACTTTTACTGTGGTATATTTGTTTTTAATACAATTGGTATTTATAAAGACCGGTCTGCAAGTTAATTTATGATTTGTTTACAGAGAGAAGCAGTGACTTACTAGAAATAGTCGATTAGATTTGCTAATTAATTCAATCACTCGTCTGCCCGCGCCATCCAGATAACTTGACTGGGATCGAGATAAGTAAAAAATAACTCGGCTATTACATCAAAGAGCTTTGAATGAGCCTCTTTATTTGTTCGTCAGGCAAAGGTGAATAGCTAAATCACTTGATAAAAATGTGACTTACAATTAGAAGCAATCAATTAGTGGTAATAAGGAATACTACTTTTCGATTAAATTAAAAATAATTTTCTAATTGCATTCTTCGCTGGCCTCAATTCAGTTATTAAAAATAGTTCTGAGAGCGGCTAGCAGTGTGATCACATCTCTACATCTTAAGATTTTCTACTTATTATTTGTGATTTTCAAAATACATAAATACAATGAGTAAACACGTATGTTACGAAATCTGTTTTCAAAGATCTCATCTATTTAAAAATTCTCCACCTCTTCAAACTGAAACTGTTTGAAAAACAAACTTCCATGAATACTATTAAAAGTAATCATATTTTAATCTGCTCTAAACATATTTGTCCTTCAATAAAAAACAGTTCTCCAACACTCTTTAATTTTCTCAATTCAGCTTTCATAACCTGTAATCACAAATGGAAAAAAGCCGCTGAAAAAACTCCAAACTCATTGTGTAAAATTCTGCACGAGATGCTAGTAATTGTCGAGTTCCGGACTTCTGCGATAAGGAAGGTGCATTTGTGTTTTCTTCAGAAGTGTATATGGGACTCGATCTCCGCGGACACATTCTGTCTGCCCCGTCACGGAAATCACAGAGGATACAGAGTCTTATCGCAGTCGTGGTTGTGTGCTTTTCTTTGCGATAATATCCTTCCGCCACAGTTAATGTTGTATTTGCTTAGTGAAATGTGCCGCCACCCACTTCGACTTCATTAAGTGCGACCCCCACACAAAACGGTCTTGAAAATTATGTCACCTGCGGCGCTAATATCTTCCCGAAGTGCACAGATATAGTGTTTCATTGACTTCTAGACGAAGGGTTTCATTGTCGGGCATAAGTTATGTAGTTCCAATACCCTCCCCACGCAAGCGATCCGTAAGAAGGTAACTGGAAGGGTTCGTGCATGCTCATCAAGGTGTGATGGTCACTTGGTTGCAACTTGCAAGTTTAGTCTTTTGGGCCTCGTACCTTAAAATAGAACAACTTCTCGTGCAATGCATGCCAGTTGGTCTAGGGCTTCTATGGTTTGAAAAGTCGTCGGTAAAAAATGAAACTACAGTGTCAGGTGGAAATCGGAAAAAATCGCACACTTTCAAGCCGCCACAATCGCTGCACATTAAAGTCACGCAATTCGCTGCACTTGCAGTTGCTGTCGTTACTTTGTCGCGGTCCAGTCCGCAGTCGTCTGTGCTGACCGCTGATAGTAAACTTTAAACGTACGCAAACATAACATTTCTTTGTCACTTCTGAAGAGTCTGGTCCCAGAACTTCTAGTCGTCATGCGAATCACCGTTCCTACCCTGCGAAGGTAAGTTCAATGCTATTAGAAGCCTGATGTCGTGATGCTCTACTTCAAAACGTGGAGTAACCTACGCTGACCGCTAATTTTTCCAATTTTCGCTTTGCCCGACACTAACGCTATTTAACACGCGGCTTTTCCCGCAACTAATTAGAAACTGCGAATTTCAATAGTTCTATTTGTTCAGTTATTAGTTTTAGTGTCGTTTCGATTTGTGATAATTCAAACTTTCTAGTTTCCACCTTCTGAATTTAGATCTATAAAATCAGCAGCGCAGAACTTCATGATCCTAGCGTATGTCATCGTTATAGAAGAAACAATTTTTTTCTTTTTCCTTTCGTCTTTTGTTTTTTGTTAGGTAATTAAGTCGTTATACAGCATCTCAAAATAGAATAGATTTTTGACGTAGAACTATGTCTATCCATCTGTCCGGTGTAAGAAAAATTTATGACGCTTTTTGCACTCACTTTGAGCGCTTATAACTTCGAAACTATAAAAACTATGCACTTGCAATTAATTTTGTTTTGTAGACAACAGTGCATAATTGTAATTTAAAAAAACTTGGGAGAAAGTTATATATAGTTTAGTAACAAAAGTGTTGCAAAATTACCAAAATTTCCATACAATTTTGTGTGTCAGTTCGCTGAGTCAGCTGTGCGCGAAGAGTGTTCTCACTCTCGCTTCCAGGCTGCATCTAGCTCGCTCTCATTTTGAATTGTAATATGTATTGTTTCAATAAAGCATATTTAATAAACCAGGATACGAAGAATATCTAAACTACGAAGGGAAACTGTTTCTGCAAAAATATGCAAACTTTTTTCAGCAACAAATGAGAAGAGTTTGAGTGCAAGAGATCAAAATACGCACAAGAGCGAAGGAGCTCGCAGTATTTCTGCTCGGCCGAAACATTCTGCATGTGTTTGCCCCGTTTGCACCCACTTGAAGAAGAATGAAAGATTAGATTATTAGAATGTTCTTTCTCAATCCGATTCCGAATGATTGATTTTCATTCTTTCTCATTCTTTTTGTGAAATTGAAGAATATTCTCTCATTTTCATTCTCACGAATGGAAACGATGGTTTGTGTTTACATTTTGCAGTGCGTGCGAGGGAGACAATTTTATAAATATTCCGGGAGCAAAAGAAAAGTAGTCATTTGCTTATCGTGTGACTCGATGTCACAAAAATATCCCAACAAAACACAAAAATGTTTGCTTAGAAATATGGTGTTTTTGCAATGGTCTGACTCCTTGAGACAGAAGACTAGTTGTCTGCGACTGCCTATTTTGTATTCGCAGTTAACCTGTAACAGTGCAGGTCATTCCTCTATTCGCAATCCGAGGACGCGCCTTGCACAAAAATCAAACAAAATCAAACAATTTTTGTATAAAAACGATTAAGGCTTATATGGCAACACTAACGAGGAGCTGCCCGATTTTGCCCATCTTCGAGCTTGACCTCGCTATTTTAACGAAATATCATTGTACAATTCAAGTCTCTAGCTAGAAGAGTTTTCGAGTTATCGTCTGGGCAGGCAACAGATAGACAGACGGACATGCATAAAACGGTTTCTTTTCACTTCTCAAGTATGAATATATAATTCTTTGTTTTCTATCACCATTATTTCTTCAACGTTCGCTCAAAACTAATATATCCTACTAGATGTATAATGAGGGTTCGAAAAAATCGGATTAAAAGTCAACGAGATCGGATTAAACAAATTTCTGAAAAAATGAGCCAGGAAAAAGGAAAAGAACTTACAATAAGTAGTTCTATGTCCCTGAAAGCCAACGGGTCTCGCAAAGTGAGAGTCTATGCAGGATTTTTTCTATCAATCATTAAAGATTTAAGTTCGGAAATTCCTCTCCTCGTGCAAGCTCTTAGTGCAATATTAGCTTCTAGCCATCACGTTCTTGGTCGTGAAGAAGCATAGTTTCTTTGATTTTCGGTTCCACTTCATAATTCTAAAAGCGACATTTACTCGCTGCTTATCTCACACCATTTTTCCTACCAACTGTTTCCTTTGCCTTCTCTTATTAATGTTTCACTTTAAGCTGCCCATGGACGAAAGTGAGTTGGCGGTGAACGTAATTACATTAGCTCATTCTCTTAGCATTCACCATGTCCTATTTTAGTCAAGATCCATTCAACGAAATAATCTTATTCAGCTGAATTGGAACAAAGTCACAAGTACTTCCAACGCCCATCGTTAACGAAAAACAAAAATCAATTTGTTGAACTTGTTAAATTGTTGTTCATTACAAGAACGTATCAATGGAGATCTGAATTTTGTTCTTTGTTCATCAGACAACAAAAAAATTTTCCATGGGGTATCGTACAAGATTTGGGGCTGCTCCATTTGTTTTAATGTCAAGAAACAAAACATGTTGACCTAGAAATTGGGTGCGTTAGCATTGTTTTATTTATTTTTAAATAAACTACTAAAACAATATAGCAATAATAAATACAGGAGATGATAAACGAATGTTATACAAAAGGCAGATCATTGTTCGATGAAGATGAACGATTGGTGTGTTGCATTGAAGGAAATATAAAATAACTGATTAGTCGCGAATTCACACGTATCCACTGGAATCGAGCTTGAGCGCGGCCTCGTACGTGGGGAGTCCTGTTTTATCTATGATCCGGCTCATGTCAACGCGGACAATTCCATTATTGTTGATGGATTCCAAGTCGGCTGCTCTTGGGGTCTGCAGTGGGTTGCCCTCTTCAGTCTCCTCCACAAACACGGGGTCTGTTACATTGTTGTTTAAAGAATCTTCAATTGAATTACCATTTGCGTCTGATGACGGCAGGAGCAAACAATTCCCATTGTGACCCGAATCCAGCTCATTTGCAAGTCCATTTAGCAGGTTTTCAGTCGATGTTAACGTACTTTTCAAAGGACAATCGCAATTAGCCCCACCTCTCCCGATTTCCATATTGGAGTTAATTTGGCTCTCGAATCCATTATCGACTGCCGGTGATCCATACGGAATCTTACCGCACAAAGGGCATGCATTACAGTAGAAAATTTTCTCTGTTGTAGAGGGTATCGCCTCAGACCGATGAGCACCCTGTGCTGGTGAATCAGAAGCCAATTCCATACCTTCGGTGAACAGACTAGATTGGCAGGCAGCGTGATTCCCCTGTGCATTATTAGTGTACGGATTGCAATTGTTGTGTGCAGATCCTGCATTCTTGATTTCATTGAATTCACATGAATGATATCTCGGGAGGTGGGATGAACGTCCAGCGATTTGATCCATTGCTAAAACTACATCGTAAGAAGGCGGTGGTTCCCCGTGAGTTGATATCGGAAACCCTTCGAATGTATCCGGAAATAAGCCTGAAGTTTCGTAACACTGCAAACAGAAAAAGAATCTAGTAAGTTTTCGTAATTTTGTTCCTTATATCTGACACTCTATTTAATATCATGGAACTTGGAAAAAGGGGAACCACCCATCATCGTCATAACGAGCATTGACTGTTATCCACATTTAGCAAGCAGCATGGAAAACCTGTCACTTTTCTTCATGTGGATATAAGACTTATCTTTATTTGCTCCGTGTTTTGTTGTCATGGAAGACTCTAAATATTTATTTCTATAAGGCAAATAATATTCACTTGCTCATCTGGCAAATAAACTTCCCCCTTATGAATTTTTCCACACGTTTTTGTTTGCTTTAAAAAAATGTATAAGTTTACATAAACAATTGACTTCTTTGTACTGTTTGATTTCTCAAAGAAAAAACCTAATCGCATTAAATTAGAATGGAAAATATTTTATGTAGGTAAATATAAAATTTTTATAGATTTTATATAGAATGAAATATATAAAAGGGAAAATAACTCATGATAAGCGAGTGAAAAGCATTGGAACGATATTTACGTTGTTTATATTAATTTGCTTTGCATTTTTGGAGGATTCCATACTAGTAGAAATTACAATAAATACCTCACCTGTTCTACACTATAAATTTCGTTGTTTGGATCACTTTCTTGCCATCTTTGTCGGTACAGCGATGTCCTCTTCTTAATGTTTCTGTGACAACAGTAACAAACAACGCAAAGTATGATAGTTAAAACGGACAGCATGGCGCTAAAGGGAAGAATTAATTAATTTATTTTTCAATATGAACTGCAGTTGCAAATTGTTTACAAAGTAATCAAAAGCAAATAAAATCAAATGTTGCAAAAATTTAAGGACGTACAAATGGAAAAAAATATTGGTGAATATACGTTCTGCAAAATAAACTGTAAGCGTAGCATTTGAGCAGTTAAGTTTTTTTTATCTCATGAATATGCGGTTTAAATGTAATATAAGTTAGTAATATTGTAATATACTTTTTTTGTAAATACGCGCCATTGTTGCAAATATCAATAAATCGAAAAAATCCTACTTACAATTAGTTCTCCTGTTGTTCTTAATCTGTAATCAAAAATTTTTTTGGATTTTCATCCTAAGTTAGAAATTGTAGGAGCAACGCTTACGCTTATGCCATAAAAATGATGCTGACCCGCCATTTTGAATTAGATCACCATCCAAAATATTTCTTATTAAAATTATTATACTCCAGCTCGATGAGAGCACTTAATCGAGTTAATGACGTCATAATGCCTTAGGCCATGCAAATTTCCTGTATGAACTCGACTTACAAATCTATCTGCTGTAACTCGATTAGGCTCGATATACTGCTATCAGCGCCATACTGGCTACAAACGCATAGTAGTGAATAGTTGTGCTAAAAAGCACTCAGTTTTGAATTGTCATTTTGTTGTTTTTCGTGTTTTTGGAGGAAATACTTCTTTAGAGCAACTATAATGCCAAATAATGTAAGCATAAACACATTTCCGTTTTCTTTGCTTTTTTCCAAGAAACTGACCGCTGCTGTCGCGAATCAATCTTATGCTTAGGTTTACTTTACATCAAATGTCAACAGATATGTCAACAACTAATTCAGTTCGGTGGCAGACGACAAACACCACTAGATTATACTTGACGCCATTAACTCGATTAAGATAGGGTGTTAGGTGCATAACAAAGATCTGTTTACAGAATTTCGATTGATTCTATAGTTTTGCTACCAAAAGTCGACAACTCCCAAAATATGCCTATTTTCTCTTGCTCTACAGTGACCTTAGCGATTTACAGGATGATTACCGATGATTAGCAGGAAGTCAAGGTCTGTGTTTTAGAAGTGTACATCAATTAATAATTTCATCGCAAAAAATGCATAATTTTGATGTATTTGAACTCGTTTGTCATTTTACATTTTAATAAACATTTTAGTACCCTTTTCCATTTAACTATCGTCCATCGACAGATGTGTATTAGTGCCTAGTGGTTGTGTATATTTAAAAATTGAAATGAACAAAATACTTTTAAAATAATAAAATATAATCAGCAGTTGTTCTTTAAACAGTTGAGACAATAAAAACTACATTTTGCTTTAATAATTCGACATTGGAAAAGCTTTAAAAAGAGATGCAGATAAAAAACTGTACTACAACATTACTGTAAATACAATATTAAAACATGAACTTGTGAATTTCAGATTTCTGGAGATCTTATGATAATTTACATTCATTAATTTTCAGATAATTATTTCAACATTCTCATCATTGTTGATATCTGGATGTTGATGGAATAAATTAACTACTTTTGCAAATAATCGTTTTCTTTAATGTATTAAAAGCAATCTACATAATCAATTACATCGGCAATAAGCAATTGAAATCGTGTATGGTTTTTTAAGCGCAAGAAATTGTGTAAATTAGAGGCAATAGAGAAAAAAATTGCTAATTTCAATTGACGAAAGATAAATTCTAGGTCATAAAAAAAAGAGACTTAGAGGTGTTGATGACAAATGCAGTTTGTGTAGTCATTTATGACTACTTTAATAGATGTGTTCTTGGAATTTTTAGCACATTTGTACGATATGGAGGAAGTTAATGAATTCCAATAGATTATATTTATTATGTAATAAAATTTTAATTTTCCATTAAATATGACAAACGAAATCGGCTTTGTTCAAATATCAATCAATCAAATTAAGTACGGTGTGTCACGATATAATGTAAGGATACAATAATTATGGAATCAATATTTATTTGTGATTGCATTCGCTAAACGATTTAATGGAAACCGAAAAAAAAACATGTCTGGTTGTAAATAAATATTGAAGTTAAGAGAGATTTTCGTTTGCATAGCAACAAAATATGCAGCTTTTAATTTTCGTTGAACATTTTTACCATATACCGGCATAATCTTTTTTTGGCGATCGGTGTGGCCAAAGTTTTGAAAATCCTTTAACAAATATAATATATGTACAATGTACATTTAAAGTGCCTATGCATTTCAGCATTTATTTGTCCCTTTTTATATGAACTGCCAGAAAAACCTTTGGAATTAGTGCAATTATGTTGTGTTCTAGTTTCTAAAAGTGTGACAAACTGATTACATTGGTTGATAACAATTGCTGGCGACAATATATAATTTTACATGGAAACTATTGATTGGCCAACTACAATTAGTATCCTTCTGTGTACCACAGTAAAATTGCTTTAAATTGATGGCGTGTTCTTTCTTACCATTATTGGGAAGCAACTTATTGTTCCTTGATTTCGTGGAACAATGAAAATTTTCAAAACACTTTAAATAGGTCTGCAATGGCGCAACGGTCACCTGTTAAGTATATACATTATACACAGTTGCTGAATACTACTAAAATTTTTAACTGTGTTAAACATTGATAACACAAAGGAGACATGTAAGGAAACGAGTCATTGGGGACATGACTTATTTACAGAAAATCAATGAGACTATTTCTCACGCTATCAACATGCTCACATTTAAACCTGTCGAAGTTATACAAAGGAAATTTCCTGCTCTAGAATAGATATTGTAGTTCCAGTTTCTAAACATTGAGATATAAATTTCCTTCATTAAATGTACTTAAAATTTTAATTTAAATTTTAATTGAATTGTTTCGAATATGCAGCACCCACATTTCAAATACATTTGTGCAAATAAAGAACAACTTGTTCTAATGAGCTCAAAAATATTTTTAAAACAGTCTCTTGAGAATTTTATCGACGCACGGCTTGACGTTTAAGTTTAACCCCATTTATAGTTATTACAGAAAAGATTAAAATTATCAGCGATAAAATCACTTTCGAATTATCTCGGACGAAGTTTGCACGATGGCTTTTTTATTTTTTGAAAAAAAATACGTTCCCATTATAAACGATGATGATGTGGAAAAGAGTGAAAACATTGATGAATCGGGGTGAGTCTATAAAATGTCATTTTTAATGCCATCTCAACTTTAGAAAGTAATTATTGGAATTATACGGAATTATAAAAATTTATTATATTCAAAATATGATATTTTTTAAGTGAAAGAAAGTTTCAATTTCGTTTAAAAAAAGTTCTCAGAATTGGATTTTAAAATGATAATTCGGTGAAAGTTTTGTGTGAATCAGAATAAAATGGAAACGTTATTGAAATAACGTTCGTTAATATTAATAAAAGTCTATAATATATTTATAAATGGGAAATGAAAAGAAACCGTTTTGTGGATGTTCATCTGTCTGTCTGTTGTCTGTCTAAACGATAACTCTAGAACACTTGTAGCTCTAAGAGACTTAAAATTTAATACAATGATACTTCGTTAAAATGGTAAGGTCAAGTTCGAAGATGACCAAAATCGGGCAATACCTTCTTTACCTTCTTGGTGTTGCCATATAAGCCTGAATCGCTTTTATACAAAAAAGTTTATTTTGCTTACTGAATATACATATTAATTTTGATTCGTTAAATATTGTTGCAAATTTATACTTGCACGGCACTTTTTTACACGATCTTGCAATTTTACAGATACCAAAAAACTTTCCTTGTTTACATGAGTCTTCAATAAGTTCGACGACTTGGGAAAACTATTTTTACACGGTTTTTTACACGATTTCTTAACAAACGTTTCTTCTGTATTTAAACTTTGCTGTTCTGCATCTAGTGTATTTCATAATTGGCCTAAACCAATTATACTTCCGTACTATATATTTCAAGTTGAATACTCTTCACAAACCATGATTTAAATTTCAACTCCATTTCGGAAATTAATGTATTCCAATGTAGATTATATTAAAATATATTCCTGCTTTCAGTTTTCTGAACTAATTGAATTGAGTCCCTCAAAACTTAACAATGGTCTCCAAAAAATATTTTTTACTGCTTAAGTACCTACATAAAAAAAACATGAGACAATTAATGTCCAAAAATATGAAGTCACAATATCATCACAAATTCACAAAGCTTTTGTGCGACAAATAATAAAGTAAGCAATAGTGTGAAGGATAATTATAAATATACCCTCCAAGAAGAACGTTAATATTCCCATGCACAGGAGTGCCCGGTCGCAAATTTTGCTGACCTTGTTGCATGCCGAAAGTGTTTCCATTTCGAGCCGCGCCGGTTCCACTGTAATAAGACGTGGTTGAAGTGTTGCTGGTCCTGTACGCACTCACTGCTGCAATCACGGCTAACCTCTTCACGGACATTAGCACTATTTGCTTTCCGGATTTAATGGCAAATAAAAACTATTCTTCACTTTCGATGGCAGTTGTGAACAAATACCAAATCCTTTCGTTGATAGACTGTTGTAGGTAAAAAATCCATTTTCACACAATACCTCCAGGAGTCAGAGTTTAAAAATAGCCACCAAGGTGATATGATTAGTTTCAACATCAAATTAATTTTGTTTTCGTTTTTAATTATTATCACTTCTTTGATCATTCATTAGGAATTTTATTACACCCAATTTCTGTGTCAAACGCGTTCAATTGAACAATTTTCTTGTACAATATTATTTTCACAGTGTGACTTTTCCACCTTAGTCCTTTTTGTGTACTGAATGGCATATTCCTTCAGGCCTTCCGTTTCTTGAAACGTTTCTTTTGCGTGACCAAACGTTTACCATTTTTTTGTAACATGGCAACACACCCCCTGCCCCCTTCCATGCGCGGTACCTCTTCGCATGCAAAACATTTGCTAACCTTGTGCACAACAAACAGAATTTAGAGTAAAAGGCTTCCGTTGTTATTCACTACACTAGAGAAATGTCAAATGCTGGAGTGTAATGTTTATAAGAACGGAGAGAAAATACTTCCCTGAATGTCTCCCATATACTTACTCTTGTACAGTACATAGATCAAATTGATGTTGCCGTCATATAAAACACAGAATGAACAACTGTTGAATGCCGGCCAGATTAAAAATTCGATTGCAATATATCATAAACAAAATCTTCTATTTAGAAATAATAAAACAAGTGATTAAATAAGATGTTAATGAAACAAAATTTGGATAACTTTTAGGACTCGCCAGAGATTTTTTAGTATAGAACAAAATTAGTATCTAGTTATTTGTGTAAAGATATTTTAGTAAGGACACAACATCAACATAATGTGATGTAATAACTTATTAAAAAAAAAGGACAACATGAAAATAAAAAATACTAATTTGAAAAGGACGAATTGATTAAGAATTACGAATTTTTAAATTTATATAATTACTTGAATTAATTTAATACAAACCACTATTTCTCAACATAATAGAAATATGTCAATAAAAAATGTCGTTGTAATTGCCCTCATTCGTTTACATTTTGTCACCACCCCAAAACACATACAAGAAAAAAGTTTATAATCCTGAAATACCAATTATTGCTGTTCACGTTTTCTTAAACGAATCCTGTTTCATTTTAAAACAAGTGTTGGATTGTCCTGTGGGCCGTGGGGTAATGGTAAATGACACCGAAGAAACAGCCACTCGTGATTAGTACTTTTCAATGTCTGGAAGTATTTCTCTTCAACCGAAATCCTGTTGATACTAACCGTGTAATTTAAAAAAAATAATGGCAAAGTTAATTTCATTTTCATTGTTTAAATTAGTAAAGTAAATTAAACATAATTATTTTTACAGATTAAAATTCGCTTTAAAAATGGCACTGGCAATTTCCCTCAGAAGAGCTCTGATGATTCTCCTCCTTGCAACTGTTTTAATCCTGATGGTATTTTACTGGAATCAAAGCACAATGAAACCAATCTCGTTAATAAGTAATTTTGAAAAATCTATAAAAAATCGTGAAATGATGAATACGTTTGCAATGTAAGTATGGATACAAATATTTGTCTAGCAATTATTACAAATACAATAATACAGACCATCCGAGAAGACGTGGACGTATAAATGTGAAGGATACAAGTGTGTTCGTCATCATTACTTGACTGAAACTAAAAACGAAAAGCGAGTATCCTTTTCGACATGCTCGATGACGTGTGGTGACGTCAATATTTGGCCACATCCAACGATAAAGTCAGCCTTTGGTTCTCAGTCATTAAAATTTACTGTGGAAGACATTCAACTGGATGTCAATACACCATTTAATCCTGTCGAGGTCTTATTCCGAGAATCATTTAATCTATTTCTTGACGATGTTAGACAGATCGAAAATCTGAAACCTGAGAGTAGAGATACCAATAAAAGTAACAAAGATGATGAACGTGTTCATAGCTTTTCATTGGACCGAAGAAAGCACTGTGATATCGATAGTTTTTTAGTAAAAGTATATATTAAGAAATCTAGTGAAATTAATTTAAGTTTAGATACTGACGAAAGTTACAATATTACGACGTATTGTAAGTTAAACAACTGCTTGAATTTTCTTAAATAATATAAGTGCACGTTTTGCAGATGACAAAAGAGAGTTCTTCGCTAAAATTCATGCCAACACCTTCTTTGGAGCTCGCCATGGTCTTTCAACGTTGCAACAAATGATTTGGTACGACGATGAAGACAAGCTTCTACGGATAATATCAAAGTCCATAATTATGGATGCTCCGAAATTTAAGTGAGTTTCGAAAATTCCTACAGTAGATGTTTGCATTAAAGTAAATATTTAAATGTTGTTGATTAGGTATAGAGGACTTATGTTGGACACTTCTCGACATTATTTCTCAATTGAATCCATCAAGAGAATGTTAGCTGGAATGTCTTACACAAAACTGAATAGATTCCATTGGCATATTACAGACTCCCAAAGTTTTCCATTTGTGTCAAAATTTTATCCTGAATTAGCTGCTCATGGAGCGTACTCGGAGAGAGAAACTTACACGACTGATGATATTAAGGATGTGGTTTCATATGCTAAATTGCGGGGAATTCAGGTCAGTAAATTATATATATTCTTCTTAAATTAAAGTAAAACTTCATTAGTAATATTTAAGAAATACATAAAAAGTTCCCCTAATTGTCCTCATATGTGTTCCTCATTTTGTGATTCAATAAAAAATCGATATTCTATCATGCCAGAGAATAATAAGGATGCTTTTGTTAATGAAATTCAAATTTCATTTAATGAATGCTAATTTTCAGATCATACCTGAAATAGATGCTCCTGCTCACGCTGGAAACGGTTGGGATTGGGGTCCAAAACGTGGTATGGGGGAATTAAGTTTATGCATTAATCAACAACCATGGAGTTTCTATTGTGGTGAGTAGAGAAACTTTGCGAGTACGATGCCGTTTTCAATTTAAATTCGGTGATTTTAAAGGGGAACCCCCTTGTGGACAACTGAATCCGAAAAATAACAACACATACCTCATACTCCAGAAGCTGTACGAGGAACTTATTAATCTAACTGGATCAACAGATTTTTACCATTTGGGTGGTGACGAAGTTAATTTGGAGTGTTGGGGACAGTATTTCAACGACACCGACCTCAGAGGAACGTGGTGTGACTTTATGCTGCAATCACTAGACAGGTTTCTTGTTTTGCGTACTAATTGTTGACATTTGGCGAATTAAAAATAATTTTTCTAATATCCAGACTGAAAATCGCTAATAAGAATGTTCTACCCAAACATGTAGTTGTTTGGTCCAGTGGCTTAACGAACACGAAGTGTCTTTCTAAAAATCAGTTCACTGTGCAAGTGTGGGGCGGAAGCACATGGCAAGAAAATTATGATTTGCTAGATAATGGTTTCAATTTAATTATTTCCCACGTGGACGCATGGTATTTAGACTGCGGTTTTGGAAGTTGGCGATCCACAGGTTTGTTTTATTTATTTCATTTTTACGGCATATAATTAATGTTGTTTTTCCTGTCTTTCTTTTTTTAATAAACCACAGGCGAAGCTGCTTGCTCTCCGTATCGAACTTGGCAAAATGTTTACAAGCATCGACCGTGGGAAAGGATGCGTTTGGATACCCTTAGAATGAAGCAGGTATTATTCAATTTGAACTTAAACAATTTCAAGTAACTATAAATGGTTTTTGTTTTACTCAGATCTTAGGCGGAGAAGTCTGTTTGTGGACCGAACAAGTGGATGAAGCTGCACTAGATTCAAGATTATGGCCAAGAACAGCTGCTTTAGGCGAAAGGTTAGTAGTCAATGTGTTTCGTATGTAGTAAAACCCAACTAGTACGGAAAATATAATTGGTTTAGGCCAATTATAAAATACCCTAGATGTATGGTAGAACGGCAGTTTTAACACAGAAGAAACGTTTGTTTCAAATACAGTTTGCTCACCGTAAAAAGAGAAATTTGTTTAAAATTATAAAGATGACATGTAAAGGAAGGTTTTTTGTATTTGTAAAATTTCAAGATCGTGTAACAGTAGTTCCGTGCAAAAAACAATTAATTTTAAGATGTATTTATAACAATATTTAACGAAAGAAAATTAATATGTTTGTGGAAGACCGCAGGAACAATTAGGTTCAATGCAGTTAATTATCGCAAATCCAAATCAGTAATGCTGTAATCTTTCTTGCTGACCACAAGGCTGGTAATTGGGTGTTGCGACAAATTATTCTTTGCAGCAAATTACTCTGTGCTGAAGGAATATATTTTGTATTCAAAATTGTCTATTTTACTTTTTGTTAATTGAATTACTCTTTGAATTTCTGAATTAATAAACGCATTGTAATTTTAAAATACCCTATGCCGATAAAATAAAACGTATACCCCCAAATTGTTGGTGTCAGAAGTGGGATCGAAAGTTGAAAAAATCAGGAAAGAATTAAACAGTTTGTGATTGGTGAAGAAGTGACTTTTACTTCTACGCGTTGTGCTGAACGCGGTCGAAGGAGCGCGGAATTCCTGAAGACATTTTTGTGCTGTAAACTGCAGGATATATTCAATATGTGTATGGATATGTTCAATTTTGGCTAGCATCAAAGGAAAGGTGACTTTCCTATTTTTTGGCTTTTCGGACTCGGACTCGGAAGAAATGAAAATCGACGATAACGACACAATGCAGGCATAAAATACAAATAATAATTTCCTATTTAAAGATATTGAAGAATATTTAGACAAATTTTATGGAGAATCAGGTAGAACATTCTCGACATGGGTGAAATATTTTGAGGATATAGCGAGAGTGTGTGGATGTCTCGATGTCTTTGCGCGTTTGCTCCAAACCAATATACCTAGACCTACCCTACATCTAGAGTACTAAAATTCCTTAATTTCTGTATTTTGATTATATTTTTCTGCTGTTTTACAATAATTCCTTCATAAAATACTTTCAGATTATGGACTGATCCTGACGATGAGCATGACATTGAAGCCGTCCCAAGGGAAGTATTTAGTCGTATGTCAGTATTCCGAAATCGTTTAGTAGAATTAGGAATAAAAGCTGAACCAATATTTCCCAAATATTGCACACAAAACCCAGGCGAATGTATATGATCGCTCTTGTAGAATATTTTTAGGATTTAATTTTAACCAAATGAAACATTCAGAAAGGATGTTTATATCAATGTCGAAATTTTTTAAAGATGCACGGTTTCTTAAGAGTGACGCAAAAAAAAAACTAAATATAAAAGCAAAAAGACATATACATCTGGGAACATGTTCGCAATTGCTCATTATCCTTATTTTAAGGATATAACATCGAGCGAAAAAGAAATCAAATAGCCATAATTAGATCAAATTTAAACCAGTAATCGTTATAATTATTATTATTAAACAAAATTGTTACTTAAATATTACGAAATGTAATAATAATAATCAACGATTATTGTTTTATAATTTTGATCATAGTATTTGGTACGAGATTTGGTATTTGGACTTCATAATTTTGGTTGTTCTGTGTTGTTGAAAATCCTCTTTATTATACTTTTACATTCCTTCCATCAAAAATACATATATTATGTTTTTTTTTCACAGTTGTAATTTAAAATTTCTGCAGCGTATTTACAAATGCTAATTGAAAACAACTAGTATAACCGCAAGATATTCTATCGATACTTTCTGTTGGTCTTATTTATTTATTTATTTTTAAATAATTTCAAACAGCTGAGTAAAAAAAACATTGCCGTAAAGACAACGTTTTTTGAACTAATTAGATACATTTTCATATATTTCACATTTGTCGAAATAGCCCATTTTTTCCAGAGCTTCGAACCGTTTTTTTTTTTTTTTTTTGGTTCGTCGCTGTGTTTGTTCCGGGTTTCGGTTCAATTAAAAAACGATGTATCCATCGGTTCACCTCCGGTTTTCGCTCAGGGAAATATATCGTTATTTTCGATTTTTGGTTCAGTTCCGAGTGATTCATTAAGAATATTTTATTCTTTTTTTGGAATAGCTTATAGACACTACGGATTGACACAATATTAAAATATAAATAAATTTTTATTTAAAATAACAATGATTAAGTATCTATAAGTATCTCCAACATAGACGCTGAGTAGAAATGCCAAGAAGTCTTAATAGCGAAATCAATTGGCGAAATCAGTAACCACATTTAAGTCACAATTATTTAATTTTTCAGAAGATACAAAAAATTAATAATATTCTAAATCAACCCGAATGTAATTGTTTTCATTGCTTAATGTTCATATAATTATCAGGTGTACCGGTATGAAGTGAGCGTTTTTTTGTGAAAATGAAACACTAATTTTGAATTGTAAAGTAAAAAATTTTTATTTAAAGTATTTACCATTGTTTTCTACACATTTTGATCACCGTTCTGGCAATTTGTGGATACCACGCCAATAGAAATGTTCGTCTTTTGAAGTAAACCAATCAGACACCCAATTTTCGACTTCTTCGTAGGAATCGAAGTGCTGCTCA
Source organism: Leptogaster cylindrica (assembly GCA_963082835.1). NCBI lineage: Eukaryota > Metazoa > Arthropoda > Insecta > Diptera > Asilidae > Leptogaster > Leptogaster cylindrica. Next base: position 4,754,699 of record OY720106.1, read on the forward strand.
GCTAATGCGTGTCCCATCGATGAAAACAAATGGTAGTCGGAAGGGGCCAAGTCTGGTGAATACAGCGGGTGGGGTAGCAGCTCTCTGAACCGTTGAAACCATCTTTTGCATGTTGTTTCTGATACATGTTGTTTCTGATAGAGCATGATCACCATATGCCTCAACAAGCATTCGATGCGACTCTGCAGCACTTTTCTTCAAATGAAAACAAAACATTAATGCTTTCCGCAAATCATCACTTTGTGGTACAAAATTCGACATTTTTAACACGATGGAAAATATGATGTTGGAATGACTTGATGTATATTACATATGTTTGACAGATGTCATAGCAAACAAAAAAACAAAATTAAGGCTCGTTCACAACAAATGTTCCCTATCGACACATTTGTAACTTAAAGCTCACTTCATACCGGTATACCTGGTAATTATCAATATTATTGTAATACCTTCTATTTTTTACGGATGAAGGCGCTGAAATGCTTTAGGCACCTCAGTCAATCGTCGCCACTGTTGCCAGAGGCACGGTAATTACCATATTTATAGGGTAAGCGATCCTCTAAAACTACGTACGGTAAAAATTCAATACAATTTATATAACTGCGAAATGTCGGAAATATCGTTTCGAATCTTCTCGGCTTCTCAGTTTGCAGTTGATCCATATGAAATGCACCCGTTGTGTTGTAAGGAGCGCTTTTGCTGCATCTTGCAGAACTGGGTTGACCGATCATGCCATGCCATCCAGGTAAAGCACGATCAATTGAAAATATGAATGCCGTACGGGAAAGACTTTGGAACGTTTGCAAGAAGATGACGAATTTTTGGCCAAAAATGTGTTTTCAGATAAATCTCATTTTCTTTGTTTTAATTCACCTACCTAAAAAGAGAGATGATTTTTTCGGTTCAATTCCGGTTCGAAGCCCAGATTTCCACTAAAATTCGTGAAATAGAAAATTCATGAATAGAATAGAATAATTTCGTAATAGAACCTACAAATATGTGTATTATTTAGACTTTACATTTCGATTAAAGTTTAATTTGTAATACTAAAAAAATAACTAGATTTAAAAGTAAACAAAACAAAAATCTATGGTCTTTCGTTTGTTAAGCTAATTTAAAGTTATCAGTAGTTTTCTCCAAGTTTTCAAACAAATTGAAGATCCAAAATTTGTTCATTTAGATCAGCATGATCTTCAGTATTATTCATACTATAAATGTTTTAAGGAGGATTCTCACAAATTTTAATAACCACTAATTGAATTTAACTACGTCTAAAAACAATCCACATTTAGTTCTACACACACAAAGTTTTGCTGATATCAAAAAGCGATCCAGAAACAATTGCTGTTGAGAAGCAACGCACGCTCAAAATATGTTGAAGGTTGTTAAGTTTTTGAAAATAATAAAAAAAACCGAACGATAATCGTTCAATATATTTGACTTGATTTAGTTTTGCCCATCCTCACAAAAGCGCACAACATTGTAAAATCATGCATATGACTATAGAAAAATATTGTCATTTTAAAAAGGATATTATATTTGACTAAATCAAAACTAAAAATATTTTATGTAAATAATTAATGTTTGCAATATTGTGTTACTTTTTATGGAATAGAAAATGTGAATGCGGTTTCTAAAGCCTTGACGCAAAAGTGATATGAAACGCTTTAGAGCTTTAAATGTTATGTCTTATTTTATAATAGTAATATATTATTATTATCATTTTTTATTTAATTTCTGTTTTGAGTGATGTTAATCCCTAAATTATTCATGTAAGAACCTCAAAGATTGCGCTTTAAGTACTTTAAGTTAAAAACTAAAGATTTTTTTTAGTATTAAGTAATTTATGTTAATAAAATCAAATTAATTACTTTTTGTGAAAAACTAATGACAATTAAGAAATAATTATGATTTATTGTACATTATTAGTTTATTAGATGAGGTTTAAATAGTTTCAATATCGTCCACCAAAACTGCAATGAAAATTTTCTGAATTCTAAAAAAAAAATAAAAAGACATTTATTTGTACTATAAATTATAAGAACCCCTTTATGTGGAAGTTTTTATTATAATTTATTTCCATAAAATAATTTTGATCACCCATAAGTATTTAAAGAAAACAGTTTAATATTGCCCTGGACCAATCCCTCAGACATGTTCTTAACTCACAACATTCCGAATAAAAGCCAAACAATAAATACATTTCATACACATACCGTTATATGTATACACACTAAATACGAATAAAATAAACAAGAAGGAAAAAATACAAATGTTAAAAAACCTCGATAAACATTTAAATAAGACTTTGAGATTAATAATAGAAAAATAATGAAAAGTGTAAATTTTGAGTGATACCATGTGACCTTAAGCATATTAAAATACATAATTATTAAGATTTTATTTTTATTATTTTAGTGTATGTTTCTATAAAGTGAAACAAAAATGTTGTTGTACAAAAAAATATGTTGTCAATCAATACTCACTTTATTTAGATATGTTACAAAGAATTGTTTTTATTCAAATAATATAAAATTTCAGTATGTGTTTTATCAGCGGTCGATATCGTGTCCAAATGTTTCCTTTCATTTTCAAAAACAAATTTCTCATTTGCGTGTATTTAATTGAATAATATAAATGTTGCAATAGAATAAAAGACGAGTTCTCTTTTATTCCGATATCGACTTCTGACTTTTATGTACTTACTGCAATATTTAATTTAATTTATGCTAAAAGTATATCGGGTTAAAATAATAGCTGAATTTGTATATATGTATCTAATATAGTTCAATTTGTAAATAGATATTATGAAATAAAATATTGTCTTTTAATAACATTGTTTGGAATTTATTTAATAGCGCGACAGGACACTTTTTTGTCAGAGCAGAACCCAGAACAGTATGAAATTAAACTTGAAGTTGTGAAGCAAACAAATAAATGTTATTTAAATGATTATTAAGAATGTTGTGGAAATAATTTAGGTTAAGCGTATTCGAAGGTAATGTGGAATTAATTGGCTGCTGTGGTAAATCTAAGAGTGGTCAGCAAAAGAATTTGCGAACAGGTTTTGCAGTTTAGTTGCAACGAAATTCGATTGCAGCTTTTTGTTTTTTATAACAAATCCAGCCGCTAAGTCGTCGAAGTAAATTGTCTCAAATAAAATTGATCTGATTACAGTGCGTACAGTTAATCTTGAATTGCAGAACGTTCGTGATCAATTTTTAGCGAGTGATCTCTTACTAAAAGATTACATAATATTTCTGTAGTACTATTCTCGAATTCAATAAAATATTAAAAATTTTATAAGTTTTGTTGGTGACAAATTCATAAAATATTTTTGATGTGAATATTTCAGTGAAATTCACAATAATTATCACAGTTCAAGTGCAGATTCTAATTAGTTAAATATGTCTGGCATTAAAAATTTTCCACCGTTGTACATTTTTGATGATTACCAAGAGTGTATTTCGCAAAATACTACTGGCTCCTCATATTGTTTAGTGCAAGGTGAAATAATCGCAAATACCAGTAATACACTATGGAATGAAATAACTGTGAGAAAACTATTTACAAATGTTTCAATTTTGCAATAATTTTTTGCATTTATTTACAGCATTTTTCTAGTGATTTTCGACATTTCTTCCGACACGATAACGTTTTATTTGGAATGTGTTTAGAAGAGTGTAGAAACCGGATCAGCCATTTAAACGAAACTGTTAAAAAACTTTATCTAAGGGAAACTAATTTTAAAGTATTCTAATATTTTTATTTTTTATAAATAAATCTTAATAAATACGAAATCATTTAGACAAACGATTACTATTCGGCATTCAAAGACGAATTTTCTAATACAGCAAATGATGAATTATTAAATGAGTGCATTAACACAGATTTCAAAAATATATATAACTTATTTGTCAGAACTGCTACTCTGCATTGTAACACCAGCCACGATCAATATGAAACAGGTAATTGCTAATTGTTATAAATGAATGGTGTCAAAAACAATATTACTTTTCCTCTTTCTGTCGAATTATTAAAATTATATACTAACTAGCAAGTATCCTGCATGTGTTACTCCGGCCTTCCCCGCCTACGTTCCTCTACTGCAATTTGCAATGTTGCATCTAAAAATGACCGTTTGCAATTATTCTCTGTTTTCTTATGTAAGGACAAAGGGTGCAGTGTCTGTCTGACTGAAAAAAACTACCCCCAAAAATTACCCAACTATTAATGTAACTCGATCTATGGGAAACGGTTCTATATGACATTCGTAAATATTGTTGGAATCGATAAAACCCACCCCATACCCCATATCGGAACATTCAAGCTTAAAAATAATAATAATCGAAAAATATCTTACCGTTTTCTTTTAAGAGCATTTTTAAAAGCAAACCGATTCGTGGCCCATCCTATAGGGCCACGGGGTTGTTGAGGCTGGGCGTTTTGATGAGTCAATTACCCTTGGACTCGTCTTTTTATATATTAAGAAGACTGATATTACATTATACCTAATTTTGCAGATGCACTGGATTTAGTGTTTTCCACAATAGTACTTGGCTTAATTATGTTATGTGTTTCATCGTCCCTGTGTGATCTCTGGCTTAGAAAAACTATAAGTAAAAATTTGGAGAACAAAGAATACTATCAAAAGCCACTCGAAGGAACAAGTAATGATAAAACATTAAGTATTCCTGATAAATAATGTATTAAAAAACAAAAACATTTTTAGAACGACAATTACTTGTAACATTTTCTCTACTTCGGAGTTGGTATAAAATTTCCGGACCAACCAACAATCATTTCGGAAGAGATCTTCGTGTTCTAGAATGCATCCGTTTTTTTTGCATGATGCTTGTAATCACCGCTCACACTTACATGTCCTTCACAATCCTGCCAGTATCAAACACCAGCTACATAGAAGAGGTTTACCAGAAGTTCGCAAGTATTATTTTGCTAAATGGAAATGTTATTATTCAAACATTTTTTACGATTGCTGGATTCTTACTGTCTGTCATAGTGGTGCAGAATTTTGACCAAAATAAAATCAACAACATAAGCGTCGTTTTAAAAGGAATTGCCTATCGGTACTTAAGGTTCGATGGTTTTCCATAAATTCATAACATATTCTAATTGGATCAATCGCGTAGATATGCGCCGTTATATTTTTTTAACATTTTATTCAATGCAACATCGCTAATAAAAATACATGAGGGGCCTATGTGGAAATTTCTATCTGGCATCGAGCGCCTTAACTGCCGGAGGAACTGGTGGGCTAATGTTTTTTACATAAACAATTATGCAACAGTTTTGCAACCGGTATATTGTTTTTTTGTTTTTTTGTTTTTTTTTTTTTTGAAATACAATTTAGTATTAATTTAAACTTCATTTTACAGTGCATACAAGCGGCGTGGTTTTTGGCAACTGATTTTCAACTGTTCATCATATGCTTTCTAATTTTGTTGATAATGTTAAAGTAATTTTAAATAATTTTCTTGTCCTGTTATACATTCATATCTACATTACGATTTTTTCTAGATTTACTCCAGCTAAGTTGCCTCTAAGATTGATTATATTCACTGGCGCATTTATAATTCCAGGACTTATTGCTTACATCAATGAACTTGATGGTTCTTTATTTTCATATCCAGAGTAATAATGGTATCTACTTTCTTTAGGTTTATTTTAAACAAATAACTTTCACAGGGATGTGAAGTACTTCCAGTTGGTAAGACCCGAATATGTACAAATCTATGTGCCGTTTTATACGAATTTGGGAAGTTACTTTATTGGAGTAACTGCGGGGCAACTTTTTGTGCAGTGGAAAACAGAGAATTATACATTAAAAAATAATAAACTCTTCGCTTTTATTTTTTGGTTGTCTATAATAATAGCAGTTTTTCTTCTGGTAATTGCACATGCATTTTATTTATACGACTTCCCTAAACCATCATTGTGGCATGTCCTGTACGCATCAATTTTTAAAAATTTTTGGGGACTCTTCAGCGCTATAGTCATTCTTGGTCTATGTCATGATGTTGGCATAGGTAATTATGTTACACTTAAATTTACATGCACTTTACTGTACATACTGTATATATTTCTTATAGGATTGGCTCGAAAATTTGCTTGCCATCCAGTTTTTAGGGTGTTGGGACGATTAACTTTTGCTGCCTATCTGTCCCATGTTGATGTTATCAAAGTCCTTCTAGGCAGTTACTTACAGCCAATCTATATCGATTCTACTATAACAGTAAGTTACACCAGTGTTTTTTTTACACTTAAATAAACAGTTATAGTCATATTTTTTAGGTGTCTTATGCAGTTTCTGCAATATTCATAACTTATATTGTATCGCTTGTTTTAGTATTACTTATTGAGCTGCCCTTTTCAGCGTTATGTAAAGTCATTTTCAACATCAATTGATAAAGAAAAGTTTTTATTAATTTTGTATATACATTATACAGGAAATGAAAAGTGTATTTAAAAGAAAAAAACTTTTATCAAACATTACTCTCATATTATTCTCCTCATATTTGAATAATTTAACATAACTACTAGTAATCAAAACAAAAATGGTATATGCATATGTTTCATATTGTATAACAAAATCGGCCTACACCAATGAGTAAAATATACTGCTAAATAATAATATAATTAATTGTTGTTTGCATTTATATCTATTTTATGTACAACATATTTTTATGAAAAATTTATTACCTATATTATATATTTAGTGAATAATTTTTATTGTGCTATAATAGTAATTTTTGATAGTGTGTAAAATAATAAATTAAAAGCAATTAACAAATTGCACAAAATGACTAAATACTGCAGAAGTAGGAGAATCTAATCTGAAATAGCAAAAGCAAATTTAGTTTTTAAATTAAAAGACAGTTTCAAAGAGGTATTATGAGTAAGATGGTTGTACCAATAATTGGCAGAAATATTAAATAAAGTGCTTCTTAAGTCAAATGGGGCCACCGAAAACTTATTGCCCTTTGCGATAGTTTTGATTTAGAAATCAATAATTTCAAGTTTCTACAACGCGTGCTAATTATTTTCGGTTTCAACATGGCGATCGAAAACTCTAAACTTGATAGGATTTGCATGCAATTTGGTACTAAAGTGTTGTCGGGGATGCTGCAGACTTCAAATCTGCTGCCCGAATTTAGAAATCAAAGATGATAGATCCAAAAGGGCAGCCATAATTTCTCGATTTCAACTGATTTCAATGAAAATTAGTACAATGATTGTTTTGATGCTACTTGTTTCGAATGTTATGAAAATTTCTAAATCCAAGATGGCGGACCCAAAATGGCCACCAACACTTTTAAAAGTCAACTGATTCTTATGAAAATTAGAAAAAGGGAATTTTGAGTTCATTAATTTCGAATCTACTATTAGAATTCGTAGATTCAAGATAATTTATTCAACGTGGCCACCAGAATTTCTCAAATTTAAGAGATTGTATCATAATTAAAATTAGAACAAAACATATACTGAGGCGAATCAAATATCTAAATTTGAAATCTCATGCTGGATGATCCAAAAATTTGAGAAATATTTACACATATTTACTTCTGTTGTTTAGTTCAGTATGAAAACAAAGTAAGCGTTAGTAATTATTAAAGGAAATATGCGTTTTGTTTTTTCATGATAAGTACTATTTAAATTGTCAGTGAATTCATTGGAAGCTTTGAAACCTGCTCATCTGGCATGCCTTACTAATTCATCGGGCAACAAGCCATTGCAGTTAACTTCATCATCATTCCTTGGAACATTTTAAATTAGTCGGCGAATTGAGGTGCATTTGTGTTGTGTGTTTTTAAGATTGTACTAATCTTTTGAGAAACGCTGAAAATGAGTTCCCAAATTGATAAGGTGAAGCAGCAAATTAACAACAGTCTGGTAGATCAGTCTAAGCCGTGGACCCAAGTTTTCGATTTCATTGAAGCAAAATCTGGCGTGCCTAGATTATATGCGTTTTTGGGTAAGCAATTCCTGCAGTTTGTCCGCATAACGATCGTTCAAATCGTCATATTGTCCGGTGTCTTGGAAGAGTATGTGAGTGCGTCACGTGCAATGATTTTTTCTGAGACAAATTCTTAGAGCAAACAAGATGACACGTCTCAAATATCTGTTTTTACCTGGATACAATTAGCTGCGACTGGATACTCTTGTGTAAGGTGCACATGTTATTTGAGTCCAAGGTCAGAGAATATGTAGAAAAAAGTCGACAATCGGTGTTCAAACATTTCTAAATCCGCAACAGAACATCTATTTACTATTAATGTAAGCTCGTAGCACAGCCAGCGCTTACCGCCTTTTTAGCTCCGAGGCCCTCGAAAATGTAAGCATTTTCTAAAAATATTGGGAGCAATGTTGATATCCATTTTATTTTGTTTATTTTTATACACCAAATAAAATCATCTTAAATAATCTACAATACGATTTCAATTAATGTACGTTTAAGGATGTTTTTAAATTAATTATGACATTTTTATCTCCTCTTTTTAGCCATTGAACCCTTTGAAAAAAAAACAAACTCGACTGCATACATTTTCTTGTAACATGCAATTTGTTTTTGGCTTAATTGAAAGATTTAAATCATTTGAATGTGTGAAAAATATAAATTAGTAACCTACGATGTACGAAACAAATCAATTTGATCCAAAACTGCATCTTAATTACAAATACTATAGCTTGCATATTATCAAAACCGCAATCTTATCAGAAGCCCGAGTTAATTTGATAGCTTCACACTGATAAAAGTTTTTATTTTGAATCTGTCTTAGTTTCAAAATTCTTCCTGTGAGTTTACACAAAACATTATTTCATTGAACACAAATGAAATATTTGGATATGAAATGGGTAAAAAGCCAAAACATGTAAAGCAGATACCTCAAGAGAAGACTAAGAGTCACTTACCAAGTGAGCGGGAATATTTGTTGTTCCAGTGTGAGATGTCGACTTTGAAAAATCTTTTTCACTAAGATGTTTTCTTTATGCAATTTCAGGCATTGTGGCATTTGTTGCCCTTTATTTAATATTTGGATACGGTGCGCAAATTCTGTGTGACATCATTGGAATAGCATATCCTGCCTACGCTTCCATTCATGCCATTGAAACTAGTCCCAAAGAGGATGACACCAAATGGTTGGTCTATTGGGTAACCTTTGCCGTACTTACACTCACGGAGAACTTTTCATGCTTCCTGGTTCGCATCATACCATTCTATTATCTTTTGAAGGTAAGTTTAGCAACATTTATCATTATGAAAATAATTCTTCTCGCATCCAGTGCCTATTTCTTATCTGGTGTATGGTTCCATTCGAAGCAAACGGAGCGAACGTTATCTACCATCGTCTCATTCGGCCATATTTCATCAAACATCATAAGTGTAAGTGATTAAAGTAATTTTCCGAAATATAACAAATAACATTTTTTTCTAGCCGCTGATAAAATAATAGACAGTGTTTCTCAGGGCATCAAGAAGTCCGCTGAATCTATTTTGAAGAATGATTAAGAAAAGTACCTACACCTAGGTATACTAAATATGTAAGAAATAAGGGAAAATGCTTGGAATATTTTAGGAAATAGATTCCCGATTTTTGCCTTACTTAGAGAAGAACACACAAATCTTGAATTTTCCACAATTTGTATGATATTGAATCTAATTGCGTTTATTTTTACGCAATATTAGAATAATTATTGATTGAAAACGTTTGTAAATGAACTTACATGAATTCGACAGTGAATAAATTTGCCAATATTGATTAAACTACTTTCTAGATTTTTTTTTAAATAGATATTTGGGTATGTGAGAAGAAAGTTAAGCAATACCTTTATTTTAAAACTAAGAAAGAAAACTAGAAAACAACAGTCACAGCTGTAATATTCCACAACAAAACTTCCTACATCTAAATATGTATTAAAAAACATTACTTTGTAGATTGTGCAACATTTTTCGATGCATCTTCCGCTTGTTTTGCTTGTTCCGCCTGTTTTTTCCTATTTCTCCACGCGGTCATATAAGTTCGGGGATGAATGGGAAGAAACCCTGCAATGCCAAGCAGCTCCGCCACTGGTGTAGACAAATGGGCCCCGCTCCCCATCCAATGCTTAATTCTCTCGAAATTGAATGATACTAATCGTTCATTGTGTTCATTTGGAATAGGATCATATGTGCCGACTTGTTCAATTATTGGTTGATGCTGGTTTTTCCTCCTCTAAGATTTGAAAACATTTTATTTGGTACACTGGTAAAATTTCCATATTCTAACCTCCATCACGACAATATGATAAAATGGTCTGTTAGTACACCCATATCGTGCAAAACGTATTATTTTCGCAGATTTTACATAAAATTTACCAATTCCACTAGCTGGTGATAAAGGAAAAGGCATTGTTGTGATTTTTTCGGTGAACTTCTGAAACGAATACCGGAAAATGACAGATGGAAAATGCCCATGATACAAGAAACATAAGGTATGCCAATGATTTCGCACCCGCGCCATTTTGCGCGTCATCGGGTTCACCCAATGGCTTTTTGTTGGTTCAGTGTTCCAGTGCAATAAAGAACCATCAAAATATTATTAAAAGAAAATGTGGTGAAGACTCATTGAAATATTGCGCTTTTCCGAAAAACCTTGAAATACTGTTGAGGCAAATGATGTAAATGAAGAAGAAGATGTAGAATGTATTTTAAGATAACATATTTAAATAGAAATATCAAATATGACTAGTGTCGTCAGACATAATTTCATAAACCTCGCTTATAGCGAATACACGAACCCTTTCCAGGGTGTTGGTCTAGGGTAAAATTAATAATTATGGCAAATCTGAGTTCTGACTGAATTAATTTAAGAGATATCTAGCGCAATAACAGAATATTACGAAACACAAATTTTATGTAATTAATAATTTTCTCCAGTTCTTTCTTCTCAAATTACAATTTCTAACAATTCAGAAATATTTTAATTAAGTATTATAGTATACATTTATATCGCACGATATCAGTGATTTTCCTTTATATTATATCTAAATTTATTCAAAAATTTTAAAATGCTTGCAGGACACCAGAAACGCTATTAATTAATCCAAAAATTCTAAATTTTGTATGCTTTTTGCAATTATTGACGCAATTCCTAATAAAAATGCTGCGAATTAAGAACCCTCCCTATATGAGTCACGTGACCATAAGAAGTGCGTTCTCAGCGCATTACGGTTGGTTGGCTGTAGTTTTGCTCGGACGCAATTATTTTGTAGTTTTTTTTAGTGATTTGTGCACATTGAAGGCATTTGTGGTAAATTATAATTCTAGTTTATTGTTTATAAAGTGTTTAAACGATTGGCTATGTTGGAACTCATTAATACCGATCAGAGATGTTGAAATTATTCTTAATTGTCGGCGCTATGAAGGTTGCCATTCTGTTCAATGATTGCCGAATAAAGAAATGGCGTCTGTGTGTACTTGGCACATGGTTTTCATCCCTTTGTTATACGTTTCGGTGATAATATACGCATGGGAATAATGAAATTATTATAAACAAACAAGTTGGAAATTAAATTGATGCAGTTTGTTGCGATTTTTTCAAAGAACTATTGTTTCTAAAGTCGCTTACTCGAGCAAATAATTTCTGTGAGAGAAATGTGGAGAAATGCCGATAAGCAGTGATACCAATAGAAGTTCAAATATTTCCCTTTGCGGTCACAGTAAACGCGAGAAAATACGTCAAGTGATTCAACACGACAAATAATAAGCGGAAATTTTGTGCGCTTATGCTTAATATCACAATTATTAAGAAACTCTCTGGGGGATTGAAGATCAGGTAAAGAATGCCTATCTAGACAGAAATTCAACTGCCCACTCGTTTCTAATTTGTGAAAATACTGTAGGGACTGAGTTTTCATTTTGCCCAAGACAACTTTGCTCGATGCTCTAGGAAAAAATTATAAAGAAAAAAAACAAATGTTCAATTTGAATTGTTGAAACTTTCACTAATTGCAGTGAGTTGCGTTATTCTGGTTTTTAGGCATGATTTGTAATGTTGATTTATGCGGAGAGTATTTTTTCCAGATGGAGTAATTCCATCCACAAAGTTACATGAAATTCAGTTCCGCTTCTTTAACAGCTCACCATAGAACTTTACGGTAAATAACTGTTCGCACGTATTTTTTCAATAATATACGTTTTATGTGAGAGGTGCACGTGCAATATTATCAAGTGAAATTATTCGACGATATTTAATGAACATCATTTAGCTTGTAATTATAAAATAAAGCCTGGGTATACAGGAAATTTTTAATCATTTACATACACAAACAAAGTTTAGTTATTATAAATGCTACATGAGAAAATTATATTGTGATCATACATTGCTTCAACTTTTGTTTACAGCTAAATTGTATATACAGTGTACATAGCCATGAACACACAAAATCGGACAGGCGGCGGAGGTCGCGTTCAAAAGAAATCCAACCCTGGTGGAGGAGGTGAAACTAATGCCAAGAAAACAGAGGTTAAACCAGAGAAAGAGAAGCCACAGCCAAAAGTAAAAATCTTAATTAACTAAAAAAAAATTTGAAAACAACATATTTTTAATTTTCAGCCTACAGCGGAACAAATCCGTATAGCTCAAATAACGGACATAAGTGGGTTAGAGGATCCTAAGATGCGTGAAAAAGTCGCTACTCTGATTGAAATGACCCAACGGTCAGAGGAGGAAGTCTGCTGCGCATTGTACGAATGCGACAATAACATGGAGAAGGCCGTCGTTTTTCTTTTGGAAACACTTCCCGTGGTAAGTTTTAGTTGTGGAAATCATATAGCTGAAGATTTTATCTTCACATATTACAAAGAACATTTTACTATGATGAATTCAGTTCTAAATACAAATATATTATATTTGCGTTTATAAATTCTATAGCATAAAGTCTATAAATCTCTGATTTTAAGGGTGCATTTGAAACATCATCCAAAAAGAAGAAAAACCGTGCTGCAAATCCAACGAGCGAGAGCAATACAGATGGAGAGTGGACTGATACCAATGCGAATCCTGAAAAGGGAGAAAGAACTCGCAATCGGACAAACAACCGTGGTGGACGTGGTGGCTCCGACAGCAGGGGATGTAAGTCTTGTTGTCAAAAGAGAAGGAATAAATAATAATTTCTAATTGGTGCATAGGGCGTGGACGGGAAGCTCGTGAAAACGAACGCAACGCATCAGAAACCAAGGGTAGTGATACTTGGCGGTCTAGAGGACGGGGAGGCAATCGTGGTGGTTATGGTGGACGCGGTGGTCGCGGAGGACGGTCTGGACCAAGATCAATGGGTTCAAGAGATCAAGGTCGCAATTATAATCGTCAACAAGAGCCGCAGGAGGTGGACACCTGGGATAATACTTTAGCCCAAACGATTGATACTGGGAAAGCGGATGGTATATATTTATTAGAATAATTAAGTCAATCACATTCATTCTCATTTAATCAAAGATACATGGGGAGATTGGGACAACGAGGAGTATACAGGCTCTCTTAAGGATACCAAAGTATTCACGCCGAGTAATCTCCAAAGTCAAAATCTCTCAGGTACACAATAATTATTCATATTTTCAACTTGACATTTATATTTATCTTAAGGTGCTTCGGAGCTTTCTGTCCCCCCTGGACTGGAAAAGCACATTTTGCAGGGGGAAATGCATGTTGTAGACGTAGTGGGGATGACGCCTGAAGAATTCGTCAAAAAACATGGTACAACGGTGGCAAGTGCAACAGGTACAGCAGGTGTTGGGAGTGTTGTTAATCCTGTTATGTTCCCGGATATTCATGCAGCGAATGCCAGCCAACATTTGAGGATAGGCTTAGAAAGTCAGCAAATGAAACCTTCATCCACGTTGTCCGCTGAGCAGTCGCAGTATTTCAATTCTTTACCATCACAGGGTTCAAATCCACAAGCCAATGTCAATTCGTATCAGGTAAGGAACTCCATTAAAGATTTCAATTTCAATTATATTTTAATGCATTGAACTTTTCCGATTAACAGAACTCGTCAGTGCAATACCAAACGTCCTATGTATCAGGAAATGTTTTCGGTGATCAGGGGATGTCAACTCAACCAGCTGTTCGACGAGCAAGAGCCAAAGTTCCACCTCCGTCAAAGGTTATCTATTTTGTAGATTGTGTTCATAATGAAAATATCGTGAGCTTGCAATATTTCAGATTCCCTCATCAGCAGTAGAAATGCCCGGGGACACCCTGAACAATATAGGATACTTAGATGTGCAATTCGGCGGTGTAGACTTTGGAACTGAAGACTCGTTTGATGCATTAACTGAAAAATTCAATACCACCAGCATTGATGGACAACAAAATGTTCAATCGCAGGAAGTATCGAATGATTATCAATCCAAAGGGAATGCACAGCAAGCGGCGTTAGCAGCTAGTTTGCAAACCTCGCAAATGGTTAGTGTTGAGGAGTCTGTTTTCCTTTAATAAAATAATGTTCAATTATAGATTCCGAGTTCCGATGCATTGTCCTCGCAGACCGAGAGTTTAAGTTCGAGCTATTCTCAAAGGGCTTCAGCCACTGTACAGCAACAAAATCCTAATGTAGGTGGAAACATTAGCTCTTCAACAAATAACACTTTGGAACAGCTTTCAAAAAATGATCCATATAATCAGGTTAACACCTCCAACACCACCGCGTATCAAAGCTCATATAATGCAAGCGCTTCAACTAATAAATCAACCACTTACCAATCTGCTGGTGCACCGCAGGCTTACAGCGGCACTAACTATACAAATACACAAGTAATAATTATATTTGAAGTTTATTAAAGTGCTCTATAACGCATCCTTGCAGGCTTCTACTGTGAGCACCTATCAGCCTTCGTCGAACAACTACAACTCGTACAATCAGAATTCTGTAAATTCTTACCAACAGCAGACGAATTCGTCGGCTAGTAATTCATCAAATGCTGTGAGCGGTGGTTCAGTTAACAGTAGTAATTCTACACAAAACATTCCTGTTGGAGCAGGCGGAAGCACTGTGAATAATTCTAGGTGGGTGATTTTTGAAATACTTGTGTGTATGACCTGTAACGGCATTTATTTAAATTTATTAACACTAATTTGTGTTCATTTTAAAACAAGTACCTAATCAAAATTTGTTCCAGTTGCAAAGATTTTTCTTGTTGTTATTTTTGCCTTAGAAGAATCATTAACGAATACTAAATACCTTTCATAACACACCTTTTTGGTTTTTATATCTAACAGTTCGAATGCAAATGCCGGGTATTTATCTAGCCAGTACCAAAGTAATCCAACAGCATCAGCATTTCAATCACAGCAGAGTGCTTATCCCAACTCTCAAAGCGTGTATGGTGGTACTGGTTTGAATAATAACACAGGGTATGTAGTATTTGTTGTAAGTAATTGTACATACTTCTGTACTATGTCAGAATATGATTACTATTCACGGTAGTTGATAATTCCTGAACTTATAAAATAAGTGCAAGACTTGATATTTAAGTTAGGAAGAACTTTGTTTGCGGTTAGAAATCACAGCCAGCAAATAAACGTATTTTAGTATGTACTCCCATAATTCTATTTTTTTCGATAATATATAAACAAAACGTAATTGAATTATTTCTTTGTAATATTTAAAACATGATATTAAAAACATTAATGTCAATATATTATGATAAATTTTGGTATTCGTCTTCCATTTCGTCAGTGGAACGGTTCTATGTGAAAAAAATTAAGCCCAAATAGACATATCTAAGAATAATATAATCTTAAAAATATTTATCTTTTGCGGGTGTTAATTGATTGTTTTGAAGCCATAAATATCAGTACTAAGTATTAAAAAAAAATCGTTTTGTTTTTCTATTTTGAAATTATTATTTATAATATCTATATATTTGAAATTTATTTGATGCACTTTTGAAACTGATCGTGAAAATTTTTACTAACCCTAACCACATCGTAATAGGTTTACTGGTAGCACAAACACCCAATCATCACAATACAGTAATTATAGTAGTTCTAAACTGAAAGAAACTTCAACTTCAGCTAGCACACATTATGACAGGTAAGAATTAGTGAACTTTCAAAGTGTGCATGTAGATTGTAGAATCATTGGGAAATGCGGTACGTTTTTTCGTTTTGTTTTGAAAATGATCCTTTGGAGCACACTTTTATATGATTTTGTAGCTAATGGTAAAGTCTTGTGCAGACAATTTGTAAGTTTTCCACTTAAGAACTATTCATATAAGCGTAATTCAATATAGAAATGTTAATAGTAAGTGCTTTTCTTATTAAAAAAGCTAGGAAATTATCATTTGCATACAAGTTTGGAGTAATATCAGAATTAGGTCTAATTTTATTTTACATTTTATAATCCCTTCACGAGTACCGCTTTTTTGAAATTTAGATTTTTACAAAGTGTTTTTTTAACTTCGTTTTCTGTTTGGGACAAGTATTGCATTTTTAACCTACTTCTACCGTACCAATTTTTATTAAATATTGTAAAAGCACAGAATCTGATGTTGGTGATAAAACATATTTCTACAATTTCAATTACCGTTTGTTCGGGAGGCGATCTCTCGGTATTTGTTTTCTTTTTGGTGTAGGTCGGGCCAGGTTCCCGATGCCAGCTACCCACGCCCTAGTATATCCAAAAAGCATACAGATACCAAGACAAATCGCATCCTGAACAAACGACAATTAAAATATGTAAATAAAAACAAAAAACATTTTTAATATACCACGTTTTTAAAACGGACTCAAAAAGAGAAAATAACTTCTCCTAGCCCCATACAGGTTCTTAATAACTCCATGCAGGGTAACCTGAAAATTTGTGATTGTGAATTTTTAATAACTATGAAAATACTTATCCTTATTATCCTTATTATAAAATTTTTGGTGCCCGAATTTTCAATGTAAAAATGCATAGTTTTAATATTTTACTTATAACATCAAAGCGAGATAATATTGTATTATCATCCATTTTTGAGCTATGTTTAAAGTTTCAAGTCTCTAGCTCATCGGGAAGATAGTTTAAAATCGATTGGAAAATTTGTACTGAACAGACAGATAACACGAGCAATTTGAAAGAACATTTTCAAATGTTCTGGCTTGATGGACACAGGTGGTCGCTTTTAAAATATTTACCCTTCAACATGAGCATAACACCGTTAGCATCTTAAATCGAAATTTTTCACTGAACACTTAGCAAAACTCAGCAGACTACCCATGCTGTATACGGGTTATCTGTGCAGACATGCGCCTTGCCTCGCGCTGTGCTCTAGAAATTAGTTTTGTTGCATATTGAATACTACCCTTTTACAAGTGCGCTGACATCGATCACGCAGATCCTTGTTCATTTCGAATTTCTGCACAGAGCTCTCGCGTTCTGAACTGGCATTGCAGACTTTGCCGCTCCGCAAGTTGCGGCACTTTGGGGAGAGCAGTCCTAATATCAAGATTCAGGACCTCGCAACAAAACTATTTTTCATCACATGCACCATCTTCCTGTCTATGAGCCTATACTCGGGCTCAGGATTCAATGCCTTAAAGTTTAAACAAACATGAAAAATGAAATACATATTAATTTATATATAATATAAGTACGGAAAAAATGAGAAAGCTTGATCCCTGCAGATTTACGTTACACCTGTTCCTCCTTTCGGAACTGATATCTCTTGAATGAATATAACGAAATATTAGTCCTTTCTCCCAAATATATAGAGAGCAAATATTGATAAGATTGTAGTTTGTTTAGTTTCAAATTTCCGAGCTGCCAGATTCTTACTTTTTTGTTTCCTTGCATTTATGTTAATACTGTATTGAATTTATTTATTTATTAAAAAGAATATTGAGTTACGATGCATTTTAAAATTTAGGAATATATAGCCAGTTCCTATCTAGCATTATTTACTTTTAAAAATAGTCTTATTTTAAAAATTAACTCTTGTTCAGAATTAGTTTGGTGAGTGATTGAATAAAATATTCATACTTTATTATTGTTTCTTGTTCGCGAAAATCTATAAGCATTTTGGTCTTTTCAGTGTATCTAGTGTGACATCTAGCAGCGTTGTAAGTAGTACTATAAGCTCAGTATCAAGCTCATCGACAACAACGAACAGCATGAGTTCACCGTCATTGGGTTTGGCTAATGCGACAAAGGTTACAAATTCAACGGCGAAGAGCAATACTGGATTAGTACCAAATATCCAAATGGTTAGTCAGTATATCCAAACTGGGTTGCCATACTATCAGCAGCCGGCTGTCTACTCGTACGAAGATATTCAGATGATGCAACAGAGAATGCCTCATGTGGTGAGTTGTACCACAATATATTTATAATTAACTACTAATTTCTTCCACGTAATTCCTTTTAGACTCAGTACTATGACATAAATTATCCTCCAACAAGTTTAGGAGCAGCTGGTGTGCGTGAAGCGAATTTAGGCTCTGTTGCGTACTCAACAATGACTGACGGCCGGTTTACGAGAACTGACAATAATTCAAGTCCTGTTAGCAACGTAAACAAGAAGAAAAACACTTCACAAAGCAAATATATAAATAATTTTTGATTTTAGGTGTCAAGTACAATGTCCCAACAAGCTGGATCAAGTGGTCCAATGTTGAACGTTCCTTACGCTTATTTTTATGGCGGAAATATGATGCCTGGAGGCTTCCAGTATGGCACCCCAGCCATATATCCCGTAAGAAATTCAATGATTTCTTTAAATGTAAATTGAAGAAAAACCCTTTTTTTTTATTGTTATAACAGCAACAAATGCCTGCAGCGAACGCCACATCTGGTGGTCAGTTCCCCAAGCCGTCCTACAATAGCGGATATGGATCTGCTAGTTATGATGCATTAACACAAGCTACTCAAGACTACAGCAAAGGAGCTTATCAAGGATCTGGAGTTAACCAACAAACAAAAACACAAAGTGTTACAAATCCTCCACAAGCAGCGTCAGCGTCGGATATAACATCCTCGATGTACGGAAAGAGTCATGTAGCTTTAAATAAAGTCAATGTGAGAATCTTAATTAATGTCACGACTGCATTTCTAATGGAATTTTTTTTATTTTAAATAGTCGTACGAGAAACAATCTTTTCACTCGGGAACACCCCCTCCGTTTAATTTAACTGGTACTCAAGCAGCTGGGGCAACTTCTGCTCAGCCCTACGGAATGTACATCCAGCCGATGCCTGCGGCTCATCATAACATGAATATCCATCAACCAATTCACCAGGTAAGACATAGAAAGGAACAGTGTACATGTCCTTAGAATTAAGTAGTATCAATTGATTTGCTTTAGACAGCTTGCTTAAATGCTTATTATTTATATCTATATGTAAAAAAGCTTTGATCATTGCATTTATTCACTTTTGTTTTCATGTAAAAAATGTAGGATTGCAAACGAAATTAGTTTTGGCTAAATGTAGTAAATTTGTGTCCTTTGGTTATCTCTTTAATATTTTCATTTCCATATTGAGAAACACATTTTTAAAACCGCTAGGTTTTTATTTATACAAATATGTTTTACCATTCAGACAAAATACAATTAAAACAAGCAATCAATTTTCAAGAATTTAAAAGTCTATTTAATAATTCAATGCATATTTTCTACATGTAATATATTCTACTATTAGTAGTTCGAAGCAATTTCAGTTCAATAATAATAATTATTAATTTTTCTTATATAGATTTGTAACAAAATATCAGTCTTGAAGCAAAAGACTAACGAATTTCCTTAGCGTGTGTGCTTTTGTTTTGTTGCATAGTATTCATTAGCAATCAATATTATTTTCATATTAAATTTTGGTTAAAACAATGAAAAAAAAAATTAAATGTAATTACAATTTCATTTATATGATTTTCACATCGTGTAAATAACACCTTGCTTCATTTAAAAACGTTTAGTTTAATCCTTAGATTGTAATATTTTCACAATCGCCGTTAGGATTTATTTTACATTTTTGTTTATTCTAGGATTATTTTTCCTAACCAAAGTGAAATGGTTGACTAAAACATGCATACATAAAAACTGAAAATGAATTCTTTATCTCCAAAAAATATATGTAAGGGGTGCATTATTTATGCTTTTTGATGCGGAGAGCAGTTTAATTTTATTAGTCAAGTAACTACTTAGCACACTTTCTTGTACTGCCTAACGAATATAATGTAATGCTACAAAAAAAAGAAAAAAAAAACAATTGTAATTTAGTTAACAAAACTGAAGAGATTTGCATGCAATTTTACTGTTTGGTTTATTTTTGTTCGTCTTAGATGGATGTCAGAGTTCATAATACATCACGTCGGGTAAGTTCCTATTTTTTTCATTTTCTCAAAAGATTTTCAATAAATTCTTACTCAATTTAGAAATAGTGCTTATATTTAACCCTTTATAATAATGTGGTTGTTATTGATTGATTGACAGATGTAGATTTATTGGCTTCGTGAATTACTCGTTGCTTATTTTGGGTTCTGTTTTTAAATTGCGATGATTGATATTTCATAATACCGTAATGTAGAAAAACATATTTTGCAGTGGTTGAATGGTATTTCACTTTCTATTCATAAGTTCATGTGCTTCCTATTGTCTTTTGTAAACATCAGATAACTTAGGATTTTAAAAACATGAAAACAACTAGAAACGAAAGGTTTAAGCCGGAGGTACACGATACGGAAAACGTCATATTTATAAGAAATATCTTTGTGGATGTCACTTTTGAGACATTGAGTCACACGATAAGCAAAAATGAGTTTGCAACCTGTATTTTGCAATTCACAGATTACCGCGACGCCGCGCCGCCCGTAAGAGCAGCAATCACAAAACTGTGTACATAAAGTTTTGTATGGTGTGACTCGGGAAATTTGTACCTCGCAAATTCCTTGGATGTGCCGAAAATATTCCGAAATTTTTGGAATATTTATAAGCGATACACCATATTGCTTATCGTCGAGTCACACGATATGAAATACGGCGTATCGCTGATAAATACGACGTTTTCCGTATCGTGTACCTCCGGCTTTAGCCCAATTATAAAATACGCTATATATAGAGCGGCACAGTTTTAACACAGAAGAAACGTTTGTTATGTAATCGTGTAAAAAAACCGTCCACAAACAATTTTTCCATCGTAAAATGACAAATTTGTTCTAAGTTATTGAAAAGACATTTAAAACTGGAAAGTTTTTATCTGTAACATTCAAAAGTTCATGCAAAAAAAAACCGTTTGTTGTATGCAAATAAATTGTACTACTAATAGTAATATGTGTTTATAACAATATTTCTCGAAAGAAAGTTAATATAATTATGTAAATATTCAGTAAGCAAAATCAACATTTTTGTAATAAACATGATTCAGGCTTATATGGCAACACTATGAAAGTGTTGCCCGATTTTGCTCTTGTTCGAACTTGAACCTACTTACGGTCGGTGGCACACTGTCTAGTTCACAATATAGCATCCGAAAAACAATATTTCTTAGGAGGTTTAAGCTGCGCAGTCGCAGCCCAAACCAAACTGCGCAATCGTCCGCGAATATTCGACAATTTTCGGCGATGTGTGTGTGCGACAAAATTACTAACCAGCACAATCGGGTCCAATATCAGTGTCGTATAAGTGTTCTATAATAGATATAGACCAAAATCCACCAATTGTATTATTCAACTTTGCTCATAATACCCCATAATACCCAATGTTGTAATTTTTAATCCGTGCACATAATATTATGTACATGAGCATCTAAAAAAATGCTTTTATTGTAGCAGTTATTATAAAAGTGGGTATGATTAATATTTTTGGGGTAGATGAGTCCAAAATTAATCACTAAAAAATTCGGATTCAACATGGTAGATCCGAAATTTAAAAATAATTCAAAATTTATAAAAATTTATTTTTAAATTATACAAATTGTTTTCTTTTGCTTTTTTTATTTTGTTCTTTTATTTTTAAATTTTGTAAATGTAAGTAATGCCTGCGAATTTGGTATATGGGCGGGAAATTTTTAATTTAATTTCACTACCGTGAACACGTTAATTAATTAAATTAGAATTAATTAATTTAATTTAATTAATCAATTAGAAAGAAAAGATGTAGATTATCTTTTCATACGATGTTTTCGGCAATTTTCGTAGTAAAAGCGTTTTGTAGAAAATCGGTGCTATAGGATGACTACCTGTATTGTAAACTACTAAAGAATGCATTTATTTGTTATAAAGGGTGCCCCAAAAATTACCGCAAGATTTGAATTTGCCGCCAATTGTGCGGCAACCAAAAAAGGAAAACAGTTTAACAGGAGATAGTTTAGGGTTCTTAAAAATGGCACGCTACACGAAAGAACAACGCGTTTTCATTGTTGAGCAATATTTTAAAAATAATGAAGGTTTGGCAGCTACAGATCACAATTCTGGTACAAAATATGATCGGGTTGGTCGCGATATGATCAATGATCATCCAGTCTTTTGTGCCAAAATTCCAGAATATTATGGATATGGACGACATGTGGTGTCAACGAGACCGTGCCACATGCCATACAACCCGAGACACAGTTCAATTACTGTATGAGTATTTTCCGATTTGGTCATCTGAATTGACCACTCAGGGCCAGATCATACGATTTAACACCGTTGTCCTTTTTTCTTTGCGGTTATTTGAAGTCAAAGGGCTATGCCAACAAGTCCGCAAGCACGCGTACATTGAAGGAGGAAATTCAACGCTGCAACAACGAAATTCAGCTGCATTTATGCAAAATGGTCATGGAAAATTTGGACAAAAAAATCCGTATGTGCCAGCAAAGCCGCGGAGGCCATTTGTCCAATGTGGTATTCCATACATTACCCTATCCTGTGTACTTAACTATTCATTAAAAAAACTAGAATTTAAAGAAAAAAAACTCTGTTTCTTATTTAATTCAAATCTTGCGTTAATTTTGGGACGCCCTCTACTTGTTATTGGTGGAAGATAATGACTAGAAAACTTAGTTTGAAATCCAAATCTCTCAATCAATCAATCAATAATAATATCATACATAATACGATTGCAAAACCATTACCTTCGCCATAACTGGAACATATATTGAATCTAATACCATAAATGTAAATTTAAAACTACACTTAAATACAAAATGATTTTGTATTTTATGCTTAGTAATTTTTGTTTGCGGAAAACTTATTTTATTTAACCAATTCGAATTTTCATATATAGCATTAATTTATAAATAGCTTATTAATTGTCAGCATAACCACAGAGTCTCTTCTCATTGATATCAATCATTTAATTTCTTCTATTTCCAGGACTCGAACAACACTGGACAAAGGCAGCAGACCAGCAGCCAGAGCAAGTCCGGCACCAAGCAAGGTTACTCGCCCTCATATTGGACAGCACAGAACTAAATTCGCTTGAGGCGACATCCACAAAACCCGAATGTGTGTACATCAATTTATAGATGTTTAAAAAAAAAAAACTGGCTATTGTTTTTTGAATGTTTACCTTCTATAATAATTATAAATAGTAACACGTCTTTATATAAATGTATTATTCAAAACATACATGCAATTCAGCAAATTTTGCATCTTTAATCACATTTTGCCACATATGTCCTGTTTTGCGATATCCTGATACCCAAATAGCAAAGAAACTTCCAAAGGATGATGTACGTACATATATTATTAATTATTGTAATAGGTACATTAATTATGCGGTAGATTTACTATGAACTTTATATAATAATGTAACATTCGTGAATATGATTTACCTAATTCTGAAAAATAAAATAAAAATGAATTTTTGTAGCGTTGCAACTATTATCTGAATTTTAACATTTTAAAAATATATAATTTATATCATGAAAGTTAGTAAAGTTATATGTATTATTAACATTTTTTTTTATCTTACAGTTAAATTAAGCTTAAAAACTTGACATTAAAAAAGGGCGACTTTTTTTTTTATTCGAATTAAATTCTTAAACTATTTTTATTATTTTACATGAAATAAAAAACGCTTTACTCTTAATTTTCTTTCCAAAATATATTTTCTTTCTTCAAATTAAAGTACTAGAAGTAAATTAACATTTAAATGGAAAACAATTTTAATTTAAAATATATCAAAGTGATTATAGTAAATTTGTAGTTCTTTATTTTTAGATCTCAGTCTAGTTTACCCAATTTTTCCATATTCAACAGCTGAATGCAGTAAGAGGTTCATCCCATATTTTCGTAATATTATAATATGTTTCACTTTGGGGCTTTGGGCAATGGATTAGCAAAATTTTCTTCTTCGGCGGGCCTTGCCAACATAAAGTTTTTGTGTACTTAGAAAAATGCTTTTTACTGGTCCTACTGAAGGTATTCTCATCTTTAAGAAAATGTGAATGATATTATACATTTGCACGTTTACTTTAAAAATATTCCCTATAAAACGAAATACATGATAACTTAAAAAAACTGATGCAAACTTAAATTTCTTCATAAGTAATTGTAAACAATGAGATAATTACTAGTGAAATTGAAAGCATTTGAACAATAAAATTTAAAGGAAAAATGTAAATTGTATTGTATATGTATCAGTTTAATAATATATGTTCCTGCATATTCCGTGGTTTTAGTTATCGCAAATAACAGGACGAAATTGGCACTTTTCAGATTGCAGTCTTTATATTCTTTTATACATATTTTAAATAATATATTAAAGCCAATTAAATGACTGAAAAAGTATTAAGAGACAAAGAAGTTTAAAGAAAAAAAAAACAATTGGAAATTTGGATCAATACTGAAAAAAAGAAAATGTTTATTTTAACTTTTGTGTACGAAAATATGTAATCTAAATGTTTTAAGTATAACTTTATGATATCCCAATAAAAGTTCATTTAAAAATATATATCAAGCTGCACTAGAATATATTTTAGCTGAAATTAGAAAAAAAGGGTTTTTAATGTCAAGGTTTGTGAGTAATAAAACAGAAATTCAACACAATGTTTAACCATTGATGTTAAATTAAAAAAAAAATAAGTTAATTGGCACAACATTTTTTAAAAAATTTCGCTTTATAAAAGGAAATTTTTAAATAAATGTTTTTAATGGATATGATTTGTCAGCATTAGTATAGTACATATATATGGATTAAGACGGAAATTAGATTTACATTTAATTGTCTAACATAAGATATACGTTATAATATTATTTGTACTGTAACTATTGCAAATAAATATAGAATCATACTACGTGCTGAGGGAGTTTATAGAGTAAAACAGAAATAATTGTATTTACAAAGTAACTTATTATAAAAACTTAAAATTTTATTATAAAGAAGTAATCTTTATTGAAGGGAAAATAAATAAATATGTTAAAGTCAAAGATAAAGATAATTGTCGTTAAAAACAGATATTATGAAATCTTACTTTTCTAAATGTAAGTTCAATTAACTGCATGCCCCACAAAAATTTAAATTTCTTCATAAGTAATTGTAAACAATGAGATAATTACTAGTGAAATTGAATTGATAAATACATGTTTTTTACTGTTTATAACATCTTAAAAGCATTTGAACAATAAAATTTAAAGGAAAAATGTAAATTTAATTTTTAATTGTCGCTTATTCAATGCTGTTGTTGTAAAGAATTCAATCTTGTTGAGTTGCTTTAGTTACAAACATCACGTGATTTTTTGTTTATTAAAATGGTCAAATAAGTTTTTTGAAAAAGGGGTAAATTTTATGTAGTTTTATAATAAAATAGATAAAATAAAACAATAAATAAATAATTGTTTGGTGGAATTGTGATTAGTATGTTGTGACTTGAGACGATCGTGATATTTCGACTGAAGTCAGATCACAAGATTTTCTTCACTTTTTATACCTTCCATGTAGCCGTAGGGTACATTTATTAGTTTTGAGCGAACGCCATGACAAAAAACAAACTACATCATTTATTATTGAGAACAACAAAGAAACCTTTTTATGAATGTCCGTCTGTTTGTCTGTTGTCTGACTAGACGATAACTTAAGAACACTTGTAGGTAGAGGATTGAAATTTGGTACCATAACACATCGTTAAAACTTAAAATGGTAAGGCCAAGTTCGAAGATGAGTAAAAACAGGCAATACCCAAGGTATCACCTCTTGCAAATAAAGCCGGAGGTACACGATACGGAAAACGTCGTATTTATAAGCGATACGCCATATTTCATATCGTGTGACTCGACGATAAGCAATATGGTGTATCGCTTATAAATAACCCAAAAATTTCGGAATATTTTCGGCACACATCAAAGGAATCTGAGGGGTTCAAACTGCTCGACTCACACAACATAAAACTTTGGACTCACACAACATAAAACTTCGTGTACACATTTTTGAAAATTGGTGTTCATGCAGAGAGAAGTGGAAGTAGTTCCACTGCTCTCTGTTCTCATGCGGGCGACGCGGCCGTCGTGAAGAACTAGAGAGGTAAAATACATATAAGAAAAAGTATTGACTATGATTTTATTAATAATAATTTTCAGCCAGCGATACTTCGGCGTCACTTTCTCCCGATGAAAGCCAAATTAGGGATTATTTAGAATTCAACTGCGACCATTCCACATTAAAGTAAGGCAACCTATTATTATTAAGCATTTGCTTTTGCTGTGAGGGAGCTTTGAAACTCTCCATGTAAGTAATCATTTTTACCCAATTCTTACTTAATCATAATTTATATATTATTACAGTCTGGCACTAGCAATGCTATGAATGCCCAAAGAGTTAAAGGATCCAGAAAATTACAAGTTTTTACCGGCATTTGTTTACTTTGCACGCGGGCGCAGACATATATGCATTATACAATTATGATTTATGCACGTATATATGGAAAATACATGAAAATTATGTAATTTATTTTTAGTTTTTTTTTTTCGATTTATTTATTTGTGATATGTAATTTTATTTCTGTGATACAGCTTGTATTAAGCTTAAATAAATATAAATAATATCATTGTAATTGCCCTTAAATTTTCAACGAAGTATCATTCTACCAATTTTTAATTCTCTGCCTCTTGCTACAAGAGCTCTCGACAACAGACAGACGATCATCAATAAAACGGTTTCCTTTCTCACACAATATACATAATTTTGTTTTTCTGTCACCATAATTTCTTGGCGTTGCAAACGTTCACTCAAAACCAAGATATCCTAAATATAGGGTATACATTACAAAGTACGCAATTAAAATTCAGTTATTTGTTTTATAGTGCTCATAATTTGTTTGCTTTTGTCTACGACTGTTTCTGTGAAGAAGAAAAATAATCTTAACCGTTTTTACGGTTCCGTACCCAAAAGGGTAAAAACGGGACCCTATTACTAAGAGTTCGCTGTCTGTCCGTCTGTCTGTCACCAGGCCTGTCTCAAGAACCGCGATAGCTAGACAGTTGAAATTTTCTCAAATTATGTATTTCTGTTGCCGCTATAACAACAAATACTAAGAACTAAATAAAATAAATATTTAAGGGGGGCTCCCATAAAACAAACGCAATTTTTTTGCCCTTTTTTGCTCGATATCAATAATGGCAACAGGTAGGCACTTGAAATATTCACAAAATACTCAGTTGTATTTTTACTTTAATAATAAAATTAAAATAAAATACATATTTAAGGAGGGCTCCCATTCTCATACAAAAAACGCCATTTTTTGGTACGGAACCCTTCTTGCGCGAGTCCGACTCGCACTTGGCCGCTTTTTAATTTATTAATGCACATATTTCTCTTTCTCAGCATTTTCGATATAGTTACGTACATTAAATTTATGTAAACAATTACTATAATATTATTTTACAACTATCATCTCTGTTGAATTGCAAGACTTACATCTTAGCTTTCAGAAAATTACTCTGAAAAAACAGACAATTATGCATGTATAATAAATTTATATGTGAAGTAGGTTTTCAAGGAATCGCTGCTAACTGCAAATATAATTCAAATTATTTAAAAATAGTTGTATGTGCAAGGACTAGCAACATATTCATGCAATATTTATTATTATTACTTTGCTCTTTTAACTCATTTTGAAATGAATTCATGGTACAAAATTGCAGAAAATATTTACCTCCGAAGTTTTAATGAGAAATTACCTAAATTATACCGCCCGACCCGCCCGCGCCAACTGGTTATTGTATGTCATCAAATAATTTTCTAAACATAAAAAATAATATGCATCTATATTATATAGATATCTTATATCGACGAACATGTACGCGAATGCCTGAAGTCCGGCTAAGCCGGAGTAATTTAGGTTGGTATTTGACTATTTGTGGGTGTACTTTGGATTAGAACGTGGTAACAATCTAAATTTGCTATTAAATCCAGTGCATCAAGCAGGGTACTTTACAAATAGCCTAAGGAGAATGTTGGTGAGATTGCCTAAAGGAAGTGCAAAATATAATCAGCAATAAATTATTGATAATCAATAAATCAAAATTATTCCGGTGGTAATCACCGGAGTTAGCACTTCAGCTCAAGTTACATGTTCTTGAACAGTTCCCAGTTGTTAATGACAAATTTTGTGAACAAGACACGGCTACCTTGACCCAAACAACCTTTCGAGGTGATTCTCGCTGGCCGTTTACTATGAGACCTTTATGTCGTTCGATTTCATACGATCCTGTTGATCACGTTTCACATGTAATTACCATAAAAATTATACTTTTACCAAATAATGCACAATGAAAAATCTCCAGGGCAAAATATGTACGTTGGTGGTTTGTCTGGCTGCAAAAACAGTGAAGGCTGTATAGTAAGTACATACAGAAGATGATTAAGGATCACTTGTTTTATGTATAATTATATACATAATACATATTGTATTATACATTCATTTTGATTTAAGCCTCGATCGAGTTTATAATAGCAAAAGCAATCCTCGAAAAAAATGCATTGCAATCTGTTGGGATTTATTTAAATTGCCCTATAGGCTATATAGCGGACTGCATATCTGGTTTGGTTATCGCGACATGACATAACCAGCGGAGGAGGCTCAACAAGAATTCATGTGACTGAGTCGATTTTACCTGTGTGCAAATCGCTTACCGATTCCTGCTCTTGCCGACAAAAATCCAGATCAAGGTTCAATGATTTACGCACCTCCAGTCCTCCAGTGCTCCATCGCTGCGGTGCCTGTGCGTATATTCACACAATCAGTAAAGTTGGGCTGGTAGGTATTTTGCGGATATTTTCATTGCAACTCTTTAAGGTGGGTCAACAGTCGCCGTCGCATGCGATAATGTCTACTTTTTTTTAGTTAGATTGGGCGTGTTAAATCTGAAGGTACGGGAAACATAATTGAAAGTCGTTTGGTTTCACTAAAATTAACTCACTTTCGATGCTATTCACTAATGCTGCACCTGGGTAGTTCCTTTCAATTCATTCAGAAATTCTATAGCTATCAAAAAACTTGAATGACCGAAACCAAATTTGAATGATGGTTCCAAATAAGTAACTTTAAAATGAGATTAACAACTTTGGAAATTGTAATTATATCAATTACATTACATTAATTTCTTTACCTTCAATTTTTATAAAACATAACTACAAATTGTCATTGGTCAATTAAAGTTTTACAAGTGAATTTCGATATTTTGTAAATAATCAAATATCGCCTGTAACGACAGTCTGTCACGCATGCGGCATGACCACAAGAGGCTTATAGCCGATGCGACAGGTGTTGAAGTAATTTATTTTAATTGCATCAACCTTCTTTAATTCTGTCCCAAATTGATTACTACATTTTAATTGTTTACAAACCAGTTTGCTAAATGCTCATAAATGATTATTTGGTTGGCTTTGTTAAAGTATAATAAATGAGCATGTAAGTAGGTTAAACCGACATTCAGTTATTTGGTAATAACAAATTTTTTTTAAGAATATGCTTTACCTATATTAAAAAAATAATAATAATATATTTATGAAAGTGAAATGTGAAATGTTAGTGTTCTGCCCTGCTAATTTAAAAACAGTAACTACATTGAGGGTTGTTTAATTGAGGTACTTTCAGTCTTGGTTTTAGCAGCATTCAATCTATTTTATGTACATCATTTTTTTGAGACAGTGTATTTTTTCTCCAGAAATCAAATAACAGTTGTTCACAAAGAAAAACTGCCCTTTATTTAAATACCTAAACTTACTGTAATTTGTGTTACAGAATACTAAGCAAAAAACAGCAACTGTACAGTAACAATAGTACAGTACATGACGTTGCTAATATAATCGGATTTTTACAAATTAATAATATTCATTATAACTAATTACATTCAGCTTACTACATTTTATTTTATATATATATTATATAATATATAAGAAGTTACGTTGAATGTAAAGCTAAGCATAGACTAACGCGATTTCGCTGGCGGTGGAGCAACTTCTCAATTTGTGAAAACGCCAATTCCAATTCAATTTCCAAAGACGGTGATTTTGACTAGCCACCGAGATCGATAATTATTTTCTTAATTTTCAAATTAAAATACGAGAAAAAATAAATATGTTACAAAATTTAAAACTTTTCAAATAAATCTTAAAATTGCTCCAAATATGAACTACCCTGTGCGTCTGGCGGTTTTTTCTTTTCTCCCTCACTCAACTGCTACATTGTTGCCCGATTTCTACAGATTTGACAGTTACACACACAGTGTCCAAACGTGTTCAAACAGGAGTGACGCGAGGCGAGCATTCTTATTATTAGATATTTTTTGATTCTGACGTTCCTTGTCAAAGTTACAGTGTTGAAAAATGGTTCCACCTAATATGGCCAACCCTGTACATTTAAACTTTCGAACGGGGGGTGATTTCGTACTCAGGGAGGCATTAAACGAGAAACTATGAAAGCATTTTTCGAAAGTGGTGACATGGTATCGATCTCAATAGGTAAATATTTCTTCGAAATCTACTTAAAAACTGAACAACAAATATTTTTAGTCCTGTTCCGTGTTCTATTAAAAGCATCAGAAAACGCTGATTAATATAACTTTTTGTTATACCCTAGATGTAGAGTATATATTAGTTTTGAACGAACTTTTGCAACGTTTGATTGCGAAGAGAAGAAAAACCGTTTTATAGGTGTCCGTCTGTCTGTCTGTCCAGCCGATAAGTCGACAACGCTTGTAGCCAGAAGATTGAAATTTGGTACAATAATGTTTCATTGAAATTGTAAGGCCAAGTTCGAAGATGAGCAAAATCGGGCAACTCCTTCTTAGTGTTGCCATCAGCAGCATTTAGTTAGAACAACCTCATCAACAAAGTAAAAATAACTGCAGCTATTTGCATGCAACTATTAAAAAAATATTAGGCATACCTTATGTTCCAATTGTATCAACTTATTCTGTAAAGAATTTGGATGATTTTGCGTTGAAACACTTGCGAACTTTTAAAAAAGAATTTTATTTCACAAAAAGGAGTGCGATGCGTTTCGCCCTATCGAGGCGTCATCAGGCTATCGACCCTTGTTTTTGTAAAAGATGGAACAGTACAAACAAGTGCATTCTAAAAAATCTATATTTAACTTTTCGTTAAATATTATTATAATTTATAAATACGTATAACAATTACTAATTATTTGAACGGCACTGTTTTTACACGGTTTTTGTTACACGATCTTGAAATTTTACAGACACCGAAAACTTTCATATTATTGGGTGCCTTTTTATAATTTTCTTTTAGCAATGGAAGCTGTTGTTCCATGGTTTTAGAGGATTTCTTAACAAACGTTTCTTCTGTGTTAAAACTGTGCCGTTTTACATCTAGGGTATTTCATAATTGGCCTAAACCAATTAAACTTCCGTGCTGGTTTTTTAATAATTTAAAGAAAACATTTTGCAATCAATAGTAATTTATTTGTGAAATTGAAGAGTAATTCTATAAGTGCTAATTTTAACTATGCAATAATTTGGTGAAATCAGCATACGCCGATTCTAAATCGAATAGAAATTGCCTGACTTGGGCATCGGTCAATTCATCAGAAGCTTGCATTGAATTTAGAGTCGATAACCAGTTTTCTACTTTTGACTTTGCTTCAAAGTCCTCTGGAATAAGTGAAAGTCTGTGCATGGTATCAACAAGATCCTTCAATTCAATGTGCAGTTCGTCCATTGTTTTGATTTTCAGCCTCAGCTTATCCATGAGTGTAATAAACAAAGAAACGATATCTGCAATGCATTTGCTTGTGTTTCCCTTGTCATCTTTTATTGTGATTGGGCGATCTTCTTTGATTCTTTCCATGGCTGCTGGACAATCTAATCGAAATTTTTTAACAAATACATCCACAGTTGGAAATTCATCGCTTTGAACTTGCTTAAACGCTACTTTGTATTGAACAAGGTATTTTGAACAAGCTGCCGTGTATTCCTGGGGAGTTATGCAGTCCCAAATGTAGGCCTTCTCAAGATTTTGTAGTGTGTTAATTAAGGCGTATAAATCAGCCATGTTATCGTACTTTTCTCTTTCACGTGCATGACGATAAAGTTTTACTTCTTCGTACAGTTCTGGTCGATTTTCTTGCATGTTAGTTGCTTTATTAAACACAAAATGAATATCTAAAAATCACAAGTGCTAAATTGAATCACAGTAAACAACAGCAGATGACACATCACTTTGACATTTCTCGCGAAGACTTTGCGTAGTACTAGATTGGAACAAGTAGTTTGGTAGTTTTTATTGCAAGATGGCAAAAGAAAGAGACAACAGTTGCGCTGAATAACTTTTTAACCGTTTTCCAGTTTTTTGTAGTTTGTTAAAATGTTCTATAAATTTTTAACCTGCTTTGTTTACTCACTGAAATAAAATGAATTAGAAAATTGTTTGTTTTCATTTTTAACTCATTATTTTGTGGCAAGTAATTGAACACAGGAATGCATAGAACGCTTAGCTTATAATTTTTTTAACTGAAAGTAACATTTTTAAAGTATACGTTTTTTGAATTAAAACGTTTTTAATAATTGATATTATTGCCAGAATTTATGATATTAAAGTGGGGTTGTATGTCCCGATTGAAAATTCAGTTTTTGCTAATATTGATATATATATTTCGGGAAAAACCCCATCATAAGCATATTATAAAAATCTATTAACAAAAATTAAAATTAATAGAAATAGGTACAATAAAAAAAAAACTTTTTAACAAAAAATTAAACCGACGAAAAAAGAAACTGAAAATTGAAAAATAAAAATAAACCTTTTAGTTTTATTAATAACTAATCTCCTAAACAAATGTTTGTAACTAATTTAATAGCTAAGTTAAGTTAAGTTAATGACCAAAATCGTCCCAAGGGGGTGGCCGAGGGAAGGGGTTGAAATTTTTAAAAAATGATATCTCGGCCTCTATGAAGTTTAGAGAGAAACTTTATTTGCATAAATTAGAGTACTCTCCAGGAGGTTAACGGTGACATCACCAAATTAGGGGTTGGTGGGATACGAGTGGGGGTGGGGGTGGAAATTCGAATTTTTCTAAACCATGTCTTATGGGGTATCGTTGAATAGCTCTTGACGAGTGGTTTATAAATCCATAACTAGTATCTCGCTTTTGAAATAAATTACCCCAATAAACGCAATCGAAACATTTCGAAATCTACCTCAGCCTGTCGGCCTGCAGAAAAGGATTTTTTTTACTATGTGTGCGTTAATTAACTGTCGAAAAAGTTGCGCCATAAATACCCAAATATACAAACAAGCAAGTTTTCGTGAAGTTAATATAGATGAATTAAAAATAAACATTATTACCTTCTTAAACAACCACAAAACATAAAACAAAATAAAAATGTCAAATACCAATTTATAAATTACAAAATTTGAGACTACTTTTTATTAAAACGATTTTACTAACTGGCGTACTTGTCTGTCAGACTGTCTGTTCGTACAAATTTTGCAATCGATTTTACATTAATTTTCCGATGAGCCAGAGACTTGAAACTTTAAACGTAGCTCAGAAATGGATGGCAATGCAATATTAAATCGCCATTCTGGACTATCGGATTAAGAAGGAGGTTAAACACTGCAAATTCAAAACCGACTACAATGAAGTTTTTATTTTGTCGAAAATGCAAAGTATGTATCTAGGTATATTGTATAAGTAGGTAACTAAAAAAAAAATTTCATGCACGCAAGACTAAAAAGCAGGATATAATTATTTGAATAAACAAATTTTCAGGACAACCTGTCTGGGGTTATAAATCTGAATGGGGCTAGAGGAAATTATTTTATAGTTTTTAATCCGTTTTAAAAAAGTTATATGGTAGGTATGTAAATCAAAAAAAAAAAATTATTTAAATTTAATAAATTCAGTATTATAGTAAACATGTTTTATCAAATATTTCAAAAATAGTCGAAGAATGTCCTATTTCTAAAGAATCATAATCCCAACCTGTCGTGGTTCTTATAATTACGATATTTTTCAAATTAGTATTATATTTGAAAACTTAATTAAAGTTTATGACTTTTAAAATAGAGGTGCACGAAGGACGAGTACATGCTTCTTTGGGATAGAGAGCCTCGGACTACACCAAGTTGAATTCTTCTGGCATGTTTCCAAATTACGAGGTAATCATGCTTGCACAAATATCATTGCACCTCACTTCCTCACTTCTACCAAAAAAATATATCTATTTTTGCAATTATATCAAACATTAAAGTCCGTCGCAATATCTGTGAGTAATATTTTGAAGGACTCTGAGTTTTGTTGGTGTCTCTCTGGACAAAAGAAATTGTTTACGACATTCGTGCAATTGCAACTGTATTCGCAGCAACAGGATTGCACCGAGTATAGTTGGTGCGTCAGTTAATTTAAAATTCCCTCTCGGTTAATTGGGTTAAGGTCAGTACTTGAGAACTATTTCCGCCGATAAACACATCGCGAGTATATGGTTTGCCAGGTTGCCACAACTCATGCTTTCTCATGTGTTAACAAATGAAATATACCACACAACTATGATAGCCTTGAGTAAGTTTCGCAGAAAGCTACCGGCCGTTGTTTTCTATTTTTATGTGACAAAAATAGCTTTCCACGACACCACAATGACTGTGACTAACATACTTACCTACCTCAATAATTAAGTCATGATTTTTCATTCTGCAAACAGTCGCCATTAATTATAGCACTCATCAACTCACATAACAGCGATAATAAATTTTCAATCCATCTTAATTGCGCGTATTGTAGCGGTGCACGGCTTCATCTAGACGAGCTCGATCACAGAAAGCTCCCCATGGCTACTCTTGATCCTGACCTTTCCCACTGTTTCCGGAACCTATTAGAGTAAACAAATCGAGTGTTTACTGCAGACTGTTTGTTCATTTGATTAAATTAATTGAATATTACTCGCGCCGTCAACTTCGTTGAAAGGCGTTCGCATTGATCGTTCGTCCTTCTGTTGAAAGGCAGTTAAGGAAGCACACGGTTCAGTAAGTAATGCAGTCTTTTGCAGGCGACACGTCAACCAATGTGCTTTATAAAATGTGGGCAAAATATAAAAGTGTGTACATTTTTATAATTAGCAGTTTGAGCATCTGCACCAGCACCCATATTCTTCATTTCTGGGGTTTCCAAATAATTGCGCGGGCTCCAAGGTGAACGCGGAAACGGTCTAAAAAAAAAAACAAATTACAGACAACGGTACACAACGTAGAATTCCATTGTCACCCATATTTTTTTTTTTTAAATAACTAAATTAAATATTAAATTTTATATTCCAACATAATATTCCGAAATATATTTTTAGTCATCTGCAGTTTTATACTGCAGCACTGTTTGTCTAAATTAAGAATGCGTGAATTAAAATAATAATTTTGAATGAATTCATTCACAAGTTCAATAACGTATTTCATTTGAACTTTTCAGTTTAATGTATTTGAAAAAGCAAAAACATAAATTAAAATTGTAAAAATTTATTAACGTTATGAAACACTCACATGGAGCTGGATGGTGAAATAGACCCCGAAAATTTATGACCATTTTAAAGAACTTTGAACAGAAATTTTCTATATCATAATATCAATAAGACCACGACGTGATCCTCAACATTAAATCCTCCTCATTTTAAATACACGAAAAACAAATAGAAACACAATATATCGAAAGCATATTTTTGATGAAATTGACTGCATTACCTAACTCTTTTGTTAGAAATATAAAAAGAGGAAATAATTCTCTTCACCACCCACGTACAAAACTTCAAAATATTGTTGTGTTACTTCTAAAACAACGATTAAATTTAAAACCCAAAGACGTTCCAAGAGACACTCTTGACTCTATAGAACGAAATTTAAGCTATCGATATATTGTTAGTTTGTTTGTAACCCTCATAGTACCAAGATCAACTACTAGCTACCTATCTGCTATCGGTCCTAAAAGTTAGTAGAGAAGATATAGTAATATTGAACCAGCTTGTAAGGTGAATCCCTTTCTTTTCAGGCTGATAAGAGGGGGAAACTCTAGCCGATTCTAGGAAGTCATTTATAAAGTGGGGAGTATTCAATACATATAATACTTCAAATATGCAGTTGTGATCTGTAAATAAGGACGAATATTTTTTAAAGTTTGGGGTCGACGGAAATTCATTTAATCCAAGATGGCGCAATGCATCAAAAATGTTCCCCATAGGACCTATGTGCAATCCCCTTTTTGAAGATGACACTGCTTATCTCGAGGGCTTATCTGTTGGTGTTCTATGCTGGAATGTTTAATTGCATATGATGTTCATAAGACAAGTGTGTATGTGATATTGTAATACCTACCTATAATGTCCACTATATAGGCACGCCAAAATTACTCTGATGTTGAAAAGGCCATTTCGTTTGCCATTTGTATAAATATTTATATATATTTTTCATTGTAATATTTACTTT
Source organism: Leptogaster cylindrica (assembly GCA_963082835.1). Taxonomy (NCBI): domain Eukaryota; kingdom Metazoa; phylum Arthropoda; class Insecta; order Diptera; family Asilidae; genus Leptogaster; species Leptogaster cylindrica. The sequence goes on from OY720106.1 coordinate 4,791,579, forward strand.
CACTCTTTCATGTAATAACCGTTCAAAGTGAAACTTTCCATAAATCTTAAGAAATCTATGATCTTCAAATCGTTTCAGCCGTTTTTAGATAAATAAAAAATTACTGCAGTTATTGCAATAATAATGCGAAAATATTGAACCGCGAATATTATTAAAGCATTTTTTTCGATAAAATACATTGCAATTTATTATTTTCCAGGTCATTGTTTTTTGTAACTTTTTCTACTATTTTTTTGAAAAAATGAAGCATTTTTTTTTAAAGTCATTCAAAGGGTTCATTCTGCCATTTTCCATGCATTAGTTTTTGACGATTTTTACAGAAGCGAAAAATCCAATTAGTAACATTTAGTTAACTAGTTACCTGTAATTTTGGCATGCAAACGTTGCTGTAGTTATGATACCTTGATTACAATTCACTGAAACGTACTTGGGGCTCCATATTGCATACTACCATGTTTCCTTTACATTTCTTCTCTTCCTTTGCATTTTGCATTAGTTTCAAGCTCTGAGTAAAAATAATACCAAAATATGCTGATATAGGCTTCACATATCGTTAATTCCTAAAACTGAAAATTGTAATAAAGATACTTTCAGGGGTTTCGACTGTAATCGCATTTACGTGGTCAATTATGTGCAATGCAGAAAACGATTATTTTAACGGACTTTAGCCTGCACTTGAACTTTTCAGTGCCCTTTAGAAATGGATTAAAATCTGTTATACAATATTATACATAAAGTGTTTAAAAAAGATGTCACGGACAGTAGGATACAATTTTATTTATAATACATCGCAAGAACTCTAACAAAATAAATGCAATTACAGCGTAGAAATTTTATATACCTATTACAATTAGATATTTTGTTCATATAATATAATTGTCCAATATTAGCATATTTGTAGAATTGTGTTAAAGGGAGGGAAAATTGACCCTCGAGTGTGCAACTAACAGGAATTATTTCGTAGAATCAACTACAAAATTAAGAACAAGTAAACTTCCATTGAGCACGTCACCTGGACGAAGGTCTTATATGATTAATTACATGTACCACTGAAAAAAGCTTAGGTCTCACTTTTGGATTATATAATTCATACCTGTCTACCTTCTGTGCTCCTTTCGCTCTCATCAGCCGCGCTGCAACGCATGCCAGAAACGAGCATCTGAGTAGGTCAATGGTAAGCTATTTGTTCTAGCGATCTCAGGAGACACCTTTCAACCCAAACTCAGGCCAAAAGAAATCAATTAAAACTGAATTCGAATGCGGAGACAAGTGCTGTGAATAACTAATCTAAATACACCTGCGCTTTGGCGACTGCAATCCAAATCGATGCTCATGTGATTTGCTGATCAGATAGCAAAGTTAACACCCGATGTCGGGCGTTTGCTGCCGTTCAGTAACACGTCGTCGCCGAAGTCAATATGTCATTGGGCTATCACACCTGCTAGATTTTGTCACGATCCAAATGAATCCACCACCGTACGCAGCTCCGCAATGCGTCGAGTGTCCGTGCGAGCCGCCTCTGCTTGGATTACCGCTCACTCATGACACAGCGTCGTTCACCTCAAGACGCCATGTTGTATAGGATGTATGGGATCTCGCCTTAGATGCGAACCGACAACCATCAAGGTGAATTGCTGTTTAAGATTCTATTGATTTTGGCATCGCATTCTCGAATTAGATTGCTATTCTGCCTAATGGAGTTAGTATTTGGAAGATGCCATTGCTAACCTCATCCCCAAAAGGTTTCCACTAGCAAGTGAGTGATCATGACAATCACTTCATATTAACGGTTTTAGCGTATTTGAAATTCATATGAAAGTATGCAACTCGAGTTCAGATTTAAACTCAGTGTCCCATATTCAATTATTATCAACTGATGATAATTAAACCTGCTCAATTGTATGGTACCTACCGATCATATTTTACAATGAAATTTTATTTCCCATTAAAATATGTGCCATTTTTTAACATTAAACAAAATTTCACCTTGGAGTGCCTACCAGTAGGTACTGAATCGAATTGCGCCAACGACGACGTCTGGGGACTGGGGAGCCCATCCAGTCTGCGTTGAAGTACATGCAAACTCGCCGAATCAAGGAAACTGTGTTTTTGGGAGAATATAAAAGAAGTTAACTACGTGAGCTCCATAATCTTAAGATCAGCAATTGCAATAAACGTTGATAAATTACGTGAAAAAGGAAGGAAATGTCGCAGACTACGTGCGTTGCTCAAAATGTGGGAATGACATCAGCATTCAGCATCGCGACGACGCGCGGCGTAAACTTCGCGTAATTAATCTGCGCTGACAGCACCAAAGAACTTGTCGAGCGCAATTCTTGCAACGAACTTGACCTAATTTGTGTGAATCTGCCTCGTCACCCGGGGTGCATAATCGAGAATCGCGTCTGCACTCTGTACCAACTACCAAACAACCAACGCCTAAAATATACAGAGAGAAAAATGTCAACTTACACGAGAAAAATTCGCGCATTTACAACTAGATTGCCACGACTAATGGACCATGTCTGGTGTATTTCATTGTTTTGGCGGAAATCTCGCGGTGAACAGAGATTTAGCCGGTGTCTCGACGGGAAATTGAGATGTTAAGTAAGTAGTAGGTGACGGGGGAACTACCGCATAATTAAATGAATTTATTATGCAACGCATAATTGAACATAGAGTGCATTCGTGCATGTCATGTGGCGTGAGTTCGATTCATGTGGTTTGATGCCACCAGGCACCGCTAGTAGCGATCCAATATTATAATATATCTTTCGAAACATATCGCTCAGAAGCTAATTCAGATATTTTGTTCACAAAACGGTGAACGTGAACAGATGCATCCTGTCAATCTGGCATTATCAGAGCAAGTAAACGGGCCACGGGGGCGGATGAAATGGGGGTTTTGGCATCAATCCAAAGATGCATTTTACAGCAAGCGATACTCATTGCGGGACGACTTAAGAGCATTTAGAGTTTAGACATTCATCTACCGATGTAAACATCAGCAGAAGATTGCTTGTACAAATAAATGTGTGACTAGTATTTCACCTTGCATTCTATATAAACTTCCATTAAATCTCGTATTTTCAATGACTCGCAGCCACGGGAAATAGCTCCTAAGCGGAATTCGCAATTTGTTTATCAAAAACGTGATAATTGATCGCAAGTGTAAACAAACTTGCCTTGGTTGAGATTGGAATAGGTCAGTTTTATTATCTTTGGAAAAATACTTGGCTTTGATGGTTTTAATGACTGTTTTCCTAGTAAATAACTTTTAATAAAGCGAATGTGCTTCGATTGAATAATAATTAAAATTTATTTTTCTTTCCCTGTTTTAAATCATTTTTTGTTATGTGTATTGTTTATCTTCATATATGATTTATTTCATGATAAAATAATAGGTATTGGATTCTATAAGTACTCATATGCAATATATTCATTTAAATCGCATTTATTTAAAACTAACGGTAATTTTCCGAAATGTAAACATTTGTGACGCTTCTTCCATTTTCCAATAATCGAAACTTGAGTCTAGAACTGAAAATTGTATGGAGTCAGACTAGTAACAGGAACGTTGAGAAAATATCGAGACTGATGAACAAAGCCATTAAATGCATGCCATCCACAACCTTCCACAACTAAGTCCATCCTCTGCACTTTAGTCCTAGCTCATAACTGAGTAATTCCTGTACCAATAGGTTGAACCTAAGTCAATTAGTCAACTTATAAAACTTCAAAAGGCGAAAAACATTTATGGTAGGATTAACAACAGCTACAAATAATCTATCAAGTTAAATTCACACTACATTAATAATATTATCTGAAATTGCTGAGATAAAACAAAAAAGTATCAAAAGTTGTAGAATGATACCAAACATGAATATTTTGGATCATCCGCTACCAAAGAACAGAAGGTTACAGTAGCGGATGGTCCAAAAAATTATTCTGGGTGTCATTCAACGTAGAGTTTCACGCTCCACAACTTTCATTTGGAGCGATTTTTCTAAATTTTGATACTTTAGGAGATATTAGCGAAAAACCGCAAAAACAACCCTTCTGGACCACTATTACCTTTTGAAAGATTTTTTTCCGAATTGGATGAACATATAATTCTGGTTTTTTTTAAATGAACTGTAACATAATTTTTTGATTCTAAACTTTATGCGCTAGGCCTAATATAATAGTTTTCGAGTTATTTTCAAAAAGCTATTATTAAGTACCGTTTTACCCCCTTTCCACACCTGCTGGCAATCCCATGAAAACCGAACGGGTCGATGCTATAGGTCGTGCAACTTTTTATCACTTATTACGAGGAGGGTATGGAATAATATGCCGCAAGATATTACTTGTTTTTTTGGATGTTGAGGTTGAACACTAAATTTACTAGACTACATTGCTGGTTGACACTATTTTTTCCAAACTTTAGTCAATAAACAAATGGGGAAAGAAAAAAAGAAAATACAAGGAGCATGTAGAGCATGCTAGAAGAGATTTTTGAAGAAAAATCACTGTAACTTGTAGTTTATAGAGTTTCTAAGCGGATGGCGCTTGCAGTTCAGTTTGGGCAAAAATGATGGTTAGCACTCTTTTAACCCGACCCCTTCAATTATTCTTTTTAGATTTATGAGCAGTGCATCCTCTTTTCCCAAATTATTTTTGCCTGGACCACTTTGGGAAAACAAGTACCTAATAATTGTGGACGTTGACGTATTCTATGATATTTTCTTTTCTCGATGTATAGTGTACTGTATAGATATGTAAATAAATTATTTTTTATATTATATGAAAACAAAATAAACATCTTTTCCAATATTTAGAAAACTGTGAAGTTGATCACTTTCCAAAAATTTCCCTTTTGCATTGTTTGAACATAAAAGAAAAGAACGAATAAAATAAATTGTTTGGAAAAAATCGCGATGTTTGTCTTAAATGGAAGTGCTTGCGTGCATGTTAATAACCCACCTTACACTTTTTACGATTAATTGCCGGTGATTAAGGCCTGCAGTAGGGGAAGAGAGGAATAGTCGCGGATGTAGGACATTGAATAGAATACGGAAGCGTTCGTATCTGCAGCAAGTTGTAACAGTATTGTAAGCTCGCCAGTATCTGTATCAATACCGTCCATGACTGCAGTCTACAGAATTGAGTGCTACTGTCTCAGGTAAACAAGTAATTGTTATGTAATAGAACTGGCGGCAGCCACTTCCGCTTTTCCAACTGCCGCCAGAGTGTTTCGCGAGTGGTTCGCGCACTTCGAGAATTGTTCAAAGCAGGTTTTGATTGGCTGACAAGGCCAAGGCAAAGGTCGGTGGCTGCTCTCAATGGAAGATCGAAAATTTTGTTTTAAAAAAAACTTCCATATTTGCATTGATTATGATTATACCGTGGCCGATGGTAAATTTCGATCTTGCTGGGAGTTCAATGACGACCAATTTAATTACAGAAGTTAAACTGATGATTATTCTCACTTCACTCCCCGGAAATACTTCCATCAATCACATGAAACAAAAGCGGAAACACTGTTCCCGGAAGAGATTATGATTTTTGCATTTTATTGTGCATTACCTTGACGGACTGCAATTAGTGTTAAACGCACTCAGTTTTTAATGACATCACTCTGTGTTAATTGTTATTTATTTCTAATGTGAGAACTGTTTACTTGCCGTTGCCATTTTCGGTTGACAATAGAAAATACCTACATCTGTTCGTATTGCACACAATGCCTGGTTAGATAGTGGCGCCTTGCACGACATCTATCGTATTGTTTACTGTTTACTGTTTAGTTTATAAGTTCTTATCTAATATTAATGGGGAGCGATAATTCGAAAACGTGATGAAGGTTTTAATTATGTACTTCATATGAATACTGGTAATAATTAAGCAGCTAATAGCGTATTAAAAGTTAATAACTAGTTTTATGATTTTAACATGTTTTTGAAATAAAATGTGTAAACAATTTTCGAGGTATCTAGAATTGAGTAGAGGAAAGGACGGACTTAACGGCTAGGGTAAGGTTTTCTGAATGTTTTAACTGATTTGCAATTGATCTAAAAACTTCAAAGTATACATCAATCAATAATGAATGTGGGAATTTTTTCATTGTGGTTGGAAAAAGGGAAAGTACCCAAATAATCAATTTCCCAAAAAGTACCCATAGTGGCCTTTATGCCCGCAGGAGTAAGAGCATAATTATTTAACTGCTTACGTATTTAAAGTAAAAAACATAATTTTAAACATGTTGAATTGTTGAATACAGAAGACGTTTTTCAAAAAATACCAATTACAACCAATTTCCATTAACAAAAAGCTTGTTGTCACTTATCACTCTAGTTATCACTGATAAAATTTAATTATTTAATTATTTGTGATACCGCAGTTCTTCTTTTTCTAATAACTCAATACAACTAAGGGGACTGAGAGGGTAATCTTCGTGAGTTTGCCGCAGGATAGCAGCACTGTTGAGCCTCACAAACCCGACCGGCCATTATGGCCAGTGCGGCCAGGGCGTTGTGCCCGACGCCCGTCCTTTCCCTATATTTTTATTTCAGATAAGGATAGGAATTTTGAAATCAACACATGAAACATAATACTGAAAACACATTAACCGTAATTCAATATTTCAACTATTTGAAAAAGATAAAATAAACAGCAAGCATGTCCAATGTCCATTTATAATACTTTTTGCATGCATATGTTTGGAAAAATTAGAAAGCATCTATAAAACATATGAATGAATAATATTATTAAAACACTTGCAACGTTGATGTATGTTTGAATATATCAATTCCTTGCAATTTTATTAAGAGCCGAATTCAAGCTCAATTCCCGATTGAAAATAAATCGCGTTGTGCAACACAATATTTTAATAGTCACTTATCAGCGAGGTCAGTAATACGAACGACTGAATTACAATAATTGGATGATTTATTAAAGTCTATACTGAGATTAAGTGTTGCTATTACTACGTATTATTTCAGTCAATCAATGATGTTATTAATAAAGAAACACCTGAGGTGTTTTAAGCTGTGCCATGGGAAAACCGTGTTTAAGATGAAATTATGAGTCTCTTGCGATCTCCGATATTGCTCTGCACACAGAACACAGAAATTAAATACATACTCCTTAAAAATGATCGTTTTTACTACAAGTGAAGATATTGTCGGAATTCAGTATCTGGCTCACGTCTCGTGAAATCAAAATGCTTCAGCCTTGAACTAGAAACTTTTGGCACTTGTAAATTAAACCCTTTCGCAAATCACCGCAGTCGCGGGAAGTATTTTCCTGAGTGTATATATTTCGGTGATAATTTCTTTAATGTGGTCATGTAAACACCTTATATGGTTAAAAAGGCAACAAATAAAGTTTAATCGTCGCACCGACCTAAATGATAAGATCTTGCTTCTATAGCGACCGTCGTCGACGCCACTTCCGATTTGTAACCTTCATCTTATCACGAGGAGCTAATTATAATGGAGTTTTTGGAGTACAATCAGACTAGACGTGCAGTTTTATTTATTTTATTTTTATTATAACATAAATTTAACTGGTACGAAAAAAGCTTCTTGTTTTCATAACATATATAATAGAACCTCAATAGCACGAATATGAAGGGGGCGGAAAAACAGTCTTGTTATCAAGGCAATTCATGTATGTAATAAACGTACTGTGCCCGGTGGGGGATGGTAGTAAGATAGCTGATGAGGCTATATGATCTAGTTCTGCGGTGCATTTTAAAAAAAAATATAATACCACAATTGATTCTTATAGGAGAAAAGGACGAGACTTTGTCCGTATTTCTGAAATTATTTTTAAAAATATATCTTTAAAGGAGCAAGATGGTTTTAAAAAATTTCCGCGCAAAAACTTAACCGCATTTTGTATACTTCTACCAATATAAATAATATAATAATATAAATAATGTAAATCATTCATGGCCAATTAATTATTATCACGAATCAGAAGGGGGCGGCGAAAACAGTCTTGTTATCAAGGCACTCTTCTAGTCGTTAGTGTAACGGTATTGTAATGGCAAATTCAAGGAACTGAGCGAAATGCACTTGCTATGAGGTATCGCTTTTTCAAGAAAGTGTTATTGCAGTTGTAGCTTACAATCAATTACGACTACATAGGTAATATAAAATAACTTATCATAATATAACATAAACTTAATCAGATTTTTCATTTTTTACGGAAACCGTTACCAATCCCTTAATCTTCATAACAATATGAAAAACATTGGAAAAATTTATTGAAAAATAAGAAAAAGAGAATAAAAAACTGAAGAAATTTTTTTGAAAAAAACAAACTCATTCGGAAAACTCTCGGGAAATTCCTAGGTCGAAAATTGGAAAAGTGCTCCGCTTAAAGGAAATAAAACCCTTTAATGTAGCTCTGGAAATAAAATTTACTATAAGTGATCACATAGTTTACGAGAAAATTGGTCATTAAGTGGGTCCAAAATTAGAGTTGGTCCTTTCTTTCAAGGATCATAAAAAAAAAACTAAATACTTCTTCAAAAATGTTCTCCGCTTAAAACAAATAAAACCCTTTGTCTTATCATTTAAAAAAAGTTTGATATAGATTCAACAAATAATAACGGAGAAAACAGGTCATTAAATGGACCTGTTTTGCACGTTTTGGTAAATTTGCCTCTTAAGGATGTTTTAATAAAATTATAAGTCGAAATTTGTTTTGAAAACAAGCTTTTATTCAAATGCACTATAATAAAGCTTTTGAATCCGTTACCCAAAGAATGTCATACGTCACACATCTAAATAAATTAGTTTTTCTAACTTTAACTTGTTTTTAAGATTTTTTTTTAATTTATAATTTTATTTTTTCCTTTTTATAGTCGTAAGTATTCAAATGATTCCTCGATCCTCATTCTATTAATTTCTTGAAAGGCTTCAGTATATTGCAGGCCTTTTTGCCACTTAATATTGTGCAATCTAATTTTTCGATTTGAAGACCGTCCAATAACAATCGGTTCATAATCACAAAACTTGTCCGCCATCTTGAAGCCGTCATCCATTTTGTTTTTTTCTAACAAAAATTCTATAATGCATTGTCACTGGTATTATAAACACCTGCTAAATTCAATTGAAAGATTTCATGCCCATACAAATAAACAAGACAAGTTAAATAAAAGCATGTAAAAATGGCAACTTGCTTATCAAATTTGGGAAAAAATCGTTATCAAAACTATAGTTGAAGGGCCGAAGGTGAATTGTATTTTCGTTTTCAAGTCCAGTAAAATAGGAATACTAAATACTTTGTCTAAACTTCATCGAAATATATATATAAAAAAAAAAAATAATAACAAAAATATATCTTCTTTTTCCTTTAGTGGGTCTTTAAACCGTTGAGCGTCCTATCGTATTTCTCTTCGGCACTTTACGCAAAATGAATGATGTGTTGATTCATAGAAAGATTGTGGTGTACAGCAGTGCCATTTATATTTCGGGTATGACACTTTTATTTTGAATGAAAAACATGTCCATTCGGTTGATTTTCAAAGACGACCGCCGAATTCAGTGAAAGTTATCCACCGAAAAACTGCAGCATGTCACCCCAGTCCCCACTTACCGAAACTTAGCATTGAACAATTGAACATGATTGCGATTGCTTATCGATATTTATTTGGATTAAAATACAATTCAATTTCGTGATATTAGCCAGAGGGCAATATATTTACAAAATTAGGCCCACTGAAATCGTAATTAGGTCGAAAAATCACGAACACAATCCATGCCGATTCGGTACCTATATTTTTCGAAGGCGGTAATTGAAAGTTTGCGTGCTAAATGGACCACTTGCGTCCATTTAAATTAGTCGTTTCAGTTGTACAAATTAAAAGCGAAAAACAGACTATTTAAATAAAGTGCAGGTATAACTACATGTGAATGCTGCGGGCACAGAGGCAACCTTCGAGCGATCTGCAGGCGGAATCGGATAAGGAGGACACTCGGTATTAATTACCTGAAGGCGATCAACAAGAGTTCGCCGATTTGTCAAAAGAAGCCTGAGAAAATGGCTCCGGGAGATTTACGTTTTTGTTTTACCATTTTTTCCCGCCAGTTATTACTTTTGCCGAGCTGGAACAGGTCTTCAATACCTTCCCTAACTACGAGAGAGTTATGCAACCTCGAACCGATGTCAGTTCAATACCACATTCATTCTTCAACATCACTTTTGATCACTAATTGTTTATTTGCGTTCTAAAAAATGTACGTGCGCTTTCGGTTATGGGTTTTTTTAGTTTCGTATTCGAAATTCTAAAGAAATATTATTTTAAAAATAATAATTGTAAATAACATTGAAATCGAAAAGTCGATGCCCTGAATTCGTTAGTGGTTATAGTACAAAAGAACAATTGATTTTTCATGTGCAATAAGATTGATTGTAATTTTTAAACAAATGTTGGCGAATGGTTTAATAGCAAAAACACATTGTTAGAAACAATGTTTCGAGTTTTGCACACGGTTAAATTACTGCACGAATTCAATCCGAATTGTGGCGACGTGGAGTCTGTTAATTACTAAGTCTTTATTTAGTTGAAAGTGTCTGAAATGTTAACAAGACCAAGGATTTTGGATATTTTGATATGCAACTTTTCTCTTTTAATATGCAATTTATTTTATTTATTTATAATTATTTAAAAATTGTATAGCTTTTTATTTTATTTTTTAGAGCAGTGTTTCCCAATTAGTGCTACTTATGGATGGGCCTAGATCGGAGCGAAAAACAAAAAATTTTCCGAATCAAATAGTAATAGTTCGGAAAAGTTGCTGATCGTAAATACAAGCTCAAGAAAAAAACCTTTTTTTGAAATTGGATATCTTCCGTTCCGTTCAAAGTTTTCAAATTTGATCAGACAGTAAACAGAAATACCTAAAATTGAAAGGCGGTGTAGAAGTTGTCCGATCAGGCTCATTTTTTTTTACTTAGCTAGATGCTTGAGGTACACAATGGCAAAAAAATTTCACCCCTCTCCACCACCTTCTTCACATTTATTCTAGGGGGTGGAAATGGCGATTTTTCGTTAAAAATAGCCGAACTGGCAGTAACTTACACTAAATAGGGTATAGGAGTGACAAAATGTTTTTTTTGAATCTTGAAAAATGAAAAGTAATAGCTACACAGAAAGTTATAAATGAAGGTTTTTTTGTTTTGTGTCCTACTTCTTTTTTTTTTTACGGCGCGGCGGTTTTGTTCGGTTAGGTTGGAAATTTGACATTTTGTAGAGGTTGGCGGAAAAGGAAATATCTCACGTGTTTTAAAAAATATCAAGATTAATTAAAAACTGAAACATACTATATTTATTGTGCGGATCACATTTAAAGCTCACTTATAGAGAAATTGCTGAAAAATCTTTGAAAATTGGAGTTAAAACATGCATGAATCCAACGTTGGAACGTAATATTCTTTGGAAAACATAAAGACTCGCCATCAATTTTTTTTGGGAGGTAAAGACCTTTTATGAGTTTGCTTCCTGAAAAAATTTAGGATGCCAGATATATATATTATACCTATATATCCTCCGTTTTATATAAGCCTCCAAATATTGCACATTTTCAGAAAATTGGTTAAATTTAAACTGACATAATTTAGGAGGGACGGGTTCTAAAAATCTCCCGAGAAATACATGAAGCTGTGCCTAAGCGCCTCGGTAAGCGCTGTTCTTTAGTAAGGTAATTATTATTAAAAACCGCCATCATATGTTTTGAGTCAATCAATTAATTTATCATTGGGTTTTTTGCACTCAGATAAAATTAATTGGAAACCACTGGTTTAATCAATATTTTATTTCTAAATAACACCTGTAAAACAGTAAAACTATAGTATGTATATAATCTGAGTAAAGATTACTTTAAACATATCCCTATTAAGTTTTAACTCTAGTATTCCACATAGACATTTTAAATAATTAAGGTCACATATTTTAAGACATTGTTTTGAAAGCAAATCAAATGTACAACCACAACAAGTTGAATTTCCGTTAAAAGTTCCCTAAAGAACATAACGTATGGAAACTATGGAAACCGCAAGTATTAGACAAACAACCCAATTATGTCGCCTTCAATTTTGAATAATCGAGCTCAGATACAGTTTTTCGTACTAAACTCTTCAGAGCTCAGAACGCAGTTCTGATAAATTCGCGCATGCATGATGCATATTGTGGTGCACAACTGCAATAGAATTCCAGCCGTGTAATTAATTGATCACACGCAAATTTCCAATTCGGTTCAAGGCATCGCGGTGCGATATTTCACGGCAAGCCATTCTCTCTCTCCCTCTCTCTCTCTGCACAAAATTGAAATGTTCTTAAAAACGGCTTTCTTTAAATACAAGATTCTTTGCAAATATTATAATTGAAGTTCACCTATTGTACACCTTTCACAAAAAAGTGTTTTCCTCCTTGAGGGGTACCACAATATGACTCAACAGCGTCACAATAAATAATTTCCACAAAACATGATGAAATCGCAAGGGTTGAAAAGCAAAAGTTTCTGAAAGATGCCTTTCAACTGGCTAATTACTTGTAATCTTGTTACGGTGTCATCGATTTTTTTAGTGTAAAAGTCGCTGGTTAACGGGTAAATCACCCTGACCTCGAAAACTAAATTCTTACGAAAGAACTCCCAAGTGTTTCTGATATCAGCGAGAAAAACGTGGTGTGGTGTTGTCTGCCCTTAAGTCGGCGAAGACATTAGGTATAGACGTATAGTCCAAATAATAGGTTTCACCCTGCATGACCAATTGGCAATTGTGTAAAGAATGGAGGAATCAAAATTTTCCTCGCTTTGGTGAGCATCATAAATTCATAAAACTGCAAAGAATATTATCGGATTAACTTTTATGTAACTAAATTATGAAGACAGATTTAGGAATTATTTTAATCACTATAACATGGAATACACTATCCTACATCCCCCACCCCCATGTACCCTTGTACATAAAAAAAAAATTGCATACGGAGAGATATAATTATAGCTTAGAATATGTTTTTTCTTGTGATAACAGATTTCGCCAATTTTTTCAAAGTCTGTGTGGTCTACAAAATGTTTTGTTTTATAAAAACGAACAGAATTTAACAAAGGTTCAGAATAATAAAGAAAGGGTCCAAACTTTTCTATTTTTTTATTTAGTAGCTTAGTATTTGAACATTCATATATGTAGAAGCATTTTGGCATTATTAAAATTTATTTAACAAATCATAAAAAGGATTAAACTTTTTTTTTATTTTAATCTCTGATTTAACCCATCCTACTCTGCATAACATTCCCCCTTTTCGGTCTCACGTTCAACGGCCACTGGCTTGCCAAAACTAAGTCAACATAATCGAACATGACAAATTCAAGAGGTTTAAAATTTAAATACTTTCAGACAAAAATGCATAACATGAATTTGAGAGCTTCTAAACGAAAAGTCGATTTTTTTTAATGCTTTTAATCACTAGTCCAAGGCCTGGCATAAAAAGAGCTTAGTGAAAGTACAACTGCGGTAAGAAGATTCCACCTGTAGAACTTGGAAAATGGAAAATAGGATCGATTTAATAATGTAGAATATTAAAATTCTAGTATTGATAAAAAATGCAACACAGCAACTAACTTTAGCATCGACTTTACTGAGGATCATTTTGAAATACCAAAAGAGCAATGTTGGGTTTTCGTTTTCCAATGAGTCATATTTTAACGAGATTGTTGAACTGTTTTCAGTAAATTTTATTAAGCTCAATTCCAATCAATTGTAAAATCAAGTATTTTTAATTTAGAACGTTGTTCTCAAGTCTAGCATTAAACGTTCGCGATTTCATACATATCTTATGTATGTATTAAACAATGAAATGTAAATAGAAACCCTTTGGCACTTTATTGATCCAGTATGACTGTAGAAAGTGACTTTTGAGTGCTGATTCATTGGCCTAAATGGCGACTTACAATAAAGTCAAAAGTGTGAACAGCACGAGAGCACAACTGCCCAGTGCCCAGTAAAGCGTTACGGCTAAAGTACTGTTGCAGTTCAAATAGAATTACTGAATTTTCTTGCAGTGTGAAACGAAAGAAATCAAGTCATTAAGTGGCTAATGTATTACATTGCAAAATGGGTGTAAATGGAGCATGGTGCACTGCAGGAAATGCACAAAACGTCAACTTGAGACTGCAATTGGTAATCAACTAATTACTAATAAGACATTGCGCTCCCATGCATAACTTTTCCAAAAATAATCCCCACAATTTTCCACTGTGCATTCATTCGAGACTGTTTTCTTCTTCGATTTTTCGCGTGCAGACGACTTGCATAACTCAATGAAAGTCGCGATCGCGAGTGCCACATTGAAACGTCCATCGAATAATTGATCTGTGCTTCTTCGAGTCAAGTGTGCAAATGCTGTAACATCCAAGAGTACGTTTGGAGCAAATGATGGTTTTCTTTCTTGCATGAACAGAATGTTGATGTTGCTCGTGGTGATCTACAGTCGCGCTTTCTTCTTTAGTCGTGCTTTGCAGGTCTTCGCCATCATTTCCGATTTGCATATTCAATGCTGTCTATTTTTTGAATGCACTTCAATGTTTTTGATGACGTAGTAATGGCATTGGGGTTGCATAAGTAGAAAAGTTTTCTGTTACTTTTAATTGAACTCAATAACCTGAATAATAAATTGTAAAAGAGACTCAATATTTATTTATTACTTGATTACTTTTTGAATAAATACCTCTTTGAATTTGTGTTCAGAATTAATGCATTTTGTTCATCTAAAAATTTATATAGAAAGAATATAATAATGCAGTTTTTATGCACAACTCATTGAATTTATTGTGCAATTGGTACATTGATCAAGGGAACAGCAATGACCAAGGATCAATGATTGCCAAAGTGAAATCTTTCTGAGAGTAAAGTGGAAAATTGATTTAATTATATTTATTTGTTAAGTTTTGTGCACCACTCAAAAAATGGTTGATTTACGAACAAAGAACAATTGGAAAATCAGTTAAAAATTACTTTATCTTTTCTAAATTAAAGAATGCCTTACATCTGTGATATCAGACGGAATTGATCATTTATGGAGGTAAACATAAACGCATGACTTAAAATCATTAATTAATTTCACTTAATTTTTGACACTGAATTTAATGGATCAAAAGAACAAAGCGAACACATATTAACCTTAATTTGAATTGATCTTTTATAGTTGATAAAAGCAACACAACTACGCCAATGGCAGGGATCGCGAAAAAATGACACGGCTAAGGCTAAGGCTGCACGATCATGCATTTTCTCAGTGCGAGCCAACAGCGACAAAATTTTCTCTGACGGTCGACTGGCGGGCGCAACGCGCGGCTTGTTGCGAGCTCGCGAGGGGTAAAGTCGTCGGCGACACGCATGCGAGGCTCTCACCTCACCTCTCCTATTCGGTAGGTGTTCAAAGTCAACAACAGTCAAGCTAGGCCGCAGACACATTGGAGAAATATCCAATTAAAATCGAAACATGAAAGCGAAATTAACGTGGTGCACTCACGATTTATATGCTTGCAAGGTTCCGCTTTTCTTGCCTTTGTTGCTTCGATATTGTTTTCCCCTTTTTTTTAGAGGAAAAGCTTGAAACACAGTGGGTGGCCACATATGTGGTGGTGCGCTAAGCTTTCGGCGTAACAGTCCAACGAAAGAGAGCCAATTGGGGTAGTGCGCCAAAGGTATATAACCGGCTTCAACTCAGACTGAGA
Organism: Leptogaster cylindrica; assembly: GCA_963082835.1. Taxonomy (NCBI): domain Eukaryota; kingdom Metazoa; phylum Arthropoda; class Insecta; order Diptera; family Asilidae; genus Leptogaster; species Leptogaster cylindrica. Next base: position 4,807,307 of record OY720106.1, read on the forward strand.
TTTCAGTCTTTCTACTACTGCAGTGCGTAACTATTCCTAATAACAAATAACGGTAACTGTGAACGCGAACGACCTGAACCGCAAGAACTTCTACTTAAAGATCCAGCAGGAAATATTTGTATCGAATGAACGAAAATTCTGATCGCTGAACCAAGAGCCCTCGCTCGCCTTAGGGAATTTAGATCAAGGAAGATCGATTAAATTGATAAGTACATCGATGCAATTTAGAGCAGTATCAAAAGTCTGTGATGAAGTTTCGTTGTAGTGTATAATTAATTAAGAAATTTCTGCTGCTACTTCAGAGCTTCTAATTGGATCGAAGTTTAAATTGTGCGGTTTACGATATACGTGTGCCCGAATGCGGTGATCCTCGTCTGTGAAAGGATCAATCGCGAGAGCAGTTCGGAGTGGATTATTTCGGGAGGAAACTTTATTTACAATGACTGCTTGAAAAAAAAGTTAGTGATCGAAAGTCATCTGTCTTGTGATCGCCAAAGATCAAGCAGAAAATCGTCTCGCAATCATCCGTAACTGACGAAAGTGAAAGTGATTACTTCATCTCAACGAGATCCGATTGCCCGATCTCTCGCTTTAACTCCCAGAGAATTCAAATATACATTGACTTAGATTGCCAGTAATTTACGTTGGTATATATATTATTTTGGTTGAATTATTTGCCATATCAAATTGTCCCCACAATGTCTGATCAAGAACCTGTAAATGCTGCCGAACCAAACGCGGTCACAGAGCAAAAAGAAGTTCAGCAAATACACTGCGAAGCATGTGAGTCGTGTGTGGCGGCACAAAAACTTGCCCCGCAGCCGCCAAAAACAGTAGAGAGTGAAAGTCAAACTGATGGCGCAGCCACTGCTGGTGATCAAGATACTGCTCTTGATCTGCAGGCCAATTGCTCTCAGACAACTGGCGATAAAAATGATCAAGACGACGATGCACTTCAGCAAAATGTAAAAGGTGCGCAGGCGAGCAGCGAATACCTGATAGAACCAGAGCAATCGCTGGTCGAAATTAAGGAGAAACTAGCTGATCATGACCTTAACAACTTTCCATTGGTTGACTCTGAGTCCGAGGAAGATGATCAGCTGAAACCATTAATGGTGGACAATCACACCACCGTAGAACATCAAGAATATTTCAATTACAATGCTGCTCCTTTCTACCCTGCACCATATATTAACCGACAAACTGATGGAAAAGAATCACACAGTTCCACAGATAGCGATACCTCTATGTCGTACGATCGAAAAAATCTTCTTTCACAGCCCCCAATGATGAATGCGGAAGGTTTGTGCTTTGATGATTCTAACAAGGAGCAAGGCTGCTATAATAAAGTCACTGCAGAAATACAAGAAATCGACACTCTATCGGCAGCCGAGATTCCAGACGATCGAATGTGCGAGGAGATTGTGGAACAAGTTGAGTATTACTTTTCCAACGAGAATATACTAAAGGATGCGTTCCTACTGAAACATGTACGACGAAATAAGGAAGGATTTGTGAGTTTAAAGCTTGTTTCAAGTTTCAAACGTGTGCGTCAATTGACGAAGGATTGGCGTGTTGTGGGTCATGCCATTCGTCGAAAGAGCCATAAGATTGAGTTAAACGATCTTGGTAGCAAGGTCAGACGAATGGATCCACTTCCATCTTTCGACGAAACTATGCCATCCAGGACGATCGTCGCCTGTGATCTTCCTGTAGACAAATTAACCATTGAGAAGGTTACAGAAATTTTCTCAAAATGTGGTGAAATCGCACTGGTAAGAATTCTAAAACCTGGTATGGGTATTCCAGTTGATGTGCGACAATTCATGAACAAATATCCAGAGATGCAGCAGAAGGAATGTGCTCTAGTAGAATTTGTTGAATCTCATTCCGCTCGCGGTGCCAAGAACTTAAACGGAAACTTCCAGGTATACGACATGGTGGCGCCTAAGAAGAAGACGGGCAAGAAGGCGCAAACTGTAACGAAAATCATTGAAAACTTCAAATATCCTGAGCCCAACTATGAAAGAAGTCGGGGCGGTGCAGGTGGATCACCAATCGAAGCTGAATTCAAGTACAAGCCGGTCAGACGAAACTCAGATTTCTATGTGAAACCCGAACAACATCAGCATATAATATACGCCCAGAGGGCCCATTCCTGCGGCAACAACGACAACAGCTTCATGCACTATGCACCACCCCCTCGACGAATCAGCAACTGCTCCACTAGCTCCGGTGACATGTCACGTAAATATTCATCGTGCTCCGATGGATACTCGAGCTGTTCAGAAATATCACGAAGGCCCTCGACTTGCTCTTCGGAGCAATCCAGAAGGACATCGGCTTGCTCCGATATGTGTCCTTGTTCCCGCAGGATGTCTGGCTGCTCTGACATCTATCGCAGGATATCTCAATGCTCGGACCATAGGAGATTCTCCCACAACATGATACCCTTCGATCGCAGTTTCTCTAATCCGCAAGAAGTCGGACGAAGAACTTCGATGGAATCTAATTATGAGAGGAAAATTTCGACCGGTTCTCTGGGCAGTGGTGGCGGTGTCCACGATCCATTTAGAAAGTATTCAAATGGATTTGATCCCAACCGGAAACTATCCAATCCGGATCAATACTACCAGGGACGAAGGATTTCAACCGATTCTGGCTACGATCGCAAATATTCCTTTGGCTCCGAGTACAGCAGCTCCCCACGATCCCGCAGCAACAGCTTCCTCATGTGCCAACACAAGAATGTCGATAACGTCGTCAGAACCCCCATCGGTCCCGATGGTAGTAAAGGATTTGCCTCAAGAACTCGAAAGCTTGGACAGATCGTGCCTCCTGTTAACTAATTAGTCACTATTTGTTAATATTTAACACTGTAGGTATTATAAATTCGAACGCTGCTATTTATTGCATATTTTGTTAATTTAATTTAGTATTTCGTACGTTATGAGAATGGGATCTCGTATGACGTCACGTTTGGAATTCAAAGGACTCCGATACTTTTAAGGCAATAGATCATAAGTGATGTGCTGCGAAATATGAAATATTACGAGATCCAATTTTTATTGAAAGTTATTTTAGTTATTAAGATATACAGAAATATTTATGGATATTATTTTATAAAAAAATGTTTGTTTTGTTTCTCTTTCCCCTAAACATCATCCCCGAAATTCCTAATGGCATTTTGATTTCAAAATTAACAACTGCTATCGGTTTCCACATAATCGCTTCGAAAAAAACCGTAAATTGCGAATTATGAATCAATCTAAAAAACTTCAAGTTCTAGCTTATTGCATTTAAAACATTTACTAGTCAACAAATAAATTACGAATAACGTAATTTTTATTTGAGGAAAACGAGATGAACAGTGTTCGATATTGTATTAAATCAATTTTTTCGAGATGTTTTTAATTACTTCTTGATAAGTTTATTTATGAATTTTGCAATTTTCAACGCGTTTCCTCAAGGTGTTCATCATAACAAATATTGTCCTCACGTAGCTGGGAAGGCTGCACCATGAAGGCAAGATCGACATTCGACTGTTTCAAACTGAGCAATATTACTCAGCTAGAGAAGGACGCGCCATCAAGGCTTTCTTTAAATATCTACACATTGACTAAAAGCGCTGCATTTGGACAGTCGTTCACCTTTTCGTCTCAGGTGCACCGTGCATGCTTCTTGTCACGCAATTAGTGACTAATTATAGTAGTCACTTTTCTTCTAGCGGTGATGCAATATGCAAGTAGCGCTGGAACATAAAACACACAATTGTAAAACATGGATGGTTTGTTCTGAAAACACCGAAGTTTGGTGTTATTGTTTTCACATTTCATATCTATATGTGAAGATATCAGAAATCCATGTTTGTCTTGAAAAAATTCCGTTTCATAGTTTTTGAATATCCACTAATATTATTATATTATCAAAACTCCGAACTACAGCACCAACTAAGCTTTCGATTATCGAACCAAAGAATTTCTCAACCTGTAATCGTTCTTCGCAACTGCGAGTTTTGCGATTTATTCCTCATGTATGTCAGTTTTAAGAAAGCAAAAAGAAACTTTGAAATTTCTTTCTCAACGAAGATTGAAATACATCGATGTTTCATCATCCGATATAAAAGAATATCAATGTTTTCTATGTTGATATATCGAACATCGATGTTCTCTTTCCGATGTTCCAATCCTAGATGCAAACATTATTGTTGAATAGGATACTGAATGGTAGATGAAGCAACTAAAGTGTAGGGTTGCTAACAAGTACGTTTTGTATATATGTTTACCCTAACAATTTGTCTGGGTCGAAGTTCAACCCATCTATGTTATAACTATAAGGATTCATGTTCTTTTTAATTTATCTATATTAACTTTTCGAAAACTTGCTTGTTAGTTTATTTGTGTATTTGTACCGTTTTAAGGAAAACCTTTCGGCGGCTAATTAACACATTTCCCGTCATCCAACATTACAGATAGTCTCGTTGTCGATGACAATGCATTCTATCAAATGTTTGTCCCGTTATCATAGAAGGAACGAATAAAATATTTAATAATAATTCAAAAATGACAACTTTTTGCACTATGCATAAAAACATTATCATAAAATTAAGTCATCTTTCCTTTTTCTTAATTTTAGTTGTCACAGTTTTCCTTAAAACTTAACCAATTTTTAATAAGCCATGTTTTTTCTATAAAGATGTATTCGAAATCAAAGTCTACTTAAATTTTGAAATAATACTAAAATTGTTAGTTTATTTATAATTGAACTCACCAAATTATGTCAGTAGAATTCTTAAAGAGTAGCCAACGTCGAAAAATATGTCCACTGTTGTCATTTATTATTTCTCTTCTACGAGTTTCAAATGTTTTCTTCCACTTTTTTGCACTTCATTACAAGGGGCGTTATTAACATTCAACCAGATGATATTATTTTCACTTTCTAATCGACATGAATGAAATTGGCTTAAGCGAATTTATTCTGTTAGTAGAAACAAAATTTCTCAATGCCCCATTCAATATGCTGATGTTGGCACTATTGTCTATTGAGCGCTTTCGGGCAAAAATCTACTACTTAACTGTTTCGGAATAAAATCCATCAGATCTTCTTTGATGTTTTGAGGTTTTGACACTTCTTTTTGTTGTTTTTATTGTTCATAGAACACGTGCGGTAGATTTTTTCGGTATAATTTAATTTTGTACAAAAGATAATTCCGGTGATTGATTGTGTAATTTTAAACAAAACGTAGAATTGCAATGGAGGAACAAAACCTGAACCCCCAAGAATTTATGGTATTAAATGAGAAGAAGAAAAGTAAAAAACGATCTGCAGATGATAACCAAGATATGGAAATTGATGATTTAACGGGAATTGAAGGGAAAAATAATCAAAGTAAACCAACTCAGAAAAAGAAGAAATATACAAACACAGAAATTCGCAAGATTTCGGTTCCCCCAAACAGGTAAATCAATCCACTTCGCTGACTGTATTATAATGTATTGAAAAACAAATCCATTCCGCAGATACACTCCTCTTAAGGAACACTGGTTGAAGATATTTACTCCAATTGTTGAACACCTAAAATTACAAATTCGTTTCAATATGAAATCAAGACAAGTATGAAATATATTTTCAGTTAAATACTATTTTCAGTGACATATATTTGAATTTCTAGGTGGAAATTCGTTTAAGTCCAGAAACAAAAGATATATCCAATCTTCAGAAAGCAGCTGATTTCATTAAAGCTTTTCTTTGTGGATTTGATGTGGACGATGCACTGACATTGCTCCGGCTAGAAGATTTATTTGTCGAAACATTCGAAATAAAAGATGTTAAAACATTAAAAGGCGATCACATGAGCAGAGCTATTGGCAGACTTGCCGGAAAGGGTGGAAGAACAAAATTCACAATTGAAAACACCACTAAAACTCGGATAGTATTGGCTGATAGTCGCATTCATATCCTTGGTAGTTATCAAAATATTCAGATAGCTCGACGAGCAATTTGCAACTTAATTCTGGGATCACCGGCTAACAAGGTTTACAGCAATCTTAGAAATGTGGCGAATAGCATATCGTTGAAGAATTAATTAGGAAAGGTAGCCAAGGAGAGTTTCTCGTATCCAAACGGCGAAAACTCATATACAGTAATTTTATCGAATGCCAGAACTCGCCATGCGATTCTCGCATGCGACTCTTTACATTAGAATAAAATCTCGTAATATTCAAGCGATATTCGAATGCGAGTGTCGCAGGCTAAAAGTTTTGTTTTGCAATCTAATTTCCTCTGCATTCCTAGGAAGCAAAAATGAAAAATCAATTGATTATTTTGAAATTAATTATGAACTACTATTTTCACGACTATTCTATTTTACATTATGTTCTTGGGTATAAACTGGTTGTATTTTCAGAGAAATAAATTATTAAAGTTTTAAGATAGAGTATAGACTTACAAAGACAAAAGTAACCACGTTTACTGGCTAGTGGCTCTGATCCATTACATTTGAAGCGATCATTACATCAATAAGGGCTTATACAAAAGGGGAAGCATTCGTTTTTAATTTTAACGAAAATGTGATGGAACGCAGACTCTACCTTGAGTATAAACTAAAACAATGTTTTCTTGACTAATATTGAGAACCTTTATTCGGTTAAAACGGTTATGCTGACCATCAGTGTTGAATGTTTCATCAAGCATTCTCCATTCTCATTTTCCATATATGCTGATGACATGAAAATATCTATGCTTATAGGTTCCCTTTTAGATTCCTCCCGTCTCCAATCGAACTTGGACAATTTCAGTACCTGGTGTCAATAAAACTTCCACGAACTCAATGTCTCAAAATGTCAATTTATTACCTACTCCCTTTACTGCTCGCTTGTTCAACCTTTGCTTGAGTTTGTCAGCCAATCCTGGTGGCCTATTGAAGCAACTCAAATCAAGCGAATTGAGTGTGTACAACGTAGGTTCCTTCGTTGCCTGACCTTCAGTTATTAAATAATGAATATGCGTTTTGATACTGCGAACGTTCTCTTTATTTTCCAGCTAGACATCGACATCCCGCGCCTCTGCAGGTGATCTCTTTCAATTCCAACCCCGGAACCTTCGATCTGTAGCACTTTTTCGTCCCAAATTTGATTGCACGAACTACGGTCTTTCTGAACCCTGAACCAGGATGCTCCGTAAGGTTAATTTGTTTCCATCCTTTGACCTTCACCTAAGCTACCCATCATCCCTTAAAAAACTCATCCTCCGCTCTTCTTCATAGTGATCTATTTTTTAATGACTGTTATAATCGTTGTTATGTTTTATTACTTTATTTTGCAGTTTGTTATGTGATGGCTTGTATTAAGCTTAAATAAATAAATAAACTTAATTTATCCTTGAGAAAATTTCAATTTTTTGGACAGATAAAAAGATGCGGCATTTTAGTGAAAACCGTTAAAAACGGCACAAGTATTTTGTCTCTAATTCATAAACTTTTCCGATAAAAACTGAAAGCCATTATTACAATTTCTTTTGGATGAATTTGATTTAAGAATTAACAATGAACCAGCGGAATCTACATTCTACGACCAGATACAATACCACTAATCAGTAATCACTATCAAGTATAGATGCAGTTTTTTCGATACTATATAGTTACCACAAACCAATCATTACTAATCATTACTAAATAATTACTAATCATTACTTTCGGATTTTTTTAAGAGAGACATGGTGCGTGGAGGATGTAGTAGCGCATTTATTATGTGATTCCTCACATACCTCTAGATAGTTGTCAATATTTAACATTTTTAAAGCAAACAAGCACAATGCATATCTTTACATTACATTAATTAGTAAGGATTCTGTTCGCTTTTTAGGCTCCAATCCTGACAAGAAAAATCAACAAGGTCTTATGTGATATAAAATTTGTCTTTACTCAAATGGCAAATATGCAATAATGTAAGATAGTTACAGATTACCCGGTGGTTTGATCCCTTTGCAACGTTTTAACACCTTTCGATATAAAAAGAAATTTAAAAATTGAATAAAGAAAATTGTTCACAATAAAATGATCTACAAAAAGCATCTTGTGTTTTTTAAAAAAATCAATGGGAAAAAAAGTCGCAACTCTTAAAGGATATTTTTTTCAAAATTATAGTCTATTTTTAATTATAACATTTTCATTTTCAATTTTACGGTAAGAACGGAATCTAACCAAAATTGTAGACAATTGAATTCTCTACAAAAAAAGTGTTCGGAAATTTTTAATTTTGTTTGAGACTTTCGGTTTTCGTTTACCTCTTTTTTCGAGATGGCGGCCGCATGGTGTGGAAGGTCCAGCCCGAAAACCGGGTTTTATCTCACACATAGTCATAAAAAATATAAACAATACATACACATAAAATAATCTTGTCCTACACAAAATTCTAGGTTCGGTCAAAATTTTGTAACATTGTTGGCTTCTGTACTGTACTATTATTGTATGTCTTATAGAATAATTAATAAATTAATAAATATATTGTCAAGTGAGATCACGTACAATGTACAATGTACATGCCTATAGTTATGAAACTTGCAAATGCAGATTGGATAGCCCGAATCCGAGCATTCTTTCAAATCCGAGCTGTGCCGAAAGGATTCAACGGTCACTGGTCAGCATTCAACATTACTCCATACCAAGTATGTTGGTTTGTTGAGTATTGATAACGTTTAATATAATTAATGTCGTCTACTTGATTTTGCTTGAAGCCAGTTCGCTCGTCAAGCAATGAATGTCAGAAATCGGAAGCGCATCCTTATAATTCACATAAGTTCATAAGGAACTGAATAGAAGCACCAAAAAGATTTTCGGCTGTGCCTAAAAAAACTCATAAATTAATTATGTGGGCATTAAATGGAGTTTGTTGTGGCTTCCGACACGAATTAGTGGCTTTGAACGAGGATTTATCGCCTGAAGTGTTAGGACCAAATTTATTGCGATGAGCTGTCCATGGAATGACTTACAGGTGTTCGAGCGCCGCTTAATTGGTGTGACACTGTGCACCCCCGACATCATGTTGTAGCTCCGTTTAGTCCATTTAACATTAACACAGCGATCTTGTTCGTTATCGTTTAGCGGTATTTTGGCGCCAGCCCGAGAGGAAGTCCCAAGATGCTTGCATTCCGTCTGCATTTTTACCGATTACATTTAAATTTCCATTGATGATTCTTTAGTCTCTTAATTCGTTAGGGTAATTTTTTTGTTGACAAACATCCGTTATTTGGGCAAAGTGGAAAAACATTACCAAATAGTAAAGTGATCGAATTTGAAAATTTAAGAGTAATTGCAACTTTTTCAATATTTAAATTGTATAAGATTTTAATTTTTAAAGCTATTCAAAGTGAATTTTGTTAATTAAGACCTTTAAACAAGCGACAGTCCAATTTATACAGTGTGAAATTTAATATAATAACGATTAATATGTACATAGGTATTGATGTTTCGTAGTTTTAACACCAACTAATGATCATTTGAAATATTGAAATAACATATACATAACATACACAACAACTTTCTTAATAATAGTCATAAAATTGCATGAGTTGATATAAAATATGTTGGGCGATTCGCTTTAATTCATTGCCTCCAATTATCGAGATTAAAATGTCATCCCTGAACAAACACCGCACGGACTAGGAGTGACATTATAATCCTCACTAAGCTTCTAATTTACTCTAATTAAATGAAATTGATGGAATATGAGAGCTGGCTGAGTTCCAAATTATTTGCTGCGACGATGCTAAAGATGTGATTTCATAATTTACAAAGGAACAGACTTGACTGCTCGTCATAAATTTTGCGAAAAGAGGTGGTGTACCGTGCACGGGGTCCGGAAAATTTACATGAAAATTCGAAATGATTCTTAATTAGCTGGACGCCATTTTGTTAATAAATTTACCATGTTCGCTTGTATTATTATGCTAGGCATTTTTTCATTATGCATGAAATGAATTCTTTGGCTAATTCGAGATCATTGAAATTGATGAATTATAATAATTACGCTTTTAAGCCAGACAAAAATCGGTCAGTCTTAGCTCAGTATGAATTGCTTTGTAATGGGGAGTGAATGTCTTCAATTCTTCACTCGTTGTCTTCGTGTTGTTTGACATTTTTTTGCATTGCGTCATTATTTCAATTACACTATAATGTTTCAATGTATTGCGCAAACAATAATTATGATTTTCCACATTCAGAAATAAGTAATAAACGGTTAATTAAACAATAAATTTGCTTTTATGCTTATTTTTTGTTCATTACAGATTTTATAAAATGTATTCAAAATTAAAATTACAAAATTGTAATTTTTTAAGTCATTATCCTGTAAACGATGTTATTTTTTGTCATTATTTCGGTCATTAAAAAAGACGAAAAATAATTGTCATTAAAAGTTTTCATTATAATGGCATCTTGTAAATACCGTGTAAATGCAGCTTACATACATAATATAATAACTGAATAATGACAAGCCGTCATAAAAGAATGAAGTTGCTAATTATCTTTTATGACAGATTGCCATTATTCATGGTAGTATTTAAAATGGTAAAGTGTTAAGTGTGCAGTGAAGTATAAAATAACTAAATACCTAATATTTTCCGATGATATAAATTTGAAAGCATTTTTTTCAGCACACTCAAACAATTGAACTTAATTTTTGTCCAAATATTTCTGATATTATTTTAATTGCCTAATGCAGTGCTTGTATTTCCATATTAATTGTTCTTGAAAGTTATGTCCTTTCAGTTGTTGCAGAAAATATATTTCAGTAACAAGTTAATTTTTGTTTTATTTTTTTACACCTTCCTTTTCAACCAATAGGACAGCAGCAAAACGAGCTACAGTTAATGTTTTGCCCTCCTTCATAATCCAATTTAGTTTTCGTTTATATTTCCTTCGTTTGAGACGGCTTATGTCATTATTAAATTATCATGTTTTGCACCGTCCGAGTCGTCATTATCTGTCATTTGTAAATAACTAAATACATAATATGTATTATAAAATATGTTATTGTAAAATATTGTTTTGGTGCACTTGTCATTCTTAAAATGACAGATTGTCATAAAATAAGGAAACTTAAAGTCATTATTTGCCATTATTTGCGTCGTGTAAATGACAATGTCATTATCAAATGACAAAATCAAATGAGTAAGTGACTATTGTGTGTCAGTCATGTAAATCCGGCATAACTCTCTCCAGTTTCAGATTTCCTTCATCCAAACTACAAAAGAGTGAATCCCAATAATACGGTTCCCTCATCTTCGCAAGAGCAATTAAATTTATGCGGCTAATTTCCTTTCCCGGAGCTGCTCCCGCAAGTGGTTCCTTCGTGATACATGTTTAACATGCTTTGTAGTTTCTAATTTGATAATTGGTTGTAATTTATGGTACTTTGCGAGTGACGCCTTCTTCGCGTTATTCCATTTTATTTCCCACTTTGTACCACCTCCTTGCTCTTATTTGATTCTGTGTGAGACACATGGACATTTGGCTGGAGGACTCATTTATTTTATCCACTGTGCAGTTCGCCGTGCTTCAGGCATGTGGATTCGAATATTACTGAAATAAAATTACAAAAATTCTTCAAAGATGCACAATATCTTATCTTGTCGAGTCAGAAATGCCAGATTTTTAAGACGTATTAAAAATGAATTAAACTAATGAAATTATTATGACTGGGATGTATTCTTTGATTTATTTTAATTTTAATTGCGACATTATGTGATGATATGAGAGGACACTGTCTCAAATGATTTATATTGATGTTCTATTTCCGTTTGAATTTTGGGTCGAATTATTTATAAATTATTTTTACATTTATTAATTGGAAGTAATGCTGAAAATTTTTGCTTTTATGACTTTTTTCAATGAATGTAATTTTGTATAATTATTTAAATGTATTTAATATTCTCGTTGAATTATGTGTACAATAATTGCAATGGTTACAAACGATGTTCGATTAATTTCCCAACTATAGCATAAAACTCAAAGTTCATTCAGAAAAGAAAAGGAGTTTTTGATTATTTATTTTTTCGAGTAAAACAGTAAAAATTCTTTTGTTATTTAAATAATATTTAAATTTGATTAAAATGCCATCGTTTCACCCTTTTTTCAGTTCTTCTATAAGGCTTATAATATTAACAAAATAATATATAAATTAATTATTAAAATAACTTAAACAATTACAAATTAATTATAGAAAAATAATACCATATGAACATACATATTTTTATTTATATTTATAATATTGTTGTTGATGTATGTATGCCACATCCTTCATATGGAATAAGCCTTCACATGGAATGAGGGTGGGATTGGTGTCCTACAGTTAGAAATACCTACTTAAATGCATAATTTGGTATTAATAACATATTCGTTAGATACCTACTGATTTATCCAAAAGCTTTTTGTACTTCATTGCCACAAATTTCCGTTCATAACTACATATGTATGTGTTCATAATACTATATAAATATAACCATTCATCGAAACAGGTGATTTTAGTGATCGAGTTGCATCTGATGGAAGCAAGACATAAATCGGCATTAATAGTTTCGAGTTAACGACTACACTTATTACTTGTAAACACGGACAAGCCTTCAGTACTCGGCAGATTGCGGCCGGATTCCGACTGTTCGAGGAAATTAATTAAAACATATGCTGCTTACCGTCGCTATAAATCTGCCATCGCAATTATCACATTTAATTCAACTATGCCATGTCATTGCGACTGGGGAAGGCCCGGCATCGAACTGCGGTAACTAATCCTAATTAGTATCCACTTTCATCCGAGCTCCGTTGCCGGGAAGTTCAACTGCTCTTGTCCTAAATGGATTGACTAGGCGTGCTGTCATCCCTTTAGTCATTTGCGCCAGGGAAAATTGCTGCTCGCGGGATCTCATTAATTTCAGCCGAAAAAGACCGGATGACGATGAAAATAGCTGGGAATCTGATTTCTGAGGAAAATTTTTCGTGCTAAGGATTTCTCTGTTGACTTTCGCGGTACGGAGCTGGAGACATTGCTTTTTTTACGGCGTCACTTGAAAAGGACAAAAAGTCAGATGACAAGGTTGAGTAATTGTTCAAATTAATTGCCTTCAAAGAATGTTCGTACATATGGAAGTCGCCAGTTTAGAATGTATTGTATTCAATTTTTTCCGCCTGAATAAAGAAAGAAAGTATATTACAGAATGTGGATATGATTTTTTATACGTATAAACAAGAATTGTTTATAAACAAGGTTTAGTCAGAACTCAATATATGCGTACTTAATGGGCATGATCTCTCTAAACTAATAATAAATAAATAAAATGCGGATCATTCAATATTCACAGTTGGAATAGTTATTTTGTAATTTATTTCCATTTAACCTTTAAGTACATGACTCATAATTAATAGGGATTACTTTAGGTCAGAATATACAAATATACAATACATTATACAATATACATATAGCTATGTAATGAATATTATTGATGAATGATTTCAGGATTTATAAAACCTTCATGGCATGGAACAGAAAGAAAACTAATAAAACGCGATAATGATAGAATGGGGCTATTTAGGGCACGCTCAACAATCGTACTCAGCGGACTAAAGCCGCGTTTACACTATGTAGCAAAATCTGCTATACATTAATACATATAACATTCAGTACAATATAGCTATATAAAATTTTCTAAAAATGGAAAGTCACTTCTGAAATGCTTTATATAACACTGATACATGTAGCAAATTCTGCTGTCTGTATATTGTCTATATATTTGTAGGTGGGCAAATTCTATCAGAATAAAGCTTTTTTTTTTGGGCCGGAATCTTTCACATTTGAACCAAAATGGCTGATGTCCTTTATTTTAAAATTTTAGAATGATTTTTTTTTCATTTTTTGAAAACACTTCGTTCCGCTATTTGGCACATGGTATACTCCCCCCCCCCCCCCTCCCCTTCCTTCCACCACTCCCCACCGTTACGCCTGTAGCCCATAGATTTCACCACCATAAAAAATATCTGCAGGCGCCTCCTGTGAGGTAGGTACATTGGTTTTCCGTTTTCTACCAATCATAAATTTTTACAAATCACATTAGGTGCATTTTAAATTTTTCTATTATGCACTAGAAACAAATTGTTCCTAATGCGTCGTATTAGAACATCTGTTATATCTTGTTCAAGTACAAGTTAAAAGTGAATAAAAAACGCTGCAATGTCTTTACACATGGGTTTATTATTTCTGACTGAATACAAAAACTTTGGTAATCCTCCCAAGCAGCATTTATTTTATTGTATAAAAAAAATTGTTTTCTTATTTAAAAAAAAAAAAAAATTAATTTTTTTAATTCTTCTTTCTTTCGTCAAAATCGACTTCATATTCGATATCCTCACCCTAAAAAACATAAAAAAAGATACCCCTCATGCCCAAGTTCACAAAAACTTTAAAAATGCGTAATTTTACCCCCCTTTTACACCCATAAAACCCCAAGGTGTATTCCGATCAAGCTGCCGAGCTTCGGGACACAACTAGGATATGCGAAGGAACGATTTTTTTCGACTGTTATTAAAGGTAGATATCGCCGACACGGCGCGGCGGACAGACATTGCAGTTTTCTGTTTTGGACTCTACGCATCTTGAAACGCAAAAGAAAAAAATTTGAGGGGGTGATAAAAAATTTTTCCGAACCGATTTCAAAGGTGTATTATTCAGAGAATAATAACCCAAAATCTTAGTATCCAAAATTTTGTTACACTGTTTTTAAAACTGATCTGTTTTCAATTCATTATTATGGTTAGGGATGTATAAATATTAAAAATAAATAACATATATTATTGAACTGTGTTAAATTTAAATCAAATTCGTGTTTAAGTCAAAACGTAAATTGGTCGAAGGCGCCTCTGACGACGGTGATCACCCGTTTCCCACAAGTGTTAGGATGTCAAGGGGCGGGAAAGGCACTCGATCAAAAAAGACATCGCGAGTGGTCCAGTCCAGATGATCTTCGCGCGTCTGGAAGGTGTCTGTAGCAGTCTCGTAACAATTTGACACTTATGATGTTCCAATACCATCCAATAGTCCTCCATCGGTTATAATTAGAAAAGCTTGGAAGTCACTCTGTAGATTTATGGCCATATGAGACGAACACTGAAATGTGATGATTTATAATGGGCTCGTATTAATTATCCTGACACGTTGCGGTCTGTTTGCTTTGAATTGTTGCTGTCAGAGCCCTTCACAGACCCAAACAAATGATCTTAGACAAGGGAATTTAATCTGTCGGCTTAATTACTGAAGTAATTTCTTCTTCAGAAGACAATAATTTGGTTTTGGTGGAGCATTCAACTTTGTTCATGGACCATGGAAGCAAAATTCATATTATACTATTTCTATTATACTATGGTGTTCTTTTAACTGATATCCTAAAGTAAAGACGCATTATCAATATCATAATTATTATTTCTTAGCCAGAACGCTAAATTAATTTCTCTCATAGAACGGGAAAAATGTTGTACCTACTTATCTACATAATTAATATTTATATACAACATTTCCAAACGAAATTTACCTCGTGCAAGATTTATGTACATATTATATAACTCAAAATAAAAAACTTTATAAAAGTAAAAAAAAACAGAAGCCAAGCACATGAAAAAGTTGAAAACTACACAAATTAATTTTTGGAAAAACTCACATAAAAGAATTTTATGAAAAAACTGAAACGACGAATTCTATAAAATGAATCAAAATCTAATAACTTTAAACCAAAAAAATAAGTGAAATCCAAATAGCAGACCAAGTACCCTTTGATCTACGAATCATAAGGTAACGACAGTTGCTTCAGTATCATACGCAGTGAAAATACAGCAATGACGTCGACGTTACAACTTACAAGTAATGTACTGGTTAATCCAAGAGCCCAATGAAATCTGATTTTTTCCACTGAAATACTTGGCGAGAGCAGTTAAGGAATTCACTTGAGGTTATCAGGGTTGATTTTGGTTTATTATTTTCAATAATAGTTGAGGAACTAAATATTGAAAAAATCATATTTCCGAAACCGTTCAAAATTTAAAACTCGGAATATACAATGCTCCAATGCTCTAATATTACTCAATAGAATACATTTTATTGCATGAATTTATGTCAATTAATTTTTGAGTAATGGAATTTTGAAATTTTTAATCTCCATAAAATATTCCATTTCTTGATGGTGGATTAAAAAACGTGAAATCATTTCATATGATCACTACTGCCATCTAGCCATGACTTGAAAAATGTCACATTTTTTGGAAATAATAAACCGTTGTGTAAAATTTGCAGTGTTTTTCATTCGGAATCTTTATGCCTGTCCTCGCCATGTATAATATATATGAATGCTAGAAGGATAGAGCTTGTCGGATTCTCTACCTAAATATTATATGGAACAGACGATTGGTTTTACAGATCTCGAATGGAGAAAATTACATGAAAAGGTGTAAGTAAATTAATTCAAGAAGTTATTTTGTAGTTTGGTCCTGGCTCCTTTGTCCTAAAACTGCGCCAAGTATTAGGATTCGTAGATCAAAGGGTACTTGGTCTGCTATTTGGATTTCACTTATTTTTTTGGTTTAAATTTTATATTTTGATTCATTTTATAGAAATCGTCGTTTCAGTTTTTTCATAAAATTCTTTTATCTGAGTTTTTCCAAAAATTAATTTGTGTAGTTTTCAACTTTTTCATGTGCTTGGCTTCCGTTTTTTTACTTTTTTAAACTTTTTATTTTGAGATTTCACTTCTTTTTGTTCACGTTAAACTGTGATAATAACAGATCTAATAAGTATAGCATCAATAATTCTCCAAGAAAAATATATACGCGTTTTTAGCATATTCTTTGACCTAATGTTCTTTGTATCATGAGTCGTATTTACGCGAGCAAGACGAGAGAGAGCAATACCAATACAAGGTGAACTCTGTTTTCAGAATCAGATACACTTTCCCCTCCCAATGGAAACTAATCCGGAAAACAGATTTTGGCGCGGTGGCTTCTTGATTTGCGAGTGATCCCCGTTGAGTGTGTGCGTAGAAACAGCGCTTGCGCACTTCTCTCTGGTCTGACAAAAATTTGATAATGATGAATTTTGTGATAAATTGGAATTAATGTACAAATGATATCACGATATCTCAGATTAGGATGAGTGGATTGATTTCAGATGTATCTCATTTGAAAGCTTATATGCGATAATATTAAAGAAAGTCCTCTTAAAATTTCGATTTTTAGAGCCATTTCCGAGATATTTCAGTTATAAATCGCATTTTAGGTTAGAATTTCATTTTTTCCAGTAAATATACCAGTAAATATACACGGAGCGTCTCGACGATTTTTTTCACGTACTTGGCTTCGAGACACTACCGCGCCTCTTGATATATTGTTTATTCAGTTGTTCAGTTATACACATATTGCATTGTTTATTCAGTTTTGCTCATATGCAGACGAATTTAGTGCGTATATGATAGCAATTTTTAATATACCTACATAGCACATACCTACATAATATATAATATGTGTAATTATGATCATTTGCGCAAACTTTTGAAATATCGAATTTAATGATGTAAAGTTCATTTGCGTGGATTTTTCCTATATTGATTTAGTTGCTTATTTCCAATCATTTGTCAAATTGTCGCACACGAATGATTGAAAATTGTTTCCTTGCGTTAAATTTATGAGCTAGGTATGGTATACACATTGGTATAATATAATATATACTTACATGCACATTGTAGGTGTGTTGCAGTCTGGAGATGTATATAAAGGCAACATTTCGAATCTTTTCCTCAATAAGTTTTTGTAAAATGATGTGGATTCTACTTATTATTGCTAGTGTTGCAGTGTTAGCCAATGGCGAACCTATCGTGAACGGACATGATGTGGTAGACATGCCTTATCGTTTTGTTGTACAAATTATCGTTATAGGAACCGAAAGAGATCCTAATACGCTTAAAGAAAAAACGTTTTATGAAGGATGTACTGGTTCGCTAATACATGAAAACCCCGATATTGTGTTAACGGCTGCTCATTGTATTGCTAGAGCAATAAGCACACCTGAAATCAAAGTCTTCGGTGGACAAATCAAGAAAGCAACAGTACAAGATAGAAACAATCATGACGCGAAGGTGTGGGAAGTGAAGGACTACATTATTCATGACCTGTACAATACGAAATTAAAGGTAGATGTGGCGTTACTTTACTTGAAAACGGTAAAAAGTGGCCCACAATATTCAGTTACAGTTGGGCAATTTGGAAAATTACCTCAGGAAGGTGCCCAAATAACCGTGACCGGTTGGGGTCGTATGGCGAATGATGTACCAGCTACCACTCTTCAAGAAGCAAATATGGCCATATTACACCGAGATATCACTTCAGTGACGGAGCTGAAGTATATGATAGCATATAACGATCCACAGAATATTTCAGCCACATGCGTTGGTGATTCTGGTGCTCCAATCATTTATGATGGAAAGATTATAGCTGTACATAGAAATGGTAAAATGGTAGACAAGATTATAAATGGAAGGACTGTGAGAGTTTCTGAGTGCGGCGCGGTATCGACCGCTATCAGATATGATAGAATAGAAAGTTGGATTGCCATAAACGTGCCGAATAAAGATAAAAAAAAATCTTTTGCATTACTTAAAAAATTCGAACGAGAACTACTATAAATGTAAAAAAAATGTTATTGTAAATTAATTTGGTATAGGTATGTACAATGTACATATAAAAACAGAATAAACAATGTTTCAAAGATTTCAAACATATATGTATTCTATATACACACATTATTATCTTGCATTGCAAAACATTTATTTCTCTCGCAGATCGAAAAAACATCTCTAAACAAAATTTCAGGGCGACCGATAAGAATCGGCATATGTGGCCTTAGGCCTTAGCCCTTAAGTTACTTATTTCTCTGAATAAACAGACAAACCAGATAAAATTGATAGAAAACCACCAAACGACGGTAATTCGCTAGAAAAATTCTCAGGCGTACTTTCATGGTCAATTTTTCTCCTGAGTCTCAACCCTACTACCCTACATATTTTTACTGCTATACCTAATTACAAAATTTACAATGAGAGATGGCGAATTTTCGTGGCGGTTTTTGAACTTACATAAAAGAGCCGAACTGCTCAATCTCATATCTCTTACCACATATTGTAGGAGGCCGTGGAATAAAATTTAAAAATTTTGTCTGTCCTTTTTCTATAATCTCAACAAAAAAAATGGCGAAACTTCCCATAAAATGGACCGTTCTTACAGACTAATATGTGCCTCCACGTTCTCCGACCTGCACAAATACAACTTGTTGGTGAATATTTCAAGAACATGGGCTAACCTAAAAACCGTTAGCATTTTTGAATTCTACAGAAAATTCTACTATAGGAAAGTTGGGTATCATGCGTTGTAATTTTTGCTGTAAACTAGCGTAATTGATAAGTGATGAATGAGATTTCAATTATCCCTCTTCATCCATGTAGCAATTTTTTAAAATTAACAAAAATTTATGTCATTTTGTAATTTTTCCATTTAAGACCAACTGCGTAGTAAAATCCATTCGCCATTACCAAAAATATTACCTATACAAAAACTTGTTACAACCGCTATAGTCCGAGGACAAATCGCTTGCTTGTTAATAGCGTTCTCATTCGCCAAACTGTTTTAGTTATTGTCTGGCACTGGCGCACATGCCTAATTGATCTAATGAGTTTTAATGCATAATACAATTTTCGACCAGTTGAAATTGCGTTGGCCCAGCCTACTTTATAGTCCATTTTGACGCTCGAGCGCAATCAGCCCGCCTATCTAATTATAGATCCAGCCAATGCTTAGCCGCCAGAGGAAGAGGAGCAAAACCGACTTGTTAAGCCAATGGAGACGACATATGAATGGTCTTTGCGGTATCGAAAAGTGAAGACCGCTTTAGTCGGGCTGTTCACTGATCAGTCCTCGGTAGATCCTCAGAACTTACTGATCGTGCGAGATTGCGTTAGTTCAAAATTCAAATCCATATTCTTCAATATTTGATTTTATAATTAGTCAATCGATTATGGATGCACAAACACTTAAGCGAGTGTCCAATAGTTTCACAATTGAAAATATTCTCTCAAAACCTGATCGTAAAAATTTGGAAATTCCCTCAAATAATACATACAGTAGTGCCGCCAGTGTTGAGTGTGTTTCAGTGCAACATGATCATGCAAAGGATGCCAGTGATTTCAATGTTCACGAACATAATCGTATAATAACACCTGATTCAAGTTATGTGGATGATCAGTTAGAGTTAGATAGATGTAGCGAAGCTGCATCCGAGGAGAGTAATCGTACGTATAAATATTACATTAATGTTCTAAGTAGGTATACTATATCGTCGGCGTTCAAACAAAATGCACTCAGTCGAATTTTTGTCAAAATGAGTTTTACTTTTAAGTTTCATTAAGACTTCTGCATATAGGTGATCTGCAATAGATAGAATGGTTTCCGTCTTTCCGACCTCATAGCACCAGTAGAATTCACGTGGTGGAATACGTGATGGATTTCACTAAATCCAAAAACGCAAATTCCCCGACATCTTACAAGTAGCTTTTTGAACTTAGTGGATTTTCCTTGTACGCCGACGATATGTAACATCAGTCTAATAATTATGATGAAAACCGCCTAGTCTTATTGTAAGTCACTTTTTTTATTTGATATCATTTTTATGGTTTTCGAAAAATTAATAAAGCCATTTGTTAAAATTTGTGACTTAATATTGTATCACTTTTAGAGGTACCTAACTAGGTTGCTAGGTTGTTCTTTATCGAAAAGTTTTTGTTTTGCAGTAGGTATACCAAAATTTGTTTACTTAATACAATTTATTAATTATTAATTACCTACTATTTTCGTTTTTCTAAGTATTTAATATAAAGTCATTTTTAAGGAGACAAAAGGAGTTGTGAAGTCACACTAAAAAACATTAAGTATAGAACTAAAAACAATAAATCAACCTATTTAAAAAAATGCTGAAGCTGCGTTTTTCTTTTTGACGTTCGGGTCAATCCATGACGTGAAATTAACACAAAAAGTATATAATAATACCAATGTTGTTTCTCGGCTAAGTAGAGACATGAAATTGGTGTCAAATTAAAGCTTGTTACATTAGATTTAATTTCATATGCATCATAAGCAGTGTTGCAAAAGTTATAGTTTTTTCAAAATTATTTTTATTTTATTTCAAAATAGGATTGCCCAAAAAGCTACCTTTTCTAAATTGCAAGAAAACATATTATGTTATTTGCCAATATGTTATTAAAAAATATTTGCAAAATTTCATTTTACCAAACCGAGTAGTTTTATATTTACAGCCAATTTAGTTAGAGTATGTAATATGTATCCTGGATTTTCTATAAAATAGAGCAAGTTAATATGAAAGAAATTTGTTTGTGATTTTGACCTTCTCAAAATTCTTTTGAAATGTTTGTCAACTATACTATTTAACAAATGGAATGCAAATAAAATTTTGGGTCAATTCTATGACTTCAATTATACCTACTTATAGTATAGATATGGAAAAAAGCAATAATTACCTATCTAAAAAAAAAAAAAAAATACAAATAAAAAATTATAAAAACAAATTGACGTTTTTTT
Organism: Leptogaster cylindrica; assembly: GCA_963082835.1. Taxonomy (NCBI): domain Eukaryota; kingdom Metazoa; phylum Arthropoda; class Insecta; order Diptera; family Asilidae; genus Leptogaster; species Leptogaster cylindrica. Next base: position 4,828,977 of record OY720106.1, read on the forward strand.
TCAGACTTTGAAATTTTATATCTCAAAATATATAGAGTAAAAAACTTGCAATTTTGGAAATAGGTTAACCTTTCAATCATAGTCATTTGTTCAAATTTTCAAGGCATTTTGAAAATGTCGAGCTGTGTGAGCTGTGTTAATTTGATATATGGAAAGACTCTTACTATATACAAAAGTCATAAACGTAGACATCCGTTGTTTACCCAGTAAACCACGAATGCATACAAAAATCAATTCACATACATTTCAGAAATGTATGAAATGCATTACAGAAAGCATTTTGTAAGTAATACTGAATGCATTAAATAGTATAGGGATTTCCTGCATGAAATGGATCGTAATGTATATTAAAAATTTACCTATTTCAATTAATATATTCGAGTATGTGAATTAAATAAAATCAATTTAGTAAGATATATTATTTAGTTGATAAAATATTTATTAATATATTTTACCAAGAACGTATATACATATATTTAAGAATAACAAATAATAATATATAATAAATAAAGGTAATAGGTTATAATAAATGGTAATAATAACACTATTACATTTTTTTAACACTTTGCTTGAATTTTAAAAGATGAGCTCTCTCTTCAAATGAAACGACGGAATAATGTTCAGCGTGTACACTCTCTGAAAATGAAGAATTTATTTTCATTAATAGTTTAAATGTTTTATAAATTTTTAATTAATTAATTAGCCAAGGCCTGTATAATGTATATCCATCTAGAAGGTACCTAAATATAATTTATGGAATACAGAAGGGTGATAGAAATAATTGTAATCTGAATAATTTTTTTATAATCAGTCCACAAAGTAACATTTTGATATCATTTTTGAAACAAGTTAAATATTTATTTAAACATTATTTAATAGTTAGTTAGTTTAATATTTCTGCACATAAAATTAACTACATATTTGGAAGCAAATCATATCATTGTCAAATATAAATAGATCAATCAATATTTATTGCGCTAAATGTTAAAATCAAGTCTTACTCTCGAGTAATCAGACAAGAACCAAATAAATATTCATTGAAATAATAGATTTGTATACCAAAGAAAATTCTAAAATCTATAAGCAAACTTTACGAAGAAGATGGAGGCGGGGTCGGGATGGGATTCCCGCGGAACCGATTGGCGGTCGCGCTTCAACGCTAATTACAACCGAGCATGTGCCGCTGTCAATCACGCGCACAACAACCTTTGAATAAATGACCAAAACCAAAATTCGAAAAGTCCACGGAACAAAATTGATGGCATTTGAATGGCGGCGAGAAGAGTGAACGGCGACAGAAATAAAACTTTGATTGACTAATTGTCGACGATTTTCTCGGATTAATGAGAATAGTTCTGGGTTGTCAATTAATTGAAAACAATTAGCGGCGACTGGTTGCCAAACTTTCTTCTGTGTTTCTTCTCAGCTGGTGCACGCCAATTGCGCAAACGTAATTGGATTCCCAAGTGACCTTTGCCGTTCGATTGAAAATTTATTGACTGATTAAATTAAATTAAATAAATTAAATTTTGGTTGGATTTCTTTAAAGTATTTTTGGAAGTGCTTATCTAAATAAATCTCGTAATATGCGTATGCCTGTACCTATATATTTTACACAGGGCTTGATTTGTATGGGAACGCAGTGGAACGCCGCCGTTCCGGGTTCCCTTTTACCTTTATAATTAAAACCAAAAAATAAAGAAGATGTTCCAACAACTTTTTTTTATTTTTGAAAATGTTTGGTTTTTTCTAAAAGGAATTTTGTAGTGTTTGGAGATATTTAATTTAATTAAAATACAAAATTCGTATCAAAGTAGAATTTTTGAGGTCAAAATTAAAAACAAGACCGGACTGGGTTCGGAACAACTACATACATAAGTCAAGTACTAGAGTAAGTTACTTGTACTAGTTACTTTTTTCCAGTAACTGCAGTACTAGTGACTAGTACCTACTTTTAGAAAACTAAATTAAAACAGTATCTAGTCTACTAGTCTAGTCAGTAACAGTAACCCGTAGTGCCCTTGGCCTGTTAACGGTTCTTTTATTAATTTCTATCCATCTCATTCTCTTGATAAAAGTGGCGTCATTATCTGTCTCACTCATACTTGTACATTAAAGTTACGGACTTAAAGAAAGCCTAGCGTGCATTTTAAGCAATTTGACAAGGCAAAAATAATTTCCTTGAAATGGGATTTTTTTCGAAAAAAAATTTTTTTTGTCCCTTTTTATGAAATAATCTATCAAGTGTCATGCCATTTTGGAATCAGGACTAAATGCGCCAACTTTTAAAGTAACTTGCCAAAGCAGCGTAGTACATTTTTTTTTCAGTACAGTCAGTTAAAGTTGGGCGATGTAATAATTTTGAGTACATGATTCTGCAAAAGAGTGATATTTTCTTTAAAATTGATGCAATTGTGTTTTAATTTTTTACTGAAACTTGTAGAAGGGTTCTTCAGGATTACATAAAAAAAAGAAAAAATAAAAAAAGTAAAGGTTTGTAGTCACAGTACTTGAAAGATCATCACAGGGTGCCAATTTTATCAATTATTTTTTTTTGAATCCTTATAACTCGAAAACTACATGACTAAGATTTTTTTTTTATTTTTCTGATTACTCTTACCACCTAGCCTATCACGTTTCGGCTTGACGTTGAGTTTCGGGACACCCTGTATAAGAATTTTCTCTTTATGGTTCAAAAAAGGGAAGTACCCTAAAAATCAATTTCCCAAAGAGTACCCAAGTGGCCGCCATATTAACAAAAGGTAGTTGCTGCTGTTGTCAACAAACTAAGATGATCCCTTTTTTTATTGAATTTTGTAGCCAACTTACCACTCTAAAGATTATACATATTTCAAAAATCTACCTTCTTTTGTAAATTTTTAATGTGATTACATGAAATGAGGACATTCCTTAGATCAGAGGATGTAAAAAACTTCAAAATTTTATAACTCGTATAATAACGCAGTTATTTCTTCATCTACTAAGAGACTAACAATAACTTAATAAAACTAAGAGGACTGAGAGAGTAACCTTCGTGAGTTTGCCGCAGGATAGCAGCACTCATTGTTAGATCCCGCCTTGGCGTTATGCCCGCACTGGCCGTTATGCCTGTCCTTCCCCTGCAGGCACATGCATATCAATTAATCCATGAATATTGAATATGTAATTACTAAAATCTCAAAATTATTTAGAATTTAGTAATTCTCTATTTTTACGAAATTTATTGTAGAAAATTTGTATCAACCAGATTTTCAACGAGATAATTCATTTCATGTCAAGTGAAAACTTCAAAGTTAAATGTCCCATCTTTTGTGACTGTCAAAGAGGATGTGAAAATCAAAGATTTCCTCACTTCAAAGACCGCCGCTAATTGTTTCCTAATTGCCCATGGAACGCTTAATGATCTAGTAAGACCAGAAGCAAATCTTGTGCTTGTCTCATTCCAAATCATATGCCAACTACAGTCTCCGTATAAATTTTGTGTAGTGATGAAAGAATGATTTGAAAAAAACAATTTGAAACACGATGAAGTAAATCGTTATTACGTATATTTAAGTTGCCGAAATATCAAAAGGAAATCTTTCACCATTTTGAAATTCTAAGAACTGCTGCATATTCCCTACCGACAAATTTGTATGACTATAACTCACAAAAAATACATTTTCCAAGGATTTGGAAATTTTATTTTATAGAAAAGTCCCCTCCAACTAATTAAGGTTATTTCTCAACTTGCAGATACGAGCGACGACCGCAAGAAGAGGCCCCGCACAGCGTTTTCAGCCTCGCAGATTAAGGCTCTTGAAGGTGAATTCGAGCGCGGAAAGTACCTTTCGGTGGCGAAAAGAACTGCTCTTGCAAAACAACTGCATCTAACTGAAACTCAGGTTTGTTCGAAATTCATTCCGAATTAGGGAATATGATTCAACATGCAAACAAAAATTGCAAACCTATAACTATTTCGCAACATAACAAGATGAAGCCCTTTTTATGCCGATGAACTGGTTCCTGACGTCATATAATGACGTGGACCAACAAAGTTCGCATTACCAAACTGAATCATAAATCCTCATAGTCGAACTGGTTTTAACTGAGTTTACTGCTGTCAGTGCCAGGAGTAGTGAATAGTTGTATTAAAAAGTTGTCAGTGGTTACTCATTTTGTTGGTAAAATTAAATCGTATCTGTAGAAATTGCAAAATAAAATTATTATTATTATTAAATATTATTATATTATTTAAATTTTTATTATTGAATGCCAACAAAGCACCTGAAGCTGAACCAGTTCAGGTTCGAGTTGGTGACAGACAACTAATTGACCTGGTTCATGTGACGTCAGGAACTAGTTCAATATTGGTCTAGTAGTAGGTCCAGGGTATAAGTATCTACCGTTGATACAGGAACTGAGTTAGGTATTTTGTGGTCCGAGGCAAGAATATGTACTGTTAATCGCGTCCCCTATCAGCTAAAACATCGGTCTTGTGCCCTGCTACTTCCCGTTGGATCCGTCCCAGGGGCGGCGGCGGCGGCTAGTAAAAAGTCTATGCCAAATTGTGTGGAACTTTCTTATAATATGCACAATTTACTAATAGTTTACTAATAATTCTCTTTGTATTTTTTCATACCTAACTATTAAAAGGATTACAAGGCTTCCCGTTTGCCGCACACCCCATAACAGTTTTAAGTAGGTACATAACTCATTATATTAGTTTTTCTTTCAATATAGAGTCAATCCACGTTAAATATTATATAGTATTCGCATTTCGCTCAGTACTAAAAATCTTCTAACTCGAGTTCTATAAGGCTCTTTTATAGAGAATTTTTTCAAAATTTTGTTTACATTCCGTTTATTAAATAATATAGTATAGTAGATATAGCTAATTAAAATTTCAAAACAATCTGAGAAGGTTAAAAAATGTTTTTTTCTATTCATTTTACATGTAATAATCCTGTGTAGACTCCTGCTAGTACCTAAATAAAAACTGCTTCATATTGCCATTTATAGAAATTCATTGAAATCAGCTGTTTTGAAATTTAATTCAACTGAGTTCCAAAAAACACTTCCATTAAGTTTCAACAATTTGTTCATATTTTAGCGCATTTTTGAAACTTGTTTTAAAAAGGTAGCTTAATAATGCACTTTGTCTGGCTGGCTGTTCGGCTGTGTTACGAGATAGAAGCAACCAGACATCGTAGAGAGCTCTAGTTGTTTGCATTAGCTCAGTTACATCGAGTTATTGGCGTATCGAATAGTTTGAAAGCTCAAAACCATTGCTAAATACTATAATTAATGATTTTTTAATTTCAGTACAGTGTAACCTGCCAAAATTTTGTTTTACCTCTATAATTTCAACATTACCTCTAAAATTTTTATAACGTACTAATTTAATAATCAAATACTGATCGCTAACACAAAAATGCGCTGAAGTCCCTCGATCAATAACACGAGGAATTTCGTTCATTTTTTTTTATTTGATAGTTTTTTTTTTTCATTTGCAAGACGTTGTACAATACCGTTTTGCAGAAGAGTTATTTTTACATTGCACTTGATTAGATATTTTTCAAATTCATATATTGTACTTCGTAGATAAAAATTTGGTTTCAAAATCGTCGTACTAAATGGAAGCGGAAGTACACTGCAGACGTGGAAACGCTGGCATCGCACTACTACGCTCAGCTCGGGATTGGAGGTTTGGCCAGACCAATGGTTGTTGGCGATCGATTGTGGCTCTTCAGTCAAACACCAAATGGACCAGCTCCAATTCAATCAATAATGTTAAACGGAAATCAGAATTTGGGAATTCCATCAGTAAATCCACCAATTCGATCATTTCCTTCAACCACTGCCTTAGGGCATAGTGCAATGATTGATGGCGCTAGAAACTCAATACTTTCACGAGGTCAACCGCTGAATTTCGGTATTCCATTCAACGGAATGATACAAGGCTCCAAAGGAATTCAGCCATCACCGTCAATGCCCTACGTTCATCGCCCCCAGTCATTGGAGAGGAATTTTGAGCCTGTGATACCTTCTAAAGTTCCACCAATCGACACTTATAGCTACGCACTAAAAAATTCCTTAGCATTTAAGCCCGACGGATCAGATTTATATTTTCAATTAAAGTACAATTCCGGAAGTGATTTCATATCAAATGGACACCCGAATGAAGCGGAATGCGAAAGTAGTGGAATAGCGGAATTGGAACGTGTATTTGGGGACCCAAATCCAACTTATTTACAGCAAAAGAGCAGCAAATTAATCGATAGTGAATCCCCGCATAATGCAGGATCAGGATCTGAGTGTAGTGAAATTGATTGTGAACTAATAGATGATGATATTATTGTGTAGCTTTTGACAAAAACAGTGAAATGCAAGCAGATATTTAACAATAGTCAATAAATAATGATTTCTTCCTTAGTTAAATTTTTGTCTAAATTATTTTAGTGATTGCTTTACAATGAGATAAGTTAATTTTTTTGAATAGATGAAATACTATACTCTAGTCATATGTACCTCTGTAATCTGTTAAAACGGTTAAATAGCATCATCTATTTTCATTCCGAAAGCAAGTCAATTCGAAATACTTATTACCTATACTTGCTAACAAATTCAATTAATATGAATAAAAATAAATAGTGAAAGAATGGTTCGTAAAATAGATTAATTATGTAAAATGATTTTCAATTATCTGACGTATTCTTATTCTTTTAGACATTTTTCATAGTATTTAAGCCATTGTAGTTTAACATGAAAATTATGTTATAAATAAAATGATGATAAAATAACATTAATTCGAACATTTTAATGAACAATTTGGTCATTATCATAGAATCAATATTTTACATATTATACAGTTCTTTGAAAATGCGGTCATATATGAATGTTTTATAATAAAGAAGTAACATAAACGGTACGAATTCTTTGGGGTCCAATTTTTTCAAGTCCTAACCAAACGGACGCCAAACGATGAAGCTTCGCCTAACCGCCACCGCGGCGCTAACATCAAAGAGATATAGAACATTCTAATAGATACTATCATAGACAAATAAATACATAGACTCGCCAGCGCCATACAACGAGGTGAGGACAATTTCTTCGCATCCCAGCGACCGTATCGCATCCCAAGCTTTTTCTTTGTATAACAGCAATAGAATTTTTAGCATGGACTCGCATCCCAAGCTTTTTTTTATATAACAGTGATCGCAATTCAAGCATGCATGCGGATATAAAGAGACTAGATATGTATTGCATTTCTTATGCCAATTAAACCGCGTTGAATACCCAGAATTCTAAACTCGGTTTTACTATTAATTTCTAGGTATAGAAAACAGTGTTCTTCTGGCATTGGCAAATTTTCATGCATTTTTTTCTTTTTTGCAGATTTAGGGCAAGTGAATTATTTTTAGGGATTTATTTTAAAAGATTGCTTAAAAACTAATTAAAAAATGTCTTTTCCATTGATCAGTCAATTTGCCCCTTTTAATAATCCTATTTATTTAAAACTAAATTTCATTCAAGAAATAAATAGGTACCTAAAATTCCTTCATTTTGACCGCAGATTCTTCTAAAATGAAGCTAAACTTTTTAACAACAAATATTTTGAAAACTATAATAAATTAATTTTGCAGCTCTTCGCCCATTTCAACATTTGGAAATGACCCAGAGCAATTCAAGTTCCACCCACACCCTACCTAACCATCCAACCAATTAAGGTGTGATTAATTTTGTTTGCAGTAATTTAAAATGATTTTTTAAATTATTTCACATTGTACCACATACAATGTTGTCTTAACAAAATTAAAAGTAAATAATCCAAAATTTTCTCGTGGTGGGAATAGCAAGTATTGTTTTCATCGAAATAGGAACTATATGTCTCATCTGACTTTGTTGCATTTATACATTGTTCAATAATGTATGCTTTAATTCCTCTTCTTTCTGGTTCCTGGTGGAAAATATATTTGAAAATTTTTACATGCTTCTGGCATATTTCGTAAAACATATCCGTTGGTGGAATAAGACTGCCAAAATCCGATCTATTTGAATAATTTCTATAAAACAAAAATAACTCTGATGAGCCTTCCATTCTTATAGATTCTATAGATTTTATTGGAGAACCTGTTTTCGTTAATACGTGGTAAAGGCGGATTCAGTAGCACTCCTTCTGTATTTGAATTGTCCAATATTCTTGGTAAAATAATAAATAATAAATTTATGACTTTTATTTCAAATTCAAGTAATTGCATAATTAATGATGACGACACGTTATTTTCTGATTTCGAAATGGAAAATTTTGAAACAGAAATCATGACGATTGATAGTTCAGAAAACGTTGTTGACAATTGATTCTTAACAAGTGATGAGATAATATAATTGACCCTCAAAGATCACTGGAAGATATTGACATAAAAATAATTCACTTGCCCTAAATCTGCAAAAAAGAAAAAAATGCATGAAAATTTGCCAATGCCAGAAGAACACTGTTTTCTATACCTAGAAATTACTAGTAAAACCGAGTTTAGAATTCTGGGTATTCAACGCGGTTTAATTGGCATAAGAAATGCAATACATATCTAGTCTCTTTATATCCGCATCCAGAGATCCACAATACAGATACGCAATACAAACAAAATTAGGAAGCAGCTCGTATTGATGTTCTTTCAAACACGTATATCTGCTTCTCATTTCAACAAATGTGTATCTAATTGCTGCTAACTGTGTCGCTCTTATGGTATTTCAATTGTATAACAAATCGTGAAAAAAGCACGACGCCATGCTTGAATTGCGATCACTGTTATATAAAAAAAAGCTTGGGATGCGAGTCCATGCTAAAAATTCTATTGCTGTTATACAAAGAAAAAGCTTGGGATGCGATACGGTCGCTGGGATGCGAAGAAATTGTCCTCACCTCGTTGTATGGCGCTGGCGAGTCTATGTACTTATTTGTCTATGATACTATGTAGGACTCCACAGAGTCCATTGCAATTGGTTCATTTTTAGTGGAAGTATTAATATTGGTGTCACTTTAGAAGGGTATTTCTTATTTATAACTAGAAAAATATATAAGAAAATATCTTCTCATACAGCTATCCCTCTACTACTCCTTTCTTAACTTGATGAAGTTGGTTCTACTTCGTTGCTGTACTAGAAAACGCCAGTCGGGGTAGTTCAGAATTTTTCATTCACCAGTTTATTAATTCACCACGCTAAAATCAGAAAAAAATATAGGAGGATTGTTTGAAACTTTGTTTTACATAGAAATATAAACCTACATAGATTAACTTTTTATAGCCTTTAAACACAGTAGAAATTGTGTTTTGATTTCCTTTATTTTAAATGCCTTTGCTGAACTGCAATTTTTGCTTTTTAGTTTTTTCAACACAAATATTGAATGAGTTTATAAAAAATTCAAAACTAAAGGTAAATAATAATTTACACATACAAAACAGACATATTATTTCATTTGTTTCATATTATTTTCAGCCGATTTTTGAATAACTAATTTCTGTTGAAATTCACCTCAAGTCAGTTCAAAAGCAATTGCGTGCCAAATCGTTAAGAGCTGTCAAAAAGAAAAAGGCAAGGTAACCTTTCATCACATAGCAGCAAGCATTGTGGTTTTGTCAATTTTTTGTATCAAAGTATTTCAGTTATTCCAAATAAAAATGTCTCAAGATACTAAGAAGAGAGTTCAAGAATATAAAGATAGTTTAATAGCAAAAGCAGAAGCACTAATAACACATGGTTTCCCAGAAAAAATTGTTGAACTTAACCAATTACTTGAAACACCAGTGTTTGCAAAACGAGACTTCAAGGCGGTGCATCAAGATCTAAACATTCCAGTGCCGGAACCAATTAAATTTAATAATATAACAACAGCAGGCAACCAGGAACCACCAACCAAAAGGCCACGCAACGATTGTACTATTTCCGGGACACAAGTTATGTCGCTCCCAAGTGGATCTGTGCCCTGTAATAAGCCATTATGTGAAATGATTAAAGTTGTAAAACCGATAATAAGAGGATTAGTAGAGGACTCAAATCTCTTGAAAATGTGGATTTCCTTTTTAATTCCGAAAATTGAAGATGGCAACAATTTTGGAGTCTCAGTTCAGGAAGACACATTGGCAGAAATTCAAGCTGTCGAATCGGAAGCAGCCGCATATTTTGACCAGATTTCCAGATATTTCCTATCCCGGGGAAAGGTTCTATCGAAAGTCGCCAAGTACCCACACATCGACGACTACAGGCGTGCTATAATCGAGCTGGATGAGAAGGAATACTTGAGCCTGTGGCTGGTGGTTTCTGAGGTTCGAAATCGTTACTCATCTCTGCACGATATAGTCATCAAGAACATCGAGAAACTGAAGAAACCTCGCAGTTCAAATGTGGAAAACCTTTATTAAATTTATAATAAAACGTTTGAACAAAAATTCATTTTCAACTTTTCCTTGTTTCCGATTAAATGTACCACAAGCTTCTTGTCCGGAATGTTTGAAGGAGCTTATAGTAAATTGTCAACCGATCATCGGACTGATTCGAGCAGCAAAACAGGATTATTTTGCCCGCCTATTTTCGATATAAATGATTACTTTTAGTGCAGAATATATAAACCATTGTAAACATGACTTTCGGGTTATTTTTGTAACTAGCGCAAGAAAATGCGTTGAATTTGTATGATTGATACCTTGAATAAAGTTATAAATCCCCAAAAGTGTTCATACTTTAGCAAGAAGCAACAAACCAAATATTGCGTTAACTAAACAATTCTCTTAGATTTAGGGAAATGAAGTTAAACTGCAGATTGGGCGATTTCCGCAGTTGGATATAGATTCTAGGAACTATCATCGGGCTCGGGCAGTTGGACGCCGAATTGATTTTTTGACAATGGTAAGCATGTCCAAATAATGGAGTTTTCTGGCCTCGAATAAATTTCTTATTTTTGCAGATGTAAAGTGAATGAAGTTCTAGGAAACATTGGGATTTTCAACTGTTTGTAATTTAATGCTTTTTCCAGTCTTGATTTGTGCGGTATTTATTTTACTCATTACAAGGAAGAAATAGCGTAAGCTGGGATGATATTTTGGCTTGTGGGGTGTCATTGTGGCAATCTTATATTCTTCTATATTTTCAATCTTCAATCGTGGAACTAACAGAAACTTGCAACGCCAATATTTATTTATTTTAGTATATCTGCAACTGGCAATAGACTTAAAGAAACTAATAACAATAAAGAAGATTGTCGTTAATAACAACCCCATAAAGTCGCCTCCACTTTGGTAATTTTTTTGAGAAAAAAAAAGCAAACACTTCTAAAATGAAATTCTGTTAAAAATTTGCTTAAAAGAATTACAAATTAGGTAATCGGAGCATATGAAAAAGAAATTTTCAATTAATTATCAAAAAATTGGTTTTGATCAATTGTTTAATTAATTATTTATCGTTGCTGATGACTTTTTTATTTATTATTAAAGTAATTTGAAGCATTCTCAAGTCAGTATTATTTATATAAATCTCGGCTGGAGGTCCCCAGGATTTTAAGGCCTACGTTGCAACCCATCGAGCATCTAGGTAAATCCGCCCCTAATTAGAATATATAAAAATTCGGATAACTAAAGAATCAAATTATAAAATTACATATTAGCATAAAAATATCTAGGTATATGAAAACCAGAATAAATCTAATAACATAATAGGTATGTATAGAATCTCCAGCTGCAGGTTTCTATTTAACTGAAAACGATGGATGTAGTAGAGCGGAGCAGGATCAGTGCTCCTATTCGATTCGATCGAGAGTATGGAGGAAGATACAGGCGATCGAAAGACCTGCCTACTGCCCAGCCTCTATGCGTAGAGGATAATCCTCTGTCGTAATGGATTACCAGGGGGACTAGTATATTCAAGCAGTGGTGGTCCGTTGGACGAACAATCCGTGCTTTTCACTCGTATTACAAAATGTACAAAGAAACTGGAAAATATGTTGGATTATTATTATTGGGATCTGAATGTTTTCTTCGCGATTTTAAAACCGTTCGTAGATTTCATACTCAAGAACTGGAAAAAAAAGCAAAATTCAATTGCGTGTAATTTTCACATTATGTACAAACATAATATTCAAATCATTTTACTTTTTAGTTATTACAGGATCATATGAAATCTCGCATCCCTCGGTACCTCGCAAGTTCAAATTCATTACGCCAAGTTTGTGCAAAATCATTATAGTAAAGAAGAAGATAATTAAAATGACAACAGTTCATACCAAAGAAAAGGAAATAGAGGTTCCCTCGGAAAATGGTACCGGCGAGGTTAAAGATTCTTGGGCGGTAATTATTCAAACAATTCATACAAGGTTGATAGCAATTAAGTTCTTTTCCCATAGATTCGTCCGTGTTTCATGTATCAAGAAGAATACAGCGACTGCACCAGTTTTAAAGCCCGATTTCATCAATATTTCGTTCATGGCGAATTAACAGATTGCTCTCAATGGCAAACTGACTATGAAAATTGTCTTCGTTATGAAGCGAATCACAGTAAAGAGGCTGGAGACGCTGTTGTGGCCAGTGAAAAACACCGGAGAGATGTTAGGTTAAGGGCGCATTATGCAAACGATGTTTGGAACAGGCGTAAATCTCCTCCCGATGACTGGAATAAGCCTCTTCCCGAGTGGTTGCAGAAAAAGAACGAGGGCACATTTCTCTATTTCAAAGCCGAAGAACTGAAGGGAAACCCTTCCAGCAAGGAAGATGATACTTCTTTTTGCATATTAATGTAGCATAATTTACGTTGTTAAATTACTAGTAAAAAAATTATGAGATAGAAAGTTGTTTTATTTCAATCAGATACATAATATTTTTTTAGTTCACTCATCTTATAATTTTGCATAGAATTTTGATTTTCAGAAAGTACAATTTAAAAATGTGGAGCAAACGAAGTATTTACTCTTAACAGCAATCAGCCTGAACTAGCTTCTCAAAACAATCAAAAATAAACCCTTCATAAAATCTGTTGTGATGAGGCTTGTGAGCATTAAGCTACCTGATGCAAAAGCACTTCTCAACCTCTAGATGACTTGCTTCCATTCCCTTGTATATATATTTAAAAAAAAAAAAAAAAAAAAAAATCGGTCTATATGAGCAGACCTTGTGATAAGAAATCTGGAGATTTCTCTTTCGCTTGACTTTGAACTCAAAAATAAATCGAAAGCTCCCCTGAGTTAGCCTGCCATAACTCTGAGCATATTGACGATCGACCAGTTCAATTCTAGCCTCTGACCAAGTATTGAGTAGTGTTTAATCCCTGTTTATCCCAAACAAAGGTATGGAAAACATTGAGGGTGATATGTTGTTGCAATCGGTTGATGTGGAAGACATTCGCTGGCCGACATCGCTTGGTCATCATGGTTCGGATGCAATGGTAGAATTCATTAGTTTGTAAAGATAGATTAACTCCAATAGAAAATATGTTTTTAGCATACTAATCCGGACTACTCTTGCGTGTATGTGACTGTAACAACAAATTATGGGATATATGGAAATGGATTAACTTTTACGTTAGGTAGATAAGATACATTGCTATTAAACCGATCCCTGCCAAATTACATCCCTATTAACATTGCAGGACGAGGTACTGACGTGGTAAAGCTCGCAGTGGGCTGCATGAAGTATCTTGTAGAGGGGAAGAGTGTGCGAGACATTTTCACCAATTTTAATATGTTTTGGAGGAAACTGACCAGTGAATCTCAATTGAGATGGGTAAGCTATCAACCGTTCGATACAAATTTACACTATTATAAGTGTTTCGTTCTCATTAGATTGGACCAGAAAAAGGAGTAACTCATTTAGCTGTTGCTGCTCTAATTAATTCTCTGTGGGACTTGTGGGCCAAAATTGAAGAGAAACCCCTGTGGAGACTCCTAGTCGATATGGACCCAGAGGTATTTTGCTTTTCTATTTTGCATTAAATCACTAAGGATTTTAAGGACCTTACAATATCAAATTTCCATTAAAAAGTGGCTCCAAAATCCATACAGCAAAATTTTAAATAAAAAAAGTATCTAAACATCTATTGTGATTCTCAAAAATTTATTTTACATAAAAAGTGGTTTTACATTAAAACTATAAACATTTTCTGATATTTCGCGTTCCTTTCCAATACAAAACAGAAAGCTCATTGTGGCTAAAAATGGCAAAAAACAATTTTGATATTCCAAATGAGGTATAAACATTTGATTTCTTTATTTTTTATATAAACAATTGGGTTTTAGTAAAAGAGAAACAACTTAATCTAGATTTTGCATAATTTAAAAAATAATATTAATGATATAACTAATTCAAACAAAATGAAACTGTTTCGAAGAACCGTTAAGAATTTTAACAAATTAATTCTAGAATCTGATGATATTGCTTAAATCTAGCGCGGGAAGTTAGCTGTCTTTCAGATTTATTGTGCTCTTTGAAAATTTCAAAAACCGAATTCATTGCGAGTCTCCATCACTCGACATCGACAATTGATCGATAAACGCAATTGCATCTTATTAGAAACCATTTTATTGAGCTTAAAGTATTTACATATAGATTCTCCAATAATATGCGTTTACAGTACAGAAATGTGATGAAATTGACTTTACTTAAAGAGAATCTGCTGCCGCAGAGCTGCTGGTTTAAAAATTTAAAAACTTCCTTGAACAGTTCAGTTGTCCTCGTCAATTTCATGATCGTCGTCATCATCTTCAATGTCATTTAATGCACCACCAATGCTCCTTGAGCACTGCGACATTGATAGGTTCTTAGTGTTGGACGGTCGAAGGCCTAGGGGGCCAGAGGATGCCTTCGGGAAACGGGCCAAATATCTTTCCATTCGTAAAAATTTAATCGATACAAGCCTTTTATCGAACCACCATCCATTGATCTCGTCGTGAACAATTCCGGCGTCTCTAGTTGTGGCACACCGAACATACACACAGCAAGTCTGCTTGTCCAGCTGAATATCGTAGATTTTACAGTTGGGTCCAACCTTTTCCAATATTGCATCTTGAATGATTGTTTTTAGATTTGGATTGTTCGATTCAAATTTGTCAAACATTTGCCGAATCTTGAGGCAGGGTGTCGGTGGATTTGATATTTTGTTCGTCTTGTCGAAGGCTGGACTATGCCATTTCTTCACCGGTGATCTTTGGCCAATTTGTTCCGGGGACACTGTGTCCACCCATTTGATCATCTTACAGTCTTCTCCATTGCGCACACCCATCTCAAATTGAATTCGACTTTCATTTTGTTCTAAGCACCTTAGAGCTTCATTCCACGCCCAATCCAGGCTGTTCCTTTTATGTAGTGGTATAAGACTGTCCCTTAAGTGATTAACCACAACAGCACTCTGATCTGGATCGACGGCAGCCTTCCTCATCGCGTGACTAATGATTTCATCAATGAAATATGTTACCGCATCTCTTTTCGATTGTCGATAATTTGCAATCAACTTAAATATTACATAGACTCCCAGACCAACAGCAATGAATACACCGATGCTCCCGACAAAGAAGAAGAACTTCTGGAACTTGTTATACAGGGAACAAGTGAAAGGCAATCGTGGCTCCATGATGGCGAAATGGTTGCCTTGGGTGCTCCGCAGATTCACCACTTGATCTAAACTGATTGGCTGACCGTCGGCGTTAACATTATTGATTTTCCATTGATGGTTTTGATCAATTAAATACTCTACGTTATGGAGGTCTTTCATGGCTCGGCGCACATCAATAAATCCAGGACTTCTTGTAAGCCGTACGGCTTCCTTGGCACTCATAGTTACCGGAGCTGACTGGTTCACACAACGGTTTACTTCGGCTCTCTTCTGCAGCTCAGGTGCCATTAGTTTCAGCAGTCCCAGAGCATTGTCAAGAGCCCCCTTGTCGATGCAATTGTAACTCGAAGTTGCTAAAGCTGAATTGGAACTATCTGGGCCGCATTCAACATAATGAACATTTTTGCTGCTGATCGTGCTCGCCAGATCAGGGCTAATGGTCAAGTAAATGAAGACAACTAGTGCGAAAAAGACGATCAAAATGCTCAATAGAGCATAAGGTATAAGAGTTTGTTGCACTCCATACTGTTCGTCCAGTCGGTTGATCAAATTTGAAAATGCAGCGCTGGGTGATATGTTGATTTCTCCCCGGGGATCTTTTTGTTGGTGCACGATTTCTTCTGACTCTGGATGTAGGGGAGACAGAGAAGTCCGTGAAATGCGTGGCTTCAGATCCGGTCTATAGACACTATCCCTAATGGTTTCCCCCCGCAGATTTAGAAGTCGTCGAGTGAAGTCACTTGAATATAGGGAATCATTGCTTGAACTGTGGCCATTTGAGGTGGTGTAATTTTCAGCATTCGCAGTGGGCGAATAGTTTAGCCCTGAAGAATGCCGAGTCTTGGACCAAGACCCCGAATCAGTGACTGACTTGTCAGGAGTGTAGTTGCTGTACGCACTCAAACCAGAAACATTCGAATTTAGCGGCAACCGACTGTTAGAAATGTTCTGCGGTTTATAATTATACCCATCGGAATCCTCGTCCGTGTCATTCCTAATAAGCGGTGAGATATAAATTCTGGAGGTTGATGGTCGGGGTGGTGTGTAATTGCTGTTGAACGTGCTACGACTGCTTGCACTCCCAATGGTTCGCCTTGACGATGCTGTAGTTGCGGGAGGCGGAGGCATTATGTTGTTCTTATATGATGAGCTTCGTGTACTTGACAGCATCGATGATTTTGCTTTACTCTTTTTGGAATCCAAATCTGATGAATCCTCGTCTGATGAATACCGCGTTGCGAACTTTGTCTCTCGACGTAATTTTGCTTTTTCATTGTTGATGTGATTGCGAAGTTTTTTGATCAGGATTTTTCGTGTTGTATCCGTAACAGGAAGATTTTGAAAGCCATACTGCAACAAACGGTGACGCAACTCATTGTCGGACAACTGTTCAAGATTATCCATATTCGAATTCATAATGCTGAAAAGAAACGCTTGTTTAGAATTCATTTGGAATAATTATTATCGTGTTTTCTTAAGCATGCCAGTGAAATCCATTGAAGTGTTGTAATTTTTCTTTTAAATTCAATAATGTTAGCAAAATCGAATGCATTCTTGAAAAATATAGTACAAAATATCATCGCGTCTATTTGACAACCAATATAAATTTTTTTGTTTTTTAGATAGCATTTACAAATGAATTATATCTTTAATTTATATTGCAAGGTTTCAGTCAGAGCTACCGATACCTTCGAATTTTTGTGAAAAATATTTCTACTCTCCTAAAGATTGCTTTTATATTAACTTCACAGTAATAAAATTAACGAAAATAGTTTTCTGTGTTCTGAGGGCTCTTAGCAAAACAATGCACAAGTTTTTTAATTGAAGCAATTATTGTGCACTTTTCTTCTAGACTACTTGCAATACTACTTTGAAATGCTAATCAAGCAAACTATAACAGCTGCCGAAGTAAATTATTAATTCAAGAAAATTCCACTGTGATATTACTTTCATGTCCTAGTTCCGTTTAAATTTGAGAAGTTGTGGAGATCCGAGTTTTATGTAGTAAATGAATATTTGTAGTATAATGATAGTCGCCGGTCTCGAAATTTTTCCGGTGCAACACGAAAAAGCGACGCTTCA
Organism: Leptogaster cylindrica; assembly: GCA_963082835.1. Lineage (NCBI taxonomy): Eukaryota > Metazoa > Arthropoda > Insecta > Diptera > Asilidae > Leptogaster > Leptogaster cylindrica. Next base: position 4,846,629 of record OY720106.1, read on the forward strand.
ACAACCCGGAACAAATTACACTTAAAAAACAATTGTTATTTAATTTGAGAAATATTTTTCATCAATTGCACTTCCGCATTTTCACAACAAATTCCGAAATATCGATAAAATTAAGTTATACAGTACGTATTTTCAATTTGTTGCACTCGAACAGCTCGAAGATCTATTATTTATTATTATTTGACAGGGAATTAACGCCGGCGAGGATCAAATTTAGTTCCGTCACACATTATCTTAACCTCAAAAATAGTCCGAAACTTACAAGAGCAGAAAAAGAATCACGTTTATAAGAATAACTGACAGCTGTTTTGATAGTGTTTGTACGAATACTATGTCAGTGTTGGTTCAAGGCGCGAGGTTGCTTCTCTGTTGCGCTATTTTTAATTCTGCGTCATATCACAGCGTTTCTCGCCCAATAAATACTTTTTTACTAAAATTTTTACTAATTTTGTTTACATTAACTTACCCGACAATATATACTTTAATATATCAATAAGAATTTTCTAATTAATTGTATTTGCATGAGCTAGGCACTTTTGCTCCAATTTGTAAACACAAACTTAATGCATATTTAGACACAGTGGGCACCCAGTGTAATTAACATAACGGTTTCTACGAAATCACTTAATTTATTGCGTTTACGTTTTTACATTGAGACTGCAGTGAATCTTAAGGAATTCTAAAAAGCGCGTATTGCTGCATAATTTTGATAACTGGAGAAATTTGACATTAGACCTCAACAACTTCAGGTTCAGTGTATAAAAGGGAGTGTTCAGACATTAAAGTATCTTTATTATAAAATGGCGCGGCTTTAAATTGAGCAACTTTTTTTTTTAAAACAATATAATTTTTTCACGGGAGTTTGGTGTTGAGTGTTCAGTTTAGCGCAAATTTCAATAAATTGAATATTTTCAGTCAAAATACTGCGGAAAAAGACTTTTTAGAGTTACTATTATTATGAAATAAGTGCTGTTATAAAAAATGCGTCAGAAAAACCAAAGATATCGAGTTATTTCAGGAAATCAAGAAAAGTACAAGTTGAGCGTGATAGCGTGAATGGCTTGCACTCTTCCAATTATTTTTTACATTAGGAATGAACATATCATCTTCATGATCATAATTTGATTAATATATTAAAGAGTGCATTATGAAATATATCGCACTTGTCTCGGGTTAATTTGTCTTGTGGAATTCATACAATATCAAACTTGAGTTGAACACGAATCTCGGGTAAATTGGCTCGGTATAATTGTCAATTTGAATTTGAAATTATAGAATTAGAGAGAGAAAGAGGTCAGGAGAGAGCAAAGAAACTATCTAATCCTATTTACTATAATTTTTTTTGTGTCGCAGTTTTGGGTCATTGTCTTAACTGTGTCTCGGATAATCGTTAAAAATCATAATTAGGGAAAACGTGAGATAAACTCCTTTGTTCTGGTTCAATTTGAGTCAATTCAGAGTATCTAATAGCTATTATGATAAATTAAATTTTAATAATATTTTTATATACATAATTATTGTAAAACATTAATAAAGAAACAATTAAAAATATTTAATATTTGCTTTCTTTTGTAGATTTTGGTTTCTACAATAGATTTCAGGTATATAACAGACTTAATAACCCCAGAAGAGGCAATTCAAATGTTAAAACGAGTTGAAAATAAAGAAAATAGGATTCGAGAATTAATTGCGAACGGTTATCCAGCATACACTACGCAAGTTGGATGGCTGGGATATTCAGATAGCAACATTGAAGAGTTATGCTCAAAATATTTAGAAAATGGTTTTACAGCATTTAAACTAAAAGTTGGGAGTGATCTGCAGAATGATATTAAACGGTGTCGTCTTGTTAGAAAAGTTATCGGATTTGAGAACAAATTGGTAACTATCTGTGAAATGTGAATACTATATTATTTTAATGAATTATTTTTTATAATAGATGATTGATGCAAATCAAGTATGGGATGTAAACGAAGCTATAAACTGGGTAAAAAGATTGGCAGAGTTCAAACCTCTTTGGATAGAGGAACCAACTTCCCCCGACGATATTTTGGGGCATGCAACAATTTCAAAAGCACTAAGGTATATTTTCAGTTTATAGACGTTGATTTAGATGTTCATAATATAATATATTTAGTCCTCTTGGAATCGGTGTAGCCACAGGAGAAATGTGCGCCAATCGGGTTATGTTCAAGCAGTTCTTGCAGGCCAACGCAATGCAATTCTGCCAGATCGATTCCGCTCGAATTGGAGGCGTTAATGAAATTCTTTCAGTATACCTAATGGCGAAAAAACTCAATGGTACCTATACATTATTTCACAAAATCAGTAAATTAATTCCTTGTCTATTCCAGTAAAGGTTTGTCCTCATGCCGGTGGCGTTGGCCTGTGCGAAATGGTTCAGCATCTTCAAATGTGGGACTATGTTTCTTTGTCTGGGACAAAAACTGATCGATTTATTGAATTTGTGGATCAACAGCATGACCAGTTTGTAAATCCTGCTAGAATAAAAAATGCTCACTACATTGCACCATCTTCACCGGGTTACAGTACAGAATTGAAGGAAGACGCTGTTGAGAATTTCAAATACCCAAAAGGCAAGGAGTGGCAGCGACTCTTTGCCGAAGGGATTTTTAATGAAATCAATTATTAATTTGTGTGTTAAATAATATCTCAGCAATGCTTATAATGCTTTTAGTAAATAAAAGTAGATAACAATCAAAACCACTTGTAGGAAGTTCTCTTTTAACGACCAAGTCCAGTAGAAATTTCTTTCTTTTCCTCAGCATCGAACATTTCTCATAATTCAACCAGTCCTGACTTAGCTTACAGTATCACATATCTCTTAACTGATAAAAGAATACGCATAAATCAAAATGAAAGTATAATTTCGTAATCAAGTGTAAATAAAAAGTAGTGCAATCATAACAAATCATGCGCTCAGTCCTTAAGCTTTTGCACTCGGTTTTAAGCAAGGTGGAAGAAGTGCCTTTGGACTGTCTCATGTCTGCGTTATCAGTGAGAAACAAAATTCTAGATAAGCCCACTCGAGGGCGGTGGAAGCTTCTAGTTTGCTGGTGCACACAGCTCTGATCGCTTCCAGAAGTATGACTATTGCGTAGGGTTGATTCACTAGAGTGCGGTGTGAAATCGATAACCGCATTGTCTGCCGCCCACACGCTCATATATAAGTTACATTTCCAAAATGTAGAATCAGTAGCGCAAAGACTTCGAAGGAAGTACAAGAGGAATATATTCCAAAACAACTGTTTTTACTGAGTAAATAAATTAATATTCTGAATATAATTCAAGATGCCCTGCAAAGGATGTTCTCAAGGTAAATAGTATAACTTTTCACTTGCAATAATTTGCTTTTCTAAACTTGAATTCTTTAATTTCAGATTGCAAATGCACTGCTGAGAGGTGCGGAGATAATTGCAAGTGCGATCAATCCTGCAAATGCTCTTGCAAGTCAGGAACAAAGAAGGATTGTTGTGAAAAGCATTAAATATATGTACGCTTTTCAACACAATTAATATGTATAGAAATAAAGATTTTTAACGTAACAATTACTGTTCGAGTTTGCTCTTGATGTTAACGCAAGTGGGCAAGTGATAGTCTCTTTAATTCTGGATTATTTTAACAGTGAAACAATGAACTCTCATCGACCCCAATATTGTCCCTGCCATGTCGTTCCCCCTTGGTAGAATTTGCGGTGAGATCCTGCTGGAACTTGACTGGGGAATAGTGATTTGCTTAGTTGGGCTTGGTTGGGGTGAACTTTGAAATTGACAGGAATGCCACTTGCATATGATCATGCTGGTGCTCACATTCCTGCCTCGTCCGATATGATGGACAAGCCAGTGAAAGCAATCAAGAATTCTCATCTGTTTTATGGTATGGAAAAAGTAGCAGTGCTATTTTATACAGCAAGATTTGTCATTAATTTTTATGGACCATTTAGAGGTGCTGCCAACTCGATTCCGGCCTCTGGAGGTCGTCGCTGTTATCAGCTTCCGCCTGGTTCTAGGACGCTAGCTGCTCGAGCTGTGGTAATTTTTTCAAATCACCCATCTCCCATCTTACGCAGACTGTTTTAAAATTTTCAACAACGGGAGGACGATGAAGGAGCAGATATTGTAATGGTAAAAGCAGGAATGCCGTACTTAGATTAGATATTGTAAGACAATGTCAAACAAAAGACATGTTTCCTCAAATGCCCCTTTACGTTGGTCAAGGAAGTCTCAAAATTTTTGCAACGTAATTGCTAAAATTACAACCTTCGATTAATTTATTACATCAAAACTAACGAAATCGTTCAAATTCCTTTTATGTCACCTGAAAATCAAGTAATTACCGCACAGATATATTAGAACAAACAATCTTGGATGAATCTAGAATTTTACAGAGCGTAAAAGAAGTAATTTTGCTAGCAAGTTTCCTCCGTAAAAATTATCTTACAGTTGAGCTTCGCAGAGATGTGAAAGGATTATTTAAGGCGTAATAATTTAAAATCACTTAAATCAACTTATTATTTTTATACATTATTCTTTGAATACATCGATTTCCAATTCCTCACTGCAGACTTGTTTAAATCCAGAAAGCGATGATTTGGCTAATTTTCCCGCTCCGAATGAAGTAAAAGAAGGTTAACAGGATTTGCAGATGAAAACTCTTTAAAACTTTGGGAAAATCAACTAAAACATGCTTTTAAAATGTATTAAACAATATTGTTTTATATACTTTTACAGCAATAGTTTAAGGTTACATAAAATAAAATAACATTGTAAAGATTAAATATACTTAAAAATAACGTTTAATGACCTTTACGCTTCAATTTATAAAAGTTTACTAACTCTTCTCGTGTTCACTTTTTTTTTTGTTTATAGGTATAGATTTGTTTATGTTTTTTCTCAATATGAAAGCTTTGGATGATGTGTTTTGTGTGGTACATGCATTTGCCCATAACTCTACTATCTTAACTATCCATGTAAAAAGAATTCAGTATATTGAATGTATATTTGTAAAAAAGTGTCTCGAGGATGAATATAAATGAAAAAATTATTTTTTTTTTCTAAATGTTTTGTAACAGATTTTTGTTTTCTCTAAAAATTGTTAGTTAGTCATATCTTATATGTTATAAAAATGTTTCTGTATGAAAATATTCAATTGAGCTCTTAAAAGCACAAAATATTTTATTGAGTTATGCTGGAGGTGAGATTATAATAATAGTAATACATATAAAGAAAGCAGAAGATAAAATTAATTAACTAGTACAAATACCAAATAATAGGTTACACTTGATTGTTATCTACTGCATTATATATATATATAATATGTATATATAAAAAAAATCAACTAAATAACAACGGCAAGAGGAGATATAAATCTTTCCATGTACCAAGATAAAATATATAATTTAAAAATAAAAATTGTATCCACACCCAAGCACAACCAAATACTACAGAGTTGTAAAAATTTATCCTTTTGAAAGTAGTGCTCAGAAAATGTTGCTAAAAGCCTTTCAAAATTTGAATTAACAGCAAAATTGTTTCAGCAGTTGTTTTAACAATGCACAAGAAGACTATAACAATGCTTGGAAGTCATTGATTAGGACATTAAAAAAAGATAGAACTGTTCGCTCAAAAAAGGATTTATACATCCTGCCAGTCCTTTTTCACAAAACGTGGCGAAAACTAGTTAAAAAGAGTTCTTACTTAAACACATGAACTTACAATAACAAAACTAAATTTCAATTTTATATTTTTTTTTTTATCTTTATTCACATTCAGTCGATATTGCAAAGATTGAATCCTCTGAATGAAGTAAATTTCTTCAAGCGAGATTTTCTACAAATCCATAGTTTGCATGGAGAACTCACACATTCTAATTGTTTAGGTTATTCAGCAATCTTAGTGTATGCAAATCAGGCACTTTTTCAAAGAGAACATATAATCTATTTATGATTAGTCTAAGTATTTAAGTTTCATGTGGAAATGCAGTAGCAGCAGTTTGAAGAAAAAATTGTTTTGTTTTTTTTCCGAGAACACTTTTTACAATTATTTCAAATGTTCATAGAATTAAATTTATATAAAATAAAAATAAAAACCGTTTGTGTTTGTTTTTTTATGTAGTAACTTTATACATTTTCCTTTATTAAATGTTTACTGATTAATTACGTAATAAAATTGCAATGATTTTCTTGTGTGTAAATGGAAGAAAAAATCTTTGATTCTTATAATATTTTCAATTTAGGTTTCGTTATCCAGTACTTAGTTGAGTTTTAATTATGAAGACCGGAAAAGTCATAGGCTGAAAAGAAAATATGGAATTACTTGTAAGGATACTATTTAAAATAAGACAATTTTTAATTTCTGTTTTGCATAACATTTCGAAATATTAATATCAATTTTCAGAAAATAACTTTTTAAGGGGCACCACTAGTGTGACTGCCCCAAAAAAAAAGGTGATTTTTGGGAATTTTTTGGAAGAAAAGTATTGCATCGAATGTTTTGAAATTTTGAGAATATATTTAAAAATAAGTTATGTATATGCAGAAATTTTTCTGTATAAAAATATTATATTTTTAGCGACTTATGCGCCGCTTCTATAATCTAAAAAAAAGAAAAGAAGTTCTCCCACTACTGCATTGATAACTGCCTTCAGAGTGGATAAAACCAAAAAATAAACAAAGTCTGGTAAACTAAATAGTATTTCCTGTACAATGACGCAGGATTGTGAAATAATATTAAAATTCAACAAAATGGCAGAATTTTGAAAAAACCAAAAATCCGAATTTCTCTTAAAAATTTGAAGGTTTTTCGCATGGCAAATTGACATTTTTTATTCAATCAAAAAACTGGAGGGTCATTGTATGAAGAAACAAACACCAAATACACTAAAAAAATTCAAGTCAATCGGATGTTTTGTATTCGAGTTAGAGCTGCAGCAAATTTCAAATGTCGTTTTGAGAAAAACGCGCTTAAAAATAAAAATATTCATGTGATTGTTATAAATCACAGCTATTTAGAAGGCTGTAGTTCAAAAAGTATTTGAGAACCGCTCGTGAAATTTTAGTATGTTATTCTTGAAGGTATAGACTATCGAAAAAGGCAACACAAAAAAAAAAATCGATTTTTTAAAAATGTCACACTAGTGGTGTCCCTTAAAAGGTTGATTTATTTCCAGTGCAATATTTAAATGCCTTTAGATTGCTCATTACGGACGCTGGTCCACAAATAGTTAATTTTTTTCCACTAAAATAATGAGCCCGACGTACAAATATTAGAAAAACGCTAAATTCCAGTTGAATCTGCTCGAGCGAAATCATCCAAAACAATTTCTTGGGATGGATGATTCATTATAACCGTAAAAAAAACTGTTGACAACGTGATAACCGTTAGTAATAAACAATATTAATGATTTCCTGAATAATTTTGTTGTTCCATAAAAAGCAATGAATCAAATGCGCATGCGAAAGTAATTCAATTTCGTCGAACTTGCACTCAAAACTTTTTGCTGCTTTTCGGAAAGCATTTCAAATAAACTGAATTCTATTTTTAGTTCCAAAGTAATAGAAATGATTTAATAACAAACGTGCTGTTTAAATAAATTAGGTGTTTTTTGCGAAATGAGTTAGATGTTTGAAAGAAATCAATGTGTCTATGTGAAAAAAAATTCTATTTCACTTCACCCTGTTCCCCTCTGCTTGGACACATTTTTTTTTTTTTTACAAAAATATAACAATGAAATTTTAATTTAAATTGAATTGGAATGAAACTGATTTCATGATTTCCCTTTGTTCTAATATGAATATTATAAATCAACAATTAATTGATATTTGAGCTGGGGAAATAAAATCGTTGAATATATTTTAACAATTGTCCATAAAAGTTAAATTCTGTGACAATTATAAAAAAGTTTTCTTTTAGTTCCAAAATTAATTTGTTTCTAATTTGATTTGTTAATTCTTTTTCAGATATTTTAAGCTGAGAGGATTCATGAAAATAATAATAATAAATGCTCTTAAGTCTAATTTAAAGAAAACAACACGACAAAAAATATTTAAAAACCAATTTCTTTAAAAAATGTTTTCACTTTTAATAATTTCTTTTTAAATCACAATAAATTGGAATTCACTATAAATTGTTCGAACTAGAAATGTATCCAAGAAGAGTAAAGGATAGATAGACACAAACCTAATTATTTCTTTCAAATAATAAATACGTATTTATTTGAATAAAATACAATTGAATAAAAAATCATTTCATAAAATCCAACCTTTTCTTTCTGACAAAAAATCCTCTTATTTTTCTCTTTTTTAAACTTCGATTTGAAAAGATCCTATATCTCTTGGGGATGTCTAAAGAGTTGCTCTTTTAGAGCAAAAGACACCTTGGCTTCTTCTTCTTTTTAACTTGTAAAGCCGCTCTAGTGGCCGTTTCGAATACATCTCGAACACCTTCCTTTGATTTGGCTGAACATTCCAAATAAGCGAAAGCATTTATTTTCTCTGCCATGGCACGACCTTCTTGTGGCTTGACAGGCTCTTGCTTCATTTTTGCTAATTCCTGTACAAACAAACAACAATTGTTACATGAAAATCAATCGAATTTGAGCTCCTTACCCTAATCGTATTGGGATCATTTCGTAGATCTCTCTTGTTTCCCACTAAAATGATTGGAACATTTGGACAAAAGTGCTTAACCTGGAGAAAAACCGAATCAATCAGTTGAAAATTCTTATGACTGTAAAGTACAACAGGTGGAACTTACTTCAGGTGTCCATTTCTCAGGGATATTTTCTAGTGAGTCTGGTGAATCGACTGAAAAGCACATTAGTATTACATCTGTATCCGGATAACTCAGCGGCCTAAGTCTGTCGTAATCCTCCTGACCGGCTGTGTCCCACAGAGCCAGCTCGACCTGAAAGTGGACAGATTTGATTCAAACGTGAGATTGCACCACAATTATCTCTTCCCTGGGCACAATCACTTTGCACACTTCACCCACTTCCGAAAGTCATTCAATTATCTTAACGCAAATTCTTTTTTTTTTATGTATATTTTTTTCAAAGACCCTTGAAACGTCATGCCCAATGACAGCTACTTTTAATGTTTGCCGACTTTTTCTTCACCTTTTTTCTCCTTTCCTACAAAGTACGATTCTTGGAGCGGCATGAGTCATCTGTTACAACGTCCGGAATATAAGTTGTCTTTATATCAACAAAGCAAGCCAACCAAATACAACTGATGCAAACCGATTTACGATCTGGAAGTCAATGTCTACCGCTAAATCACTAAAAATAAATATTTTTGCTTCGCAGTGTGCTGCGGTGACGACAATTATGAAACGCCCATTTGACAAATGAATGTCGTTTTCAATAGATTTCACTTTCCGGAATTATTGTCTGTAACTAGCAAAACACAATCTTTTGATCTCTTTTACTTACTTGTTTGCCGTCCACTTCAATATCAGCTACATAATTCTCGAAAACTGTCGGTACATAAACTTCAGGAAATTGATCCTTGCTGAAGACAATCAGAAGACAAGTTTTACCGCAAGCACCATCTCCAACAATAACTAATTTTTTGCGGATTGCCGCCATTGGTTCTGTTGGAATAGTTTTTTTTTTGATTTATATATCTATGTAAAAATAATAATAATAAAAAACTATGCACACACGACGACTTTTAAATTAAATAAAAAATAAGATAATTGATTTAACGAATGATGAGATGAACAACGCCTTTAAAATATGACGAGGACGAGACAAATAAAATGGCGACATGAACTTGGATGGAAGATTCTGTATGTTGTTTTACGAGAAATGATAAAGTGGGTGCGTTCGTACAATGCAGTAATTAGTCATGTGATTTATTTTTTCGATATTTCGTGGGTTGGTAGTACTGTTAAGTTTATACTACAAATTTGTTTAAATTCTTTTTTGGTTGTTTCAATTTCATTTAGCATTTATTTAGAAATGAGGAACTCAATAATTTTTGTTTTACAAAACTTCGTGTTCAATTAAACTCGCGAATAGTATAAGTGCAATTTTATTTTTGCAACATGATTTTCTCAAAAATTAATTTACGCAAATTTTTAAATATTATTTTAAAAAAGGGTTTGTTAAGAAAATCGATTTGGGATTATTATAAATGTGCAAACAATATTTCAGGATTCTTGAAAAATAAGTGTTTGAAGAGGTATTCGTGTTAAATTAAGCTTCGGATTTGGAAATTCCATGTTTTCATAACCAAAAAAATGGATCATTCAATTCGAAATTCCGAGCATCAAGACAAAATGTGAGAAATACATACACAAGAATGTTACATATTATGCAAAAACGAAACCTTTTATATGAAGAAAAATAAATTTAACGTTAACACTGATAAAAATACTTGCAACACTGCTCAAAAGAAAACATATTATAAAATTGAATTAAGTTACCGGCGTTTTGTGAAATTCGATTGAGCTATTAAACGCTACACGAAACTATGTCGCAAATATTCTAACATGACGCTTTTTAAGAGTTTCAAAACAATAATTAATAACCAAAAGAGAAATGTTTCAGATTCACTTTTGGTCACAGAAAAAAAAAAGAGTAAATTTTCGTGTTTCGTGTTGACACGCAATATTTTTAGTCAATTACTTTAATTTAACACGGCTTGAAAAGCTGATATTTAGTAGATTAGAGAAATCATGTTAATCCGAGCAGCATACTAAGCACTTTCCCTGTTCCAAGCAAGTAAATTAGTTCATTAATTGGTCGGGAAACAGATCTCGAAGTAAATTCCTGAAATGTCAAAATGTGGAATTTCAAGACTATGTTTATGTTCAAAAACAATAACGAAAATATTTATCGTAAACGTGCAGAAAGAAATAAACAAGATTTTTTTGCAATGGAAAAAAACAACACAGAATCGCACCACTACTTGACATTCCATTGCAATTTACTCGAATAGCGAAATACCTGAGTTACTCTCGGTTGAGACGAATGAACAGCACCACATTACTTGATCCTTCACCTCATGCAAAACAATTAAATTAGTTTTTCTACCTTCATATGCAGCACTTAATTCGTTGCTTAACTATATTTGTTTACTGGCGATAAGCAATTAATACGCTCGCACTTTGTCACAGAAAAGTTTACAACCGACAGCTAACTTCCAAACTGTTCTTTTTTTTTTTTTTTAGCCAACATTAGAAACTTGAAAAGCGAGTACTGGAATTGACTGGAAAATTCGGGTGCGTTCTTGGATAATGCTTTCTTGACAATTTTTTTTTCTTGCGGGATTTAAAAATATTAAATAATAATTAATGTAATAAAAACAATAAATACTTAAAAATAAAAGACAATTCAATGTTCCTGAATTTATAAGTTTATACAGCCATTCATACTATAGGTAATATGCAAAAAAAAGTCAAATACATCATTAGAAAGCGATTTAAAAATTTAATTTAATTATTTTAAATATTCCATATTCTTGCAATCTAGAAGAGAAATAATATTATTTTTACACAATTTTCAATTACATAAAATAAATTCATTTAAACATTTAATAATTCTTCAAAAACATATTCGATCACAGATCTTAAAAATTTAAACAATAAAACATAAACAATAGTAGCATTATTCCTCTCAAACAACTCTATGTCCTCCGTGAAGAAAATGTTGAGGCCGATAGTATATTTGGGTAATATGTTTTGATGCAACAAAATCATTTGTGGTGTATGTATAAGGCGCTGTATCTTTTACTCTTGGTCCTTGATTCAACATGATTGAGGTGGGTAATGCAATGTTGCAAACCGCTAAAGTGTCCACGTTCCTCAATTGATCCAAGCCAATCGCCGGCAATAAATATATTTTACGCTGCAATTTGTTAACAGCGCGAACTATTCCTAAAAGTTTGGTTTTGAGTAATATTTAGTTTTAATTCCTCTTATTATATAGTTTTACCTATTCCATAGCATTCGACAGTGTTGTCGTTTGATTTTCTGCATAAATAAACTAAATTTGCATTGACCACATCCAAAAGCTCCTGGCTATTAATTTCTTCATCGCTGAAATTTATTATGTCTACATCGTTCACAGAAACTCTGAAAAATGGGAGCAATTATTATTTGATGATTCAGATTTCTTACAAGCGTTGTACTCACGAAAATGGTTTCACATCAGTGAGCCACTCACTGTGCCCCGTTAGAATATTTCCCAATCGAGACACCAAAATGGCGTACCTCATATCCTTGGGAGTCATGTCCCACTCGCTGGAGCCACTGTTCTTTGATGCACACGAATCGCACAGGAATAGATTATGCTTCGGTTCATAGTTCTCCGAAAGAAATTTTTGAGAAAACACGTTCCGAGGAATGTTTTTCATATTTTCCGGACTCATGATGAAATCAAAGTTATTTATTTCTCTGGAACTCTGCAATTGAATAATGTCTGATGGTTGGAGCAGTTGTGCGATTACCGCGATCAGTTCACTACCGAATCCTTTGTTATAACCCATTGTATTTACGATCCATGGAATACCTTTGAACTTAGTCTGGTCAGCGCACCATTGCAGGAGCTCCTTAACGTTCTTCATGTATGATAACGGCGATATTACAATATTTATATCACCAAAAAGATATGCTTTTAGTGGCTGGCGACCCTGGAAGTATCCAGGTCCAAGAAGAGGAGTGCTGATTACAGTGGCACTAATTGTCTGCGGAACAAACACTTCCGGCTGACCAATGTCTAGATCAATTAGCAAGAATTCCTTAAATTTCCACAAATGGCGATTAATTAAATAACGAAGTAAGGTTGATTTTCCGACATTCTTTCCCCCAATTATCATCAGTTTGCTGGAGTTTTTCACGTCGATTGAGCTCCACTTAGGATTTATGTACAAGGCGTTGGTGCTGTGGAAATTAAGGATGCACTTCAACATGAATTCACTGGTGTAAAATGGACGTTCAAGTAAGATGCTCCTCATATTTGGAAATAGATTTTGTTTTATATATTTTTTGACCATATCCACGTTCCTATTGAAGTCGTTTCGTTCGAACAAGACGACAGCATCGCTCTCATTTACGAAATGTTCGCATATCTCGGCAAGATCAGTCTTCAGGAAATCCTTTTCAAAAACAGAAAGTCTGGTTATTAAAGTGTTTTTATCGATGCTTGTACTTTGAATTGGATTAATGTACAGAGTGCTATAACCTCGTGGGGAAAATATTTCGTAAGTATCCTTTTCGGGGAGTTTGAAGCCGAAGACCTCAGCTCCGCCAGCTATCAATTTAACTTTCAAGGTTCCATAGATATAAAGCGTGTCCTTCAAGAGCAAGAGGACTTGGCGCGAATTAATTGCATTGTAGAATCTAGACTCAAATTGCTGCTCAGAATTTTCCAATTCGGGAGAAGTTTCAGATGATTTTTCAGTTTCATCCAGTTGACTTGGTTCTGCATTCTGGTTTGCTTTGGTCTCTTCTAGATTATTTGCTGTTTTAAGTTGCATTGATTCATCAGTTTTGCTCTTCTTATTGCAGTATTTTTTCCGAGAGCAGCTCTCCGCCCTTATAACTCTGTACTTTGTGCTATCAACTCTTTTATGTGCATTAGTTATTTCTCCTAATCCAAGTGAGTCCACTTCCGCAGTCTCTTTCATTTCACAATCATTATTAAGCGACAAACGAATATTTTTACTTTTTTCGATGGTTTTTGCTTTGATAACGTGAGCCATCATTTTTGGTCTCCCGGAATCAGTTCCATCAGTGTTCAACCCAGCATTACTGTAATCATCCACATTGTGCTCAATAGGGACAAGTTGAGGGCAGCTGTTATCACTGTCCATATTCAAATCATCTGACGGTCCTTTGAGGTCTTGATTGGACTGCTGCTCCACCTTATTAGGTAACTCAATTATTTGTAATGAGCTGGCGTCACTGTCGAAAGCTAGATCAGCTTGATCATCGATAGGATAACTGTTAGCATTGCCTTTCCGAATTACTACATCTTCGGCTTCACTGTCGGGCAACTGGTAGTCGACATCATCTGAAGAGTCAAAGTATTCACTTCCAGTGTAATCATTGCTATAATCTGTGTCATCGTCTGACGACCCCTCACTGAAGCTTTCATATTCACTGGAGGAATCTAAATAAAAATCATTTTCAAAACTGCAAAATTCATCCGTAGAATCAACATCGCTTTCCAGAGGATTTACGCTATCTACAAAAGGAATCAAGTCGGAAATTGCGTTATCTTTTTTACCCTCATTTTCAGTTGCTTTGTTAATATTCGCAGAACGCTTCCTGCCTCCGTTACATCCTCGAGGTCCGCAACATTGATCGTCGGAATCCGTTTCCCACGAATCATTGTTATAGAATTTGGACGATTTTACATTTTTGCCTCTCTTCGGTGGTCCACCACCACGATCACCATATGAATCAGTGTCGGTATCAGAGAAGTCTGTGTAAGAATCGTATTCAAAGTCATCATAATCGTCCTCATCATCCTCAGTGGAAGTATCTTGACGACGTCTTGCAGGTGCTTTTTTTGATGTTCTAGGCTTGGTTGCAGTTAACTTGGAATTACCTGAATTCGTCTTAGTTTTCTTAACTGGAACCGCTGTAGATTTCGTTTTTGCCGGCTTCCGTTTCTCTGCTACTTTAGTACTCACAGATTTCTTTGTTGTCGTCTTTGGAAGACAGCAACTTCCGCTTGCACAACATGATACTTTACTTTTTGTGTTCGAGTTACTCGCTTTTGGTTTCGCACAACATCCACTTGAACACCCGCAACCCCCAGTCGACGTTTTCCCTCTAGTTGTTGCAGCTTTAGATGTTGCTTTAGCACTTGTTGCGTTTGTTTTAGTTGATTTATTTGCAGTAGTTGTTTTCTTATTTGCATTTTTAGCGCTTTTACTTTTAGTTGGAGGTGTGTTCGTAGCCTTCTTGTCGAAGGGGCATGGCGGAGAATAGTTTAAAACGAATTTTTTATCAGCGCTTGCAGGAGCCCATTTTGTAGCACTGCAGCAGGATGCCCTTGATGTAGTTGCGGCTTTCTTTGTTGGAGCTTTTGAGGAGGATGGTTTTCTTGTTGACGTTGAGCTGGAAGCTTCCTTCTCAATCATCTTCTTAAGTCTCTTTTTAATAATTTCCTCATCTTTTTTACTTATATGACTTAATTTTACTGACTTTAAAGGATCTTTTCCGGATTTCGAAGTGCTGGTAGTAGTTTTCTTTTTACTGTTAGAAGCTGCAGCAGCTAACGGCTTTTTTTTCGCTTTTTGAGTTCCGGAAGGCATTTTTGTCTACAATTAATATCTTCATTATTTTTTATTGTGGTTAAATTTATTAATATGATATGTATATAGTTAGATCGACATAGAATTTCAAAAAGGCTTGCATATATTTTTAACTGTATTTCTTAACATACACTTTGGGTTGGAATTTTCTACAGAAGCAGGCGATCGTCACAATATTACCGTTGTTTCCGTTGTAAATGGAACCCGATTGTGAAGAACGAAAAATAATTTATTAAGAAGAATGTAACTGTATTAATATTACAGGAAAAAACTCTGAAAGTGGTATATAAGATATTGTTCAAAATATGGAAAATTATTTTTTTTAAACATGTTGCTGCGTAGATATATCAATGGACTGGACATTACTCAAAACACAGATTTTATTCAGAATATTACCGTACCTGCAGTTATTAGTACCTTCTTAACTTTGAAGATTTCTTAAAATTTTCATTAAATTAAAATTCAATTTGGACAAATAAAAACATAAATGCACTAACTAAACAATATACACACGTGCACGCACAAAACTGTGGAAGCCGGCAAGAATTGGAGCCGTCAAAGAATTGAATTGACAGTTACCTTAGTGTTGCCATATTATTGGAGTGTGTTCTTGTAGTTGTAGTGTTTTCTTGCTTTGTGGCGGGATAATTAGATGTTTCAATTCAAAGTTTCCATTTACTAAATCTCAAAAACTACTACTAAATTTAAAATGCGAATTCAAATTCTTACAGCAAAATGGCCAATTCTAATATCAGATGGTAGAATCAAATCAGACGAAGTGGTTGGAATTTTTTATGGAAAAAGTAAACTAATATGTTCAAATGAATTCATGGAAATGTTTGTGAACGAATATCGGCAGTTGTGTAAAATGTATTCAAGCATGAACGCAAAATTATATCAAAGTTACTCTTCAGAAAATTAAAAATGATAAAAATTATCATCATGGCGAAACAATTTCAACAGAAATACTGAACTTGGGATTGATTTTGAATATATGGAAACCAATTGGTTTCTCATAATATCCATATTCTGCTTAATCTCCCTGAGGAAGTGATAAAATATGAGGTGTTAAATAATTTCAGCGCTTTTCATTTTGAAACTCTTTTGGGAGGTCTGAAAAAGTCATTAAGAAAAGGAGGCGGACCATTGCAACAAATAGCACGTCGGTTAAGCAAGAAACATTGGATTCATCTGCAGAACCAGGAATTCAACTGCACACTTGCAAACTTCAGCTGAAAACATTTGCTGCATTTATCGAGTGAAGAATATTTTTAAAAGTATTTCCAGACGAAATATACTTCATTATAAAACGATTTAAAATAATTAAAAACATATACGATAAGCCATATTCTTCGGCTATGTTATCTATGTTTGTGATTGTTGCAGATGACTACCATGCAGCGACCGGCGACGATTTTAAATAAAGAAACACACCCTGTTGCGTAACTTATGCAAGCTTATGAAAGCCACTGCGATCGAGCTGTAAGTTCCAATTTGTGTTTCGTGTTTATATCTACTGTAGCAAATTGTATCAATTGTATTGTAGCATCATTTTTAAGGGGTTCAGATTGTTCAACCAGTTGCCTGGACCCGCTAAGGAGGAAACCAACCTGGGCCAATTTAGAAAAAAATGTGTGGAGTTTATTAGGAATAGAACTTGTTAAATTTATAATTGTGATATTATTGTAAAAGAATGCTATTATTGTGATAATATTGTGAAATGAAGTCAAAGTTTCCTATGGGAACTAATAATAAATCTAATCTAAATCTAAATAATTCCTTCACAGGGATTCAATGCAAGTAGTGGGCTTTCGCTTCGATGGCCAGCCAATTAACCAGACGTATCGTCTGGAACGTCGTTGGAAATGGAGGAAGGAGACACAATTGAGGTGTACACAAGGCAAACTGGCGGATACTAAACTAAGATAAAAAATATGCATCTATTTTTAAGCTAATAATAATGTCTAAATGTCAATAGTCCAGTACAATTGATTTTCAAGAAGGTATATCTTCTAAAGGGTAAATTAGCCATCATTGATACTTCATATACAGTAACTATACTATGGAGGGTATATTCACAAAAAAAAGTGAGGTTGAGAAAATGTCCCTTCTATGGGTAAATTCTCTTCGAAAATAGAGTTTTTTTCATTTGAGAAGTAAAATTTTGGACCGCTGAAACTACATAGATGAAAACATGTAGCAAGTAATTTTGGGTGTGACTTGTAGAGTAGAGCGCACTGAATACAATTCAGTTTATTTGAAGAGCCTAGGATCATCCACTGCTGAGCAACTAAAGAAATCGAAGATGCCTGCAATCATAAAAAATCGCGTACGCCTTCAAAGAAAAATGGTCACCATTTCTTAACCAAAAACAATTAAAATTTACCAAAATTATTTTTGACCTACCAACACATTAGGGAAAGCACCCACAAAATAAAAAAAATTTCTGACATGGTCGAGCAACCAATTTAGTTTTTTTTGGATCACTTGGCATGGATTGCCCCGTATAGGAAATTTTTCAGGACGAAGTACAAAAATGTAAATTTTTAACCGAAATTTTTCAAAATTTTAAGTTGGCTCATTCATACTTGCTACATTTGCCAACGGTTCGAGATATGTGAGACACTGTTGGAAAAGTAATAATGCGTACTTTTTATTGACACCATGTTTGTCCTTCTGCCGTATTCTGAACACAAGTTATGGCATTTTTTATGAGCTCACCTCCCTGCACAGACGAAAACTTTCAACCCTTAAAAAAGGGGTGAAGGAGGGGTTGTACGACAAAATGTCTCATGGTAATAGTTGATCAGAACACTTCAAGGAATCGATTGGTGTATGTTGGAACACATGCTAGCGAAACACCCTGTATAATACATGTAAATTCAGAAAAACATTAACCCGGGGTGGAATTTTTCAAATTGAATTCTATTTTCCGAGACAATTTATTATTTAGTCGCACAGAGAGTACTTTGCTATGGGAACATGATCAGCATAACTTTTTATGTATTATTATAACATTGAAAATATGTTTTCCAAAATATAACAATAATTTTGTTTTTTAAAAATTTAAAGCTTGATTATTTTTTTATTTAAAAAAAAAGTAGATACATAACAGTCTACAATATTCCCATTCAATTTTGCAAGCGCAATATTCCACCAATATTCCATGCTGTCTGGGATCAGGCACGGGCAAAATGTGGGACCTCCAGCACTCGAGCCACTTTAATTTAGTTCGTAGTTATTTTATCACGCATCAGCTTTTTTACTAAAATAAAAATAAATATTTTTCTTATATAATTTTATTTTGATAGTTTACATATATTTTTTATAATCAATTTCACACCCTTCCAAAGTTTTTTCGGGTTCTACCAAAAATTATAGAACACTAAATTTAATTTAGAGTAATATTCTATAATTTTTAGCTCAGTTTTCATATATTTAAAGATTTCACACTATTTTGGTACAAAAGGTAATCTAATATCAAAACAATGAGTTTTCATCTCCTTAAAAAGATACTATAAAATTACAAACATTCTTAATTGTTACCTACATATCCAAATGTTATTGTTCATTTCTGTACTTACATATTATGACATTGACGACGACGAAAAAAAAACTTATATATTCTTTAAAAAATAAGCACATTGGTTTTTTATTTGTATGTATACCACTACGACACCATCTTTACTAGTAATCTATTTAACAAAGTTTTTGTTTTTGATTTTTATCTTATTTATACATCTAAATACATTTGTTCTCCGTTGAAGATTGCATCTGCAAATAATACTCATATTATCGGCTTTTCAGTTATGATTATTTAAAAAAATATAGTTAACTTTCCTTAAGTATTTAAAAATTCACATTTTCATTGATTGAAGTGATATTAGTAAGAGTGATTTTAAATTTTTGATATCTGAAAATTACATACTAACCTGCATCTGGTCTAGATTTCTATAAATTATTTTGGTAACCATTTTACAATTATTGAAAAACAACCAATTCCTGAATATTAAAGATTTTTACCATTTTTACATTTTATTTGAACGTATACAAAATTATGTAAACTGGACAATCGTACTTATAATTATTTGATCATAATATTATCCTGAACTTTTTTCTTAATAGCTGTTTTGCTTATAACTTTCTTGAAAATATGTAACACTGTCAATCTCTGAAAATGGCTTACAAGGAAATAAGCAAAAGTACGACATCAAATACATAATCATAAAATATGCTTCAAATATTTTTTATTATATTAATTAGGTAGGTACCTATATAAAAAATTTTTAAGAAGTTGTTTAAATCCTACTCGTACTTTAGTTTTACAATATTTTTATTCTTTATAAGTTTTCTTTTTTACTGTAGTTTAAAAAACTAACAGATTGGAAAATGAATTAAAATTGCTTGTTACCGGTGGTTTTGAAGGACATCAAAAGCATAAGGAATCAAATAAAGAATTTAAGATTTTAGGTAGGTATATTTTCTCAAAGTAAATTGTTAATTATTTACAAAAACCGAAATATTGAACAACGTAAGAAAACACTGTTAGATTAATTATTAAATGACTGCAAGTAGCTTACGGTGGGCTTATAACGCAGAGTATGTACAGAACTACTGAAAATAACAGATTTAAAAAAAAATATTGTAGTGAATACAAATGAGTTTGCAGCTTTGTTATTTAAGAAAAAAGTCGGATTAAACAAGTCATGCTTATGCTAAATTTACAACTATTAGTATCCCTTGTATAACGCAGTTTCTGTGTCGGGAAGGTGCAACCAAGGAATATTTATTAACTAAGAAGAAACACTATCTCTTTGCAATTGGATGCAAACTACATAAATGAATGATTGGTTTACATGCGCTCAGGCCTTAGGGGTGGATCCAGGATTTTGGCTTGGGGGCACTACCGGATATTACGCACTCGCCAAAAGCTTTCTCCAATATTTTGAATGCTTTAGACTAGAGCAAGGAATTTCGTTCGTACCGCAAAATTTTAAACAATCTCTTTGAATAATTTTTTTTCCATGGTAAAAGTCGCCAGAAACTATGGAACTAACTTATGCTATTTTTCGACTCCAACTAAAGAACTAAATGACAGAGGGAGCTCAAACTGAGCGTCATAATACATTACAATGCTACCAACATACAAAAAAATACAAATTTTAAACAATTAACGCGGCGATCTGAGAGATTCAGCCCCGAAACTTTTTATTATATTTTATATATTTATTTATTATGTATGCACCGCACAGTGTAGTGCAGTGGTTCAAATTCCCGATTTCGCGGCCAAAAAGGGAAAAATCTAAGGTTTTAATTCCGTGTTTTTTTTTTTTCATTCGGGTTTTGTACGGGAGGCTTTGGGGCAGGCATTCAAATCCCAAAAGACAAGCTCCTAGGTTTATTACATGAGGCAGGGGAGCACTTGAAAGTTGAGGTTCAAGAGCCACGTATCGCGTCCTGTCAAAGGAGCAATATTGTGTTGAATAATTTTATATCTACTAGACCGATTTTAAAAATTATTTTTGAACTTTCAAATAGTCTTATAGTTCCACCTCGAGCTTCATGGAGCAAGATAAGGAAGGAACACGCTTTCAATTTATAAAAAAATTAGGTGCTAGGACATGCTATCTTACCGTTTAAGTTTGGACGCGCGCTACCAAGAAATTTCCTTTTTCCTGTACGAAATATCCTTTTTTTACGTTAAAAGTTGTAGAGAATTAAATTCTCCGACAAATGAGATAAAGGACGAATTTTTTGGACCACTAACCACCAAGCTACAGCATGTCAGCATTGACTGGTATTAGTTGAAGAGAAGAAATGGAGCATTACCAATCGATCTAGGATCCTGAAATTTGGAACATAGACAATTCTTAACGCGATAATTACGAATAAACTCATAAATCACGAGATATACGTATGTATACAACTCTGTAGAAATTTTTCGTCAAAAAGGTCAATTGGTCCAACTTTGCCCTACTGTACAAATATGGAGCGGTACAAAATATTCGTGTTTAGTGTCATTACACGTAGAATTTTCTACAACTTTCATTTGAAGCAATTTTTCTAAAGATTGGTATTTTAGAAGATTTAAGCGAAAAACTGAAAAAAGTCCGAAAATTTGGAAGATTTTGGTCCATACCAGCTAAAACTCGTTTCGGAAATTGGGGCAACCTCAGGATATACATATCTGAGACCTATTTCAAAGATTAAAGCAGTTTCAAAAACTCCACCAGTTATTCGAAAGCACACCCTTTTTTGAAGGTAATTTGCTTGGCCTATGAACAATTTCAGTCACACAGGTATAATGCGACATGGGCTATGCCACCTTAACTCGTTTGAATTTCTTCGCTTCTACTTCGCATAGATGATGCGATATCAATTCACTTTTTCGTAAAAATTTCGAATATATAGACCTTTATGTACTAATTGCACACCACTAAATCATTCGAGATTGATTCGATAAATTCATCCGATTCGTCCGATAGCGTTCCATTCTTTTCGCATTCAGACCGATAAAGGTTCGAGATCGAAGGTTTACTTCACTTCTACGAATCGTTTTCGCATCGATATCGAATCGATATGTTTGCTGGGAGTCCACATGAATTTATTATGTATTGTTTTTCTGTTAAAAAATTGTCTTTGCTGGCTGAAATTTTCATTTAACTGCTCTTTGGCGGACTTGACTTTGACATTTAAAATTGGCTGACTCTTTCACTCTTCAGTCTTTGCTAATGCAATTAGGTAAGATAACAAATTTCTCTTGAAAATTATTGGATGGTAGAATTTTTCTTAAATAGTACCAAAATGTTCTAAGGCTAAGAATTTGCGTGCCAAAAGTACCCGCAAATTTTGAATAAAATGTACCGAATTTGTGGAGCAAATCGGCAGAACTGGGTACACTTCCTGAAGTCGCAAGCCATATGGCGTGTAGGGATGGTCCCTAAGTTACAGTGTCTCCTCTTATTCAGTATTCAGAGGATAATCTTTGATGCAAATTCCGTTAAATGACAAATGAAATGTTTAATATGTAAAACGTAAAACAAATGACTATATTTACAATTCCTAAATATTACAAACTTATAGATCTTTGTTAATGATATTGTTTCATTTTGGGAATTCTGAATGAATAAAATTTGTTTTTAAAATTTAATCCGTGAAATAATTTAATATTGATATATATTGAAACTTAATTATAGTTGATTCGATATCGCATAAAAATTGTGTTTTACTTTCCGCGTCATACGAGGGTTAAACGAGTTAGTTTCATTAAATAATCTTAAGGATTTGTGGGATTACATTTTAATATATATTTTGATCTAATTAGGAATTTTCATTGTAAAACTTTATCAATAAAAACAAATTGCTTGCGGCATTTTAGAAATGTGTTTTTTTCAATTTTTTTGATTTACATCTATGTATAATGTATATCTGTAATTTCAAATTTGTATTTTCCCGTTGTTCTTGTTTTTGTTCTTATTTTATAAATTACACGAATTTTTTTATAAGTACGCAAATATTTTGATCTTTAATGAATGCTGCCAGTGACTAAAAATTATATTAAATAGGTACAATATACACAATTTTAAGTTTTTTTTTTTTATAATATTGGGCAGTGAGTCATAATCGAGAAATTAAGTTGCCATTTTTCTTTTTGATATTAATGCAAAAATTATTTTAGTTTTTATAAGCTAATTCTTACCTTACTGAATAAGCATAATTTTTTGCGACTTTAGTAACTAAATGAGAAATTACACAATATGCTTATCTTAGTAGTCAGCTTAATAATTAAGATAAAATGATAAAACATATATAGTCAGTCAGTAAAAATTATGCTTTTGTGAGATTAACTTATAGAAATTTAATTTTTAAGGAGAAACGTAAGGAGGAGGCTTTCTGTAAGAAGGCGTCACAGGAGACTTTCCGCGCACTTCTCTGCCGCCAATAATTACAGCTGGTGGAGGAACATATTCATCAACGTCGTTATCTCCTGAACAATTAAAATAATTGAAAATATTTTCTCTTGTATCAAAACTTTAATATACCATCAAGATTTGTGCTATTGTACGATGGCGGTAGCAATGGTGGTTTTTCATCTTTAAGAATAATGGGAGATTTGTTGCCAATTTCAGGCTTTTCGTCAAGTTCGTCCTGGAAGATAACTGGTATTCCCTTCGATCTAAATGATCTGCGTTCTTCTTCGTCACCTGAGACATAGTTTTATAGTTAGGATATTGGACACTAACAGCCACAGTATATTCTGTTTAATTGGAGTTTCTGTATGTACAATTGTTTGATGATATTTTAAATGATTCAAAGAGTAGCTTTTTGGTGCATGCACTAAAAATTATGTAATTTATGTATAAAATGTAGTATAATTGTAGCAGGGATTTATTAAGTATGCTCAAATTTCTACACAACTTTCTCTCCATATTCGATTATTTTCTTCTTTAATTAAATTATCGAATTTTTAGAAGGCACTTGTTAAAATTTTTCCTTCTTTTGGATTGACACACTTGTAACCTTTCACAATAATTTATTTAACTTTATCCATCAACATTTTTCGAGTGCAACGCTTTTCCCTCTATCGAGGCATCATCAGGCTGTCGACTAACTACTCAATACCTTGAGAATGATTAGAAGCATATGGAATTATTGCGTCAGAGACGGTATATTTCTATATATTATATCACAGATTAGACTATTATTTTGTATTTGCAAAGCCAAGTCTAAAAAGTTATTTGTATTGTTAATTTAATTACATTGTATTTTTTCAGTTTTCAGTTTTAATTCATTGAAGTAATTATAGTTATTATAAAAACCAAATTGGAATAGTTTTAATATATCAACGTACCAATTAAACAACTAAACTCTCCCCAACAATGTTTCTTCAGTGATCAATATAATGAGATGGGATGTAGAAAAATATTATTTCCTTGACGCAAGTCAACATTCCAACTGCTTAATCCTCATCCATGCTGGTATTCTCGAGAAGTAACAAAAATTGAATATAAATTTGCAAGTTGCGCCATTGTCAATATATAATTCCTACGTACAGAATTGTTCTTATTTTGTGTTTCGACTCAAAAATAATTAATTAAACAGAGCCCCCTTTTATAATATAATTTATGGAATAAGCAATTGGGTGGAATCTTTGGTGTTTTTTTAAAGATTACAGATTATCAATAAGTGGCTTCTCTTCCATAAGATTTTTTTTTATTATCTAAAAATAACACCGTACATCAGAAGAATTTCAACAAAATTTTAAACTTGTAGCAGGAGAGAAAGATGTCTACTCTTACAGGATGCTGAAAGACGAATTGAATTAAACCTTAAACGTATGGCGTAGCTAAAGGGTTTTTTTTTTAAACATACGAGAACGTTACTGTTGATTGTTGATGTTATATAACATAAATTAAAGTGTGGTGAATTATGTTTAAATAAGCTTTTTAATGGTAACAACAACATAACTTCAATTTTCATTTTAAAATTTTTTTTTGACTCGAACATTGCACATTCAGCAATGTTGAGATTAAACCGAAATTTTTGTTAGAAATTACCGAAAAAATAAATGTTGCGAAATATAAAATTCACACCTGTAGAATATGATCTTTTAAATGTTTTAATATGTTATAAATGTTGATGAACTTTTTGAGACGTCTTGATTATGTAAAACTAAGTGTTTTAGTTGTATTCAATAATGTTAAATATCAAACAATGTGTGATAAGTGATTTGTCATTGCATAAGTTATTTTGTTTGTTAATAAATGCAAACAAACCTAAATTCAAAATGCGAGGCAAAGCAATACCTGGAAGAAATTAATGTATTATATTTAAGGACTCCAGACTAAGTTAGTTTCAAGGCAATTATTTTGCACAACAAAAGCAATCCATGAGAAGAAATGATAAACATTTCAGTAGAAGACAAATGTATACTTAAATAAGAAATTCGTAACTAAAACCAAAGCCCAATAAAAAACAAAAATTAATTATGAATGAATTTTATAACTAGATAGATCCAAAATTCACCTAAAATAAATATTTGATAGGAACAAAACTTACCCAGCTCCATTTTACCAGTTAACCTACGTCTATGCAAAACACAAGCTATTATCGATGCCAAAAGTACCATTGCCAAAATCAAAATAGCAGGTAAAATAAATGTGAGCAGATAGTCATCCTTGAAGTGGGAAGATGATGATGTGCTTCGGTCATCGTGCTTAATAGGGATTCGTTCATTTGATATGTCGCCATTAATTGCTAAAAAATACGTTTCCATTATTTTATGATTTACTTTCAAAGAAAATTATGATACGAACCGTTACAATTTCCAAGCGGATTTATTGTAACTCCAATTATATTTAAATCAGTGCCCAAAATATTTTTGACTTGATCTCTCAAAATGGAATCTTGATAGAACCAAATATTCCGAATCATTTCAATGTCTTCTGCAGGACACCGATGATGTGATTTCACAAGTGTTGTATTATAAAAACTAATCATTATACTTTCCCCATCGGGAAGATGTTGTATTGATCTAATTTGAATGTTAGATGGGAACGTATCACCAAAAACTTGAGCTAATCTTTCAACGAATTTCCTCTGCATGAATGCGTTATTGAAAACATCATATCGAATGCCCAAAGTAACCTTGAAGAGTACAGAATACTCTCTTTTTGGAGGGTGATTCACAACAACAACTAATGCATCCGCTGCCGTTAGTCCTCCATGATCCTCTGCAACCTAAATCAAAACAAATATTATAATAAATGTCTACAGTTGCTATCATAATATTTACTAAAAGATATTCCTCAGATCCGTAGTCGCCGCTTTTTGGTATACCAAAGAATTCCTGATTTTTCGAATCGAATTGTAACCAATTTGTTGGCTTAATTGGGATTCGTTCTATCGTTAGAAGTGATAATTTAAGATCTGTTGTATCCTCAGGATCATAAAAGGTGTCCTATAAAAATAAAAATTCGAATTTTTGATTTATAAAAATTTCACAGCACTACTTACGGAAGGAACTTTGTATACTAAAAGATGACCTATTGTTGCATTTACACGATCAACCTGATTTCTAGGCACAGGTGGGAAGTTCTTAGTTAAATGAGGGGTTGGTTTCGGTCTTGGAATATGCGGTTTTAGACAAGGACCAACAGATTGGCCACTTACAGATTTGACGCTTAACTCGGGTAGCAAAGAATCAGTTAATTTACGATAATCCAATAACTGAAATATAAAATAAAATTAATATTATAACACTACAGTACATGCAATAATTTCATTTACCTTCACTAACTCATCCAACTTCTCCTCAGGGCACTTATCCTTTGGAATGGTTTCATTTGTATAAACAAATGTAGCTGTATGAGGCTCTTGTTGACTTTGTCGTATTTCTCTAACAACCACACTCGACATGGAATCATCGTTTAATGTTTCAATTATGCCTTTTCCAAGAAAAACACTTTATTGTAATTTCAAAATAAACAAGGGATATTATTTTTACCTCTAATTAATCGTATTTGCCAGTCAATGTTCCTTTGGAATTTTTTGTTCAATTTAACTTGTAATGATATTTCATGATTTACACTCCGATGTCCTTTATGCTGCTGAACTGATATATCTATAGTGTCAGTTACAGTTAAGTTTTTGCTATCGGACGCAACTAATTTATACTGCCAACGGGAGACAGCATCTTCCAGCGGTCTGTAATTGAATTTCAATGCAACAATTATATACAGTCAAATCACATCGTACTTACAGGCCATAAATTTCTCTTTTCTCCTTATCAAATTGAATCCAGGAGTTTCCTTTCAGTTCGTTACCATTTTTATCCAACAAATCCAATCTTAAATTCGTTCCATCTTCGTTATCATAAAACGTTTCTAGAGGCACAGTGAGACTAAATGGTTTTCCCGCAGTTACGGGTTGTTTCGGAAGGCGATTTTTGATTACTGGCGGATTATTCACAGGTTCTAATTCTATTAGCTCAGTTGTGGTCGGCATTGGTGTTGTTGTTGTTGTACTTTTCCTTGTAGATGTTGTGGGCACTTGGGTCGTTGTTGTCGTAATTGGTGAAGATAGCACAATATCTTGTGATGTTGAAGGCTATCAAATTTTAACAGTAAACATTTGTTTTCAAAAGGAACATTTTCATCCAAAACAATCTTAAGACTTACCGATCTAGAGTTCGTTGTTGTGGACACAGTTGTCGTTTCTATGTGACTGAATGGTTCGGTTTCGGCCAAAACAGTAGTTGCTTCTGGAACAATTTCATCATCGTTTGCTGAAATGATGTCATCAGAATCAACAACACTTGTTGGAAGAGTTGATGTTATCTTTTGTTTGGTTGTTTGGTCCTGAGTATCTGGTTTCTTTGAAGAATCATCAACTTCATCAAATTTCTACGAAATAAACAATATGTGTAATTTTAAACATAGCATTTAGAATTGTTGTACTACAACTGGACAGAGACAATAAACAAACATGTCTGCTTATGAAGGAAATGATATACAATAAATAATGAAGGTTAATATTGACTTTCACCTTTTGAGTAATGATAGAAGCAAGTGTAGTGATTATTTCAGTTGACTCAATTATGGTCGAGCTAATTTCAGTTGAGGATGCAGAAGAAGGATTAATGGTCCTATTATCAATATTCGTTACAATTTCATCCGTGTATGATACTATCGTGGATTCATCGAAAGGTTTCTGTTAATTTGAAGAAAATATTTAGATATGAAAGGCATTTTTTACAGAAAATATTAATTGAAAGTGTTTTTGGGATTGGATTATAAATACATGGTATAGAAAATATTTCAAAATTTAAGCATCATTACCAAAAAAAAGCTCAGCATTCTTCCAATACAAAAATTGGTAGATGACTACTAAATTGTTATACGGGGATTACAAAATAAAATTTTAATATTATTATAAACAAAGTAACATGGTTAAATCAGCGACGAATGTTACACAATACATAATAATACAAACTAACTGAGCTTTTTTCATATATTTAAATTTACATAGGTTTAGGGTACATACATTAAATACAATATACATTAGAAAGACAATTCAAATAAAATTAATTCAAGCAAATATTGTGTTTACATTAAAAAAAAAAAACTATCAAACTAAAATAAAAACTAGATCTTCCAATTGTTGCAAGAAATAAAATTATATTCGTCGCTTTACCTTAGTTGCTGACAATGTAGTTGAAACAATGCTTTGTTGTGTTGTATGATCTAATATAATTGCTTTCGTAGTTGATTGACTGAATTCAGTTGTAGTTTCTTTAGTGAATGTGCTATCTACTTTAGGAATAAGTGTCGTAGCTGCTATAACAGGAGTGATGGATGTAGGTTCCAGATTGATATCAGTAACAAAATCTTCAATAACATAGTCTTCATATGATTTACTAATGTTGAAATCCATTTTAGCCACTGGTACATTTGCAATAAGTGGAGGTAAATTAATATCAGTTTTATCAATATTTTTTTCATTTGTAATTGACTCCAGTCCAATATCTTTAAAAAGATTTGTATTTTCAATTGTCTTTGTAATATCTGATTCTAATTTAGATACACTTTTAGCAATATCTTCATCAACATCAATTCGTTTTGAATTTATTTTTTCCGTATCATCAATGGTAGATTTAAATTCGTTTTTCTTGTGTTTTTTGTTGCCTTCAATAATATTTGTATCTGTAGATTGCTTGGCCGATTCAGTTTTCTTATTACCAATTTCTGTATAGTGAGGCTAAGGCAAAAGGAACAGAAAAGCATGAAATGATTATTTACATTTAAGTTAGTATCGTGATGGATGAAAAGAAAAAATATATGTGCAACAGAATTTTGTTATATATACTACAGCGAAGAAGATAAAAGCGTACTTTAATATTATTATTTGTTTACTTATTAATAACATATGTTATGAATCAAAACAATATACCTTTGAAATGCCGTGATGATGCCTGTGGGCGTGTGTAGTTACAGAGGGTAGTTCGGTAATGTTTTCCCTACAAACATGTTTGAATGTATTTAATTACGTTTCTCTTTTTATTGCAAGTGATTTTATAAATATGAATATACTAAAGGAATTCTCTACAAAAATTGTGATAGTGCTGTAGCTACACAGCAATTGTTTTTTTTGTGAATTTTTTATCTAAATTCTGAGTTCAAAATCATAACTCAATATGCTCTAAAAATAAAATATTAACTTACATTTCATCTTCATCCTCGTCATCTTCATCCCCATCATCGTAATCATATTCAAAATAATCATCACGTTCTCCATCACCAGATCCTGCTGGTTCTCTTTTATATCGTTGAACTCTTCAAATATTAAATTTTATATGATTAACATTTGATTGGTCTTACGATTTAGCAAATATACCTGTTTGATACCTTCTTTTCCCAAATAATAAACCATCCAAAATCCAGATCAGTTAAATCATTAATAAAACCTTCCTTTATTTGGTGGTCGATTTGCTTGGATATAGGTTCACCAATTGTAAAGTAACTGCTGCCACAACCAATCTAATATTGTAATGCATTCAATAATAACAACTTAAATGAAGTTTTTGTTTTTAATATACCATTAAATCGATTTTTCCTAGAATATTTTTTTTCTTAATCTTGTCCATACTATGCTTAATTGACCGTTTTATCATCGCATCAATTTCTTTGGGCGAAACAGACGATGGCTGCACATATTCCTAGTAAATGACATTGACATGCAATAAATATAAAATTGTTGTAATTGTAAACGAATAATGATTCAAATACCTTTGGTACAGCGAAAAAATTCGATAATTTACTGATAGCTCTGTTCCTTTTATTTTCGCTGATATTATTCCATCTGTACGATTTTAAAACTAGTGAGAGCATTATTTGTGATTCTGTAGAAGGACATTGCGACACCTCCTGAAATATTGAACAATGTAATTTGCATGTCGCACACTGTCGGGATTTCACAATACCTTGGTGTATGTAGATTTGTGATATACAGGCTTTAGATGCTCCACAGGAGCTTCAGTCAATGTTATTTTCTGCAGGGATAAAAATTTGAACAGGGAAAATATTTTAAAAAAGATGTCGGAAAATATGATTCTCATGTTTTTCATTTTACCTGCATGCCATCGTTGGAAATGTGTTCAAACTGAAAATCACGTTCAGCACTCGAAAGTAACAAGCACAATGATAAAATTGAGAGGCATTTAAAATTAAGTCGCTCCATTTTAGTGGTGTTTGATTAAAATTAAGTAATTGCAGCCAGCAAAATGTTGTTATCGTCTCATGGTATATCTGGAATTGTGTATAATTTAAAATACATTGAATTAATTAAACTAATTGTGATTTGAATAGAATGAAATTTAATTCGTTTTATTTTTGTCATATAATGTTATCTAATATACAATTAAAATATTAATTTAAGATCAATACCAATTTTGTTTTCATCAAAGTAGTTTTCAATATACATATTAAACTTGTGTCAGGACTTTTTCCAATCGTAAGTTGGACGCAATTTTCGGTACAGCGTTTAGCGAAAAGGTTTTTATTTCCTGAATGTTGCCACCAAATTGAGTGCCAAATTGAGACGTCAGTAGCCGGCTTAACAATGAATTTACGCTATTAAAATTTATATAAAGACAAATTGAACTGAAAACTGCACAATTTTCAATAATGATAATTGATAGTCCAACATTAATTCATTACATTCAATTTGCATAATTTCAATACTTAGGAAAATTTACTGAAACGCGAAAAATAGGTTCGTATAAAAATAGAAACATCAAATCGCAATGGACTGGTGACCGCTTTAACAGTTATTTAATATTAATACAACTATGAACATTTAATTAATGTGGAAACAAATAGGAGCAGCATAAATCCAAAGACATATTTTTCTGGTTTTAAATTAGTTCCATAAATGAAATATGAAATTAATTCATATTATGAATGCAATTAGCGGAGATGTTTTGCCGCAATAAACTTAATGTGGAAGCTGCAAATATGAAAAACTGGAACAAAATGGCATTCAATAAATTAATATCATTGATGATTTTCACGCCTCAGAGCGCACAAATAGGCCATGTCAAAGGTTAACAATGATGTACATTGTTAAAATATTTCAGTGGCATCAATGTGCAAAGAAACAATCTCTGTTGTTCCTCAATATCTCGCTTAAATACGAATCTATGACGCAGAAGCACTGCATGAAGAAACATGTATCTTTATTTTTATCCATAGAATCATCATTGTAAGTTATTGAACTGAATTGCATGACTTTCCGGGCCCTTATTTCTATCCCATATGTTCTCCCAACATTGATTCTGTAAAAATTCTTAGTTCATCATGATTCAATTCAATCGACGGCGTTTGGTAGGTTGAGCTAAAAATATTCTTCCTCTTTCCGCACATTTGAAAATAAATACACTACAATGATTATATTCTACAAGTTGGCATCTATAAATGCATTTTGTTGCAGCTGTAAGACACTGACGTGTCATTTTTATATATCAACATGATAGAAAAGGGTCTGGCGGAGAGGATAACAAGTTCGGATGATTCATTTGAATTTCCTGGAGCTCGGCTGAAGTCTGATCTAAAAACTGGGATGGTGTTGGAGATCGTCTCTTTCAAAATAACTTCTTCTTTACACACGTAATTAATAAGATTTGGTTGTCGACTGTTTATTGGCATTCGTGAAAAGGGACTGATTAAAGTGGGAGAACCGTGTTAAGTAATTAATCAATGATTTGTCATCATTAGGAATTCCAAATTGATTTTATTGCAGATACACAACAGATGTATTTTTAACAAAATAAACACCGTCTTGACGAGACGATTACAATATTCGAATATTATGTGAGTAAATACAAACAAAAGTGCAAAATTGAAATCGGTACGAGTAAATATTGAGCAGCTGAATGATTCACAACAAACTCTATGTCTTTAGAAAAGGATAACAAAATGTTTGTGTAGTTTTTTTACCCTCAGTTAAAAATACGTGTAAATAAATGTAAATGTATATTATATAGGGTAAGATAGGGAAATTGGGAGGTATGTTTTACAAAAATTTATCTGGTCGAGACTCTTTTTTTGCTATTTTCGTATTTTCGTTATATCTCTACTTAATTAATTTTATAGTACAGATAGCAATAATTTTTTACAGGTTCTAATTTTTTTAACTGTTTACAAAAAATAAAAAAATAAAATAACATTAGAATGTATTTTATCACCAACCAATTACCCCCCAATTAAGTCAAAAATTAATATTGTTTACTTTTTGGTAGTAGAAAGGAAACTAAAACTTAAAAGTAACATTTTTAACTGCCATTAACTAAAAACAAAAAAAATTTTTAATGTGAATTTTGTTCTTAAATTTTTTTTTTTTAAACTTTGCATGGTTTTTTAAAACTTTAATTAAAAGTATACCTTATGGGCCTACTAGTCTCAAAATCATAACCCGAAGAGTCATTAACAGTATTAATAGAAAAATAAGTATTGATGTTTTCGTAATAAGGGAAAATGATAAAAAATGACCACACAAAACTTTGAAAAATTAAGAACGAGTTTCCCGTTTTTCGTACATTATAAGATAAAAATACTATCTGATAAAAACTAATTTCAGTTCCAAGCTTATTACAGTTCATTCACATTCACAAAACATTACTAATAATAACAAAGACAATTGTTATAAATCATTTTTGAAACTTACCACCCAATTTTCCACAAGGGGGTAATATAAATGTTTAATGCTTAGAGTTTGACTTTTCATACATGTCATTAAAACGCAAAAATATTAACAAGTCCATATATAAGAAATAAAAATAGTTAAAAAATTTTATCACCCAATTCCCTTATCTTACTTTATATGTTATTTATATATGTATAGAAAATAGAAACATTCAAACAAAGGTCATTTTTGGGGCCCAGACAGGGGTCATGATCCGAAAAACTGTTAAGCTTTTCCGAAATTCTCCGAAAGACTATATACAATAGCCAGATTATTCTTCGGAAGATTATTCCAGATTATTCTTTGTTATGAAGGCTTATTCACATTTAAGTGCCAAAGTTCTTCAGTTTTAGTTAGCGTATGCTTGTTTTTCTATTATAAAACTTTTTGAAGAATATCACATTAACAGAATTTAGCTTTTTTAAAAAAAAAAACATTAAAAAGGATTCTCCTTATCCGACATTTCAACATACCATAGAGAGCGAAACTAGCAATATGCACACACAGTAGACATAAAAAAAGTTCTTGAAATAACAGAATTTGAATTATCCAGGATGCAGTTTTTAGCGAATCTTTTCCAGAACGCTTTTAGCTCATTCCAATTAAAACATGTTTTCTGTTTACACGAAATTCTTTGTACAGCAATGCAAAAGATCGTGCGTTTATTCAAAAACAATTTCGGGTGCTTCCCTTTACCAAAACACGGATTGGGAAAAAAATCCCTACACCATATTTCCATTTGTGTTTATTTTTCTAAATCTTTTATCTCGCTTGTTTTTGAAATTTTTTACTTCGGTTATATTAATTATATTTATGTAGGTAGGTATATTTTAATTTGAGTGAGTTATAGCTATTCCATTTTTTTAATGATGAACATTAATTATTTTTTAAATTAAAATATACTTTTTTTCTTTTTCAAAGACGGAAAATCAGGGCGCGTACGCATACATATACATATAATTGTTTGTGATTATGATCGTACACACTGCACTTATGCTTGAACCGAATAAAAACAATTTTGCAATAATTTATTTCAAGGATATAACAAGCTTCCTGCAAAACTAAAGATCAGCCTCAATTGAAATGACCTCGTTTCACTCGTCTCAACGGAAATACATTTTCGTAGGAGGGAAAATATGTAAATTAAAGAGTCAATAAAAATATTCTTAAGGAGTCTGATATTCATTGTCCTGATTCCTTGTGCTCTGGCGAACATCAGAAATAAAAGATTTTTTGGAAAAATCTGTATAATTAATTATGTGCTTTTGTATATTTAAAAAAAAAAAAACAGCACGACATTATTGTTATTCATTTGAGGGGGACATGCAGAGTTAAAGCAAACACGGCTGCAGTCTTACCTCAAGTGGTTTTCAAGAAAACAACACTCCTTAATGTTTTCTGAAGGAAAACAAGCCATGAATGAATCACAAGTGTTTAAAACACAAAGAAATCTTTAGAAAGCGATATACGGAAGGCGTTGAATGTGATATCCTCGGTCTCCTGTTTACGGAGTTAAGGACTAATAACTGTGGTAGTTACTACGATTTCTAAAAGTTCTACTTGCAGAGTGCGAGGATTCTAACATGCGTCCTTTGATTGCTTACCATTTTGTGTCTGAACTGTGAACGAGCGTCCCCGATTAATAATATAATCATGATTCAAAATTTAATCAGATTATGTATATTAAACCGTATTTATCGCAGTGCTCCAAAACTTTTAAATGCATTCGAAAGTAGATGAGAATTTTCCCAAAAACTGCTGCAATGAATACAAATTTGTTGGAAATGGAAACATTATTCAGTATTCTCATAATACTAAAAAAAATCATTTTCTGTATAGGCACGTCAAACAAAATTCTGACAATGAAATAAATTACTTTTTTGAATAAAATAAATTTGCATGAAGTTACAATTCAATGCATATTCGATAAAGAGGATTTCTTTTGTACAACCGCAATTGTTTTTTTTTAAATAATGTATTTTAATAAATAAAGTTAACAACGAATAAAAGGATTGGAAAAAAACACAAAAGCAAATGCGGAAATATTTTCAGGTAGGAAAAGTTTGAGATTTTAAAGATTTTTTTCATTAATGTTTTTATGGTTCTTTTGCTGAAAATGCAAAACAAATAAAAACTATACTTGACCTCTTTCTTTACCAGAATTCAAAACGTCTAGTTTCAAGTATTAAAAATTTATTATTCTATTTTGCAGTTTAAATAACTATTTTTAAACGCATTCATTTTTGCAGCCTAAAGTCAATTATAAATTTTTTCTTTCTTTTTTTAATTATTTACTCATAATTCCATTTAAATTGCTTTTGATTGAAAAAGAAAAACAGTGAAAAAGTTTAAGCCGCGAAGTCCGTTAAATAAATTAAATAAATTTTTTAACCACCTTCTGTTGACTTCGCTTTTTTATTTTAAACACCTAGAAACATAGAAACTAGATTTAAAGAACATTTGGCATACATAAACAAACGACAACCAATGAAATCAGCTTTAGCGTTACATGCACTGGAAAGTCAGCATCTCTGTTTTTATAACAACAACATAAAATTAAAGAAACAAGTCAACGAAGTATGTAAATTAGATGCTTATGAAAGTGCGTACATGTATAAATCAAGTAATATACTAATGAAGCCAATGGAAGCTCCAATACGTACCCGTCTGGCGTCTATTTACTTTAATGAATATACTTTAAAATTATATTCACTCATATGATTTTTTATAAATTATTATTATATGAATTATAAAATTTTTGTTTTATATTTTATTTTATAATTTTTAACTCGCTGAGGATAACATATAATTGTCGAAATGCATCCAAGAATAATTTTAAATAAATAAATAATAAATAAGAATAGTTTATTTAAAATAAAAAAACACTGCAAATTTTACACAACGGTTTATTATTTCCAAAAAATGTGACATTTTTCAAGTCACGGCTAGATGGCAGTAGTGATCATGTGAAATGATTTCACGTTTTTTGATCCACCAACAAATGGAATAATTTATGGAGATTAAAAATTTCAAAATTCTATTACTCAAAAACCAATTGATATAAATCCATACAATAAAATGTGTTCTATTGAGTAATATTAGAGCATTGTATATTCCGAGTTTTATGAAAAAAGCTTGAACGGTTTCGGAAATATGATTTTTTCAATATTTGGTTCCTCAATTTCCCCCCCTCAAAATACGTCGATCGGACCCACGAGCTGTTAGGACCGTTGTCAGATGTCACTTGATTTTTGAACCAAATTTAATTAATTTATCTCCAGTAGTTTCCGAGAAAAAGCCTGGACGGCGGACGGCGGACGGGGGACGGCGGACGGGGGACGGCGGACGGGGGACGGCGGACGGACGGATTTTTTTTTATTCGTTTTTTGAAATCTACATATCTCAAAACGTAAACTGACAAAATTTCAGGGGGGGTTATAATTTTTTTTTTCGTGTTCGATTACATAGGTTTATTATTGAAAATAATAAACCAAAACGAAGTCAACATAAGATGGTTAAAAAATTTATTTAATTTATCACAATTTATTCCATTGTTTACGCCTATCAATGTGGCTACATTGCATAAGTGCAATGCACAGCATTACCAAGAACTGCAACGTTAATGACCTTTTTGTTGAGTCTGCATTTTCTTGGGAAAATTAAAACTATTTAGAGTGAATTCCGTCAATAACAAGTGAAGCCCATTTTCGGGTAATTTCTTTACTTTCACTTCTCTGGCTTTTCATAATATGAGGATTGAGGGTGCATCATGTTTTCAATTCCATTGTTGCAGCAACAGCCTCCCCCGTTGCTCCAGGAGAACTCCAGAGCCAACAACACTTAATTAATTTGCTGGCTAACTTCAATTTAAGCCAATTGCGTCAAACGCATCGTGGCTATTCTTAATGTTTAAGTTAAAGTTGATTGGAATTTATTATTTTTACGATTCTTTATTGCATGAAAACGTTCATGGTTTAAAAATACTTTTCGATATAATAATATGATGTTTTTCACGTATTCAAGAAATATCCTTTTCAAATAATTCTATGCTTGAGAACATTTTTCACTGAATTCTGCACCCATGTAAAATAAACTGCACAATTCAGCAGACTTCGTTGATGAATTCATCTGATAACTGAATAGAAATTTGACTAATTAAGCGGTAAATTCATTCATGCATTTCCAATGCTGTGTTGCGGACCAGCACTGAAACAAATTCTCTCCTCTGAAATTTGCAAAGACTGTAAAATGAAAAGGTCCTACACCCTCCTTTTTGGTTTAAACAGGCGTGAAGCTTAATTACTGATTACCTTCGTGTCAGTGATTAAAAATTCGCAAGGAAATGTAATAAAAAAAAAAAAAAATTGAGAGAAAAACACTTCAATAAATTAAAGTGTTTGTGTTAGAATTCTTGCCGTGAAAATTCACCTTTTAAAGGCAAGAAGGACTCGTCAAAGTTTAAAATTCATAAAGTTCAAAATTCCTTAATGGAATTGGAACAGAAATCTTTTAGATGTATATATTTTGAGAATTTTACATATTATAATTAATTATTAATTTTTCAAATCCTTTTATGAGTCATTCCATGTCAAATCAACAAACTTTTTAGAAATTTTTGGCATGACCATTTCAGATTTTGTTAAAACTATGGACATAATGTTCATATACAGACTAAGAATAATATTAAATTTAATTGAAATATCTTAATCCATTTGGAAATTATATGTAAGTAAGGCCATCACACAATACCGCAAAATGGCCGCATTTATAATACTATTTTCAAATCACTCTGAAAGTTAGAGAGCTCAAAAAGATATCTTTTTGTGTATGACTATTTATGGAAATATTTTGAGATTTTTAAATTATGTAGGTATTTTTGAAAAAGTAGGTATACAACAAAATGTTTATTTGTATTTTTAAAATTTTTTTTTGTTAATACCTACCCATGTTATGTTATATATCACTGAAAAGAGCATAAAAAATGCTACAAAATGACCTGTCTAGCGGAATTAGGGTAGTTTTTAAAAAAATTTCATAGCCAATAGTCATATTTCGGAAATTTTGGAGATAAAAATTTAAAATTTGGTAGTTTTCTTAGTATTACCACCCACTATAAGTATACAAAATTTTACCAAAATCTGTGGGTGGTAAGGTAAACTCGGTGTGTTGAGGTGACATGGAATGACTCTTATATTAATTCAAATATGGACTAGACCATTTTCCATTTCTTGCTAGATAATTTGATGTTCAACTTCAAGGATTATTATGTGATGTAGGTAGTAAGTAAATTATACAGTTATCATACAAAAAGAATCTGGAAAATATGTAATTTCTCAGTTTACACTATACATAATTTAATGAATTGTATTTGATTACACTAAGTTTCAACAATAACATTTTTCTATTTGTTTCCACTTGTAATTTTACAGAAATCAATTTAAATATTATATTGATCCGGATTTCTTGGCTTATCTCCAGATATTGTTCCTGGAATTACTCTTTGTCATGAATAGATAATTAAATTGTCTGGAGCAGAGATATTCCTTAAAGTCATGTAAAGTACCTACACAAGTACACACGTGTTTCCGTTTCTTGGCAACGTGTTCATTAATAATGATAAAAATTATTCCTATACCAGGAAATAACAAGGTTTCATCAAAATATAATATAAATAATATAATATAAATGCATAAATGCATAAATAATATAATATAATATAAATGTAAAGTTAAAGGGAAAATAACAGACAAAAATATACATTTTATAAAACGTCAGTAAAATAAAAATGTTGTTGATTTTTTCTATTATATCTATATATATATAAACATTCATAAATAGACATATAATAATATAATAAACATATATAAATAGATATTATAAGAAAGGAAATTACAATAATCAAGCGCACGACATTGCAGTATAACTCTTATAAAACGGTTTCAGCTATTGTAACTGAAAATGTCACAAAGTATTTTTCAGCATTGATATTGCCAATTTAGGTTTGTGAAGAGTTTAGACTGGATGACGTTAACGACTCCAGAAACAATAGTCAACCCAACCCGCTGGCACAAATTTATATGAAAAAAAATTTCACTTTTTCATTTTTATCCTTTTGTTTGGCAAAATAGCCTGAGTGGACGTTTTATTGGCATATGTAGATTGCTCTCAACAACATATTGCATCATCAATTGTTCATGCTCCATTTATGGAGATGTCCTGTCACTTCCACTATAGGATAGAATAACTGGTAAAAACTTTGTTTATACACATCTACAAGGAAAGTACTGTTACTAAAACATTATTCCAGGCAAGTGAATCCTTTCTTTATCCTAAAAATAGGGCAATGATAATTCTAGAGAACATTTTGCTGAATGAAGTTGCATTGATCATTATTACAAGTCTTTGAAGAATTTCAAATTAATAGAAAGTACATGACGTGATTACTGCTTATATAAAAAGCTAAAGCATCTAGGAACAATTAAATTATCTCTTAATGTTAAAAAATATATGTTAAAAGTTTTCTGCAAAATTTCTTCACACTAAAAGCTTCTCAGTTCCGGTAAAGTACATAATTCACGAATTCTGGAAATGCATTCTTAAAAGTTGAACGACTTCGCTTTATGCCGCAAATGTCACACAATCCTTTTGAATGAGCATCAACTTGATTGAAATGAAGAGAAAGGTGAAGGAAAAACCACACACATATATATATAAAGCATTTGACAGAGGATGTCGTAAACTTTTTCACCCCAAAAACGCAAAAACAGTGAAAACGTTCTTGAAGGAATCAATTTAATTTAATCTCAAAAAACCCCTCTTTTACGTCTAGGGCCGGCACAAAGACCAGACTTTGACCTATTTTCGGTCGTAACTCTTTACTTTTTTATTTAAAACTCCCCCCTGTAGAAATTTTAATCTTAGAATTTTTTCCTGAATGGAATTTTAATATTTTACATGGAAACTTCAACTAGAGCAGCTGCTTTTTTTCATTAAGGCACACACTCTGGTGTAAATAGGAATTTAATTCATAGACAAATATAGGACTACAAAATGTTAGTAATATGTTTTTTTTTTATATTTTGCATTTCAAAAATACTGAGAAGGGAATGCTTTTATAGTAACTTTTTAATAATCGTGTTGAGCAAATAGTTTTGTTGATATATCAAAATGAAAATTTGTTTGAACGGATGTGAAAAGATCTGCTTTAAACACGTATTTATAAATACTAGAGTTTAAATAAAATTATATACCAAACATTCCTCCATTTATGGCAAAATCTTAGGAAGACTTTTTGAATAAGTTGAAAGAAAATATTTTAGTAAATACAGAAGTATATTTTGTTTATCAATGATTCTATCACCGTTCTGCTTAACTTTTTAGTCAGTTCAGTTTTTATTACTTCCACCATACCAAACAGTAATATGTACCTACCTCCCCTCACCGCAAACCCCACCTGCCCTGGAGCAGTCATAAATGGTATGTTCTATTTGAGTTTTCTATCTGGCAAACTCACGTTCTCCCAGAGCGAACGATATCTGACATGGATATAATCTATGCAAATGGATATTCAAAAAAAAAAAAAAAAAAACCAAAAATCATTCCCATTTACACAATACACGAAAAAATATTTGCACCTTTTTTTCTCATCTGTGCAATTTTCGTTGTATTTATTATGTCTAAATTTGCAAGACATTTAGCCGTGATTTCTGTTGATATACATACATAATCCAAAAAACATTTCCACATCACATATTTACATTTTCTTGTTGGGATTTTTTTTCAATCCAAAATAAATTGTTTTCCATGCTATGCAAAAATTATTTTGTTTAAACACAAATTGATAATTTTTAATTTATGCGGAATGTTTGCAGATTTATCATCGTTGTTCTCGAGTGTCTGAGTAATTCCATCCAGAAGCATTCCAAAAATCTTTAATAAAGTTGATGTATAACAATTTGGTTGAGGTTTAGATATGACTCAAAGGCTACCATCTGTGACAAGCAGAAATGTTTGAAATGTTATTTGCTGATTTTTTCATTATTTTGTGGCATCATGTAGAAGGATATTAACAACAGCACCAAGTATGAATATCATAATAAATATTTCAACAGGTATTTTGCCATTGGCGCTTTCTGGAATTTGTATTCGAGATTTTCTTCAATTTATTTTGCTTATAATTATTCATTTTGCAGCACTCCATTATTTCTAAGTGAAAGTGAAAACATCCGTTTATATGTATTTATTGACTTTTCGAACTAAATTGGAATTTATAATCAACCATTTCCATTATCCATAACATAAAAATAATACCCAAAAATACATTTTAATGATGTTGGTTTAAAGCGAATATATGTTTCATAATTTACTCTTTATTAGTTCATATGGTTTTATTTGCAAGAATCCTTTGTTATAACTTTTCAAATTAACGATCTCGTTGTCAGAACGAAAAATCTTCAATACGGAAAGCTAGTATACCTCCACACTACAACATTAGTTTACATAATATTTTAAATGAGTTAATTTTTGTTATGGGGATATAGCGTTGTAGAAAGCTTGAAGAAGCTACAGTAAAAATAAAATTGATTTTTAAATTATTTTCTTTTTTTTCAATTATTACCCCTTTTTTTCGCCTTGATCTTCAATAATTGCTCTATTGTTTAAACCAAGTTATTAATTTATTGCCCAGATTGTTTGGGATCTTTCAATTTACTTTTATGGGGAAGAATGTCATTAAGAAGCCCATTAGTATCATGAGTTAAATATGTTTACCCCAGCACACATGTCCATCGGAATTCGACACCATGTTACCGCACTTAAAATAAAACTACTCAATCGGAAAATGAAATTACCATTGCGTTGCTCACATGACTGCATTCACAGAAATATGGCCGAGTGTCATTTGATTTTGTTTTCGATCTAAATGGTTCAAATTTCCGACATAATTTTGTCGGATAATTGAATTCAAGTTTCTCATAAAATGGAAGAAGTTTTAAATAATTTGTTGTATTTTACAGATACAGAAGAACATCCAAAGGTTATTTAAAATCATTCGTTATATTTTCCAGTCGTTAATCACGTGTGCTATTGTAGTTTGATCATATTAAGCAATTTTTGGCGGAAACATCTTAATAACCATATCCGTACCTCAGAGCAGAAGGGTATTAAGTCACAAAATGTAAATTTTACAGGAGAGCGTAAAATACAATAATTTCATTGTTTAGGCTATAAAACATGCAGAAATAATAATTTGTCACACTTGTTTTCTAGCCTGTACTATTTAATAGTTTTAACTTGATCTAGATAATACTTATTTATATTAAGAATAATGATAATGGGTGGTGTTTACACTTATCAAAGTTTTTGAAGACTGAATCTTTGGCAGAACACATGGACTTAATACTTTTTTATTTTCAGAAGAATTTCACGACTGTGACTTAATATTTTTATTTTGCACTTTATAATTATGATAAAATAGAAGTTTTGAGATTTTATGCGGGGTAAAACGTGGGACACAATACTTGTTTTGAACATAATATGGTTTTGCCCTGGGTGGTATATGTCTATACTGGACTTAATACATGTAGTATAAAGATAATACTGTTTTGCTCCAGGAGCGAGGTGGACTTAATACTTTTTATAAAATGCTATTTCCGTCATTTTCAGTCCAATCGTCTTCTATTGTAAACCTCTGAATAGAGCGTGAAATTTAAATCTAGGTGAGCAAAAAAACCGAAAAATTGAAATTTTGGACTTAATACCCTTCTGCTCTGAGGTACGGATATCTATTAGAAAATTTCATATTTGACTTTCAGTTAGGAATGAATGGAACACATAAGTGCGAAAATTAGAAATTTAAGAAAATTGTTATTTATTTTTCGAGATTATTTGGAAATTTTTGACTTAGAAATATCTACACCTAAGGAAGTGTTTGTCTGTCTGTCAAAGGAATCTATATAGACGAATCTATAACACTTGCAGCCATGAAATTTGCCACACAGGTAGTTCTAATCTAATGGTGACTATATGAATTCTAAGCTCAAATTTTATTTTTTTTTCTAGAAAATTTTTTATTCACTATGTTCGGTTGTAATATATAAAAAAACAAGTCCTGAGTGACTGACTCATCAACACCCAGCCAAAACCCTTGGACCTAAAAAACTAAAATTGCAAAGAGGATGCCTTTATGATGTAGACAAGGATTTTTTGGAATTCCACCCGTTAAGGGATGAAAATTTTTATGGAAATCCGCCATTATTGAAGTAAAAAAATTCATACAAATTGGTATTTGGTCTTTTGGTTAGAAAAAAAGCTCAATGAGGACTACAAACCTCTATCCTAATTCAACCCACCAAAACCACCCTTGACTGAAAAAACTAACCAATTAATATTATTATTGTAACCCGACCTACTGGAAACGGTTCTATGTAATATATGTGTAGTGTGTACGCCGCGTTTGGGGGTAGTTGTAAATTCGAAATGTAATATGATGTACATTATATTATGATTTTCACCACCCAGCATGAAACCAGGTAGACCTGCTAGTTTTAAATAGAGTAAGAATCGCTTCTTTCATCAACGACTTGTTTTCCGTGATTCAACTCGAAATAGAAACTTAATTTTACATTGACAATAACTCTAAAAGAGGTCTTGTAATTTATTTTATAACAACATTTAGTTTCTTTAGCACCCGAAAAGGTTCAAACAAGCACCGCAATTCAATGGGCGCAATAAAAAAAGGCAATGACCAAGTTTAACACGATAGCTCGAATAAACTTAAACAGGAAATCGATTTGACTTCCGCAAGCCTCGCACATGCGTTACATCATTTCCCCTTACAGTACCCACTACGTCGATTGCGCTGAAATCCCAGTAAATGCACATTTTGCTTATCTTACCGATTCATCTCATGGTTGAAATGTTCATCCCAACAAAAAAGGTCCAGATTGAATAAATCTTCTTTTAAAAATGTTCGATTGGGATTCACTGATAAAACACAAAAGATTCACTCACAAAACGAAACAAATCTCAGTTAAGAATTATCCGAATGTGGCGTCTTCAAAAGCATTTTTAATGCATTTTATTCAAATTAATTTCCGGTGGTAACTCATCCAAATGAAAATATTACGTGAGCGAATTATTAAATTGTTTGTCGTCTGCGCATGGCCGAGGGGCTCATCAGAGTTTCGGCTTCAGTTTTAAATTGGCGACGACCGAACACTATTGGTGGAGCGCATTCAATGCCAAGTCGTGTTCATGCATTATTCTGTCCGAAGTGAATTACTGGTGCGGAAAGGATGTAATTTGATCCTTTTTGGAATGGATGCGATAAATATTTATTAGATGTAAGCAATACATCCCGATGTGATACTGGCTTACATTCGCGGTGTTACATCAGTGTGCCACTGGTACTTGTCCAAATCTGTATGTATAAGAAAAGATATAGCATTGATTTTTCAACATGAAATATTTACAATATCGAGATATTTTGTAAGATACCCGAAAATGAATTTCAATAAGACATTGGCACTGTTTTAAGAAATATTTTAAGAGTCAATGAATTCCACAGAAATCTGGTGTTAATGCTGTTTTTTATTGCCAGCATAATAATATTATACAGTTCTACACATTTCAAGCACAGTTTAAGTGCTACGTGAAAAAGCTCAACAGCACTATTAACAATAATGTCACGTTTTAGGAGCATAAAAAGATAAATTTCTATAACGGTCGCCATTCACTCTGAAGGAAATTGTTATTGTCGGAAATGAAATGTTCAAGTTAAAAAAAGGAGCCAGAAATTGTATAAACAAACTTAAGTCAAATAGTTTGTTGGGATTTCGAAGGGATTTTTATTAACTTTGAGAAATAATGTTCCATTATCAAAGTAAAACTTCCATCGTTTTTTATTTTCTCCTGTTAAATGTTACTAACCCTCAAACAGTACTTATATTAAT
Source organism: Leptogaster cylindrica (assembly GCA_963082835.1). Classification (NCBI taxonomy): domain Eukaryota; kingdom Metazoa; phylum Arthropoda; class Insecta; order Diptera; family Asilidae; genus Leptogaster; species Leptogaster cylindrica. The sequence continues at coordinate 4,891,608 of OY720106.1, forward strand.
TAAGACAGTTAAAGTACTTGGCAGGAGCAGGAGGAAAACTTTTCCTTCTGAAATGGAGACATTTAAAAGTATACATTTATGATGTAAAAATATTATGCAAAAATGCTCTAGAGAAGATTGTTCATAAAAATTGAAAAGTAAAGAGTGATTGAAACAATTTTGTGGATCAGTGATTTTAAAGATGTTAAGAACAAAGACGTTATCCATGAACGGATTTGGAGGAATTTAGAGCGTGAAAGTGGAGATGCATTGTGTTAGTTTTTGCAAAATAAACGGACAAAAAAAATCTAATAAAAATCAGTTTCAGTAAAATTATCAGCAAACATTTGTTATTTTAGAATACAGGTAACTTATTTAAAACTCAGTGATCTTGCAAATAGAGTATTCATGCCAAATCCACCAAAAAACATTATTTTCAGATATCTTAACTCTACTCCTTTACATCCTGAACAAAAAATTAATTTTTGAAAAATTCTATCTCTTATAGTGGTTGTGCATTAGGTCTGTGACTTTCTTATTCTTATAATCTTTTCTCAATAAGGAAAAACTTTCTGCGCAAACTTTACATAAGTATTAATTGTACAGCAACAGCTTCCTGCTAGGCTGCAAAGTGCAAAGGCACATACGGTGTCTCCCTATAATACATAACACCATACCGGTGACACAAAAAAAGAAATATATATTCATGATTGAGAAGTGAAAAAAAAAACCGTTTTATGGATTTCCGTCCGTATTCTCAGACCATATCTCGAGAACGCTTTTTGTTACAGACTTGAAATTTAGGATTACAATACTTCCTAAAAATTGTAAGGTAAACTTCGATGATGAGCAAAATCGGGGAACTCCTTTTTAGTATTGTCATATAAGCGTAATTTATTTTTATACAAAAATGTTGATTTTTTTTACTGAATATTTACATATTTACTTTTTATTGTTAAATATTGTTATAAATAAGTACGTATTACAATAATTAATCATTTGCACGAAACTTTTTTGGACCCGATCCTGAAAGTTTACAGATAGATAGCAAAAAGTTCCCGTTTTTACATGCATTTTTAATCATTTAAAACGAATTTCTCTTCTTACGATGGGAAAACGGTTTTTGGACGGTCGTTTACACGATTTCTTAAAAAATGTGTCTTCTGTATTAAAACTGTGCCATTTTACTTCTAGCGTAGGTATTTCATAATAGGTCTAAATCAATTCCACTTCCGTACTAGTTATGTAGGTAATAAAAATGAAATTAAAAATGGCACGAATGGATTTTTAGACAAAATGCATATTTTACTAGTTTTAATAATGTTTTAAAAATTATATAAAAATTTCAAATAAATAATAAAACCGAATCTACTGTGTTTTAAATATATTTGAAAATGATTTTTCAGTTACATATTCAATGTGAAATCATTTTCATAGTAGTATAAATGGAAAAAACATTTTAATTCAATAATTAATTATTATCAATATAGTATAATTAAAGTATTCTAAAGTAATATAGGAAAACAATAACACTCACTCACTTTACGACTGATGTTGGAAGACAAATGATTTAATCCAAGTAAGTATCCTGAAAAGAAATTAAACATTGATCTCAAATTACGAAATTAAATTAATTTATATTGAATGACATATAAAAAATAAGAACGCTTAATTTGTTATTTCGCTTAATTACTACTGTTAATATAAAATTACAATAAACATATGAAGGAAATGAGGATTTGCCAGATACAGAATTTCAGAATATGGTAAACACATCCAAAGATGAATTTTAGGGATCCCGGAGATGTTTTAATTATCTGGGGTTAATCTACACTAAACAATTACGGCAATCATTTCCTGTTTACTGTAGGATATGGTTAGATGTTATCAACAATGCTTCGTTCGAGATAATATATTCCATTAAAATTTAACAGAAACTCAGTAAGTGGAGTTCAATTGTTTTGCATAACAAATTCGTTTTAATATAAGATAGAACTAATTGGGTCGTCAATGATTTCGATTTGGAGGGATACCTGCGGAGGGATGTAAAGTCATCACATCAAAACTTTGAAGTATTTACGAAACTAAATGGAAAGTAAAATAATTCGTTTTTTATGTCTTTTTTCTCCAAAAGTTCTATTAACAGGTGTATGATTTTGTATTATACGCCGGACAGACGAGAGCACTTACTCGAATTAATGACGTTACAATGACGTAGCCCATGTAAATTTCCTATATTAACTCGACTTGCAGATCTACACGCCCCAACTCGATAAAACTCGATTCTTCTGCCAGCGCCGAACGTGCTACATAGTAATGAATAGTTTTACTAAAAAGTAGTCAGCTGCGAAATGTCATTTTGTTGTTTTTGGACGAAATATGATACTTCCTTACAGAAAGTGTAATGTGAAATAACTTAAGTATAAATACATTTTATTTTACTTTGCTTTCTTACAAGAAAATAAACTGACCGCTGCACTGTTGTCGCGAGTCCATATTTTTATATTTGCTGTACGCAAAATGTCAACATAAGTGTCAACAACTAATTCCGTTCGGCGGCAGACGACAAACACTATTAGATTACCGATTGCGTGACGTCATTAACTTGATTAAGTGTTCTCGGCTGTCCGGGGTATTAGAGACTTGTATGCCGTATACTATACTATGTACTATTACAAGAGGTACATAACTAAAATAATGCAACAAAAGTAGGTACTCTGTATTTACGAAAATGGCTCTTGCATTTCCAAATTAAAAAGCTTCATTGCATGAGATGATTAAACTTTAAAAAAAGGATTATCTTTCTTTACCTGAAATTTTCTGACAATTTTGTGTAATATTTAAGAAAATTTTATCTGAAATTAAATTTTCTATTAACTTCCATAGAATCGAAAACCCAGCAGCAATTCCATGTTTATTTATAGCAGATTTAAAACCAAAATAATCCTGTTGAGCTGAGGAGTAGTCATCGCTCATAGCCCACTTCATCCCCGACAGAATCGTTTCTTTCGTTTCCAATATCGTAACAATGGAGAACATTTCTCATTATGTCGGGCACTAATGCAACAATATCAAGGAAATCCCCCTTTTCTTGGTTGCCAATAAGAAGCTCTCCTTGTTCATTTTGTGGCCGCACTCTGCAGGAAAAGAAATATAGAGGAAATAGATGAATAGGTTTTGGGAATTCAACCGGGAAGGACTGCTGAACTGCTGAAGCTCACCAAAATCGACCGCCGTCGATCGAACGTGTGCGAGTAATTTATCGAATTCGATGATGATTATTTCGATAATGATCTCGTTATCGTTCCTCCTCGGATGAAGAAATTAGGCCAATTAAAGAACTACACATCGTTTTTCAATCATCTGTTCAAACAGTCAATTTTAGATAGCTGCTATTGCTCTTTCCACGGCTAGATAAGTTTCCCTTTGGGGGGAAATTAGTCAGCTTGCAGTGCTCGGATGTGCATGCGGTCGGTGCACATCTAAAAGAAGACACATATAAAGGTCATTAAACTGGCGATGAGTTGTTTGCATGGAATGTGCCTTATGAATAACTCCTTCAAGTTGATTTTTAGTTCCCACTGTTACGCTTTGCTTCTTATGTCCCTACGTTATTTACTTATTATTATTTTTTTATTACTTCCTTTTGGCCGATGTTAGTCTGCTTTAGAACCAAACAGGGCAGAATTAATATGGTGCACGCAGTAATAGTAAACACTTATTTTACAATTTCACCACAATAGCAGCAACAAAAGCCCCTGGAAACGGTTTGCTTTGGGGCCTCTGATTTACAACTCGTCGGGCACATGTGTTAACCAACTACTGTGGGTTATTAATGAGTTTTATCGCTGGAATAAGATGGGGAGCAATTATCGGGTCAGTTTCAGTTGCGATTGTGATGCGCCACCTCCTTTCTTCCTGGCTTCTTCTTTTTGTTTTCTTTAATTTTGAATTTTAGTTGTGTGCAAGTGCAGCTCGTTGCATTTTCACGAACGCTTTAAAACTGAAAGCAGTTTATCGTCTTTAGTGGCTTTTCCAATAAATCTAATTAGTGGCTTTGGCTTCACCACTTTGAGGCTAAAATTACTTTTACACATTTCCATAAAATTCCTTTTCGTCGTTTCACTTCACTGCAAAACAGGAATTAGTTTAAGGGAGGTTGAACTTGGATGCATTAACTGGGGTGGTGGTGAATTTCAAACAGGTAGAGTATCGAATAACATTGAAATATCTCATGGATTAAATTATTACACTAACAAATTACGCCCCAAAGGAGTATGGGCGTTTTTGGGCTATCGGCGGCCACCCATAAAACTAGTGTCAAATGAACTGTCAACTGTCACTTAGAAACAACTTTTGGTATGGGCGTTACATTGTATTTCATTTAGGAAAAAAAAATATTTAAAAATAAAGATTGCATTGAGCAAAAGTCAGACTTATATGGCAACACCAAGAAGATGTTGCCCGATTTTGATCATCTTCGAACTTGACCTTACAATTTCAATGAAACATTGTTGTACCGAATTTCAATCTTCTAACTATAACCGTTTTCAAGTTATCGTTCGTACAGACAGACAGACAAACAGACAGACATACTATACTATAAGCCTCAAAAATCGACTCAGCATGTCGAAGAACCCACGGAACACCGATTTCGTTCTATTGTAACCACATTAGAGGTTTTAGCTAAAGAAATGAATTTTCGGCACTAATGTGCGGTGGCGTGAGGGTCGTGGGCGCCGTCCGCGCTGTCCTTCGGTTACGTTTGTGTCGTTGTGCACTGTGCGATTGTTTATCTTTTTTGCTTAATTATTTAATAAATAGATTATTATTTCACTTTGATTTTTCATTTTTGCACTGAACATAAGCCAGGATACATAGTAAATCTATTCAAAACAAAAATGTATTTTATCCCTTTTAGAAGTACATGGCGGCGATAAAACTTCTGCATAGTAATAGTAGGACCAAACTATATCAAGAAATATCAAAATTAATCTTGGTCGTAAATAGCCCACGCTCCATACAATTTTGCCCATTCTCCTTTGAAACTGTTGCCTAATTCAATCTTTAAAAGTTTGAGCTAAACATTTCAAGTGAAAATGATCATTACTTTCATTTTACTGAAATAATAATAATTAACATTAATGAATTATTCATATGTATCGTCGGCCTATTTAAAGTTTACTATGTTTGTCACTAAATATTACGAGTATATCTTATAGACATTACCTTATCCAGATTTTTTAACAAATTAAGAGTACGTACATATTTTATTTTATTAATAAATTTCAAAATTTATTTATATTTTAACCATACTTGGACATAAAAATGTTTCTAGATTAATAATGCCAATTTTTATAGAGTATTGTATTTGCAGAATGCACTACTGTAATTCGTCAAGCAAATTCCGTTTAAAAATACTCTTTAAAAAAAATATTTTTTCGATATTTATTATATGTTCAAATTTTTATTAGTATTAATAATATATTGAATTGATGTAAAGATTTACTCCGTTTTCGGCGCTCAACGGCATTGTATAGCCAAAACAAAAACCAACCAACCCGAACAAACAAAGCTTTTTACTATAATATAATTATTCATCTAGTATTTTCAAAATGCTGGCAATTAAAATTACCTAATTTAAAAAAATATATATTAATTATTTTATGATAATTTTTTTTATGTGCAGTACAGAGTATTTTCTTGCATTATTATTAAAAACTAACAGTGCCCGCAGCTCCGCTCACGTAAATTACAAAACTATTATTTAGGTTTTTTTCTAAAATCAAGTTGGAGTTTACTACCCTCAAACGCGACATATATAGTGACTCAAAAAAGTATTCGTAAAAGTATTCGACTTCAAAAAAATCTTAATAACTCTTGATATACTAAACATATTAGTATGATTCCTTTTTTATTTGGAAGGTATCTTAAGAGTACATGTATTTTTTTTTATAAAAAAATATCCTTGTTATGAAAGAAATTTTTAAGGACGAAGTACAAAAATGTAAATTTTTAACCGAAATTTTTCAAAATTTTAAGTTTGAATATTCATATTTGCCATATTTGCCAACGGATCGAGCCAGATGAGACACTGTTGGAAAGGTCATAATGCTTACTTTTTATTGAGACCTTGGCTTCCCTTCTATCATATTCCAAACAGAAGTTATAATGTTTTTTTGAGCTTATCTCCCTACACAATCGAAAAAGTTTCAGCCCTTAAGAAAGGGGTTAAGGAGGGGTTTTTCGATAAAATGACTAATCGTAATAGTTGATCACTACACTTCAAGGAATCGATTGGTATATGTTAGAACACTTGCTAGCGAAACACCCTGTATAAAATCCAAAGTCGAGTATTATGCGCAGTACCTATGTTTTGAATCGTTGTCTTGCATAAATACGAAAAACTCACGCATGCCCATTTTTTCAACACTTCTGTGAAGATGTTCTTTCAAAATATTAATATAATACCGGTGATCCACTATTCCATAGCGTTCCTACATACTCCTGCTGCACTCATACCATCCCAAACTGCTATTGATCAGCCACCATGTTCAACTGTGGGTCTTAAATTTTCTTGCTTCATCCGTCGAAACATTTGCCCTTAAGTAATGGCAGAACAACTAAACGGCGCAAGTTTTCGCGAAATGAATATAGATGAATTATAATTCAGTATGAAGTTATTTATGTTTAAACGGTACAAGTAAACCTGTACAAGAAACCGAACTGCAATCATCTCATAATTTTGGATGACAAATAATGACAATCGAATAAAAATAATCGAAAAAATCAAATAAGAATAATCGATTAAATTAGTTTTAATACCACGTGCTGTAAATGTTTGAGACGGTTTCATACATAATATTGATAACGATGCACACACCGATTCACGTCCTCTTCCAGAAATCTCCGGGAGCGCGAGATTATGCAATCATCAGGGAGAGATGGAGAAAGGTCACCGAAAGAAGGCAGTTGATTGCTAAACTTGAGAATTTTCATCAATTGTTGTAAAACACTTTTTGTATTAAACCAATAATTGGAACTTTAGAAGTGAGTTAATGGTATCTAGTATTTTAAAAATATCTCCAAAATGTTACTATATATTTCAGTGTCAGTTAACGTGCGACATAAAATGTGAAAAGTTGATCTTTAAGAATTTAATCGTTTACAAAATCTAACAGCAAAAAGTTGTTCTCGACTAAACGTTGTTACAGAAAACTAATTAAATTTAACTCAGCTATTTTTCAGTTTATGCTTTTCGTATCGCACTGGAATAAATTTATATTTAAACAGTTATTTTAAGTTTATTACTTTCTCCGAAAAGAGCAATCTGAAGAACTAATTAAATGCAGGACGCAAATTTTAGTTTGGTTGCTGATCTCAGCAGATTTCCCAAGCACCGGAAATGTAAAAGGTGAATATTGCGTTTCAACACTGCATAAAATAAAAAGTTTTTGTTGTTCATGTACATACATAATTGTGATATCAAATTATCCATACTCATAGCAACAAATTCTGTAAACAAATATCTGTGAATGTTTAATAAGAGATAAGGCGAGAATTGGAACATGCAAATTGATGGTAATATTTCTGCAGCACATTCAATTCAGGATTTTACAATTTGAACTAAATTGGAATTTTTTTTTTTTTTTTTTTCAAATCCAATTCACATTCGCGGTAAGAGTGATCTATTTTGTCTGTTTGCAATTGCAAAAAGAAGCGCATTAAAAGTCTGAAAATACTCCGCCTATGTTAGGGGACAACTTTTACTATTTTAATGGACCTAAACCAGCATTTTATGAAAAAAAGAACTCTTTAACTTTTGTTTCGAGTCGCTTGTTTGTGGAATCTGGCCACAGTCGCACAAACAGCCCCAACAGCTGCGACCCACTCAGCAAAATGTACTTAAAACGAAAATGGCTTTCAGCATGCAGACTTTCACGATGTTGCAGATTAAATAGCACCTTAAAAAAACATGTCTCACTTTTCCCGCAATCGGTGTTGGCGCAATTGCGAGGATAGCAGTGATGGACAGTACCGGAATGCGGACCCTGGGGTACATCCAGTGGTTGGGGCACTGTGCTCTTGTTTCTCTATTACTTGAATTCAAAAAGGAGATGTGACTTTAATTTCCATAGTCACTGGTGGTTGGGTTACAGTTTTCTGTACTCGTGCCAGAGTTCAAGAGTGCGATGCTAATGGCACAATTATTCACTTGCAATAAAGGGGCTCGCCGAGTGAGGGGGGCTTGGATTTCTTATTTTGAATGTCTGCCAAGAAGAAAACATTTATCGTTTGCTGGGCACAGTTACCACTTGGACTCTTAAAATAATTAAATTTTTTTTGAATAAACAAATAAGGATCTTGAGTCTGAGGAGTATACGAAGCCGAAACTCTTGCCATTCAATTAAATCCAATGCGAGGCAATCTTCAGAAGTAATTGGTGAATCTTTTTTTAATTTGACCGGCACCACTTCCTCATAACTAAGCCGGCCAGCAGTGGCGGCTGGTTGGTCTCACTGGAGAATTCACCCCTTCGCTGTCGTATTTTTGCCACAACATCGGATCCATTAATAATGGGGCCGGGCGTCATGGCCAAACATTTTGCAGGAAACTGGAATGGAGGAAATTTAAGGAGTGATGATGCTTCGGGGGCTTAAGGCAATCGATTTTCACGGGAACTGTTCACGAATTCTGGTCAAGTTCCTATTTTTAGCCCTTCGAACACAATTTAAACAGTGCACAATATCCAATAATAATATTGTATGGGAACCGATTTCGGGGTTACTCACCTATGAATGCAAAGAACTATGGATGAATAAAGAAAAATAACAAAATGTCAAAAGCAGTAACAGCTGCAAATAAACGCCGGAGTTTCGTGACTCGTTCCAAATGATTGCTGAACAAAACACACAAAACAACTAAACACTAATTGAATTTATCAATTTCCGGGCATTGCAATCATTTTTAGACTCATTTGGGTTCCACCGAAAACGAAAAACACCGGGATCACTATTTCCAAGTACGACGACGCCCTTCAAATAAGAAAGCCCAACAAAGCACTGCCGAAGAGCCCGACCAATTATCATCAAACACTTCTGATTCTGTAATGTAATAGAACAGAATAAAAGAGTAATTCGAAACTTATTCGAACCTATTCGAAACTTCATCCTCTGGGTGGTTAACAGTAATAGACGGTTTTTCGATTCCGCTACGAAATCTAGTACAAATATCAATTCAATTCAATATTACTCGATATATTCCGTGCGATATCACAATCACACCACCAATATCGATTTTTGCTTTAAGGAATTACTTACCCCGTTCGCAACAGTTGTGACTAATCTAACAAGTTTCAAGATTAACTAATGATAAAATGTGGGGTTTATATTTCTAAAAAAGCTTGAATTATAGATTAGTAAATTGAAATGTGTACATACATAAATGAAACAGTACAATATTCAATACCGCGCCATCTGCACTACAGACCAAAAAACAGCGACAATTTTTCCTGAGATGGATATAACGAAAACAAATCACAAAGAAACATATTTTCTTGGTCAGTTTCTTGAACATTTCGTGTTGTTCAAATGCAGTTTAAAAGAGGAAGAAATGTGTTGATATTTACGGGCCGTTAAACTTAAAAAAGAAATAATTTCTTGTGTACAAGTTTACAGCGGCATTAATATCGAATGTACGAAACAAAATTGCACGAAACTTTGTCAGTTGTGACATTTTCGTCAAGTTATGTTTGAACATTGAAACGTTTTGAGCGGTTAATTTTTTTGTTGTTAGTTTTGCTACATTTGTATTTTTAAAGTAAACGATTTTTAGTAATATAAACAAAGTATTCTTCACGAGAAAGGTGCATAAAGAAGCGGAAAATGGCTACTTTATCAACATTAGCGACATTTGACGATATACGGAGATGTATGCGAGTTTTGTGTGACGGAGCTGCAGAGCAAGAGTTTTTGAAATTTCTTGAATTTGAGAGGAACGAGCGTCTTCAGCGTTTAAACGCTGTTCATGAGGCCCAGCGTCTCCAAAGAGAGTTGGATTCATCACTTCAAAGTATGGCAGAACTTGAATCAAAGTTGTTTCATGCTCGGAGGCTGCTGGAGATGGAGACGAAAGCGCGCCGCGAGGCAGAGCACAATCGTCATCAAATGGAAAAGAAGATATGTGCAGTGGCTGATTTATTAAAGAATGATACACAGATCAAGGAAGAAACTAAAGGTAAACTTGCATTTTTAGATGCTTATTCTCATCGCAGGTCAGGAAAAAGAGTTGCCGAGGGGAAGCTTGGCAATGAGATCAATTCCACAGGATCGATTCTGTCTGATTTGTCAGTGACATATTCAGAGGATGATTTCCTGGATATGAAAACATCGAAAACTTGGAAGAAATATCGCCCGTCTGGGCCAAAGAAAGATGACAGTTACATCGGAAAAAGGAGGAGTCGATTGAGTACAGAAAACAACAGACGGAGGTCAGCTAAGTGTCTTGAAATAGGACCTGGCGATAAAATCGTTGCCCAAACAAAGGTTACCATTCCCCAGAACGACGACGGACCCATTCAAGCTGAGTCAGTCATTGAAGCAATCCCCCGAAACCACAATAAAGAAAATTACACTGAAAGTTCATCTGTAAACGGCCGCGAACATTCTCCGAAAAAAACCAACTTCACCCCCACGGCTCCTCCTTTGCAGGAGGTCAATAACAAACTTAAGACTCCGAGTAACGACTTCAAGAATGGCATTTTTCGCCCGCACAGTTTCGTCTGCAAGACTCTTCTCCGGTCGGACGCTTGCAAACATTGCCAAAAGAAGATGCGTTTCGGGTCGCTTGGATGCAAGTGCAGAAACTGTAATATTTCTGTACATCCGGACTGTAGGACTTCTTTAACGCTTATGTGTGTTCCGCCCAGCGGGACTAAGGGCACACCAATGGGAGGAGGAACAGTCTCTGACTACGCGCCGCTCCTTAACCCGAGAATTCCATCACTGATCGTTCATTGTGTGAGTGAAATTGAGAGCCGTGGATTAAATGAGGTAGGAATCTATCGCGTTTCTGGTTCGGAACGCGACGTGAAGGCTCTAAAGGAGCGTTTCTTCCGATCTAAACATTCCCCACCCTTGGAGAATATTGATATACACGTCATTTGCGGCTGCTTGAAGGACTTCTTGCGATCTTTGCGTGAGCCATTGATTCCCACGAATCTGTGGAAGGACTTTTCGAATGCCGTTCAGAATATGTCTGAAAAAGTGGGCGAATCTGATCTGTATGCCGCAATTGAGAAGCTGCCTCAAGCCAACAGGGACACTCTTGCTTTCCTTATGCAACATTTCCAGCGGGTTGCTTGCTGTGAACAGATTAAAATGCCCCTTTCAAACATTGCTAAGATTTTTGGTCCAACTATTGTTGGTTACTCCAGTGCAGAACCCGAACGACACGACATTTACATGGAGACCTATATCCAGTGCTCAGTGATGGAGAAATTGCTGAACATCCCTACCGATTACTGGTCTCAATTTCTGAACGTAGAAATGACGCCTAGAACATTGTCAACATGCGAGGACGCCGTAAAGGATCTACTCTATGCCACTCCATTCAAGGGAGGTACGGTGAGGAAGCAAAGGAAATTTTTTGGCACTCCTCCATATTTTAATAAAAAGTAATTTTAGGAGTTTTTGCATGGACCGAATTTTGTATTATCTTTATTTGTAAAATGTTAATTTAGTCTAAGTAATTCACTAAAGTTTGATGGTCCTTTGTTTTTTCTAATAACATTTATATAATATTGTAACTTATTAGATCCGCTGTTTTAGGCAGATGAAAATTTTGAGAGAATCACAACTGTTGAACTCTAGATGAAAATTTTCAATAAATTTATGACAAAAATTAATCTATTAATGAATTAAAATAAAACCGTTAATTCAAATAAGTACAAAGTATAAGTAATTGCAAGCAGTACTTAAGATTTTTGGACAGTTGATAAATATGTACTTATCTTATATTTCTCGATATAAATTAGTTCATTTTAGTACACTATCAAAAACAATGAATGTCGTTTTGGTTAATAGAATACTCACTGTGGTTTTTCAGTTTCCTCATAGGTAGTTGGTAGATTTGTCGAAGATTAATTGGTTTGATTAATAAAAATACAAAAAGGAAAAATTTTTTCTTTCTAGTAATTTGTAAACAATATAGAATTGTGAGACCTGCGGAGAACCAGGGCGTAAATTTTATATAGGAATGCAATAAATGCAAAGTTCTAATTTTATTTTTGTTCGTCCGAAGCAGGCAATTTCCGGCGGTCATCTGGGGACGAGTCGGCAATTCTCATGCGCCAAATGTAAGTTTGTAATCTCGAGTTACCTGTTGCGATCGGCTATCTGGCTATCACTGGCGGTGCCGAATTTTAGGGTATCTTGCGGCCCCATGCGGCTTTTCTGTTCTTAAGATTTTCAATTGAATATACTCGACTTAAGCAGGAAGCACACGACACAACCCTCCGACCACGCCGAACACACAGATATGATCTGTGGTTTTCTCGAAAAAGCAAAACTGTGGCGTTGATGAATATTTTACTGCAATTGGAGAGTGCTTTGATTTGATTGAGATGGTGATTTATAAATAATTGATACTATGAATTATAAAAATATTTTGGATTTTTTACTAAAAACCACCGAACGATCTTTAGTGAATAACTGATTATAAATATGGAGAAAAATGCTTTACTGTCCACGTGAAATCAGTATGGGGCCTGGTCGGTTGGTCGTCAAATGTGCGCAGTGGATGGTCGGCTTGTTGGTTTGTCGGCCCTGATCCTCACCTAAAACAGCACTAATAAAAGTATATGTCATTGACGCATTATATTAATTTATTTGATATTTTTATAAGAGCAACATAATGTTTAATAACATCACATGTTCTGCTTATTGTTAGTTTGACGGTATTTTACTTTTTGCGGCCCCCCTGACTTCTGCGGTCCTACGCCCTAGGCTAGGCAGCCTATACTTGCAGGGCGGCAAATTCAATCGATAATATATATTTTCATTTATCAAAATATTATATCTCCTGTTTTCCACGTAGTAATGGCATTGACCAATTGGCCATTGTAAAGTTCGGTTACAGAGATGAAAACGCTAAAAATGTTATATCATACGGTCATACCTACAATGCCAAATTACTATTTTATATAACTCCAACATTTGAATTTGATATCACTTCGGAAAGCAGCTTGAAGACGGCGTTTATGATAGACTGGAAGTTTGGTGATTTGATATGCTCATGCGCCATTTGAAAGCTCCTGGAAAGCGATTCAAAAACGAAAGGTGTAGCATGCACATGATGAACGAATTTCGAAAAGGTTCAAGTATGATATTCCATTCCCTGGACAAATTTAATTGAAGCTTTGCAAAGCTCAATAAAGGAAAATAATAGTAGTTGTTTTGAATTCGACATCAACAAAGTTCAACAAGCTAGATGGAGATGAGATTATAGATATTAGATATAGAATTTATAATATTTCTCAAAATAATCCAAGACATTTAAAAACCAAGACGATCCAAGATCCAAGACGTTTAAAATTAACGCCTGAACTAAAGAAATTAAATGTAAAATATAAGCGATTTAAAATAAATATAATTATATGAAATTATATTTTGAATATGTTTTGAAATAATGGCCGCATCCAAAGGCGTTTAAACCTTCAATGTTTCTGACACATAACTCGATTTCATAGATTGAGAAATCATTTCTGGGCTTCTGGCGCATTTTTTGATAGTGGAACTTCAAAATTTAAAATTTTCGAACGCCATTTTGAAACCGAAAAAATGCAGCCTGTATCTTAAGTTTGAATATGTATTATCTTTGGACGAAAAATGAAAAATATCAAGGCAAGGGTTTAGAAATGTTTGAGTAATAAACATCCGAACTTTCACATTTCTACAGGGTGTTTTTTTTAAGTTGAGACAACTAAATATAACGTACTATCCAAATCTGCAAAAAGAGCGGGGGTTCTAATTTGAATTTTTACAGTTACTTCCCACTCCACCAACAAAGAGGGGTTGGGGGTGGCTAATGCTGACACAGCCATGTACCCCGCTTGGAAATATTAACTTTTCATATCATATCCATTTTTTCGTACGATGCGTAATTTTCGGGATATTTAATTGTCAACTTAAAAAAAAACGCTGTATATTCAATATAATATATAATATATATAACCTATAAGATATAAGATTAGTAGATATTACTGGACTAAGGGGGAAGTGGGGGGGGGGGGCGGCCGACGGGGCAGGCCACAGCGTTGGAAGGGCCACAGCCCACCACGAGAACCCCAACTGTACCCAGAGGTACCGGGTATGGATCAAGTACGGATGCGCGGCGCCCTGCAATAAGGATCACGGATCACACAAGCAAAAAAAAAGCGTCCTGGCCTTCAGACGATCCCAATCCACCGCTTCTACGACGTACATACAATAGTTAGTAATATTTTTGTATGGAAGCTGGAATTCTCTTGAGTATGCCAAAAACAAGGTCAGTCAAAACAAGTATAGGATGACGTTAATAACCGCAAATTCACAACTTCTGAATTGACCAATGACCACAGATTAAAATTATACGAATTTTTCAATACAGTCAATACACACATTTATTATGAATAATAAAAATGTTGTCAAAATAATTTAATTTATCCAAACTAAATCAATAAACCTCTAGGTTTACTATTTTTAAAACCAGAATGTTAATATGTTATACCTACATACATTCGTAATTTTGTCTACCCCTATATTAGAAAAAAAAACATACAAATCCATAGAAACAATAGAACAAGTTCAAAAACCTCTCCCTTGTTACTAGCTAAAATGCTCCTGTTAACAACTATAATAGCTGCATGACTGCTATTGTCTTTTTTTTTCTGATTTTTCTTGTTTACTCATGGAGCACATCTGCTTTAAAAAGAATGTTTGCTTAAGATTATTTTATTAATCACGTCGATAAGGGCGTTTTTTTATTTGAAATTCACATAAAAGCTCAGTCAGTAATCGACTGCTTATCAGAATCTGCTGCACATTCTAGAATTGTTATTTGCCAACAATCTCGAATTTTTACAATGTCTCCCGTTGCATTCTTCAAAGTTGCGCTTTTGTTCATTGTCTGTTTCTTCATGGTAAATATTATAAAGAAAAGTTTGTTGAAACATTACTTTTACTTATTTTTATATATTTTGTTACAGCAAGGACAAGGTGCCACGGTAAGTAAACTTGACAAAAAAATATAAACAATGTACTACAAACATTATTAATTTTTAATTTAATTATTCATTTTAAAATGCCTTAATATAAATAAATAACTCTTTTAACTTTCCAATGTTAGGCTGCTTACTGTAAGAGAAACTGGGGTTATGTAAGTATAGTTATAAAGGTTGGCCGGGTGTGGACTATCTTAAATAATCTTTCTGAAATCGCTATTAAAAGAAAACGGTAAGATATTATTCGATAATTTTTTTTTATTTTGAAGCTTGAATCTTCCGATTATATACATGAAATATGAGATCGTTCAAATGACCACCTCGGCTGGACTTACAGTAGCCTAATCTATCAACCCGATTTTTCAGAACTCTCTCGATTGTTGTTCTAGCATCACTTTTTAACTGCACCCACATGTTATCCATATCCATTTCATTAATTTTCGGCAAAATAATCAATGATTATGGTCGGTTATTTAGTACTGAAAAATTGGGATGATAGGTTGTGCGCCTCTGCCAGCTTCCGCCAGCTGGGGCGGTCATTTTTACGATGTCATATTATGATATTAAATGTGTAATCGAAAGATTCAAGTTTCAAAATAAAATAAAATTATCGAAGAATATCTTTCCGTTTTCGTTTAATAACGATTTCAGAAAAAAATTTTAAGATGGTTCACCCTTTACAATACACGTTAAAATTATATAAATTAGAATGCGCATTTTAGTGTTCATCCTCCTCTGAGTGCTGCACAGGCCTTGCTTGCCTTCCACAACGGAACACCATCCTTAAGCAGTGCACCTACCCTTAATTTGAATAAAATTTTGATGTAATCAATTAACAACACATAGTACCTAATCATATTTTTTAAAAATAATGTATGTATTACATTAAAAATACTTAGCATTGAAAATAACAAGATCATATGTTCTTATTTATATTGTGGTTATCTTATAAGATGGACACTTTCTTGCCCTTTAAATGCAAATATTCTGTTCAAATGTAGCATTCCTTGACATGCAAAGCATGTAATACATAGGTATATTGATAGAATAATTTGAAGACACACTCGAAAATGATTATGCTGTATTTCCTACATTGAATTAGTACGGAAGCAATTGATCACACCAATTTCTTGATACGCTAGATGAAGGAAAATATACTCATTCTATGTAAAAATCTAGACATCCATTTTATTATGTAAATAAGGCTAGTTGTCCGCGACTGCTTAGTTTAATGTACTCAGTAAGATCTTTAATTTGATATTACACATGGCCCAAAGTGAACAACCCCGAAGCAGATGGCTACTAACCTCAACCCCACAACCCCCAAAAATGTAAAACAATTTACCGCAGCGGAAAGATTCATATTCACTCATTCTAAATCAAAACACTCCATATAATTCTAATACCTATTTGTAACAATATCCACTTTTACTACTGTAATTTCTATAATTTTAATATCGTGTAAAAAGAAACCGTGTAAACAAAACTCGCAAATAATCTATAATTCTAATACCTATTTGTAACAATATTTAACAAGAGAAATCCGAATTGTAAGTATTCAGTACACAAAATCAACATTTTTGTGTAAAAACGATTCAGGCTTATATGGCAACACTAAAAAGGAGATTCCCGATTTCGCTCACCTTCAAACTAATTCTTACCATTTAATAACTGATTGGTTCTTACCAAATTTCAAGTCTCTGGCTACCAGCGTTCTTGAGTCATCGTCTGGACAGACAGACGGACACGCATAAAACGGTTTCTTTTCACTTCCCAATCACGAATATATAGTTCTTTTTTTCTATTACCATTATTTCTTGGCGTTGCAAACGTTCGCTCAAAACTACAAAACTAATATACCCTACATATAGAGTATAAAAACTGTATTACATACACAGGTAACTCAATTTCTAAATATATTACCTATTGAACAAAATTCTTCCATATTGAACTTTTCTATTAAGAATTAGGGAAACCCCCAGTTGGACGATATGAATGAGAGCAATATCTATAGTCATTTAGATTGAAATTGAAATTAAAAGGAAGCCTCGTAATTATTTAATTTTTATACGTCCAAAATTAATTAAGAAATATGTATAATATGGTTGAAAAGTTAACATTTAATATTTAACATTTTCTAACATTCAAGATTCTCAAATTTTATATGTTTCCTTTAATAATGCATTTTAATTTCCTGAAATAATTTTAATTTAAACAATAATATAATTAATTCAACCCACAAAAAACTTCACAAACTTTTGTTGTTGATACTGCAGCGATTTTCAGAAATCAATCATGATGCAGTGGAAAATACACCAAAAATATTTGCTACAAAATAAAATGAATATTTCAAAAACAGAAACAGTTTTGAACATAGAAATAATTTTGTTGGCAATTTTACTCAATTAAGTATTTTTACATAATTTCTCAGTATTTTATGGAGCAAAATATTTATATTAATTCCTGCGGATATTGAGGACAGGTGTGGGGTGTGCCTAATTTTTTCCAAATAAGGAACATTTTCACAAAATAGAAAAGATCAAATCAAACACATGTTGATTTATTATAAACAAATGTATTGTACAATGATAAGATCATGCACAAAAATTCCGAATGTAATCAGTGAACTTTTGATGACATCAAATTTTTTTGATAATCAGATTCAGAGCTATAGAAAAAGAGGATTAAAATTTCATAATTCTTTCACGTTATCAATTCGGATCCTTTTGCGGTTTTTTATGACGTTGTCGATAAAATCCTATTTCTCTTATATGATCTATAAACACATGATACCGGTCGGTCTATTAGGCATGGCGATACAATTTAAAGTTTGACACATTCGAAGGAAGTTCACCCCTTTGAAAATCAATTACAGAATGGTGTCATGTGTAAACTTTCCTTGGTTATGTGCTCCTTAAAACGCCGGAATCCTCATTCATGGAAGACGGCGACATACTTTCCTGTTACACTTGCTATACACTGTAGAGTATATATATTTCTGGAGTTTGAAAAAAAAAAACAATTTGTACACATAGGAAAAGTGTGTATATAAATCTTGATACCGTTATGCCAGTGTTGCTGCAGTTTATTATGTTGCATGAAGATTGAAGTTTCACAGGGATGACTGCTCAAGGCTCAAAACCATCCAGATGGAACGTTGAGAGTAGTCCGGAGCAGAGGTTCGGCGAAGAAGTCATGTGATAAAGAAAATGTGGTTTTTGGCTTTCTTAACAAGCTGAAGAAGTGGTGTGTTGGTCGTTTGTTCTTGAATAACCAGTCTGCGCCAATATAAGAAACGAAACCATTTAAAAGAAGGAAAAAGGCAATACGTAGATGCACAGGACTCGATAAAAAGATGACGAGCTATGATAACAATCGTTCAGGGGACATAAGGCATCATAGAAACGGCTCCACAAGGACTCCACAAAAGCCAACAATAAAATTCATGGGGTGTGTGCTTGTTGCCTGTTGCTGCTACTTTTGCTTTTTGTTTTGCACAAGGATCGTCGAAGGAGCTATATGCCTTAAGGAACCAATGGAGACTACAATACGGGGGAGAGCAGCACACTGTGGGGTTTCATGTTGTCCTGAACAAACACATTTCGAAAAGGTGGTATCGATTGTTTTTGTCGCCAAAGAGCAACCGACATTCGGCCAGCAATATTTGGGGTTCTGGGAGGAGGAATTGGAAGGCGTGGGGGAGGATTCGGTAAATGTATCGGTGAAGCACGATGCCTTCGGTGCTGGAGTGCCAGTGTTTGCTTTGTACTTAATTAAATTATTTCTGGAATATTGCTCTCCTTCCTTCCTTTCACACCATAATGCTTCCTTTCAAAAACAACGAAAATTGTTTGTCACGACTGCTTCGTGGCACTCATTTCTTCCTCAAGGCTCAAATGATGTCTCCTAGTTCATGGTTAAGTTCGTTTATCCCTGAAATTTTACTCAGATTTCGACAGAAGACGAACTTGAATTGTTTAAGTGATATCTAAATATTAATGGCTGTAGGCAATGATCCGTTTTTGTGAAGCGTAATGCCACTTTTGAAGATTATCATCGATTATTATTATTTGTTTTCAATTTTATTTGATAGATGAGTCTAGAGTGAAGTATGTAAAATTAATTTTTCAGTTTCGAACAGTTTCATTCAGAATGCAAAATTGATGATTTGTTACTATGTAATTGTTTTGAATGAATTGCTTAATAAAAATTGTTGTATTAACTGACTTCGTCACGCCGCAGAGTAGAGAAATTAAAAATATTTACTTACATTGGTGCACAAATTTCTTTTATCCGAAAATATGTTCGAAATTATAAAATAGCCTTTGAGTTAGTACGTATACGTATTTCATGAAAACAATAATACTGCTAATAACATTAACAATCACTATTGCATACGGAATTCAATATAAAAAACGTGGTTGGTAACGGCAAGTATAAAATGGGAAAGAAGTTTCCATGGCACAGTCAACTTTTATGATGCCACAAGAGGAGTTGCTATTCAAAAAACGGAATAATTTTCGTGCAAAATATTTTTGTTGATTTCGATTAGGTTGAGTCGCAAACAGCAATTTAGTTTCACAAAAATTATCTTTATTTCATAATCTTACACGTGTTTCGGTCTATTTGACCATTTTCAGAGAACTTGCGGTTGCTACTAAAAATTATGATTTTTTCTAAAAACTGATCTTCCTCTTAAAACCTCTCTCATTGCAAGCTCTGTTCAGGATATTGGTGCTAATAAAATGTGAAAAGAAAACTACAGATTAAACCAATGATGAGATTTATTTCTTGCCTATAGTATCCTATATACCTACATATAATAGGATATATAATAAACTAAAAAGTAAAAACACACGTCACACATTCGAAGTGTTTTTTTACAAACTGAGAAGAAACCAATCCAATTTCTTTAATTTTTTTTTTTTAGATTTTTCCGTTTTAGGAAAAATTTAAAAAAAAAAAAAGTAAACCAGTACTGAAGTATATTATAATTGGTTTAGGCCAAATATGAAATACTCTAGAGCCTAGATGTAAAATCGAACACTTTTAACACAGAAGCAACGTCTGGTAGGTAGGTATCTGTAAAATTTGAAGATCGTGTAAACAAAGGACCGTGTAAAATTAAATCCTCTCAAGTGATACGTACATATTTATAACAATATTTAACGAAAAAAGTTAATAATAATAAATATGCAGTAACCAAATTAAGCATTTTTGTATATATATATACTTGTATATATGGCAACACTAAAAACTTCTTAGTAAGAAGGATTTCCCCGATTTTACCCATATTTGAACCTGACTTTACTATTTTAACGACGAATTAATGTACCAATTTCGACTCTATAGCGTTCTTCTTCCTGAGTTATCGTCTGGGGTCTCAGACAATAGACAACAGACAGACTGACAATGGACATCCATACAACGATTTCTTTTCACTTCCCAAATCCCAATCATGAATATATACACGTACATTGTACAATGTACATAGTTCTTATTTATTCTGACACGATTATTTGTTGGTGTTCCAAACGTCCGCGGTCCGCTCAAAACTGATATATACCCTATACGTAAGGTATAAAAAGCACAAATGAGTACGCCCGCGCCAGCAGGAAAATTCACTAATTCCAATTTTTTTCATATTGAGAAAATAATAAAAAAAAATGTTTTCTTTAACAACTAGAATTATACAAAAATCTATCAATAAATTCTACCACCACATGAAACAATGCATGAACTTAGTTCTTCAAAAATTGTTAACTATCTTATTATTAGTTCTCAAATATGTAAATTATTAATTATAAATGTGCCTAAAGCCGGAGGTACACGATACGGAAAACGTCATATTTATAAGCGATACGGCATATAATATACACAAATAATATTCACAAGTTGTCATCTAAACTTAAATATGTTTTTTTTCATGACTTGTTTTGACCACGTGATTTCGCTTCACTAAATTTATTATCTGCGAGGGAGAACTCATGGGAGAATGTGTGGGATGTTTTATTCTGTAAAGATATTTAATATTTTGAATTTTATGATTTCTGAACATAAAGATGACGAAAAAATTTAATCATATCATTCCTATTTACCCTTTTCAGTTTCCTAACTTCACTATTAAATATTAACATTTTCATTTTAATTTTGAAGATATTAGAATAAAAAAGAACTGAAGTTTAGAAAATATTTACTCACTCCAATATCTTGGTAAAGGATGAAAAATTCCCCTCCTCCGCCGTCCGGCTATAAAATCATCTCAAATTGACAATAAGACCTTCAAAAATCAATAGTCTATTTTTTTGCTAGTATTCATAATTATATGATAAAATTTTTCTTTGATGTCATTAATGAATTTCCATTGATTCATTACCAACTTGTTATACTCGTAAAGTAAATTTTTAATTAATAGATATGAAATTAAATTCCATTGATTAAATATTTTCCATTCGAGTGAAATTAGTAGTCCATGTGCAAATTATACAAATAAATGGGTTTATCCTTTCGGAAATCTGTAAAATTAATGCTTCCTCTGGAAAAGAAAATAGTCATTATACTTAAATTGCACAAAAATTATCCTTTCTCACATGCAATTAACTCCGGCAAGAATAGAGTTACAAATCAACCGAAGCGAGTCACACTCCGGCTTTAATGGACACACTTCATTTAACACTGCTGTCAAATTAAATTAAAAGTTTATTTTCCGTGTTTATCTCTCAATTAAATCTGAAGCGACTTCGATTTACATAAAGAGGACATTTCCATATAAAGCAGACAACCACTCTATGTTAATTACAAAATGAACGTTCAGTAATGGGTGTTGTCTTGGATAAGGATTGCTTGATTGTGGTCCACTGGTCCAGTCAGTGACTTGTCTCCTTTCAGGATGCAAAAATCGCACCAAGCAACAACAAAGATTGATTGGAAGGGTCTCGTTTGATATGTGGCAAAGTCCATTACCAGAAACCATACAACTGTGTCATCAAATGTAGGATGTAATTTGAATAGGGACTCGGATGTTATTGGAATTCAACGCAAAAACAACTCATTAATAAAAACATGAAATACTAATTAAGTCAGCGAAAGGATTCACTTCAGAATGGACTGCGGCGTTATTTACAGTCTTCAAATAATGGAAATCACTGCAAATCAGGAGAAAAAGACCTAGATACTAATTATATTTCGAAAATGTTGGCTTCGCGATGACTGATGGATGATTTCGTTGTGTCCCAGAAAACATTGTTAATGTTTATCATTTTTTGCTCATTAGGGCTTCAGCATAGCTGAGCATTTTGATTTTTGATGCATGACAAAAAATCATTGGTGATAGTTGGTCCAAGTTTTGTTTATCAAAATATTTGTAAAATTCAATACGAAATGAAATCAATATGTCTAATTAAAATTGTTTTTAATTAAAATTGCGGTTACAAGTACAATACAATACAATACAATGTCAATATATAATTAATGCATCCCCGTCGAGAGAAATCGATTTCGGCGATGATAGCAATGGTATTGAATGTGTTGAGGTTAGGTTCAAATAAAGTTTGGTTGTTACAATTATACAAAAATTGTCTATTTAATTATGCTGTATAAGGTCTACATCTTGAACTTATGTTTTCTCCGCCTTCCGGTTTTACAAAATTTGTTTTATTGTTTTTTACAGCACTCCATTAGGGCATAAGTTATGGTCTTGAAAATATGCTCACGAAATGCTGAAATGAAATTCACAAAAGCGTTTTTTTTAGATAGGACTGAATTTGTGACTTCACTTCTGGTTATGTTTAATGTTACATGCAAAATAAAACTTTAAAAAACTCTGCGTTTTTCTGGAAAGAATGTTTTCATGAATTCAGAATATTCGATTACAATAATTTTTTTTCTTAAAATACCTACTCAAAAACGATGTATTTTTCACATGAACTATATAAGCATAAGATTATATTATTGGTTTATTTTTAAAAATCGAATTTTAATAGCAATTTAAGTTGCTATCGTAATCTCGAAAACCGAAATTATAAATTGAAAGTCGCTCCAAATCGTAACGGGATTTTCAATTATTTTTTTCAATTTTTGTTCATGTGAGAACTATTACAAATGTTTATTTTATAAAAAACATGCCAACTTTGATTTCAAATTATAGATGCACCCTGGAAGATGTCAACCGTGGCTCAGACCGTGTGCTCGTCAAGCACACCCCTGAAGAAGCGTGTTCACCGGCCGCCATTTTGTTTTTAAAAGAATTAGGTAATAATTGTAGTCGTAAGTCGACACGATCCATTTTATATTTAAAGTCTCAAAAGGTTTTCTCAACCTGAACCACACACCATCGCATATTACGCATTCGGTAACAGCAGTTACTATACACTAAGAGTAGAAGTCTGATAACAATAAAAAGTAATGTATCTCTTGCTAGCGCATTTTGGAAAACGAACCTTCTTCTTCTTCTCAATAAAGTGATCGAATCGAACGGACGTGTCCTTTAGTTTAAATCATCCCGATGTTTTTAGATTACATATATTTTTTTAAAAAAAAATCATCAAAATTCATTCAATGGTTTTTTTTAAACAAAATTTTGAAAAAGTCTAAAAAAAAGGGATCCAAAAATTCAGGACAGTTTCTCTAAATCCAAGGCTTGAGAACGCCCTGAAAAATTGATAAAACTAGAAATAGATTTCAATTACTATGACATATTACCTACATAATATCGTTTTAAAACTATCTGTTTGTACTGGCGACTTTTCGGATTCGAGATTAAAAACTAAAATTTAGTACGTACACACCAAAAAAAATAACCTTCACTGAATATGGAGATAAACAAAATTCGGTTACTTACTTTATAGAGTTGCCAATCAAAATTAAATTATTTCCATTTCAAAATTTTGTTTGATTAACTTTAATGCAAATATTTTTTTCCTAAAATGAGATAGAAACAGTAAGTATAACTCTGTATATGAAATATTAAAGAGATATTTTGTCATAAAATCATCTTATACTGATAAGATTTAATTTTAATGTAACATTAAAGGTTGTAAAAAGAAACATGAAGAATACTGTATTAGAGAAAAAATTTTTATAGTAAACAAAATTTTTATTATTTATTCAGATTTCAGAACATCTCCAACTTTCGTTCAATATCTTTGAGCTAAGAGTCAATAAAAATAAAAATGGTACTGTTAAAAGGAGAAGAAAAAGATGGTTGCTGTGGTTACCTCAGTGGAATCTGATACCTTCTAAACAGCTTTCCTCACCATAAGTATTCGGAGCAGAAACAAATAAACGAGAATAAACGTGACTGATGTTGTTTGGATATATTTTCGTAAAGGTGACCAGGGTGATTTTGTTTTTTCTTCACTTTTTTCTGTTGTCTTGTTTTTGTAAAATTCAGGATTTAATGGCACTTGATGAACATATTTTCAGTAATTTTGAGGCTGAAGGTACATACCTATATCAGATTATTATCATTACGGAAAATTTCAGTTGGTAGGTAGATGTTTTGTTTTTTGATTCGTTCATGTGTAATTTTTGAAAAATAATATACATACTATTATATTTATATTACATATAATATACATACATATTAATTTATCATGAATCATGATATTTGAATACTTTCGAAGGGGAATCCTGGAAATGCTTATTCATGTACCTAAAAGTAAGATAGATCTTACCTCATGTTAATTTAACGTCTAGAAAAAGAATTTTATCTTGTTGAATCAAAAATGTTGACTGACATTCCATTTATAGTTTAATCTATCTAAAATTAAGGAAAATAGTTTTGATTGTGTCAATGAAATACACATTTATGATATATTATCATTATTATTTTAGATTACATGTTGATTTGCCTTGCAAACACCACTTTCAAACCCTATACTGTTTTCTCTTCTCTGCATTAATCAAAGCTAACGGTGTTCAAACATACACCAACATATGCACATCAACAATGCATTTTGGGGGCAAAGTGACAAATTCAGGCTTCTCACAAGAAATGAATTTCCACAGCTTCGCCACAAGCCACGGGGTGACTTTGAATCCTGGCGCCTGATGAAGAAAGGTACTTCAAATACACATCCGCCCACAAGTACATATCCCAACCGCACATATCCCGCTTGGTATCCTGTTTTGATATCTCAATCCCAAAACTATACTGCATTGTTCAATGTTCACTATCCTGATTCCTTCAGTTATATGGGATATGGGAGCAAACTCGGTGGAAAACGGAATACACTTGAGACCAGATTGTCAAAAGGTAAACCCAATTATTTGCTTATTTTTCATTCAGACATCAAACAAATAATATTCGATGAAAACGTCTCCCAATGTATACTTTTATTATGGGGCAATTTAAAGTAATAAAAGCTCACCAAGATCCTTGACTGCGGCATGAGCCACCATCATGTTATATATATATATATGTATATTTTTTTTTTCTTTTTTGACCTTTTGATGTTACTTTTCTTCTTTATTATGAGTAGAAATCTTCTTTAACAAGAATCTTTTCCCAGAAATAAAACTGCGGAAATTCATTCTTTGATTTGATTTTTTGATTGCGTTCGTTTTCTAAGTTCTTTTTGTGGAATGAATTCATTGATTTGTGGCATCCCAGTCGAACAGGATCCATTGTGATTCATTTCCAAGTTCTTATTCAGCTTCAAAAGTATTTTTAAGTGTACACGGTTCTAGTACCTAAATACGTGATTTTTTTTTAATAAGTAGGGTATAGTCGGGTGAAATTTCGCGTTGGGTAAGTTGACACTTTTTGAATATAACGTGTTTTTATAATCGTACTAAAATATCCAAATTGGTAGTTACTTGACAGTTATCTTCAATGAAACTTGTTTTATATGAAAGATAGACGTGCTAACATTTTTTTTTGGTTCTCTACTGATAAAAGTTCGTTTTGCCCATTTCTGATCAAACCTTTTGTTTTTCATTTCTCCACTGCGGAATAAAAATTTGTCTTTTTTATTTCTATAGTGAGTGCTTTCCTTAGATGACTTTTCTTTCTCTTTGTTTTTTTTTTTTCATTTTAAAAAAAAACCAAGGGTGAGTTTTCGCGAATTTTGATTTTGGTACTTCAAAATAAAATGGAATTGGAATAAAGTGGAATGCTAAATGAATTGCTAAATGGAATTATTTTCTTCTATTGTATTGTACATTGTTTTCTTCGAAGCCCTTTGTTGGAGTCGCATATTGCTAAATATAATAAAACACGACAAAGACGCCTCACTTTAAATCATCTTCCTAAAAATCATAAAATGTCGCATATTCGTAAACATCATTAAATATGACATATAAAATAAAACATATCAACTTTAACTAGGGCACTACTGGCAATTAGCTGTCAGATATTGTATTAATTTAAAAAAAATTAAAAATAGCAATTAAAAATAGGAAAAGCAGACTTTGTCTAATTGTAAGACATGTGTGGCTCAAAATGTTCTAAATGGGGCGTCGGCTAACACCCCCTTAAGGCTTTGCACGTAGCTTCCAAACAAACTGTATATTTAGAGAAATTTTATAAATGCTTACAACATTTTTATTGGAAGATTTGCTTACAAATATTTTTTTTACGAGATGATATCATCATTACCTTTTTAAAATATGTAGCTGTATTGAAATTTGAAATAGTGATAATAATCGTATGAAATGTTTATAATTTTTATTTATTGAAACAATCAAATATACTTAGGTAGATTTTAAATATTTCGCAATCATGGTAAAATGAAACCGTAAATCAAAAGAGCACTACTGGATTGCCTCGGAGGTCGCCAAAGGCAGTAATTATGATTAATCACATATTTGACAACCCCACAAAACAAGAACTGTAGTGAACCGAAGGGGAACATATACCATACATTATGTATGCATTCGATTGGGCTTAGAAAAAACGGTCTATTGAACTCTTCGCCCCCGGGGGCCCCGGGGGGTCACTGCTGTGGTTTTCTGGTCCTTTTATTAGAAATGCAAAATAAGCCAGATAGATTCAGTTTCCATAGTGAAATGTCATCTCTTTGCATTCGATCAGTTACAAATTCAAAATCAATATCAATTTGTACTATTTATGTGAATATTCGACTAATTAAATTCCCAATTAATTACTTCTGTACGTGAGCGAAAATATTGAATTGCATCGCATGGTTGCTAATGTCCGCAAGAGAATCAATTTTAGGGGGCATTTGCAGATGTGTCACTTGTAATTTAATTATTGTATGGGGTATATTCAATCTGGTTTAATATGAACAACATACAAAATTTAACGCCTTTTCAGATTTCATTTGCAAAAACATTACAATTCGAATAATTATTTTACAGTTAATTTAAATTTCTTCATGATTACATATCATTTGCATTGCCTTTTATGATATTTGAATTTTCATGCTTTAAAATAACGCGAAACATTTTGTTCAGTTTGATTATATTAAATATAAGCAAAAACTCAATTACACGGTTGTTGATATAAGCAAACACGAGATTTATGTTAGTTAGTTGTCTAAGAAAAACATATATAAATTCAATTGCATAATAGAACAATAAACGTTGTCGTAATATGAATTTGAAATATTTGGAATATGAATATGAAATTATATTTGAATCATCGTCTGGACAGACAACAGACAGATGGACATGCATAAAATGGTTTCTTTTCAGTTCCCAATCATGATTAATATGTACCTATAGAATGTATATAATATGTGGTAGTTCTTTTTTTCTGCCACTATTATTTCAGGGCGTTGCAAACGTTCGCTCAAAGCTAATATATTATTTACTTTACTACATCTAGGGTATACAAAAGATTAAGCCTTATATGGCAGCACTAAAAAGGTGCTCCCCGATTTTACTCATCTCACACATCAGGACATCAGGGATTCCCAGCGCTATGCCCGCGGGCACCTTCCGTCTATTTTATATATTCCCGCCGCCACTCCGTTGCTATGCGAACGTGAAAAAACAATTATTGAGGTTAATATTATTTAAGTTTTCAGTGTACATTGGTTTTTAAATCAAATGTTAGTTTAGAATGTGCTCTCAAGTCTCAGGTGCATGAAGGTTGGTTTCCCCTGACGGAATGAATGAATGGACAAAAACTATCACATTATATTTGCATTGCCACTTTTCGAAATTTCGTTTTTGTTTTAAAACAATTTTTTTTATCTATGTTAAAATTTAATTATCCAACTTGCATACTTTAGAAAATTAATGATGTTTATTCTTAATATAAATGTTATCCAATAATATAAAGTATAAGCGACTATAAGGAAAACACACGGGCTATGTCTGTCTGCAAAATGGATCTCGAAAATTCTCATATGTCGTCATCGTAAACTAATTATTTTCGAATCAACGCCTTCCTTGAGCTTTTATTTTCACAATTCCCCAAAATATAGAATCAAAGTTTTTTAAAAAAAGTTTCCACCATTTTTACATTTTCAGTCCAGTGAGTCCAAAGTCCTTCCACCGCCAGAGAATCCACGATATAATTTTTGTAACACGATAGCACAAAATAATCATTATTGTACCTACTCTTTCATCCACGTTAACTTATTAAATATCTTTTATTATTCAAAAGCAGTGGAAATTGTGAAAAAAAATATTAAATATTATTTAAATTTGCATAAAAAAATTTCATAAGAAATCATTTATTTTTTGAGATCGTATTGCGTTTAGATTCTTCATACATAATATGTACGTACATAGTATATTCACGTGTATTATTGTATAATATTATTGTATTATAAACTCGATTTAACATATTTTTTTTCATGAATTTGGTAAAAGATCCAAATTAATATTAATACTTTGTTCATATTTGTTTCTTATGTTGTTTAATTTTCCGACTTTTCCTCTTTAAATAATCGTATGAATACTCAACCTTGTATATAGTAGGTACATCGTCTTTTGTTAATGTCTTTATTGCACACCGCAGATTTACTTTAGCTGCTACTGTTTTGATTATCTCCCAGTCAAAGTAATTTGATAATTTTCTTCGGCATAAATTTGAATAATTTTGAGAGCAGTGTTCATAACGGTTTTAACATTCTATTATCGTTTTGACACTGCTTAGTCGTTTGGAAAATTGTTTTTGCATTTGAAGGGAATAAACAGAACAGAATGTGGCTGGTTCTGGGTGAACTTTTTACAGTCGTGGCGTTTCACCATGAAGCAACTTTAACTGGTGAGTACGCCTCAAACTGGGAACATGGAATATTTCCACATGAAACGTTCTGGAATTATATTGTGATTTGAAGGGTTTCGGTTTTGAATATTTTGTTTTTGCAATACAATGACATAAGTTGCGAATGATATTTGTAAAGTAACTTTAAGTGGAAAATATGTTGCCTCACAAATTGTTATATCGCTTATATGTTATATTTGTAATGAATTGTAAATGTTGGATTGGATTGCAATATTGTAGGTATTATTACATTATTGGAGAAATTATATAAATTTTTTATAACAAATAATTTTTTATGAGTTGTCTCACAATCAGGCTACTCTTATCAGAAGTTACATTTTTATATGTGATTTAAAAGTGTAAAGTTTTGAATTTAGTAAAAGTATATTTTGCATATTTTTTTTATGAAAATGAAAACTATTTTATTGATGATTAATGAAACACAAGTTTCAATAATTGTTTTATATTTATAATTTATATTCAGGGACCTCACAAGAAATTACGAGCCCCTTTGCCATAATTCATCACCAAATTATATTGTTACATGTTATAATAAATTAATAAGATATAATTACTTGGTTGTATTAAAATTAATAAACAAAAAGATG
The DNA here is from genome assembly GCA_963082835.1 of Leptogaster cylindrica. Taxonomy (NCBI): domain Eukaryota; kingdom Metazoa; phylum Arthropoda; class Insecta; order Diptera; family Asilidae; genus Leptogaster; species Leptogaster cylindrica. Next base: position 4,921,636 of record OY720106.1, read on the forward strand.
ACTTCTTTGGTAATTCAGGAAAATCTAGTGCAGCTCTAATCAGGCAAAGTAACTCTGGGATAATGTCAAAGTAGGGATCTTCCAAATTTCAAAATATACCCTGATACCATTTAATATTATCGTGTTCTAATTTTGTATAAAAAAATAAAAGCGTTTAAAAACTGAAGAAAATTATTCCGATTCCAGCTTGACTAATTGTAAGTCAAATAAATAGTTTCTAAGATATAGCTTTTTGGAAATATCAAATCGAAACAAAATTTTTGATTTTCCGCGTTTTTGGACCATTAATATTTTAAAACTGAAAGTCCAAAACATCTGAAATTCCACATTTTAAATACTCTTGGTTGTTGGTAAAAAAAAATTATCGAAATCGGAAAGGTGACGATCCAGACCATTGGTATGTCCTAGGATACGGAATGGAAGTCGATACTAAAATGATTAGCGGAACTTAGAAGCGAGTCCTACATACCTCAAAATGGAATGGGAAAAGCAATTGAATACAAAATTACAACAATGTGAAATAGACAAAAGCAGGTATTTATTATTATTATATTATCATACCTCGTCGCACCGGGCCCTATGGGTCTGGCAAGTGGCATCGCTAGCAGCACCCTTGTGAGTGGGGGCCACGTTTATATTATGTAATGTTTACAGTGAGAGCACGCAAAAAATACAATATAATATTCTTATAAAAATTCTTCTTCATTATTTAAATATATATGTGTTGCTTTCATAGGTCCGCAATAAATATCATAATTTTTGTAAAATTCAGATCAAATTTGTGGAAACTATATTTTTCCATAAAATACCTACGAATTTTTAATATGGAAGGTATTATATATATGACTTCGGATTAATCTGAATATATTATTCATTTTGCTTTAATATTTTTTTACCATCTTTAATTAATATCTGTTTACGAAGTCAATGCATGAAATTAAATTAAAATCGTTTACAAAGAGGAATGTTTTTGAAATTAAAAGCCGAGTATATGTTCAAATTAATTAAAAATCCTTTTTGTCACACAAATTTTGTGGTTATTCCAGAAATTATATTTTTAAATGACATTCAGTTTGTGCTTAATGAACTTCGCAGAAAAATTTTCGTGGCCGGAAATCAGTGCCTAATTAAAAGTTGAAAGTGAAATACTAAAACCTAGTTTATACTCTTTTGAATTCCTTTGCGAAAGAAATTAATGGTATGTTAATTAATATGTTGATTTGTGTGTTTTCGTTGATTACGTCCGCCGTCTGCATATATGCATACCGAATTTATTAAAACGTAGAAGCAAATTATGAATTTACTTGTTTATCAAATGTTTGCAGCAGAATTTGTTTTTTAAAAATTCAATTTCCATATCGTCAAAGGATCTTTAACTGGGAAACCACAACGTTTCAAGTTAAATAGGAAAAATATTTTCGCTGAATAAAAACAACTGAAATGAATTTTCCTTGTACCAACAATACATAATATAGATAATTAGATTTGCATTTTACATTTTAATAAAATTATTTACATCTTGCTCCATGTTGATTTTAAAATTTGCTTTACCACAAATCCTGAAATCCTGATTATTTATAAATCATTTTGTAACTGCCTTCTTAAGAGTAAAATGGAATACTTTTAGAAAACGGAAATTTTACATTATTTTTTTTTCGATTTGAAGAGGTTGCTTTCGTGTTACGTAAGCTTTGGAGACGATCCATGACGAGATGATGATGTTTCGTAAGTCCTTGGGGAAATTGAACTAAAATATTTAAGTGGATTGGACAGTTTGGGGTCATCTTGAACTAAATAGGATTTTGCATGTTAGAGAACTTCATGTCATGATGAATCAAGTCCCTTCGATACCTTCCCAGATAGGTAAACCATTGGTGAGTCCAGTAAGCGTGAAAATAAAATGGTCAGAGCAAATAATCAGAGAAAGCAAATTGAGAATGTCTTTTTTCAGGCACATTCTCTCCAGATACTGATCTCCTCTCAGCTGTCCATTGAGGTTATTGCTTCTTCGATTTAACCCCCGCTTCCCGCGCTTTACCTGTTCATCTACTCCCCCAACTTATCCTTCGTCTGAAGCAATTACATAATTAGAGATTTTTTTTCATCATTTAGTACTTCGGGATTTTTACTCAGACCAATTGGTTGAGTTTTTCTTAAATTAATTGAATAATCATCCTGTTCTGGAAGTTTGTAGTGCGGTCATCTGGAGTAAATTAATTAGTTGTTTTAATCCTTAAGGGCAATGAAGTCGATTTCGTAATATTTAATCAAATAATTTAGTTGTTTCGTTTAGTTTAACAGGGAATACAATGTGTGGGAATCTACTGCCTTTTTTTGTTATCGTATAATATTCTTATCACATAATACGAAATTTCAATATATTTTATCTCAAAGATGATGTTTTTATAATTTACATTTTCAAAACAGTTGGAAGGAAATGTCTCTAAGAACACAGCATTTAAATCAAGCTGTTTGCAAATGAGAACAAAGAAGACACCATCAAATAAAATCATCGGGTAAGTGCTTTCTAGAAAAGCTCATTGATCTCAATACCGAATCGAAGTAAGCAATTGACAATGCTCAACTGAAATGCCAGTATGTTTTTTCAATTAAAATATTGTTGTTCCGACAGCTCAATTTGTTTTAATTAAAGAAATTTATTGTCACAGTAGTTGTGCACGGATGCTGCCGTTGATTTCTTGTCGCCAGTCGTGACCCTCCTCAGGGAAACTGTCACCCCATAACCTCTCCTCTCAATCCGCTACCAGTGCTTATAGGAAACTGAAAACTCTTGATTATGTGTTCATTAATTTTCATTTTTGCTCAGTTGGCTAATGCTGGATGTCTAATTCCTTTCCAACATCCCACCAACTGTTTTCCCTTTCCTTTGCCAGCGGCCACCAGCCCATGGACCATTCACAGAACCATTCTTATTTCATCACTTGCTCGGTGTGATGTCGCAATGTGTGTAATTTGTTTCGCTCTGTGGAGCATAAGCGTTCTGTCACTATATATAATCCGGGATGTAGCCGTAAAGACGTAAGGACTGTAAAGGATCTTGATTAGTGGCGACAGTTTTTACCTTAGGGATAGCACTGATTAGAAGATTTTCTTGAAATTTATTTATGTACGATGTGTTTATGTTTCTAGAAAAAACACATTCTTAATAATTATATCCAGATACCAACTTGGTGACCTTTACTGGAAAAATTCTTTGATTGATTGGATTCGGGAAATTTGCGAATTATTCTAAAAATATACAGACAGTAAATATGAGGAGAATCGGAGAGAAATAAACACATTATTTTGTATGGTAGGCACTTTAATTTGGGACTAGTGCTACAATATTTGTTGTAACATTTTTCTGCAATTAGGGCTTCATTTAGTGTTCATTAAAATTATTTTTAGGACATAATTATATTTTTCCATGAATCTACAAAATAGAAATCTCGTTCTTAACGTCACGCCCTCCAGTTATTGTACGCTGTGCTGTGTTATTTTGATTACAGTAGGAATGTTACTAAAGTAACGGTATTAATAAACACTAGTTAACCTTAACAGCCATTTTGTTTCTAGGATTTGATACATGAATTTGTACGTATTTTGGAGTGAATCCAAATCTACCTTTAAAAACGTTCTAGGACGTAAGATTTTTGAATTTTTAAAGGTTTTTATACCTTAGATGTAGGATTGCAGGGTATGTTTCATTCCATGACATTTTGACCAATTTTAAGACATTTTGTAACCTCAGGTGCTCCGATTTTTAAAAAAATTTTTTTACATAAAATACTCGTAGATAGAAAGAAATATGTTCGGCAGTTTCTCAAAAATCGGACACGTTTTTTAGATAGTGGGACTTGAAAATTCCAAATTTTGATTTGGATTGATTGTATTGATTTTTGACCACGAATTTGGACTGGGTAAAAACAACACAGAGGTTTTTTTTCTATAGCGTTGGAGAGGTAATATCCTTGCTACATTTTTGTCGAAGAAAGTAATTGAATTGCTTCAAAAATAAAAAAAATTTCCGGTCTATTTTTCAAACATGTGATTTTTTGTCATCAACAATTTTTGTTGTGTAGGTTGAAACATACATAGTATAGGGGGCTGGCGCACAATGTGCCTATAATTTTGAGAGTTTAGAGCTCTTAAAGATATTTAAAGGAGGTTTAGATCAGGAGTGAAGGCATGCGACGAAAGGATATTTACTAAGCTTTGTTATCACTGAAGAAATCATTATTCAGTTGTAGATATTCTCCGAGATATAGCTCCAAAACGGCATGGTCGTGCTTGCCTGAGTAGACAAATTGAGTAAACACAATAGAATTTCTATACTTTTAAAAAATTTATTAGAATAATAGGGTAAATATGCGAGAAATGTTAAAAAAATAAATTTTCTTGATCGGCTTAATCATCATAATCGCAATCGCAATTAATGCAAATATAGAAAACAGTGGATATATTAGCACATTTCAAGTGCTTTTCCAGTTTTTCCTTGGCACTAGAAGAAAGTACAAAATATGCCGTAGCTAGATGGATAATAAAACATTTAAAACCATAATATCTTTGTCATTCAACAAACCTAATGGATGCGCCACATTGTACGAACTGTATGCGCCACATTGAATTTTATTTTATAATTTTGAAAAATGATTGTCATTATAAGAAAAAAATTAAGATAATCCAAAATCTTTGACGATGCTTAAAAGAGGATATCAAAGTAAGTCTTTGCATACAAAGTTTTCACAAATGAATTAAAAATACTAAATGTTGTGAAGGAATGAAACAAATTAACAAAACATTTAGAAAATGTGCTTTTTAAATTTATTTCACGAAATCTATTAAATGCGCACTTGATCGCTCCTGTTACCTACTTACAACTAGACAAAGTTCGGTTCCTTTAACACACCTATGAGACTGGACAGAGTTCATCTACCAATTGCAATAATACCAAAAAAGGATCTGCGCCACATTGTACTTACGCCAGTCCCCAAATTGAAAAGTCTTTTTTATAAAAACCCCAAATTCTAAATTTTTATTATTAATTTCTTTATTTGCAAATGTAAATTTATTTGTAATGCAAAAATGAGAAACACCATGATCAGTTTTTCTCGGTCTACGGCTTCCTATTTCCACTACCTATGTGTTCTGAACTACGTAAACACTGTTTGCCTTTTTCAAAATTCACTTGTTTATCCACTTATTAGTTTTGTTTGATTACATTTGTTTTACTTGTTCACTTGTCAATGCTTAAAGTAAGGCATAACATACTTAGTGTTTCACCTTATAAAATTGGTCTACATTTTGAGATGACTATTGAGATTTTGTTTTATGCAAGATATCGCTCTCGTCGAAAGTCCTTCAGAACTATAAAATAGCGAAAGACTGTAGTGCAAATTTGATATTCACGTTTTTATATCGATGAAAAAATCACAATTTTTTATGAAAAATTTTTGAAAAAACTTTTTACCAGGAGAGCTCCAACTGAAATCAGTTTCATTTGTTTTTAAGTACCTTTATTTTGATATACTAACATGAGAATATTATTAATTATAAGTACCTACATTTTGTGATTTTTAAAGTGGTCAAACAATACAAACAAATAATCTGATAACGGGAATAATCTATTCGTATGTACTTTAAAATATTGAATTAACCCAGGGGTTTTAAAACTTTATATCATCCCGCGGCTCCCTTTCAGATTTGATATTTTTTAATGGCGCTCTAGTCACATCATATACGTATTAAGTTGCATTTAATATTGTAAAGTGAATACTCCGGTAAGTAAAGTAACGTACGTAAATTAATAAAGCTTATTTCTTTTACAGAGCGGGCTTCTTATGGCCCAAGACACACACTTTAAAAAGCCCGGTCTTATCCGTTGACGAATAACAACGATGCTTTTTAAAATATTTGAATCTGAGAACAGCAAATTGCTGCTTTTCCCAGGATCTGGAAGACAATTATTATTTATTTCATTAAAATTGCCTTCTGAGCAACTTTGGTTGGTTGGTATATTTTATTTTATTGTTTGATAACGGTACATGTTTTTGTTCATAATAATATCATATTACAGAATATTATTAACATACTTACACCCATACCTACACTGACGGACTAACTTTTTGCCTTAGTGTTAATACAGATGTTTTGCAAAATTTAAACAGAATCAAAGTTAACATTACCAAATTTATATAAGACATTTCAAATCTAATGGCAGTTTTTTTTGGAAATAAATCTTTTACGAAACATTTTCTTTTGTTAACTACTACTTTTTGAGTAAATATTTATTACCTACAGAATATAAAAAAGTAAAATAAGTAGGTACTAGAGTTTAGATTATTATCAACTAATAACATATTATTTTAGTAACTCTTTTTTGCAATTGTGTTTAGTGTTACTTTATTTTTATTACTTTAGTTTTATAAATTCCATTTTCTTTTATGTATTCCCATATCCATACATAATTTTAAAATATTCAATTTTTGCTCTATATAAATTCACAATTTGGTTCTGTTTTTGCATAAAAGAGATGACCGCGATCACATAGCCATACATATGTTACGCGCATGCATTGAACTTAAACATTCAGTTTGCAATATTGTATGATATCGCTTTATTATTATTGAAAAAAAGTGTCTCAAAACAAGTAAAGAGTTATAATTTGTTGGGAGTTTTTCTGTACAGAAGTTTTCTACATTTGAGATCGAATACCTCAGCTTCCAAATAAAACACTCTATAAGGATCAAATTGAAAAGCTGGTTTATATTGAAGTCGAAGTTGTCCCAACCAAACAGCGGGGTGCTTTAAGGGTTTGAACATAAACCAATAAAGACGAGTTTGAATCTTTATCCCAAAGCCTTTCAGTCACACTGAAAGAAAGGACACGACGAAGTTTTGATATAATGCTTTTCAACGTGAGAGGTTACTCCTACCTCTTCGTCAAGCAAGCTCTGCTCAGTGTTGGATAGACTAATCTAAGGACACCATGCCTGAAATAAGGGTGTTCGGGCATGAACGTTGACAATTGACAAATGTCCCTGTACGCGATAGCCGTTTGTTTTAATTTGCCACCCGCCGGTGGCCTCCTTCAAAGAGGAAATGAAGTCGACTTTGACATTAATTGCCCGAACGATTGTAGTAAATTGTTGCTGCAGAGCTCAATGTTTCTTGGTGGTACGAAAAACTTTCTCCTTTTCCCCCCTTTCACCCGTTTCCTTAGCTATTTAAGGATATGTTGGTAAAATTTCTTATCACGTGCTCGGGCTTGATGCCGGCAAACTTTAAGTTTGCCACTTAGACTTACGAAACTATAGAAGTTTCGAATTAGTACGAAAAAATTGAACAAGTCCAAGACGAAAGATGAAGTTATTCAAAGTGCTGCTAATCTCAATTATTCACTTTATTTATTGGTAGAACTAGATTATGAGTATTGAAACTTGTCAATGTGTTATTCAATCAAGATTGAAAAACAAATCATTTCCGATATATAAATCGATTTTAATAGGTAGAAAGTTTTTTCTGGTTTACAAATAGAGTGAATTAAAGTATACCTAATTAGTAATTCACACATTTATTTGCGGATCGATAGTTATACGGTGAGGGACTAGTAATCATCATTGCTATATTAAAAAGATTTACAAAAAATAAACCAAAATAGGGTGTTCTATGTTTTCAAAAAAATATCTATAGTCAAATATTACTAATTTTGTCAAAAAGTTAAATATTTCAATTTAAGAAATTGCATTCAAATAAGGATGTAATATAAATTTATTGATAAATAGAGTCATGTTATTGAGGGAGACTAACATTTTAAAGTCAGCCTCATCCCGTTGCAACTCTATTGATTGTACTTTTCGTAATCACAACATCCATGATAAATTTATATGCAGCATAACATTGTTTCTGAGTTAATATAATATTTAATCAATCTTTGATACTGATACATTGTTGAATTTCTAATCACTATATAATATACACATTATATACAACTTAATGAAGGAAAGGAAAAATTTTCATTTGTATGTTAAGTATACCAAAGTAGTGTTCTCATATCATCCCCATTTGAGACAATGAATTAGAGAAAATTGATCTACATATTTGAATTATGGTTAAAATATTCGTATACAGAATGAAATCTTAGTATTGTAGTCGTGTATTCTTGTTATTTATATTAATAAATATTTTCCCAAAAATATTTATTCCTCCGTAACTCCTCCAACCACAGCGTATTTTTTCGTCTGGATGCCTCAATTAGTTGTTTTACTTAAACTCACTTTAGGTTTTACACTATTCTAGTTTTATTATACCCTATAGCTGTAGGGTACCTTACCTAGATTAGTTTTGGACTGATGTTTGCAATGCCAAGAAATAATCGTGACAGAAAAGAAAGAAGTATATATTCATGATTAGGAAGTGAAAAGAAATCGTTTTATGCATGTCTGTCTGTCTGTTGTCTGTCTGTCTGTCCAGACGATAACTCGAGAGCGCTAGAGACTTGAAATTGCAATATTATTTCATTATAATTGTGAGGTCAACTTCAAAAATGAGCAAATTCGGGCAATTCATTCCTAGTATTGCCATATAAGCCTTAATCGTTTTTATACAAAAACACTGCAAATTTTACACAACGGTTTATTATTTCCAAAAAATGTGACATTTTTCAAGTCACGGCTAGATGGCAGTAGTGATCATGTGAAATGATTTCACGTTTTTTGATCCACCAACAAATGGAATAATTTATGGAGATTAAAAATTTCAAAATTCTATTACCCAAAAACCAATTGATATAAATCCATAAAATAAAATGTGTTCTATTGAGTAATATTAGAGCATTGTATATTCCGAGTTTTATGAAAAAAGCTTGAACGGTTTCGGAAATATGATTTTTTCAATATTTGGTTCCTCAATTTCCCCCCCTCAAAATACGTCGATCGGACCCACGAGCTGTTAGGACCGTTGTCAGATGTCACTTGATTTTTGAAACAAATTTAATTAATTTATCTCCAGTAGTTTCCGAGAAAAAGCCTGGACGGCGGACGGCGGACGGGGGACGGCGGACGGACGGATATTTTTTTATTCGTTTTTTGAAATCTACATATCTCAAAACGTAAACTGACAAAATTTCAGGGGGGGTTATAATTTTTTTTTTCGTGTTCGATTACATAGGTTTATTATTGAAAATAATAAACCAAAATGCTGATTTTGTTTACTGAATATTTACATTTTGAATTTCTTTCGTTAAATATTGTTTAATAAATGAAAAATGTTTTTATAAATAATAGCACTTACATATTATTTATTAAAACTAAAACATTTTTCCTCGGCATTGGTGTTTTGCAGGGCGCGTCCTCGGGTTGTGGATACTGGAATGTCCTGCACTATACCAGGTTAGCTGCTTAATTACTTCTAATTATGTATTGTAACTTCTATGATAAATTAATTATTTTTCAACTGTGTTTTGACTTCACTCTTTTCTTGCCTTTTTCTCATGACAGTCGGATCACTACTCCTTAATTTTAAATAACCCTGTTTTTGCGATCAATCGCTAATGTCGCTGGTGTTTTGAAATGTTGAAAATATGTTGAAATATTGGTGCAAAATAAATGTTTTTGCATCTAACTAAAGTTGAATGCGCACATCACATCATCGTCATCAACATCACGTTTTTTTAAAATATTTTATTTTGATTATACTTAAACATATTGCAGTATGTACTAATTTGTGTGTAATAAAATTACTAACAATTATTTGAATAGTCAGACTTTTAATTTGTTAAAAAAATTTATTTTACATTTTTGATTAAAGTGTGGGAGGTTTCATCTCCTTTTAACGCATTTTAATTCCAGTCCTTTAAGGCATTTGGATTTATTTAATTTATATAAAATAGGTAGGTATATCATTACTGAATTGCAAATATTTACATACAGTTAATTTTTCATCTTGTTTATTTAAAATATTAAGACTAAAAAAAGAAATGTCCTCTATACTTTACTTTAAATACGCTTTTGAAAAATGATTTTTCACTGGAAATATACTAAAGCGTTCGAAGCGACTCGACGCATTGCAAATGGCGTCTCTTTATCAATTACAGCGGTGACGAGAATATCGAATGTTGAATCAAGATTTTCGATCAGGTTTCGATTCCGTTTTGTGGGGTAATGTGTGAATCGATATTTACAAAATATATGTATGTATTTTTTTGGCGTAAACCAGTCTTAATTTCAGTGTTTTTTTTTATCAACAAACAAACCGCATAAATGACAGAGTGGCTGCATGTTTCATTAATATAATATGTATTTTAGTTTTTTTCGTGTAATACTTTCATTGATGGAACAGTATTTCAAGATAGGTTACACACGTCAAAAAATTCTTGTTGAACATTGATAGTTTGTTGTTTCAAGCCGACTTGAAGGACATACGTAATCACTTTAGTTGTTATGAAACACTCTTCCAACACTTTTCAATTGAAGGCTTCTCTGGGGTAATTTTTTTACTCGTTTCACAAGTTGTATAAGCATCCATTGAAAAGGACGCTATTAACATGAAAACCTCTCTGTTTCAAAAAGATATTCACTTCTATTTCGTAACCGTGGGTATATTTTCAGTACTTGTCGGCTGTTAGTGTTGGTGTGCGAAAGTACGTCAAGTGACGTACGAGTGCCATAGTCATGCCATTCATTATAAATATCTCAAGGATATGGGAGCGTGAAATGATATTCTTTCGAGTGTAAGATTCTGTCAAGGGAATGAAAGAGGGCGTTTTGGATTTCCTTGCAAGACGTCAACGACGAGTGTCGGTTTACTTGTTTGTCCTTCTGTACAAATTCGAGGCTGTATGTGCTAAACGAGGTCCTAGCTGGACGGTTATGTATCCTCTAAGTGTATTTCTTCCCCATCTTGTTAGCCAATGTATAATATAATCTTGACTACATACATACAAGTCTATACGGTCGACTTTTGATATCAGCAAAAAGGACTCTTAATTTGTGCTCGTTTGTATCCAATGACGTACTCTTGATATCATAATTTTAATTTATAGATACCAGCTCACATGGCGACGCCAAGCCGAATTCTTCACAGCTCAATTGTGCTACACAGCAGGATTTTCTATAAAACACATCAGTAACGCTGCTTGTGTGCACAATTATTCATACTATGTAATTTGACCCAAAATTACCTCTCGTTAGTGGACTATTCATCAAGCGCCATTATGTTTTCGCTGGGCGACCAAGTAAACACGAAAATTGAGCTGTCGCTAATTCTGAGCAGGACGAAGTGCTCGGATAGATTGACCTGTTGTCAGTTCTGGCAATGAAGTAAACACGTTCTTCAATCCTCATTGTATCCCATTTTTGTATAGGAAAAAACCTTTTTGCAGAGGGGATAGGGCAGCGCTATGGCATCCTTCATAATACGGTCATGGAAGTAGGTACATAAGATTCTTCAAATATTTACATAGGGTAATAATATATCTAAAAGTGCCTCGAGAAAAACACGGATGTTTTACTTATTGATCTGATAATTTCAGTTGATATAATTAATTAAGTAAGATGATCACATAAGATAATCATTTTGAATAACTAATTTTGTGTCAATTATTACGGAAATTTTAAAGATAATTAAGAATACAAATTGATTAAAATATCGAAAATGTAATTAGTATTCCTTGCAGCAATGTCTGATGTAATAAAAGTGTACGATTTATTATAAAAATCACTATGGACAAACATTGATTGATTAATACATGTTATTGAGTAATTTTTCGTGTGATTGATTCGCTTTTTCTTGCGCATCAAACATTATTCGACTTACATATTATCATAATTATTATATTAATTTGTTTCGTTTAGTTTTATTAGTAATTAGCAGTGCCCGTGGCTCCTCTCGCAAGGACTACAAAACCACTGTTTAGGTTCCTTTTAAAAAAAATTAAGTTGGAATTCATTACCCGGAAAAGCGACGTAGAGGTATAGGTATAAAACCGTTTCCCGCAGGTAAGATTACAATAATTATTGGTTAGTTTTTTTTCAGTCAAGGGTGGTTTTGGTTTTTAAATTAGGATAGAGTTGGAAGTCCTCATCGAGTATTATTTAAAGGTGCAAGAACGGTAGGTCTAAGTTAAAGTTCCTCTAGAAGTTAAAACAAATTCCTTTCGGCAGGAAGCATTCTGAATTGAATTTATTGGTGTAATTTATTTCAAAATAGATTATATTAATCATTACGATAGATTACTCATTAAGAGCTTTTTAACGATACTCTACAAAGACGTGGGGGTGAAATTTTAAAATATTCTGCTACATGTGTTTCTTTATTTCTAACCAAAAGGCCAAATATAAACTTTTTACTTCAAAAATAGTGGAATTTCATACAAACTTTCAGAACATTCTTTATCCCTTAGGGGTCGACTTTCTTTCTTGTCTACATTCTAGGTCCAAGGATTTTAAACCAGGTTTTGATGAGAAAATTGCCAAAACCAACACAAGATTGTGAATAAAAATTTTTCTAGAAAAATATTTTAAATGTGGGCTTCGAGGTGGTTTGAGTTATCATTAGGACTACCTGTGAGCCAAATTTCAGGGCTGTAAGAGTCTAAGTGCTATATAGATTCGTCTGCACATCGCACACTCCCAGCTAAACACTTCCTTTTATAAGTATAAATAATTTTAAGAAGCCAGGTGTGCATTTTTTGGTCCTGCATTACGTCCAAACGACTTCCAAAACTATTATAAGGAAAATTTAAAATACATTTAAAGACATAAATATAAAATATAAAAATAAAAAAATGCTGCGGCAAATAATTACAAAACTTTGCATACATTAAAAATGCTTTGATATATTTCTATGTATGCTTCTTTCTTTGCTATATTTCTTTGTATGTATAAAATGTTTTTTTCCAAGTTTTCCAATAGATTTGTATTTTATTACCCACTTGTAAATACTTATGCTTTTAAAAAAAACTCGATATGGATTGTTATAAAGCTCGCCCCAGTGACACAAACATCCTGCCGTGCTCCTTAAGCCTACATTCGCGTATCCCTTCACATTTTGCAAATTGAATTTACCACTTGACACCATGGATGGTCGTTAATTATAAAGCTGACACGATGCAGGCATGTTGGTCTTTATAGCACCCATTTAGAGTGTAATTAAAGCTGAATTAGATGAATAAAACTATTTTATTACATTGCAAGCGGTTGCACCCTCTGCCATTTCTGCTGGATAGAGGGGGGGGGGGGGTGCAAGCCTCTGAGTTGCATGCATAATGCGGCGAATGTAAAACCCGTAGAAACTCGAAGGTTTTATAAGCCGGGACATTCTTCCTGTTTCTCATCCTTGCGGCCGAATGGAATGGGTGCTCCGTGCTGGGGTCGCGGCTCATATGGCAGGTGTAATCCTTTTTCACATAACAATCTCGGCTCATTCACATTCGGTAGCTGAGTACTGTATTTCGTCATGTACTTGTGCCGAGTCGTAAAGCTCTTCAGGCAGCTCAAGTAGATGGTAGGAATGGACGTGGAAATATTAAGGACCAAAATGGATCAGGATGGCTTAATGATTTGACTTGAAATGTCTGTTGTGCGCACATCATTCAGGGTGGAAGGAGTCTGATTGCGTAGTTGGGGGGAAGCGACGATCTGGAGCCAAATCCAGCTGTTGATGGCTACAGGAATTAGTATCGAGTCAATTGATTCTGATTGAGTCATTCGGAAATCAAAAGCAGTAATCCTAGAAAATGGCGTACCGATTAGAATCGGAGTTGTCGTTTGATTTTTATCTGAATTTTATACGTTGTGGGATTTGCTGTTTTTCATGTTTTCGTATTATTCGGTTTCCTTGGAAGCCATCACCAAGTACCATTTTCGCCAGATCATTTAAAAGAAATAAATCCTTACCTACGTCGAAGGAAGCCACGCAACGCAAAAAATACGACGAACAATGGAAGCGCAGCTAATATATATTTTTCTTTTACTAAGATTCTTTTTAGCTTTCATTTCATGTTGTTTTGTGTGTTTATTTTTTTTTTCTAATCTGATACACCGCTCCACCCATTTTGTTTGCCTACGAGACGAGGGGGAATGAAACACAGGCCACTTGAAAGAAAAGCATTCAAATAGCTTGAATTTTCTACTAGTGAGAACATTTAAGTAACCGCAGATATGTATTCCTGAGCATAAACAAAAAGTTCTTCCCCTCGTCGTGTCGGTTTGAGCTTTTACGAAAGGGCAACTGCAGCCATTTAAAGGATATGAGTGTTTCATGTTGCCGACTTATAATTTTGTTAGTGTAGAAACACTGTTGAAATGGCACGTTTTATCTTTTCCGCACTGCAATTCAACAGGCTCTTTCATTGCACTCATGCTTAATAGCATGCCATTCATCCATCTCTTTGGGTTTCCATGCAACAGGATTTCCCATCTCGTTCCCAATTTTATTTGTCGCCAGCAGTGTTAACTTTATCACCATAGCGAGAAAATCTGGCAAATAATATTGTGGTGTAGAAGTGCCCACTTGACAGTGTGGTTTTCATTGCTAGGGGAAATTTATAGGGGAATCAAAAGCTCACAAGGATGTGATCCTATACATTGGACGGATAAACTTGAAATTTTCTCTTATAAATTTTTGGGCTTTATAACTGTATCAAAAGACCATTATGCGAAGTCGAAGGTTTGATACAGTTGCATATTCGTTTTTTGTTTGTAAGAGATCCTGAATAAGTGGAGAGGATGCTTTCATACTTATTCAGTGCTGGAGAGAAATCTTATCAATATTCTTCTATGTACTTTGAATGCCTTAAACTGTACTTTGAAGGAAGTTAACCAAATGTGATGCTAATATTAAATGCAAATATTATTTTCTTTTGATTTTGATAGAAAGCATTTTTCTACATGTTTTTGAAATAATTGGTTTTGATATAAGAAGAAAATAATTCTTAAATGGCCAAAACAACATTGTAATTAAAACAATTTTGTGATTCGCAATCGTAATTCTTTACATTCTGTTAATTATATCTGCCAATGAGTATTTTTGAAGTGAGAAAATAAATAATTATTCATACCTACAAGAACTAGAATATATAAAAATTTATGACTTTTTTATGGGACGACTTCAATTATTTGAAAATAAACAAAACGAATCGTTATTTGTTATGATATAACTTCAATAATTTTGAATTGACCTTTGTGCCGCGGAAAAGTGGTTAAGTGCAATGTTTCAACTTCAAAAAGCGTTAATCAGTAATTTTGAACTGATTGGCGTAAGAGCGTACCCGGCCAAATTTCACATCATAATATTTATTAGTAGGTAATAGTTTTTTTCTTTTTAGGCAACGAAAAACTTCATTTATCAATTTTTATAATGTAGTAGGAATACATATTATATGTATAAATAGATTGAAGATGTCATAAACGTAATATGCTTTTAATTAATTACCTTTCATTTGATACCACACACCATATAAAGTGACTTCATTGTCCCTTTTCCTTGCCAACCACCATTTTGACAGTTTTTGGAATCTCAAAAAACCGGTTGTTAGTGAGCCTGAGCACGCCACCTATATGAGGTAAGTTGTAGAAGTAAACCAAATTTCATGGAAATCGGTTCAGTGGTTCCGTAGAAACAGTGAACAGTATGTTAGTCAATCAGTCAGTCAGTCAGTCAGTGGGTCTTGGATTTCCTATATTATGTAGATGAATTTAATCTGATTGAAATCAACACGATATAAAAATTTGTTCTAACCACGATTTGTTTGATAAACATGAAAAAAAAATCTTACAGCTAAATGACGTTTTCAATATAATTAATTATTATTAAATTACTAATCACTGATTTCTGATAAATATTGATTAAAAATATATGACTCTATTGAAAATACATACATAAAAATATATAATATACGAAAATTTACGAAAATACGACTTACGAAAATAAACCTGAAATTCCTGTGATATTTGAAATATAAAATTAATTCTAAACATCTGTCTTCGATTTTCAATCTGTCCACGTCGTCTTGTCAGTCAAAAGACACCTTCGTCCTTTTTGGAAAAGTTAATGTGAAAATTCGAATTAGCCGTCGTGAATTTCACCAAAAAATCATCCAACAGGAAAAAAAATGAAATGAGGAGCCCTCCAGAATACAGTTATGTTTTTGTGTGCGCCTCCCAACATCCTTGCGACGTGTCGACCCACCCCGATGGGAACGTAATTAAGTTTTCGGTTTTGTGACCAGAAAATTTCCGTGAGCCATATCGAGGGGATATCATAATTATTTGGCTATTATAATGGAATAATAATTCTGTGTAATGTAAGCAAGGGCGAGTGCGAATTTAGCTAGTGTTAGGCGAGCGGGCGAGAAAACGTTATTGCCATCCTATATCCAGGGCAGAAGAGCAGATCCTGGCCGGCGCCTCCCTAAGCTGTTTGATGTTGACTGCACTCGTGGAGCTTCCTTTCAATGTGGGTGTGTTTTTACTTGGATCCAAGAGCAGAAGGACTCTTCATTTCGAGTATCAAGCAACAAGTATCTAATTAAGTGCTTTTGTTCCTTGTGTGTGTCTCCTTACCCCGTTTGTGAATGTTGGGGTAAAATATTTTCGTTTTGGAGGGGGATGAAATTTTGTTTTTTTTTTTTTACACTAAGACCAAGTTTCGAGTTGCCAAGTGACGAAAATTTCTCTAGACTCCAGGGGATGGAAACGTGGTTTTTGGGGGCAATGAATGGATCTGTTGCTTCTGTGTTATCAGAGCGCAGGTTCCCGGATAATCACAGTTCATCATACACCTCCTATTTTCATGTTGCTTGTCCCTTTCGTGAGCATGCGTCCCCCTATTTGGGTTCGTACCGCACCCTAGTAGGTTCCTATCAACTATTTTCTTCTGTTCTTTTACGGCAACAGGATACGAGCATTGGATCCGGTAAGTGCTAGAGCAGTTGCTGACAGTCGGTGGTTAGCTTCACACTTGAAAGGTCCTTTCGGTTGGTGGCTGTTATCAACTGTAGACGGGGACTCCTCACTGGCATGCTATCCAGACACCACGTTTCAGTGCTTTATGGTGTGGCTATTAAAATCAGTGTTTACTTTGCCGTCCAGCAGGACATGTGAACTGGTAGTGAGAACTGGAAGACACTCTTCGCTTATTTATTAGCTGTGATTACAGTCATTCTTGAATTTTTATTAATTATGAATAGTTAGTTACACAGAACTAATGTAATATTTTTTCTTCGAATACTCTTTTCTATGTTAAAAGTTTGTGGTGTAAAGTGGTCCAATAAACTGACCATGTAACTGCTTCCAAGTGTTGCCACAGCTACATTTTATGAACATAAACTTGTGGTGGTTGAGTTTTTGTGGTTTCTGAAGTCTTATGTGGTAAGTACTTTCTGACGTTCTGGAATGTGCGGTTGAGGCAGACACCCTTACGCCCATTCAAATCTTCCATATGGACACTATTAAGTCCAAGGAATTAGCTTTGCTTAAGAGTGTCTGTTATGAAATTTTTCAATAAATGGCTATTATATTGCAATGCAACATTAATTTAATTGTTTCGATATTTTTGAAAACAAAACTTTGTACGACTTTGTACAAAGAACACTGTGTTTTGGGGAAAATTATTTTTTGTATTCTTTGATCTTTTAATTCAGAGAGGCAGTAATTTATTTACTCACCTTCGGGTCATTCCGATTTAATTGAAATTTCCGACAGAACGTGGTCCTGGAAATTTTCAGTTCTACAGAATAAATTCAGTTTGTTTTCGTAAAACGTACTAATGTTTGATACAGAATGTTTTTGTTCAATATAGTCACAACTTCAAAATTTGGTTTAGATTTAGTTGTGGTGAATAAAACATAAACTGAATTTAGAATCTTTTCATCTTCTTAGAGGGCTTCATGGAATTTGTATCGGATGTGCTGACTGCTTTTCGTATAATTTAATTGTAAATGAAAAACAGATTTCCAAATACTTTCCCATATGGTATGTACTAACTGAAACAAATCTACTTGATTCGATTAAAATGACTTATTTTTTTTTATTTTTACACTTATTAAACACAATTTATGTCCTTTTCGTACATAGTAGAACGAGAGAAGACTTAAAAGTAAAACGATGAAAATTACAACATATTTTAGTTCTCCAATCATTATTTAGAAATAATTATTTTGAATGAAATATTTACACAGATATTCTATCAGAAAACGTTTTTTTTTTATCAATATTTAGCTACAAAAATACAACATATGTTAATAATAAATTTAAACGCACAACTCGCAAGAACTCTGCCTTGAAATTTTAATTGAACAGATTTACTTTATTCTTGCTTTTAATTTAGTTATTGAAATATTATGTTTTTTCTCTCACTGATTCTCAAATATTAGGTTTTTTTTCAGGTTTTAATCGAATCAAGTTGATTAGAGTTTTCTAAATTCTACGAGAGAACTAAAAAAATTTCACGATCACCTGCAATATGTTTAAGAAGTACTGTTAAAATACCGATTTTTTAACATATTAATTTATTTAAAAAACAATTTAGGCCAACATATGGCCTTCAATTCTATTCATAGTTAAGATCAAAGATCCAAATACATCGACAACTTTAAGAGTTAGAAGAATTTTAAAATTTCCAAAAGTTATGTTAAAAATTTTCCAGTTTTTCACTCGTTTTCCTAACTTAGCGTTATAAAAGTAAATAAAAGTAAAACTTTGATTTTTTCAACTACAAAAGAATTTCGTATGCGGTGGCCTTTCAAAGTTTCAAACATTAACATACATATATAATAAAATGTTATAACTCCAATTTTGTTTTTTTGTGCAATTTTTTAATTAAAAAAATTCCCAAAAATTATTTCAACTATTTTGTTACACCACGGAATTTACTTTTCATGTAAATTTCTCTCATTTTATCAGATTATTTTTTAAAAAAGGAGATGTTTTCAGCATTATATTTATGGTAGAAAAATTGAAAGTCATATTTTTTGAATGCACCAATTTGTTGCTGATACATTTTCATAAACAAATTTTTGAGTAGGAGAGCGAAACTGAAAAGAATTTTAATATAATAAAGAAACAAATTCATTCCAAACTTTTGTGAATTTTGCATAAAATTTTTGGTAAGTATGACTCTGTATTTTCTAAAAAAACCATTCTAAATAACATCTATTAATTTTGTCTACAACCACAACATTTAAAATACTTTCTTGCAACTGAGTTCAACACCACACAAATTATAATACCTACACGTCAAATATAATTATATAATTAATTTTTTAGAGATTATTGAAATGTATATCTCAAAAATCAATTTCATTATACCTATAAAAGAATTCGTGTTGAAATTATTTGCATTGAAAAATCCTTGTGTAAAGGATATTTCAAGAAATAAATGATATTCAGTGCTGAAAAAAATTAGGTTCATAAAGTTAGGAATGTTATCACAAAGCGTTCTGAATCCTTTTGCCAAATGCTGTTCACTAGTCGAAAATTTCCTAAAAGCTTTGAAAACAAAATTCCTGTTGATAAAATTTCTCGCCGGTTATTTCAAGTACAAATTAATTAATCCCAGGAAAATTGTTCGTATTGTATGTAAGGTTGGTTCCGTCTGTTATCTAGTCCTCAAGGATCTCTTATTCTTAAATATAACGAACTGCTTTGAATTGGAATTTTCGCAATTCTCTTGTAAAATAAAAATATATTCACACCACTGGCATTTGTTTAATAATAATATTGTGATGGTCAGAAGAGGATTATTCCGTTGCCCTTTGATTGTTGATTGAACGAAGTATCACAAATACAAATTACCAAATCCAACTGCAAAATATTCATTATTCGCTGATGGTGCCGTGTAATAAATTTAGATATAAATATACCCGAAATGAATACATGCCGTCGAAAGTAATAATATTGTGGTTATTTCGTCAGGACGGAAGGATAAATATTCAGTAGGCATATAATTACCCACATATTTGAATAATTCGTGATCCGTGAGTTTTCACAGTCTATGGTTGGCGTTTCCCCAAATGTACGAGTTTCATTCTCGATGTTTTACAAGTGTACAACGTTGAACAGATTATCCATATAAAAGAAATGATACTATTCATGGCAGTCTCAGTGTCGGATACAGATCTCATGTGATACGTCTACGTACAGCACATATTCATGTTATTTACTATATATGTAGGATACATAAGGACGCAAGTTCTGTTCTTTCATCGGCAGAAGGTTTCTTTAAGACGAAAATCATGATTGAAGATGACTGAATGAATTTGTCTTACCAGGGAACAGTTCTCAATTCACGTTCTGAGTTTTATTTGAATATTTTTACATATAATTTTGTGGGGTGCCACTTGAGTTTGACTTTCAATGCTTGTAAGGATTTGTACGAAGAAAAAATAAATCCTTACCTTTGCATGATACCTTTAAGATTCGATTTTCTCAGTTGTATCTGTATTTTCTGCTAGTCCCGTAATGGATAGGTACCTGTTGAAAGAAATCAGTTTATATCAAATTTTGCTTTATTTACTTGTATTTGGTGTTTATATCTTGTGTACATAAAATTTACACTTATATTCTAGGTATGTTTTTTCAAGAAGTCGTTATCATTAAACGAAAAATATGCTTTTTGTAATTCCTGACTCCCACCTACGAATTTGCAAAATTCAAAATTCAATTTCTAATTTTTGGAAACAGTTCAGGAAGAAGTGCTTTTACGATTGTTAGATTGATGTTTTCCAACATTTCTTATAAAAAATTACACTGAAACGGTGGCACGTTAAATAGGTAACAAATATGTTTTAGTACTTATACGTATACGTATATCAAATTAAAAGAAATATATTAAAAAAAAATTATTTTAACTATGCTTTATATTAAAACAAAAATAATATATTTAAGAAAATAATGTCAGCATAGTGTTGTCGTCTTATAAAGCATGTGGCGTATATCAGCTAATTAGGATTGCTTTAAGCGAGCCTAAGACTCGTTATCCTATCTCAGTATAGAAAAAACGAAAGGAGAGTTTATCATCATTTATATGCGAATCATACTTTATAAGACATGAACACTATGCTGACTTCATTTCGTTAAATATGTTATTACTTTTTATTATGAAGCATAATTAACAATTTTTTTCAAATATATTTTGTTTAATTATTATTGCTTTAACTTGATTCTTATAATTAAAATCGCTGCCAATAATATTAGTTACCTTCATAAGCCTTTTTTCTCAAAACAGCACGAATTGGATATAATGTACCTATCGGGTTTTAATTTTCCTATTTTTAATTTCCTAAAAATTTTAAAGTGTATTTTTCTTGACGATCTTACTATATGCCCCAAGTATCAGTTCTCTAGGTTAGAGGGAAGTGGGGAAAATTGGCGATTTATCGTTGCAAGATTTGGCGACAAACATACACAAAGTGAAGTTAATATAAAGCGTATAAAAAATATCATCTTAGAACTATTGCAATCGAAAATGTTACATTATGTTCATATTCTCATATTGATTTTCAAAATCCCGATTCCCGAAGGATTTTGAATCTTACTTTTGAAACTGCCAGTATTTTCCTGGATTTCTGCTCAAAGCTCTTTAAGTCCATACGATTTTGTTAACAAAAAAAAATCTCGAAAATCACTCTCAAAGAAGAATCAAATAGAATTGTGTTTGCCATTCCGAAAATCCTTCAATCATTCATTGCGTACAGAAACAATAAAGCATCCATAAAATTGGAATGTCTGACTGAGGTTTATTTGTCACGTAGATATGTTTTGACAAACAGTTGAAAATATCCCGTGAGTACGAAATAAAACCGATATTTTGGTGCTTCCGGGTAATTTTCATGTCCTCGCGAAGGCAACAGTTTCACATGTACGGAATTGGATAAAATTCGAAAAATGTTTTAATTATCCATGTCCTTGATATTGATGCGCTATTCCAAATTGTATTGGAATTTTTTCTGTCAATTTCCAGTATATATTGTATTTTTTTCTTCGAAGTATTTAATATTCGCGTATTAAGCCGGATATTTGGGATTCTTAGGATGCCCAAAATTTGGAAATTTTTAAACAGTTCGTAATCCAGTACAAGATGCTTTAAAATTATATATATATTTTTTTATGAAACTTCATTTATGTGCGTACAATTCTCGACTTACGTCTACCTCGTGTTACGTTGTTTCACATGTCCATGATTTTATAATGAAAATCCTAAAAAACTTGAAAAATTTAGCTACATTTACATTTAATGATTTTTCTATTGGATGAACTGCAAACAAGGAAAATTTTAATATGAAAAACATTTCGGATGCAATTGCAAAGGCGAAAAATGTTTTATATCTAAGGTCTGCATTATTTTACAGTATTTTATAATTTTTGAAAATTCTTTGACTGAAGTCTAATTTTCTTGGAATGAATTGACGAAGTATTGTTTTATCATCCGTTTTGCATGATCATTCATTGACGATAAAACTGACACTTATCGTGCGTCCATACGTGTAAACTCCTACTTAGTTTTTTACGCAGTCTTTTTCTCAGTCGTTCGAAATTTTCTTAGAAGAAGCACTAATAGTGGCTATCATTGCACTATGAGCCCAAAAATCTAAAAAGAAAAGAAAGTTTTCGCTTCGAAAATGAGAAGCATGACCATTGACCATTTTGTATGCGTACAACGGTCGCATAGCTCGAGAGTCGAGTCCATAAGCGGTCTGTTGCAAATGTATCAAAAATGTCATTCAGTTCATACGAAACGTTCAACTTGCCGTTTACACGTAACACACGTACAGGTACAGTTTTGATCGTCAAATCTGGCATGATCAATGATCATGCAAGATGAATGAGAAAATATTACGTGTAGGCGGGCGTTTAGTCAAGTTAAAAATAAACATTGTTTTTTATGACTACAAAGTAAAAAATCACCAAAAGAAGAGTAGAACAGATGATGACTTTTATTTGTATTATGGCTTCACTTACATCAAATAACACAAAAACACTATATCTCGCTTAACATACAAACAGCAATTGTCAACTGTCAAGAATACGAGCTCTCATGTAGTAATTATTATTTGCAACCTGCATTACCGACTATACGAGAAATAAAAGTGAATCCGATTGCCACTTGGGCCTTAGCCCAGTCTCCCCTATATAACACAATTTTAAAAAACCATTATAAAAAGCATTATGATTAGATGCAGTTCTTTCGATGAAGGCTCAAGTTATACTTGAGCTGAACGGTGGCCTGAATTTACAAAACCTAAAAGAAATATAATACGTATTAACTGTTTTATTTACAAAAAAAAAAAAACATTTGTTTATTTGTAAGAAATATGTTTCGCGACAAATTTAATCAACTCTTCAGTTATGCTAGAATTAAGATATTGATATTAAAACCGTTGAAATTTTTGAAAATTCTTTCTATATTGAGGTTTTTTGGTTTAATGCTCCAAAACAACCAAATGACAAAATGATGGACACGTCATTAAGTAACCAATATGATAATACCTGTACTCTTTCATTATATGGCATTAACTCCATGTAAAAGAATTCTTCAAAACTTATTTTAAAATGCTCCAGTGAGTTTTTAGCCACCCTGTTATTAATTCTAAACATTGTATTTTGTATTTTTTCGGAAAATAAATAAAATATGGATTTTGAAAAATTTGTTAGTATACTAACCAGTTTATCATTTTTTATACAAAATAGAATGCTGAGAATTTTTTTTATGTTTTCTATAGCAGTAATTGTTACTCAATTTAGAATCACTTCCTACAATCCACACCATCACCCAAATTTCATACTCTATAGAAAAGCTGTACAAAAAACAAAACACCCACCAGAATCTTTCCTTTCCATTGAAACTCAGCCAACATTGAAATAACATCCTTACAGGCGTTCGGAATTATTGTTTTTCTCTGGCATGTGAAAACAATCTGTCAGAAGTTTAAAATCGCAAATATACATTCCTCACCCCTCAGGCCACTTCTTTATAGGAGTCAATTAGATACATACTTCCAGAGAACATTAAAAAAAATAAGAAAAATCTCATACTTCCAGCATTTAAACAATTTTAATTCGTTCCTTTTGACTACGAAATCTCTTCAGTGGTGCTTTTCAACCCCCAGCGGCAGGTATCTGCCACTTAAGTTTATTAGAACGTATAAGCCAGTAAACGCCCGGAGGCATTCCATTTTTCCAGGGGAGTTTTAATAACAAGGTTAAATTTGCTTGTGCTTTCCTCGTCACCGTTCCGCACCCGTGATTCCAGGAATTATAGGCTCGTTTTATATTAAGGTGGGCCTCACACTACAACCCCCAACAAGCGAGTGTTTTATATAGGAAAATCCTTGTCTGCTGAAGTACAAAACATTCGAATTTTATTTCCTTCTCGGCCTCCCCAATTGTTTTCTAGTGTTTTTTTTTGGACACAAAAACCCGAGAAACTTGTACTTCACAGGTACTTTTCCGCCTTATTTACCAGATAGGGGGATGAGGCCGGGGGTCATGAATGTGTGCTGTTTGGGATCGTTCGAATCAAATATTCAGAGGCGTTCATTGAGGATACTGAAACTGGAAGAACTGGGAATGCTAGAGTGAATTTAAACTAATTATGGGTATTGTGTGTACCGCAGAATATAAACAGTGTTGGCAGAGCGATAAAGATGTAATTTGACCTGATGCTTTTAACGCGTATTGCACACCTAACGACATTAAATCAATTTCGTTAAGAACGTTCATTAATTGAGGGTAATAATATCCTGTTTTGTATTTTTGGTCAAATTTAATTTAATTGGTACTAATCTCAATGAATTCACCATAACGAGCATGAAGTCAATGTTGCAATACATTATGTAATTATTACTGTTTCATATTAATGTTTTTTAATGAACATTTTTGAAAAGAAATGCCATTGTCAATTCTTATTACAATTAAGCGTCGTTTAAGAAACGAACGTGTATTGAAATCGGTGTCAATTAATTTATTTAATAAGGTTTAGATGAATTATGTCAAACACGTACAAATATTATAATATTTACTATTTTTTGATGGGAAATTTTTTTCTGATGGTGTAGAACAGTGTTCTTCAATCTTTTTATAATAAACTAGCTGGCCCGGCAGACCTAGTTCTGCCCTTTCCGTTCAGAAGCTTGATAATTTTTTTTTTAAATAATGTTGCAATAAATTAGAAATAGTTTTATTTTGTTTCTTTTTCCTAATCTGTAAACGCGCTTGTACAATGTACATTAAAATCAGCAATTTAACTTCACCTCGTGACGCCTTAAGTTCTGTTCGCCTTTAAAATTACATGCGAATAAAAGTCTACCTGCTGGCTGTTGCGATTTCAAAGGATAAAGGTTCATCGAAGACAAAACACAGAATAGAAAAAGAACATGTTGGCGGGAAATTTTTTCACTATTCGATTCCTCTTGTATTATACCTTATGTAAATTACGCCTTTCTCATATTACTTATCGTAACAAAATATATGCTTAAACCTTGTCAGAGGATGTATCTATGGTTTAAACTAAAAACCACTTGATTCGGATATGTGGTCCCGGACTTATAAAAAAACAAACGGAAAAGTTCTTTTCCATTTATAATAATATAGCTGACCCGGCAAACGCTGTTCTGCCATAATATAAATTATTTCTATTGAATATTTTGGTTGTTAAATAAAAAATAACGAAAGTATTGTAAGTGCGTGGGGATAGGATCTATGACAGAAAGAGGAATGGAGCGCTATAGATGATGAACGCCAATAAAAACAAAAAAACACCAATCATTCATTTTCTCAATTCAATGTATTTCATTAACTCAAGTTTCATTAACTTCATTGTCTGATCTCTTTTAAGTTAAATGTAAAATGAAAAAAAGTAGTATATTTTTTATCTTAAGGTAGAAAAATGAAATAAAGAAAACCAATATTAATTTCGAAGAGCAATTGGGCAGAAGGTACACCACCCTGACATTTTCCTAAAAATTATTCCATTTTATTAGATAATGTACAATTTGTCCATACTTTCAAGAATATTTTTCAAACATGCTATCATTTCTACGAAAAAAATTACTGGCTGGCTATTACCTTTCTAAATGAGAATTTTTCTTTAATGTAAACTATGCCTGACATGAATATCATCAGCAAGGGTTTTCAAAAACAAAAGTTCTACTGAACGGCTCATATCTCCGCCATTGTTGATTATTTTTTTATTCCTATTTTCTTAAATTGTGTTAGGTATTATACTATAATATATTAGTCTAAAATCCAAACTTTTGTATGTATTAATAAAATCAAAATCAGAAAAATCATTTTTATACCAATTTTACCGAGGGTGGTGTACCCCCGAAATTTTATAGAAAAAACCATTCAATTAATTCCATCCTCCCGTCCATAATCCATATAAATAACTACATATGTAAAGACCATGTATTTAAAATAATTTGGTTAATTGTTTTGTCTTTCGTATTCGTTAAGTTTTTTATAAGTTTGTTAATGTTGATGTTGAAGTAATTTTTTTCTCGACTGATCCGCCATCAAATTTCAACACTCGTACAACAGCTGTTCAACAATCAACGTACTGTTTGATTCGCTACACAATCTGAAACCTGATTTAATTTTGAAACCCTTTTTTGTTATAACGGGACTCTATTTTCAATTTATACTAGTAAACCCGTGTGAAACTTTTGCGCATCCCACCTTTCTTCTCAAATAATATTTCAACGCACTGTGATAAATAAGGTATCAGTTATTTTTCTTTTAATTGAAATTTTTATCCTGGCATGAGTTTTGACGTAAAGTGAGTATAGTATTTAAGAAGTCGTTTTTCTTAGTGATATTGAAATAAAAGGATGTATATTATATAAGCATCATTAATTGACCTAAGATCTAACTCGAATTGTGTAAAATAGTTCATTTGCAATATTCAATTATAATTTGATTATTTCTTTCCATTCTCCGTTTATCAAAAGAGAAAAAACTGCCACTCCCACCACTATCCATTATATTTGTCAGGCAAATTTATTGGTAAAATATTAATAAAACGTTTTCTTCAGCTTTTACAAACCATTGATTGGTATTTATATAAATAACGTTTAAGTGTTTAGATCTGTTAGTAATATATAATATATAATGTACATTGTACATACGTCTATTGTATCTTAGCCCTTCAAAAATTTTTAATCGATTTTGTTGCAAGCAAAAAAAATGATGAAAATTTCCATTAATTTCGTCTCCCTCCATTTAGGGGTATCCAAAAAGAAGCAAACTCAAGTCCAAAAAACGTTACGTAAAACCAAATTACAAAATTTCTTTATAATGATTCTTCGATTACGTTCCATTTTAAGCCAATTTCTCTTCTCATTCTGAATTCAGTTTTGTTGGTAGAAGCCGCAAACACCATGTTAAGTAGTATCAAGAGAGATGAATTTAAGATGGAAATTCAAGAAGAGAAAGGAGCACATCCTTATGAAAGTAGGCCGCATTCTGTTGTTGGAGCCATTGCCGAGTATATAAAGTGAAAAATTTTACCCGACCTTCGGTGGCCTTCTGTTTCTGCCTGATCCACAAGCTTGATGAAATCAGTGGAGTGTTGTTGATACCAAAACGGTTTTCAAACAACAACATTTTGCGGCACTTAAGCAAAACACCGTAAACAAAGATTTTAATTAGGTGGACGAAACACGCCATTTAAGTATAAACGGGCTTAGTACCCATCAACGGGTATCAATGGCATATTGGGGGATTTACCCAAAATATAGTACTAAAAGCATAGGAACCGTAAAAGGTTGCATACTGCTTGGCGAGTTGTGGACGAACTTGTCTTATATAAAATTCTTGAAACATAGGTATGGATTCGTAACAGTATGTGGGTAGCAAGCAGTTAAAGGGTAGTTCAAAGTCATCAGTCACCCACTCACCTCATTCCAACTTCAAATTCAAATTCTGTATTTATCAAATCGAACAGAAAAAGTGAGTTGGAAAGAAAGTGGTTGGGTTAATGTTATAAATGAACAAAAAATAATAAACTTGTAAAAAATAATATGATATCGCAATAATTTTCTTTATTTCACAAATTACCAACTGAAAATATTTTTTGTAATGTTTTGAATTGTTTGCGTTACAATATATAATTATTGGAATGTTGAAAATAATATTCAATTAAAGATTCGTTCATTGATTTATTCGTTCTTATTTAATGAAATAAAACTCATGCACACATTCGCCTGACTCATGACTGTTCATTACATTGTTGTTGTTGGCCTTCCAGTATGTCCTTATCCTGTGAATACTTTCCTGGATATTTTCATTATTGCATATTTTCATGCTTTTCCCTGAAAATATCACTTATGATAAAATTCATGCAGACACGATGCAAATATATGCAGTAATGAAATTTTACTTTTTACAGAACTCTATTGGATTTTCTCCAATTATAATTAATATTGTAAAAGGAATTAATGTCATTTAATTTCATTTATTAAGTTGAAACGTTAATAAACATATTACAGTTCATTAAAATGTTATATCAGTGTCTCTCTGGAAACAAGAAAGGGAATTATAATTGATTAAAACTAATTATTAAATATTCTAAATTTAATCTGAAATATAATTTCTTTTATATTACACAATCAAGCAAAATATTTTTATAATAATGTTTAAGGGAGGAAGGCTAAAATGCGTACGTTCATTAAGAAAAGTAATATTTCTATAATATCTAAATGATACAGTTGCATGTGGCAGCTCTATGAAGGAGTTGCCAGACCTTGATCATTTCATTTTTCAGTTTGATTCTAGAATTTCAACATATTATACTTCTACAAAATGTTAGTACATTAAGTGAAGTCATTCTCGACCGGCTCTGTAGCCAACTTGACAGACAACTATTATTATATCTCGGGCAGAAGAGAGCACTTAATCGACTTATGACGTCACGTAATCTGGGGGATTCATCGTCTGTCAACGAACTGGATTAGTAATTGACATATCTGTTGAGATTTGGCATAAAGTAACTATAAAATGATTCATTCTGATGCAAACGGACTTAATTATATTTGAAATAAAACATTTTGAATCGAAAAACTCATATTAATTTCATAATCAAATTTTTCTTTGCTTGATAAGCGGAATTTACTTTTTTGGCGTTTTATTAAATTAGTAGGTATTATTTGAAATTTTTGATTTTAATTTGTTCTATGAAATATCTTGATTTTGTTAGAAGCAATAGTCAACTTCATCGCAGTTTTGTCCTGGTTAAAAAATTGATTAAATACCACCTGCGTTTTTTTCTGTATGACGACAAACTGTCGAGTGTCGAGGGTTGAATATTGAGGGCATTGTTCTGATAACACATCAACAGTGACTTGTATGCTAAAAAACCCGCATGTATTGCATGAATTTTGATAAACCCCTTGTCATTGTGTATTGTTTCCAATCGACATTTGGTTGAACTTCAATCGACTTTGGACGCATTTGCTTGTTGCATTTCAATTAACGCTGTATTATTGTTTGCCGTTTGGTGTTTATCTAGTTTGCCAACCTAAAGTAATGACGATGGGCGATCCTAAAATATTAAATTTGTTCTAAGTAAAACTAGTTGAAAACTTTATAGCTTTTAAAGTCAAAAGTTATATAAGATTGTGTTAATATAGTAATATGGTGATTAGTGAATAGTAATAAATGAATAAGGGAAATAATGTCAGTGTGATTTCATGAAAAAATATTGTTCTAGATGAACTTTTAGTTGTGATGTATTTAACAAAACTAACCTAAATACATTCGCAATGATATCGAGTTGATTTAACGCGAGAAAAGTTTTTCAATGGAGTTTGGAGTGACAGTGAGCAAAAACTACAAATAATTTTAAAAATAAAATAGAAATACTCTCCTAAATTAATTTTTATTTCAGTTTTAATTCCATTCAATTTTCTCAATATTATTGAAATGGTCTTCTAAAATTTATTGCAATTGTCATTTAAAATTGTGTAATAGTAAAAAATACATAGTTATGTATGTATACTGTATGTCCTGTATAACTACTTGTAGATTTGTATGTGTAACAAGATAAGTGTAGACCTTACACCTAAAATTTACATATAATTCATATCCTTCCAAAAAGTCAATGTTTTTTGAATCAATTTCCAAATGAATAATTGTTTTCCGGTGGCTTTTGCAGACTGACGACAAATTTTCTGCAGCAGAAAATGTGGGTATTAAAATTCATTTATCTTCTACACGATCGAAGTCAGGCTGGTTGCTTCTGGAAAAGTCCCTTTTCAGTGAAGGAAAAAATTTAATTTCGGGCACCAATAAATATTCATAGGAATTTAAAATCGACATCTTTTTGAACAGTTGTAGTGGTAATATGTGTCATAAAAATAGCTGAAGAGAACGGAAAACTTCCTCATCGAGAAAAAGCATCTGGCATAGTTGGAGATGCAAAAGGAAAGAAAATCCTATAGACAATGAGATAGATCTGGGGGCGCCATCATAGTTACTGAGCTGGGGATGTATTCGCGTTGAAGACGCACTCTAATTTTTAATGGACAGTACGCGCGTTCAGTATGTGAGTTTTACATCCGGAATAGTCAATCATAATGCAACGCACGTTTGTCTATTTCTTTATGAGAATGAGAGGGGGTGAGTTTCGGTTTATCCACGGAATTGATGATTATGTTCGCATAGCGAGTAATACGTACAAACATAAATTCTCCTGGGTATTATTTGGGAGCTGATGTAGTGGCCTCATTTCAGGGATTGTAAGCCGTCTTGGGAGGATGTCTGGGTCTTTCCTGTGTGACAAACTCTATACACTCGTAACTTGTCGGGAAGACCCTATAACATGTAACGAAGCGAAATAAAATTAGTTTGTGGTCGTAATAATAATTCAAATTAATTAGAACCGGCACGATAGGGATTAGGTTTGTTCCCTCTCATTCTCCCATACCCCCCCATCTACTGTATCATCCTAGAAAAAGTATTTACAACAGAAAGTCACCAAACCTTCTCCTTTGTAAGCCGTTGGTCGGTGTTTTATTAAAGTTAACTATTCTAGTCTACCACCCAAAAATAGGTGTTTTTGTGTAACTAATTGAGAACGTTAAGTCTAATTAAGTCCCGGAGTGACAATATAACCAAACTCAAATTTCCAACCTCCGAACATTTTCCTCCTGGATTCCTTTCTCTGCAATGATAGTTTCGCTGTCAAGCTGTTCGGCTTATTCGTTGTGACGAACTCTGATACAAAATAGGAGTGTCGTAAATTGGGATCAAGTTGCTAAATATTTGCAGTCTTACGAATAAATAATAAAACGGTCACAGATCAGGATTTCTAACTGCTTAACAAGCTGTGACTAACGGCGATTATCTGGGCTTCCGGCTTTAAATATTTTGGATCTGTATCAAATGTTTGTCGGTTTATCAAGCTGGTGGTTGTCTTACCGTTTTATTGGTAACGATTAATCGATAAATAAACGAATTTCATTCTTCTGTATTTAAGTACAGTTTCTACAAAGTTCTTTCATTTTTTTTAATTAGATATAATTTTTAATATTCATATTCAAGATTTTGTTTTGTAAACAAAAACGACCTACTTTTTAGATTTAGGTACCTAAATTTTCTTCGGGAACCCTTGATCGAATTTTCAAAATTCTGTAACTATTGCTTAAGTTACAAATTGTGGCCAATTAAACTTCAATGTGTGTATGCATTTTAACAAAAATTCTTTGGGCTTGAATAATCAATTATTAGAATCATAATAGTAATAGGTCCATCAGCTTGCATTTCATAATTGTGATATTAGATCCGAAATTAGTCATCGAATTTCCTTTACACTAATTTTAGAAAAATTCCTTGAATTTAACGAAATACCTCGCGAAAAACGGTTATCATATTATTCCGTTTGATATTTTGAATTTAGAAAGTTTAATAGTAGATTTGAAATCACTGGCCTCAAAATGCCATTAATACTGAAATTCACTTACATTAGAGTCACAAAAAATCGCTCGTTAATTTGTGTCTGCCATTTTCAATTTCCCAATTAATTTACTATTTAATTTTACCCGAATTTTCTTTTCAGTGCCTACTGCCTGCCGTGAGGGTTGCCCTCGAACGGCATTCTTCCCTTCGAATTTCGATCGACATGTTAGATCCGCCATCAAATACTGATAATAATAGATTCGAAATTAGTGCCAACCAAATATTTATACACTAATTTACATTAACTCACTCACCATTATACATAAAAATATCATTCGCCATATTGGGCCCGCCATTTGGATTTTCCAAGTTGGAATAGATTGATAGACCACAAATTCGAAATCAGTGCGGCCTTAAAATATCGCCAGAGGGCGCATTTATAGAATTTTCCGCTTGCTACTGCTGGTGCTGCCACTTCTGAAATCTGATGATGGCTACTCCAAATACTACAGCTGTATGTACGCGGACAATATTGTTTATTAAATAATACATAATTATTTGGAAGTAATGTAATCATTCTATACACAAAAAAAAAGTTTCAATATCAATAAAAAGTAACAAGTCACAAGCGGGTATCACTGACAAACAAAAAACCATTTCATATTTTTATACTTAGATTTAAATTCAACTTTGAAAAATAAATACTATATAATTATCTGCTTTTGTCTCTCACTGGGTATAAAGTATTTGCTTTTGTTTCTAGTATATTTGAAAGATTACAAATAAACAATACACATATGTAACTACTTAAGAACTATTACAACTGGAATGAATGAAGCTGAAAATTGAAGGAAAAAAAATCGGTTTTAAAAAAGGGACAAAGTTAATCTTTTCATTTCGTATTGCTACATTCAGCTTACGCGAATCTGATTCCTGGAATTAATTTTTCCCTCAAGCAGGATTTTAGTTTTGTTATTTGATCCCATTTCACATTTTCAATTTTTGGCCATTATTTCATTATTCTAATACTTTAAAAAAAACATTTTCACATATTTTTCAATATGTATATTGTATAATTCAGTATGAATATTTCATTATGAATAATTCTCATATATTTTTTTATATACATATCTGTAAGAAAAATGCACACACAAATAGAAAAATGGACTTAAAAAAAGGTTGTCGAACGGATCACAATCCGATTTTAATAACTGATGCTGTGGCGCTAATAAACAAAAACTGCTAAAACCGCTCATCACAAAGCATTTTAATTTTTAAAAAGGGAAAGGATATGGGAGTCCTTGTAGTCACAACTCACAGGTTTTTGTTTTTCCTAGGAACACCTAAATGGTCTGATACCTAACGATTTCTCAAATTCATATTCTTCAGTCATAAGCCCATTACGGACTATGGTGACTCCATTGGTGTTCATGAACATTTCTCTGCGTATGTTATGAATTTATCATTAGAATATTTTTATGGATCTCATGTTAATTTACCCTAATACCAGTTGCGGAAAATAGTTAATCAATTTTATTTAAAACAAAAGTAGTTTGACTAGACGCAGGATCTGGTTGTGTTGACCTTACTTCTTGAAACTCTATAAAACACAAGTATTTTGTGAGTCTCGAAATATTTGCTTTTTCATCTTTAGCAGGTTACGAAATTCAATAAACCTTCAATTCTGTTTGGCCAGTGTTTACCTAAAACCGAAGTGAAAAACTGAATCAAAATAAAGGGAAGAGCCAAAGGAAATGAAGATAGATGAGCTCGAATAGGGTTTTTCGTAGCAGTAAAAGTTCATTTTAATTAAAATTAAAACCTCCTCCAAGAAAATATGTGCTCAAATTAAGCCACACGGAGATCTATAGGTGTGTATTGTGTACGTCAGGTAAACAAAAGGCAGAAAAGCCGGAGGAAAAATTGTACGATAGAGAATCATTTAGCTCTATGGACGTTTGTGTGCAGGACTTAACATTGGGTATCTGTAAAAATGCAATTTCTCAGATAAATTTCCACGAAAATAAAGTTGTGTGCTTAGTTAAACTGGAATGGGGAGGGGAATGAATTGCAGAAGAGTATGGTTTCGGATGCTTTTAGGGGTGGCACACTGTTGATATGCCACCCATAAAGCTATTAAGGAACCGCGGGAAAAGGTAGTCAACCCTAGGTAGATAGATAACTGCCGTCGTCGGCACATTCAGCCAAGAGCTCCCAAACAACCAAAGTTAAGTCCTTGCTTCAGTGAAAGATCGCCTGAAAGAAGAATCTAATTTGCATTTATTGTTGTCTGCACGAAAGAAGCCAAACGGCGGTGTCGAGGCCATTGGAACGGCCGCCGGGCCAGGAGGTAAAGGGTAAACTCCAAGCGCTACGACCAAAGTGAAACCACCTTAGATGAATTGAGACGGTTAACTTGCTTATCGCCAAAAGCGCAACAGATATTCCTGTGAAATTTTAATTACCTGAGCATACCACCAAAAAACCGTTAATAAACTTGGCATACTTCAGTTTCTTGGCTCTTAAAATTTTCTCAACTCCCCTGACACCAAAAATTCTGTTTTTGACGCTTATAATTGCAATTTTAGTTGCGAACAATCAGGATCTGATTACAAGACAGAAACCGCTAATTTGTTTCAATATTCCTTATTTTGTTAAAATAAATAGTTTACATGGGATTCGTTTAACACCTTTTTCAACAATAAAAACAACGAAATATTAAAATTTTAATCAATTAACGAGATTGAGCTGACGATTAATGATCATTAATGCACAAACTGTGAAAATTATTTGCAATTTATCATGTTTGAAATTTGTCATTTTATTCTTGTTATTTTTCCAGGGAAATTGTGCTTTCGATGTTCTTGGGCTGTTTCATGAATTCTCTCTCAATAGGCGAACAATAAAACAGAGGTAAGGTAAGTCTTTCTAAGACACTAAATTGTATTACTGTATTATTATTTAAGAAAAACTTTATTTTTTAATTTGCATTTTGTGTTATAATATACATCAGTTTGACCGGTCGTAATATGAAGCATTTTTTGGGAATTTCTGTAGGCTCCCCTAATAAAGCCACAAACATGGTTTGGTTTTCCTGAAGTGTACCAAACAATTTTTTTTTATAAAAAAAAAAAAAACAAAATGGCATCCCAATGGCAGCGGTAGGTAGACCGAAAGCACTTTTTTTTGGAGACTATAGTGCGGGCGGAGACATAAGTCACGAACACTAGCATCTAGGACAATGTTTCTTATATAGTCATTCCACTTAGTTTCTGGAAATTATTAAATCTTGGAGGGAATAGTATCAGTTTTCCACTAAATAATTTGCGTAATTATATGGTATTTTAAATTTATTATTATAACATTATTTTTAAAAACGTTTATATAAAATTCATTAGTGCTTTACTCTCCTGTTTTTATTATTTTTTCTGAAATCAATTTTTTTTTTAATTTCATATTCAAACAAAACTGGAATTTATTTTTCATTTGGTGATAGCACTGACAATATTGTCTGTTGGGATAGTGTATAAAGTAATTTCCAGTTCAAAAACTTAACTACAATTTTTTTTGTGGCAGAAGCCACATGAGTAAATATTTGTAAGAGAACTGAGAAGTGAAATAATTTTTTGATATTTGATGGGAACTACTTATAAACGCTGGAAGTGCAGTAACCGCGGTGCAAACTACAATACATAGATTTTCTTTTGAAATTGTTATACTATCGCAAACATTATTCAATGATCGTGGGAATTTGTAATATGCTTGAAAGATATGGGAACCGATTGCATTTCAATTAGGCGGTTTTGTGGGAGTAGTACCCGTTAAGATAAAACTATAAACAATATCGGCTTTAATAGCAACACCTGTTCATTCGTTTACTCTCTCTGGAGGTGTTTCCCATTCGGACTACATGTAGAAAATATTTATATTTTGTTTTCAAAAGTTCAGATTTTTGATAATGTACGGGAAGCTCGGATAGCATCGGACAGCGGATAGTAGCGGACAAGTAGTGTTCAAGTTTTGTTAGTTGGTAGCAGTGATTTTCATACAACTGTCATGTTTATTATCTAAGCCAGAACCAGAAGGGAGACGCTCACCATATTGAACCGAGCTGTTTATGCGTTGATAAGTTATAGAGAGTTGTTTATTTTTTGTGAGTTTTTTGCTGTACAAATATAACTTTGATTCTCAAATAAGTTTGAGATAATACTCAAGCTTGTCCTACCTAATTCTATTTTATTTGAACGCATTGAAAATGTTAAGTGCTTTTGTGCTTTAAAAGCATTTTACAAATTGCGCTTTTAAAAAAATTTAAGTTCATTTGAATTTGAACAAATTTACCTAAATCTACATGAAATCTAAGATTAAATTTGTGTAAACAATATTATTTCACTATATTATTGCACTATATTTTTTCATAAAATATTTCTACATACTTTCTGAATGCAACCTTTACAGCTGAAAATTGTTTATTCAGGAAACTGACGTTATAAGAAAGTATCTCTAAAAGCATATTATACCTTAATATACAATTGGTCTTTTATTTTAAAATTCATTCTATCGCATAGTTGCAAATGCACTTAAGGAGGATATTTTGAATATTCTAGTTTTTTTTATGTGAATTTTAAATGCATCCTGAAAATTCACTTTGTAGAGAGATCCTTTTACTATATTAACTTTCCTGTATGTTATCATTGAATTTTCCAGACGACTTATCCCAGTTTTGTAGATCACCGTGGTTGGTTGGTTAAGCTGGGTAGTGGGTACCTTTAATAGCAAAAAGAGCCTA
This sequence comes from Leptogaster cylindrica, assembly GCA_963082835.1. Classification (NCBI taxonomy): domain Eukaryota; kingdom Metazoa; phylum Arthropoda; class Insecta; order Diptera; family Asilidae; genus Leptogaster; species Leptogaster cylindrica. The sequence continues at coordinate 4,958,317 of OY720106.1, forward strand.
ATTAATTAACATCTCATGTAATTAGGTAATTTTACACCACAATTTCGTTCACATGCTCCCGTTCCCTGTCGAATATAGCGCCGAAGACTTTGTCGAGATTCACCCACACACTGGGACAATGGCCATTTGCTATCATGTTGACTACCCCTAGTGTCTGTAAATAATAGCAGTGGGGTCAGGGGAGCACACACGGGAATGTACCCAAGAAGATTCTCAGTTCACATGCTACTAGAAAATATACCACCAAGTGTTATTGCGGTCGGAGCGCCTTCGAGTCGTAAAGTCAGTGTAAATGCCTCTTTACTCACAGGATCAGGATACACTGTCATGGGAAAGCCGAGAATACTATATCTGTTCGCGTTTTTACTTTCATATCATAAAAACCTCATGGCATTAAGAAACCGCAACGGCATAAGTGGATTAAATGGAAATTCCTTTTAGACCTTAACAGAATCTTTTATTTAAACTTCTTAAAATGATCAATTCATCACAGGAAATCTGGGTAGTTTACTATCTACAATTATATTAAACATTGTCTAAATAAAATCTTAACCGAAAATTAAAACATGACTGAACATTTTGAATAGTAGTTTCGAAATTAGTGACTTTGAAATATTTTTAGTTCTAAATTTTCCCCGAATGCATTGAACTTTGAAAATCTTCGGTTGCCATATTGGATGCGCCATCTTGAATTTACTCATATTGATAATAGATCTGAAATTAGTGTCAACCAAATAATTTTACACTAATTGGGTTCCACATTTTGAATTTCCTAATTTGAATATAGATTTATAGGCTATCGCAATAGATTCGAAATAAGTGGCCTTAAAATTGCTTTAGTACTAAAAATTACTTATCCTTTTAATTTTGAAAAATTAACGTCGCCTCGCCATATTAAATCCGCCTTTTTGGATTTTGAAATTGCGAAGTTGAATTTGCAATCAGTATTTACGAAAATACCCAGTCACAAATTTTCATTGCAATCCGTTAAAGTTTTCTATATAATATGTATATACTATATAATATATATATATTCTATATATATATATATATATATATATATTTCAAAAAAGGACACATGCTTATAACAATGGTACTAATATTGTTAAAAACAAAAACAAAGTTCAAGATTCTTTTGAAGTGTTGGAATAGAAAATATTAGAAATTATGGCATATCAAAACTATGTCTATGTAATATGCTTATAATTAGTTACAATTGAAGATTTTTTTGAAAATAATTTTAACCTTCCGCACATTGAGCAGTGTTGTCAGGTGCAGACAAAGTTTGCAGTTTCATTCGAGTGTGAAGAGTTCAAAATGTAATAGATGCATTAAAAGTTACTATTTATGTAGATTGTAGACATATAACACTAAACTGAACTCTCATATTCCACTTCTGCCAAAAGTTTCTTCGGTAGCACTTAGATGCTTTCAAATGTGCAATTGTAAACATTTTCGAAATTTACCAAAAGTACCTAGTTTCATGAGCAAAGTTGTTTTAACATTTATAATTAGTATCAAAGCTGTAGGTTGTATTTAATCGAAGCAAATGTTGCAGATATTGCTATTCTGAGCAAATTAGACTACTATACAGAAAATCTGTTTGACTTCTCCATTACGAACGAGTTCATTTCATTTTGAAGACTACATCTAATTCTTGTTATTTCCGAATATGTCCCTCAAAATTCAACCCTTCAACTGGACCTTCTGAAATGGCGAAAGTAGTCTACAAACGAGTTTCCGTTTGCTTTCTAAACAAATAAAAAGTTAAAATTACAAAACCACTTCATAAGCTTCTTATTTGTATTGGAACTGATGTAAAGAGTTGTCTCAATCCATAGTTCGGATGATATTAAAAACTTCTCAGTCCATAACTTTTATCTACGGAAGTTCACTTGATGCGTACTGGGTGGAAAACAATGGCACTTTGGATGCTTGAATTGGCATATCCGGTTTACTTTCGACTAGTTGCAGAACGCGAAGCACTCTCAGTGTTCCGCTGAAGTTAAACATGTCCTCTGGCAGGAGAGTTTTTCATCATTTGCTTGGCAAACTAGTAAACTTTTTTATTTCACGAATGTTTGCCGGAAAACTTCAATTATCGTTTTCTAGAGTTTCGCTCAAACAGAGATTAATACGGTTTTCGCACTATTTTAATAGTCGTGCACCAATCAAAAGCAAGAGAGCTGCAGATGAACACTTTTAAATCCTGCACTTTCTAGATTGGAATGAGTAGATACGAGTATAGAAAAAAAAAATATTATTCGCAGTGCTTGCTTCCCCTTTCAACAATAAATCCATCTTAACGGCTTCATTGCCGTATATGTTTTACAAACACTCGGTTACTGGAACGATTTTTTTGTTTTTTGAGTTTTACAATAGTTTTATGTTATATGTTAGGAAATGCTCACAATTGCATCAACAATTTTCAAGATTTTTTTTGTTTATCTTGATAAAACAAATTGTAGAAGTAAAACCAATTACAAAACGTGTGTTCCAAATACCTAGGTACATAAATATTTTTTTTTTAATTTGATTTCCGCTGTTTTTTTTTTTTCAACATATGTACAGTTATCACCATTTTTTATTGCAGAAACCACTTTAAGCCATTAACAAACTAAGTAACTACTAAAATTATGTTCCACGGAATGTTGCGGTATAGTTAGAAATGAAACAAATAATGATTACAAGCAATTTTGACTTTCCTAGTTTCCTTCTGACAAATAATAATTATTAAATTTAATGGTGCAAGAAAATTTGTTGTTGAGAGTTAATGGAAACAGTCGACGGAGTTTTGTGAAATGGAAAACTAAGGCAAAAATATATTCGTATGTGAAAATATCATATAAAATTTGCTGTAGAGGAAAACAAATTTGTTTTAAAATGAAACAGAAACAAAATTGGAAAAATTTAAGTTTAATGAATACAATGGTCGAAATAACTTATTAAGATAAATACTTAAAATACGATTTTTAAATTATATCTAGTATAGTATTAGCAATTTTTACCACCCTCATAATTTGTTTGGCTGTTGACGTTTTCAATCTCCGTTATGAAAAATGGAGTAGGAAAAATAGTCCTGTCCGTAAAGCAGTTCATTGAAATGGTGCGAGAATCTGCTGAAAATATGGGAAATCAACAAAGGAGAAATGTTTTCTACAAATGGCTAACTTTCTACATAACACTAATCAAAAGCAAATTCGAAATGTCTTATTACCAACTCATGAACCTTAATTGAATTAATTACTCTACAAGAACAGTTGACATTAATTCACTAACTTTTTTAATGATAATAAATGGAAAACAAGTGAAAAAATTAAAACATATTGTGACCTCTTGATTACCCTAGATAAGAAATACACATTCCTTTCACCAAATTAATTGACGTGAATATTCAATTACTTAAGCGAAAATATTAATTTGCATGGCTAGTGTAACATCACGTGATGGCTTTGATCTTCGATTACGTTAAGGTGTGCGGTGTAAATTACCAGAGAAGGTATCAAATTATGCGAGGACAAACAATGGAGCCTCATGTGCTCTCCGATAGATAAAGCCACTGGTATTTACCAGTACACTAATTATTCTCCAATTCTGTTGTGTTAATGTAGAACAAAAGTAGGAGTAGCCAAGTGGTTGCGGCTACAGTTCAATTGCATATGCCCGGGGAAGAGTTCCGGTGGTGTCCTAATATCTATTGCGGCATATGGGCTTTGACCATAAACAACATGCCCAGTTTAATTAAAGTGAGAATGGTGAATAAACCAATGGAAATAAAAACTCTGCCACGATAGCACGGTTTTTATTTCTACCTGGTGTTCATATTTTAATTGCAATGAAACTTTACAGTACTTCGACTCTTCTTGCAGAGGGCACGGTTAGGGGTTAAACGGGTGGCTTTGAGAGAACATATATGGATGGGACTTTTATGGGTAGTTAATACATTATACGTTATGGGTAGGAAATTGTTCGGAAAAAACTAACGTTAGGGATTTTATCCGTCTTGTAATTTGGAGGGGTTTTTTTGAGAGTGATAACAAATGTGAATCATCATTAAAAGCTATAGACTATATAGTGCCTACTTGCCCCTTTATACGAAATTATTTGAAGAGATTTACGACAATTTGTTTTACGTTGAACAAATAATCAGTTATGTTATTAAATCATTAAAGTTTTATGCTTGTGGCTATTTTCATGGCGACGGTACAAAATTACGAAATGAAGACACTTAGTGCTTTTCTATATATACGCATTGTTTTTTTTAACCCTTTGAGTGCTGTGAGCAATATTTAGTGAGTTATTTAAGTGCTATAACTTGAAAAAGTCAATTCTACTGTGCACAACGATTATGTAAAAAAATGGATTTAATAAATAAGTAGAGTTAATGAAGGAGAATAGTACGTAAGCTTTTTGCAGAAGACAAAAAATTATAGACTTTTTTCTAAACCTCTGGAATTTATTTTTTTATTTTATTAATAAAGGAAATCTTACATATGTATATGTTCTATGGCAACACTAAGAAGGTGTTGCCCGATTTTGTTCCTCTACGAAATTGACCTTACCAATTTAACGAAACCAAATTTCAATCCTATAGGGGAATTTAATTTTGATATTTTGTGCCAAATAAAACCAAACAAAAATTTTTTTTTTTGACTTTTTCTTAATTCTGACGACTTTTTTGATCCCCTCTGAAGACAAAGAGAACTTGTTGATTGAAATCGGCGGTATTATGGCAGTTATAGTACAAAAAGCAACATAAGATCACGAGAGATTTGAAAATTTTAAAAAAAGTTGTTGACCATAACTCGAAAAAGAAATCGTTCACAAAAAAATAACGAGATATGTATATTTTCCTTCACATAGAATACTTGTACCAAATTTTAACGAAATCAGAGAGATGGACCGAAATCCTTTGGTTGAATTGACATACAGCATTTTTCGAATTGTCTGACTTACCTTCGGTATATGCATGTCGTATGTAGTATCATGTATAGGGTAGTAAGGATTACACAGCTTTTTTTTCTATTAAATGTTAATTTTCAAATAACACGAGGAAAACAAAGATATCATGAATTCAGCCGTTTAGTTTTTTTTTAGTTTTTCCGAAATATTGACTAAACCAAATGTATTTCAATAATATTTCTCTTTAAACATTTATTATATTTCGTACCTTCTCTAAAAGCACTTCTCACCACGTTCATCAAATCTCAATCACATGAAAATCTATTCCCACTCAATTTGCGTTTTCAACTCCTGATCAAAAATCACGTAGCACATCAAAATGGTCTTATTTGTTCCATTCCCGTATCGCATTATGATTTCCAGACGGGCCACAATTTTTCCGTAAAGAGTAATTTCCCTCCTGCAAGCTGAAACGTTTGCGAAATCTTTTATCTATTTCCTCGTACTTAAATTTATGCATTAGAAAAAAATCTTTAAATGTTTTTTGTCTTTTTCGTAAGCTGAGCTTCAACCATTGTTATGTGCGGGGGGCTTTGTTAAAATAGTCGCAGATTTTCCTTAACTTTCTTTATGTATCCTGGTCTTGAACAAAGTTTGCTATATTAAAAAACATAACTCAACTTCCATGGCGGAGTAAGTTTCAGTTATGGGAAGGAAATGACAAAGTTGAATGGCGAAAAGTAAGAATGTTGAAAAATCGACCAAATTTCCACTCGGGAGAAAAACTCCATGCCGCGTGGAAGGATGCCTCTTTCACACTGTTTTTTTTTTTCAGTTACTTCCATTTTGTGTAAAGTTTGCTGCTGCAGTGAATGTTGGAAACTTCGAAGACAGGCTTGAATATTTGTCTCAGCATTTTACAGGAATCTCAAGAAGTTTAACAATAAAATCGATTTTTAGGACGACGTCTTTGATGGTTTGCGCTTCCGTGGTGGTCTTTCGCAAATCTCAAAGTCATCTTCACATTTCCAATTCATTATGTAAGTATGTATCTCGAGAACTTGAAATGGAAGTAGTCCTTTTGTTAATGTTGCCTTTTTCTTATATTATATTTTCATATAAAGTCCATTTTATATATCACAATTATTGAAGCTCCATTAAAAAAAAAAAAAAATGGAAGCCATTTCAACATTTTCATTCGTATGACAATATGATGTGCATTTCATTTTATGAAAGTGCTACTGACGCGTTTAAGTGTCCTATTATACAATATTAACCATAAAACGGGAAATTTTTGGGAAGCATAGAAATTATACTCACGTGCATGTGGTCGCCATAAGACCCATACGTATAGTCTATTTCAACCTAGAAGACATTTAAAACAGGGAAATTCTTTTTCCGTCACATGCATTACAATCATTTAATGAACTTCAACTTTTACGGGTCTCGCTCCGGAAATCTGAATACCTTAAGAGAATCGCATATTTATGGACAACATAAAAGTTAGATCGTCACTTTGGACGAGGGTGTGTTCGCAACTGCCAGAAGCTGTTGGGGTGTTTGTCGACGAAGTACTGTTAACTTTCATTACAGCAGAAAAGGATCTAAGATATCTTCTGGGCCGTGCTCAATAAAATCGAATTATTGACGTCATAAACGGCATTTTGGAACGATCCAAGTTGAAATCGTAACATACCTATAAATAATACCCGTATATATAATTCAAAATGACGACATTTTAACCTCGTAAAATGCAGAAATGTGAATCAAAACTCAAGATGTAGGCCGTTAACTTTCATATTTTCCTTTTAATTTTATTATAAGCAATAAATACCACTAACTCAAACATGTGACATTCATCCTAAAAACGATGTCGAATTTCTTCTACTGAAACATAATATATGGCAAGGACACACATATATATGGCAAACCGCACAAATAGGTTGCCAACAGGATCAATGATTTATTGAATATTTCCGCTTCTCCAAACTGATGGCAGGTCCTTCCATGGCCACATGGGTATCCGAACGGGACTATAGCTGGGGATATTCTATCGTTTGCCCTTTGTGAACCGGAAAATTGTTGGCGTTCCTTTGTTCTGGAAGAAGTTTACACAAAGTATAAGGAGACACAGGAATGTGTGTCTGCTCCGCTTTGCAGAATCCTTCATTTGATATAGAATGTGAGGGTGGATTTTGAATAAAATTTGAATTTTGAACCAAGTCTATTGAGAAATTGTCTGTCATGTTTGACTTGAATTAAGAAATATTTTCTTCCGTGAAAGACAGGGTCAAAATATGCGTGCACATTTTCCAACCCCCACCGGTCGCTTTGAATTTACTTAAGACTGTCAACTATGTCGCATGGGAATGAATCTTGAAAGGGATATTCTAATATTGATACAGGCAAATTATGTCCTGATAGCGATTAAATTTAATTTTCTTTGGGTTGTCCCAGGGACATTATGTGAAGTATCCAGGGACTATTCTGATGGACTAAATTAGCACACGTTCTATCTTTTTCGCTTTTTGTATGTATATAATTTGAAAATTTCAATTTTCTTTTTTATATTTGATTTGTTTTAGAATTTCATTTTGCTTTAACATGATCTTAACATAATTAAAACTTAAGGCGATTTGAAATAAGAAAGGCCCTTTTTTAAATTAGAGACGGTAAATATTATATCAAAAATAATTTTGCATAATTTTGAATTTTATCCAGAATGTCCTTTACATATCATCATTTGGAGTAAGAGTAAAAGTATTTCTAATAAATTATAAGGACGCATATTTATTATATATTCATTAAAACATTTTCTACAGTTAATATTTATAAACATTGGTATTATATATGTCTTTAAGTCTTTTATATACTTATCGTTTTCAAGAATATAATGAAAAAACGGGGATTTTTTAAATATTAATAATAATATGCAACAAATACTTCATTAATCATTATTTTTATAAATTAGTCTTTATATAATTAATTATGTGCTTTTTTATAATTTAAGTTCATTTGTTATCAGGACTATTCACTGAACAAAACAATTTCAGTGGTCAATAATTGGCAGGGGGCAGCCGGGGCAAATTATCTGGGACCCGGGTCTTTAAATATATAAAGAGTATGTGAGCATGGAATATGAAAAAAAAGCATTTTTGAAATCCCAAATGCAATCTGTAAAAGGATCAAGTTGGCTGGGGGTCGAGAAGCCGGCCACTGGCCGTGTTAATGGATGCAATTGATACCACCGGCGTAACTAAAAATTGAGGTTGGGGGATGGTTTCGAAATATATATGTACAACGGGTACAGCAGGATATTTAAAAATTATTAATTTTGGGGCTCACTGTGGTCGGAAAAGCAGAAAGAGTTGGCCAAACAAGAAAAAATAAAAAAAAAATTCGGGAAGCAAATTACGGTGTTCTCCAAAGAACATAATATTCCGGCACCAAATGCCTAAAGGATTGGGGTCTGTTTTATCCATGTCGGTAGGCTTTGAGAGAGCTCGAAAGAGGGGCTTGCGCCATACTTGCAAAATTTTACTTTCGAGTATAAGTAGATACTATAAATTTTGTTTCAAGTGCGTGATTTCACCGATAACATATAGAGCGAGTTTGTCTAGATACGTTATACCATAGATATCAGAATTATCTGAGAGTTATTCTGATATCTATGGTTATACGTATGATAAAATTTTAATACAAGGTGTAACTATATTATTATTGCATGATGTTATATAATAGTGCCCTCAAAGTGACAACATCAGAAAAGTTTATCGAGCAAAAAATTCAATAGAAAAAAGGATTTAAATAAAGGCTTCTCGGTACTCCGTTACGATTTCTATCAATATGCAAAGATAACAAGGTACTGAATAAAATTTAAAAACTTCAGCTCCTACTTATGTTATATGGCTATTTACGTATAAAACTTTTTGAATTACAAAAGCATTTAAGGGTAACACTACTCTGGCCACCCCTATTTTTGACGATTTTTAGTAGGCACAGAATGAAATAAATAATATTAAATAATATTTATTAATTAAGATTTATAATACAAGCCTTGAAGCGTAAGTACAAATATTTTTTCTTTTCAAAATGGCGCCCGATCCTTGAAGGAGCGTCCTTTACGGCATCTACCTGACTACTGCTAGACACATATCTCCGCAAAATTTTGACCAATTCATTTAGACAGTAGCTCGAAAACAACATTTTATGTATAGTGTTAGCTTTTCAAAATTGTCCCTGTTTAGTAGATAACGGGACTTTAAAGTGCCAACTTTGTGCATTTTCCAAAAATCATTGCATTTGCAAATATCGTTGTATTTTAATGACTTATATATCATTTTAAAGATGAAAACTATTTACAAAAAATACTATGGAAGAAATAAATAAATATGTTTGATTATTTGACCCGCGATTTTGAAATTTTGAAATTCTGATAACGGATTCTTAACGGACCCCAAAAATCCCCGAATAAAAATTTCCCATCAACTTAAATATAAGTAACTTTTTGGGTTTTGGTCCAGTTTTTTCTGTTTTTCCGACAATTTCATTGTGTGGCCCAGAAAACAATTTATACTCAAATAATGAAATAAATAAGATAGGTAATAAATTATTCTATTTCGTTCGTCTGTTGGTTGTCACCAGCTTCTACTTATTATAGTATTTTGAATTTTGAAAGAGGTGGGGTTTGAGCCCTTAGATCTATATTCCATAGCCTTCCTTTGGCTATGCTCATTGCTATTTGCTCATAATTGAAATCAAAATAGATTATACACGCGTATACCTATTACCTCTATAATCAATATGTAGTGATTATTACATTATTCTGTTATCAAAAATATGTCATACTAATAATTTATCAAATCATCCATATTTAATATATTTCAGTGCAGTTTCTTCTTTGTTAACGGCAAGTTTATTATATTTTTTGGACTCGTAGGTCTCAATAATGGATAGATTAGATATAGTAAAGCAATGAAAAGTTTGTAACATCAGAAATCGACCCGAAGAGATTCACGAAGTCCTCTTGAGTATTGGCTTAAATTTAAACTAAGTTAAATTAAATTAAATTAATGTAAGTAAAACATCGAGGCGAGTCATATAATACAGTCATACAGTCAATTATCAACAAGCAAAATCACTTCAGAAATTGTTGTAAACTATGTATTCTCGTATATCATACGTAAACTTCCAATTACGATCATTACTTCTATTCTATTTATTTATTTTTTGCAACATGATTTGCTACATTTTGTCCCGGATCAGATCCCAATTGTTGAACACAAAACGTTGAAGGAGGAATTCAATTGACACCAGAAAATGCCTCATTACGAATGATGGAGACTAAGTACATTCCAGATAAGGGTATCAGATTGAGACAGGACCCGATGGAGTGATTGTACCTGTGCTATGTGTACATAAGGCCATTGCAAAATTGCTGTCACATGATTCCCAGTAAATTTGCACAATGGTGATGTAGAAAAGATCACCATGTTCATCCGGGGGTAGAGCTCGGGTAGAGGTTTGGAAGGTGCCAGCGTTTCAGGTGTTCTTTCTCTATCCCTTACCTTCTTAAATCATATCCTGTGCCAAGAACATATTTATTTCATTCAAGTGGTCTCCAGTGAATTTGTTATTGATTAGACTCAAGTAAAAAACTATAATGCATATATAGAATGCTCCTTGAAGTTGATAAAAATGGCGTAGATAAACGTTCTTCGGCGCTTTGTTGACATGGCCTGAAAAAGACGAATGCAACTCAGTGCTCCAACAATATACATGTTGTTTTTTTTCCTGGGGTCTACAAATATGGGAGCGCACCATATGAAATAATGTTATCCGATAAGGGCGTTCATATAAGCATATTGTGTGCGTGCTTGTTTACTTTAGGTGAACAATACAATTAAGATAATAGTGTTGTGCCAGGAAATATGTTCGGTCGCTCGATAAATTTACGTCAATTATAAGTCGTAATGTGTCGTTTGTTGTAGGTTCACTGTTTCAAGCAGCACCTTTGTCATGATTGAACATTTCTTTCCGGTAGATTTAAATAAATAAGCATAGTTAGCATTAATGAGGATAAGCACGAAATGCTATTGTATTATTTATATTGATTAATTAACCATGTTTTTTGCTCTGCGTGCAGATTACATAATATTTAATTCATAGAGTAATATATGAACGAATCAATTTAACCGTTTCATAAATGTTCAGTTTTTCAGAATAAGTGTTGTAAGCATTTACAAGAAAGAGAAAATAAAATCTTAATTGCGTCCACCATAAAAAAAAATAACAACAAATTGCCTCGGAAACGAATGATAATATTGAAAACGAGATTGAAAACATGAAATTGGTATATTGAAACTTATGAAATGCATTTTCAGTTAATTGAAATCGATTTTTCAACAGGAAATATTTTTAAATATTCAGTATTTTAAATATTCATATTTTGAATACATTTTTTATTCATGAAATAAAATATATGAACTTAATTTATTTGAAATTGATAAAATTTATCAAAAAATTTTATCATTTTGATTTTTTAACTTTTTGGGAAGCTTTTCATCTTGCCGATTTGTTGCATTTCTGAATGTTATGAATAATTGAAATATATATTAAATTTTTTGAAAATTGTCAGCAATATTCGTTCCTTGCAATTTTTGTTTTTTTTTTTTTTTGAATACATGAAACACATAAATTAGTATTCCTAATTGCCTGCAGAAATTCGGCAATTACTGTATAGTTTTTAAAAATGTCTCAATTTTCCTGTTGATGGAACACAGTTCTAAGGACTGTATTATAATTTGTACGAGAATGAGAATATTAACAAATGTTTTGTACACTTCCAGCTAAATATGATAATTTTCAGACAGTAATTCGAAAAGCAGCATAAAAGCATATCTCATGTATTTTGTATAGGTTTGTATTAGACATATTCAAATAAATTTGCTCATATCATATGCCGAACGCAAATCTGATGATGTTATTTAGGTCGGAGTAAATAAACATATTATGCATCATGATTTTGTGAAAGGTTTTGATCTGCTTAAATAATGCAAGGAGACTTTTCCCATTTCCAGTCGGGGAGAATTGTTTCATTTTATCAATGCTCTTCACTTTGGACAGTGAAATTCCATGCATAAATGCCGATATCGACCGTTATTACATTTAATCCAACAATACCGTTCCGTTGGTTTCCGTTTAATGTAGCTCCCCATGCAGAAGCTTCACAACGCTATGGAATCCCCAGCACAGCATGATGAATCAATCATTATGTCAATTCAGAGGTAAGACAACCCCTTCAGTTCATCAGTTGTCCAGCGTACGTAATTCGATCTCACGTAATTTCCTAAACCAAGTTTTAGTTGATAGTCCCAACAAATAACCCTACATCCCTTGCACCTATCATGGCTGCCCTTAATGCATAACCCGCCGCAGATGATGTGTATATTTACGAACCTCTTGTGAAAATTAACATTTTCAGGTGCACACATTTTGTGGAGCATTTCGAAATAGATGCTTCAATATTTTGTTTACTGGGAGAGCCATGGCCAATCCTTGACTAGTTTTGCTAATTCATCATCGATAGTGGTTCGGTGATGTCAGAAGCTGCGGTTCCCACGAGCACTCCTCAAACCCTAATAAATTACTATCTAGTATCTACTAATATGGGATCGAATATAAAATGGGTCACATTCTCAAAAAAGACTTTGAAAAATGTTTGTAATTTATTAGTGAAAGGACATCTGAAAATGTTATCGATGCTAAATTGACATATGGCAGCACTCCAAAATCGAGAATTGCTAAAATTAGTATTTTAAACTATTAATTTAAAGATGAAGAGTTGTTCTAAAATCATGTGAAGGGAGATACAGAGAAACACCTCTTAATGACTGGATTAATTTATTAAGTTTTGTCATTATTTATTTCTGTATAAGGTACTTGTGGCAAACAGCACCCAAAGTGTTATACCGTCCAACATTCCGAAATCACATATAATCTGGATTGATTTTCCAATATTTCATAGACCTAACTATACTCGTACATATGTAGAAGTAATTAACAAATATACCGAATTTCATGCATGCGAGTACCGAACTGATTCGCCTAGAATGTTAGCGGATGTTTATACGGAGTGCTAAATTGATAATGCCTTACCTCTTTCTCTTAGGCTTTTACGAATTTCATAAAAAGTGGCAACACAGTTCCTCATTTTCGGTTACATTTATCTTACTTGTTTCCTTTTATGTAGTTGTTTTTAATTTATATTACAAGTAAACTACTTAATTATATTGAATTAAAAACAAAAATATTTAAAGAATTTACCAAATTTATTGAGTAATAATATGATTTTACTTTCGGGGGTCCATTGGACTGTTTTTTAAAACTAGTTTTGAAATGCTTACTTATAACAAAAAATTCCATTAATTTAATTTTTCCTTTTTTATATTATAATAAAAACAAAGTTTATTATCAGCAAAAGCCTTCTCTTAAATATAGATATATTCATATTATTACATTAAAAAATACATCATTTTTATTTAAGGGTATTTTCCCGGTTTTCTGTTTTGGTCAATAATTTCCAATAATAAACCCTTCCCCAACATTTTAACAGTTTTCTTTTAGAAAAATGTATAATGAATTGAATTGTACCTATAGGTATTTTAAAAAACGAATAAAAAAATTAATTCGTCTGCCGCGCTTTTTCTCCGGAAACTCTGTAGATAAATCAATGAAATTTGGTGCAAAAATCGAGTGCTATCTGACAACGGTCCTCACAGTTCAAAGGTCCAATCGACAAATTTTGAAGACTGAAAATTGGGAAATAAAGCAAGTAAAAAATCATTCCGAAATGCTACAATTCTAGTAGAATATTTTTTTCTGCATGACTTTAGCACAATTAGTTTTTGAGTAATGAAATTTTGAATCTCGCATCTCGATCGAATATGTAGGGGAAACACAATTTTTTTTAAATGACAAGGATTTGTGAAAAAGTTTCAGTATTTTTATTTGATTTACCTGAAAGCAATATTTTAGTCTTGAAAATATGCTCTTAAAATTCTGTAATAAAATTTGCAATAGTTTTTGAGATAGAAACAAATTTATGTTACGTGCAAAATAAAACTTTCTAAACTTTAAAGTCATTTTTATGAAGTCCATGTTTTCATGACTAGTTGCCACGATTACGAGATTTCAGATTGTCCGATTTCAATGTTTTTTTTTAAAAAATACTCAGAATCGATGTAGCTTTCCTATGAACCAGGATTATTCGTCTGCTATAAAAAGTCGACTTTTAATAGCAATTTAAAGTTGAAAAAATATCGCGAAAACTAAAATTCTAAAAACGTTGCGCCAAATCGTAAGAGGATTTTTTATTTTTTAACTAAGCCTAGTTCATGCGAACCTACGAGGGAGCATATTTTAGTTAAAAAAAAAAGAACAGATATTACCTTTGATTTCAAATAACACATGCAGCCTGGAGTATGTCAATCGTGAAGACATGTTATTCTAGCAGATCCCTAACAAAAGAGTGATCATCCGTCATTTTTCTTTTCTTTAAATAATTTTTTTTTAAAGATTTCAACACTACTTAATTGTATTTTAAAATAAAAATAGTTTCTTCGAAATTCATTAAACCGTTTTTTTTAATTGAAAAAAAGGGTTGTGAAAGCGGGAAAGCCCCCTTTCAAGTATTAGCCGCAGGTACCTTATTATATACCTAAAAAAATGATAGGAATAGTTTTCAACATTTACTATGAGACTTATAGTACCTGATTAATTGTTCACATTAATTAAAAATTGACATTTGCAATTCAAAATGCGATCATATACATACATAATGAAGTGAACACAAAGTGCCCAAAGTTATTTTTTGCCCTGATATAACCTAACATAATTTTAACGAGGGAAATTAAATTAATGGGATTCTAGTAATCGTTTGTCAGAGGAAAATATACCTGGGCTTTTGTAAGGCAACAATTATCTTTGAGTAGATAACAAATTGTAAAGACCGTGCGAAATGAGGACTGCTCTATCTACTATGGAAAACGTGTAAAACAACAATCCATACTCGAGACATACAGAAATAAAAATGCAACAAGGACATGTGAAAGTCTGTAGGATGTATTAAAACTCCCTTCGTAATCTAATACATATAAAATTGTATTTACGAATTCCTGCGAGTATTTTCAAATAATTGCACAATTATTTTGAAATATTGGTTATGTATTGTGATATTGTAATTATTAAATTGCTTCTTTTTTTTGTAATAGGTGAAATTCAATACATTTTTTTTAAATTAAATAACTCATTACAATATAACCATGACTTTTCGAATATTGCTCTTTTTTCTAGTATCACAAATTTTTAAACGAGATTTTCAATTTTGAATTTATAGAAATTTCGTTTTATAATAATAAATTCAATTTTAATAATTAACTCAATAATTTGGTGCTAAACAAAATGAATTCGTGAATGCGAATTTCAATTAGTTTTCGCAATCTGATCAACTTAAAATATTTAATGCATTTTTCAATAAAAATGTAATTAAGTGATTTGAACTTGATGATATTTTTGATTAAATTGAAATATTTTGTTACATATAATTAATTAAGTTCATGAAATTAATTGAAGCATCAATATTTATTAACCTTCGTTTAATTAATTATTATCGAATATCTCAATAATATTAATATAAAATATTTAAAAATAAAAATTTTGGTATTTCGGAATTCCTCTGGAATTAATCCAGAATCCCTGACCAAACCGTTGCCGGGCACTGAAAGGGAATCAATTTTTCACAGCACTAACCATTATATCATCAGTAATACCGTTAAAAGCCTCAAAGAGCTTACATAAAAAACAAACTTTTCCCTATCCTGTTTTGTATCTGTAGTAAGACAACCTCCTTCAGTCTTATCAAATTTTCGCAAACATGACACGTTTAAGACTCTAAAGTGGCAAACACATGACTGAAGATGTCTGTTGCGGGAATGTAATCCTGTGATATTCATAACAGCATTTTTAGGACTATACCTTAAGTAAAAAAAAGTACTGTTCGAAAACAAAACAGAAATCACCCTTTGAATTATTAACAAGTCATTTTTATAATAAATGTTTTGGGGTGCTCGGCCTGAAGAAGTTTCGGATGGGACCTTAAAACATTTGGTGTTCTGTTCGCTTTTGTGCATGAAGTGAACACTTCCCACTCTGGGAGGTGAGTAAAATGATTGTTGATACACAAAATATTTTTACTAGGGAAAAGAATTTTTTCTACCATTATTTTTTCACAGTGAAATTCAGTCTTGCAGAAAACACGATAAGAGGAATGGTCTTGTATTAGCCTTAGCGAAGTAAGTCAAGTGGCGGCGAAAGTGCAAGAAGTTTTCTTTAAGTCTGAACTTAATCTCCGGAGGGTAAAGGAAGTTTCTAGTTCGTTAAAATAAAAATCGTGTTCTGGGCAATTATTAAGCATGAGGCAACTCTCCAGGACGGAAGAGGTTGGCTGAAAATAACCAGTTGCCTTTAGCTGAGGAAGAGCCAACCATTTATCTTGGCTCCGATATCAGAGGCAGCAACTATAAAAGGACGTCTGATAGTACGTTGCTAAGGATCGTGGAACCCATTCTGCAGGAATCATTCCTGAAGCTCTCGCACCCAATAAAGGTTATTTCCAATTCACAAATTTACAATTTAACTTCGTAAACCGCACACTCAACACCAGCTGTTACCCGAAATTGTCAATTTCCTTTTTTCCCTAGACCCATAGAACTTTTTTCGCTCCATCTGTTCAGAAAGCCGCCCCATAGTCGCCAGACTCATGCTCAATCCCCCTCCCCTCCACCCCCTTGGTTCCTCTCAACCGTACCCACTACCCAACGATTCTGGACCAAGTACCTGGGTGCAGCCATAGACTAGCACCACCCGCACCATTGCCTTGTTTATATGCAATCTTGTTATAGAAAAGGGTGAAACCATGTTGTTGCTGCTTTTAAACCAAATCACCCTCTAGGAAATTTTCCGCAGATTCAAGAAAGAATGATATCGGCATGAGTGCTTTTACGTCAATTTTTCCCCTTTAAAAGCCTTCGAGGTGATATAAAAGAAATGCTAATAACTTTAATGGACAAACTTAAAAATGAAAATGCGCCAAGATATACAGCAATTCAACCCCCTTTTTGGTGTGGTTTATGCAACAGGAAGAGTTTTTAATTAACACCGACGTCCACTCAATGTCTTGCAGTTTAACGCAAAGAGCTCAAACGGGGGAGAAATTAGAAAGTCATTAAGCAATTTGCAAATGGATTTTCCGGATGAGGGTTGCACATTGCACAATCAGCGTTTCAATTTTTCTAGATCACATTTTTGGCATATGTTAGGTTTTTGTGATGTCATTAATTAAGGTGCGAAAAAAAAATTTCTTTAGTTTATTAAATCGGAAACAACTAAACAAGTATTTTTATCCTACTTTACGTTAAATAAAAATCTAACTTGAATTTATCTCAGTAAATACAGGGTGGTCAGAAATAACTGTAAGTTAAGTATATTGCAATAAAAACCAAAATATGTGTATATTTTGTATTTTTAAATTAACGACATAAAACTTTTGAAATTTCTAAGGGTGTTCAAATCGCTCCCTTGTTTGTTTAATTGTGAGACTTAAACATTTAAAAAACGATTCGCAAGTGGCACGCATGACGACTATGACTTGTTCCATTTCATCCTAAATTTGTAGTAAACACGGCTTGAATCTATTCATTGTTATGTCCTGGACAGACGGGAGCACTTAATCGAATTAGTGACGTCATAATGACGTAGAACATGAAATTTCTTATAATATGAACTGGCTTTACAAGTCTACCTGCTACAACTCGATTAGATTTGATATACTGCTGCCAGCGCTATACATAGTAGTGAATATCTGTACTAAATAGTATATAGTAATCAACTATGAAATGTCATTGGGTTGTTTGCCATTTTTTTGGATAAAATTATGCTGTGGTGCTGAATGTTGTGGAAAATAGTAATAATCGTTTCCATAAAAACCTGCAGCATGGCACAAGTACATACATGGTTTTTCAAAACGTGTTCATTGTAACACTATTGACACACTACACAATCAATCTTGATTATCACCCGTTTTTCGTTAATTTTCCCTAACCAAGTTCTGAAACTCGGTTGTCGATAATTAATCGACTTTCTGGAACTCAGTTAGGGGATATAATCAAGTTTATCTTAACAGCTGATTGATGACATTTGCATTTTGACCATTATTTAAAATATTTTCAACCTTCAACTATTTTCACATTAAATTGCCATTTCAACAATTAAATACTGTTTTATCAGTAGAGAAGTCTGTCACCCTTGCGGGTTGTCTGATAACCGAGTTGCAGTAATCTAGATTAAGTTTTGCAGTTTGTCAAGGGTATAGCGGAATTTAAATGTCAAAATAATTGGTATGAGTGTGTTGCCAGATGTAGATATGTTAGACTAAAAATGCAAGTTAGGAAGTAACTTCTTTAATTTCAATAAAAATTTCAGTTAAAGATTCACTGACACCTATTTCTGGCCACCCGTAAATAATAATATTATTTTTCTGGTTTCCGTTTATATTTCCGTATTTGCATAGAAAATATTCAATTTTTTGTTACATGTTGAACACTTTTTATGTTCTCTATGCCTATAACTTTATAAGTCTATAAATCTAGTGTTTAAAAATTTCTTTTTTGTTAATCTGCCGCGGCCGGTAAAAATGTCGATATACCTTAATATACCTACAATACAAATTTTTACTTTACAAACTATCAAACGTCAAATCGTCCTGACTATTGACGCAGAATTTCAAAATTACAAAGACTGAGTTTTCCCTGGATTCTTGCAGTATAACCGTTACAATAGGATAATTAGAGTTGAATACACAAAAACTTCCTTCAATTTTTCCAGATTATTTTATTTGTTACGACATCAACATGAAAGCAAGAAAATGTGTATAATACAGGAGCTACTTCTGCTCATGTCGAGGATTGAGCTGAGTTCTGATGGATTCGAGCACCATGCACAAGACTGTAAGTCAACTGAACGAAATATCCTTTGTCTTTGGTGCGATGCACAGCGGAACACATACTGTAAAATACCTCCATACAACAACTAGTACGTGAGATGATATCCTTTACAATACAGTGCACCATCAGTGAACTGAACACAATCGAAATTAATATGCTCAACTTTTCATATAAAAAAAAGAGGGAAAAGAAAAAAATAGAGATCAGAAAATGTTTTATCATAAAACGTTGAACGAGAACTCTTTTCCTAGTAAGCTTTTTTGACAAGCCAACACTGATAAGTCTGTTAATAAAGTAAAATTAGTGATTAATTTTTAATTAGGGATTAAATCGTCCATTGTTGACCCTCGAAAGTTTGAACTCCACGCTGCTGTCGGGGATGTTTGATGAGATATAATGAACAGAAATTCAATTAGAAAATATTGTCTTTATGGTTAGTACTTTTATTGAAAAAAGTACTGCCACAGAGGTGCTCAATGAACACAGATCAATTTCGTTTCGAAACTTAAACAAAGAAACAGGATTAGTGCATTGTATCACTGCACTTCATTGCATTTGCACAATTCGCATTACTAACAGACAATTAAACCCTGTGGCAGAAATACGGCAGGGAGGAATTTATTTATTTACTTTTTTATTTTAAATTTCATTCCATATACAGCGGATTGTAAACTGTGGCACGCTCGCTTACGTTTTCCAATGATGAAACAAATTTTTCATCACGGAGAACAAATAATTCGTGCCAATGATTCTGATGCAGGAATTAGTATTTTGTATCCAAAGTGCATCTCAGTTGGGGAGGACTGAAGCAGTAAAAGCAAAACAATTATTATTTAAATTGAAAGATCTGATATTGAAAGAATGATTGCTAAGATAAACGGAACTAATTGATAATTACAAAAATATGAGCGAGAATATAAGTATGAAAGCTCTTATTTGGTAGACATTGATTGCAAGGATTATGAACCTTTGGAAATGTATTGTGTAATGTGTATGTCTAGTCACTAGTATCTAAAATATGCCCAGCTATAAAACGCTTCGTAAGTTTGTATTGTTAATGTTATACCCTAGCGCCTAGGCAAACGAAAGAACTTAATCGAGTTAATAACGTCACGTAATCTAGACTGGTTTGTCGTCTGCCACCGAACTGAATTGTTGACGTATCTGTTGACAATTGGTGAAAGAAAAGGAAAATGTGTTTATAGTTTATACTGACTTATCTACATATAATAATTAATACGCAGCTTATAAACTTAGTTTCATTGAACATTTTCAATTATGTTTAATACTTAAATTCTTAACCCCCTTTTGACGTAAATTGCATGCTGAAAAATTTACAGATGATATATATTTATACTTAACAAAGTTTAATATTCCATCTTTGGATTCATTAAACCATTTTGCAAAATTTCAAGAGCACTTCCACATTAGATTTTAAAACTTTATTTAACCATAATTATCTGTGCGAATTTATAACACTGAAGACAATAAAATCATCTTCCACTAATTGAAATTTTTCTTTTAAGTTTAAAACTCAATTAGTTTAATGTCTTTATCTCCTTAAATATTTGCAGCACTCAAAACATCACACCATCTCAACTCCAACAGGTTGATGATTTACAAAAGAGGTTTAATGGCACGTTATGCTAATTAAAATTATACTTGAAAAAAGAACCGAGAATCACTTAGATAAGATCAAATTTATTGAAGTACAGGACGCCACAAAAACAATGAGATAAATGTATATGTGGATGCAGCTTTCATAAGTCTTAATTGGACTAAAGAATTGCATTAAAGCTCTCGGCATTGAATACAACTCCATTACATGATGAAACTTGATGCGCTTGTGAAATAATTGCCAATTACCGGATATCCTTGCAAAGCCTAACGACCTCTTGGTACAGGATTCAGGTGGGAACGGGGTTGAAAGTCGACACGTGATAAATATTGTAGGGGGCTCGGTGTATGAAATTAAGGTAATTTCACTAAAAAAAAATTTTGTTACAATTTTATGGATGCTAAAATTTTATAAATTTTATGGAAAATTATATTTGTGTATTTGGTACAGTCAGTGAGTGTGAGGCTTGAGGAAGAGAGAACTTGGTTGGCCACGCGTATTCTTGGGTTATTAACACACTATGGAGTTGTTATTGCTTGAGAATACACGTAGTTGACAAGTGTTATACAACAAATCGGCTGCAAACTAACAATAACAGTGCTAAGTGTGGTCAGTTGTGACTGTGAAAGGACTTCAGTAGAAAAGTGTTCAAGTGAAAAAGAAAGTGTAATTTATTTACTAAGACAAATTTTTTTTATTCCGTAAGTATTACTGTATTACTAATAAATTTGTAATTTAACATATTTTTTTTAATCTCAAAGACGTGTATAATTCGGTTCCTTGACCTTTTCTTAATTAATGCATGCGCATTGCGCATCCTTACTTGTTTGCTCTGCTTTTATGGCTAAATGATCAACACGATTTCCATTGAATTTTGTATGTAATATCTAATATGTATTGAAATGTAACCCGTATTGTGGAGATGCTTGTAGGAAACTTTTTATATCAACAAATAAATGCTTAATTGCCAAATAGATTAAATCCATAAAAACAAAGTAGAGAAAAGGAATGAAAATATTGATGTTTTCAAAAAGTTTCTTTTAAATTCTAAATTCAAATAAAAATAGTAAAATGTAGACATAAGATATTCCTACATAGTACAGATAGTAAATAAATAGAAAAAAGATCAAATTTCATATTCACTTGTTTATGTAGGAATAATACTAAAAAAAAATTATTTTACTAAGGTATACAATAGTCTAAGTACATTTTTATTAAAGATTTTTCCAAAAATGAATACAGCATTTTTTTAGTAATTTCCTTTTGTGTATTGCAAACTTGTACGTAAATTATACTTAATTAGTTCAGGCCAATAAAATTATGAAATACCCGCAGCTTGTATAGAACGGTAAAGTTTTAATAAATGACAAACTTTTGTTAAGAAATTGTGTAAAAAACTAACCCCAGATTTATTACTGAAGGAATCAAAGCTCTCATCAACTTCTAAAGAGAAATAGGTACTCGAATGTTTTCTTGGAAGAACTTGAATCTTGAATCGTTGCAATATGTAGAATTGTGGAATCAGTACATTCTGTCCTTTGCTTTATCCGTTAGTATAATTATTAATTAATTGTTGCTTCGAACACAATGGGCTCCATTTTTTACGCGATTGCAGCAAAACCAAAAAAAAAGGGTAATGAATTTAGGAGTCTATCAGAGCTTGTACGTATGTACGTTCCGCCATAGCATCTAAACTACTCATCCGATTTTAATGAATGAGGTGTCAATCGATTCGTAATTTTTGTCTGGATGGTATAGGCTGTTGCAAACAACTTATTTATTTAATACTAGCCGATGTCTACCCGGTTTCACCAGGGGCGGTGAAAATCCAGTAGGTCGGGTTTCAATAATAGTTGGTTAATTTTTTCAATGGAGGGTAGTTTTGGAGGTTGAATTAGGATAAAGGTTGGTAGCTCTCATTGAGTTTGGTGCCCCGAAATAACTCATATCGAAATAACTCATATGGGAAAAACGAAATAACTCATATGAGAAAAATGTACTATATGACTTATTTCGTTTTAATCCGCAATAAGTCATATGACCATATGACTTATTTCGCTTTGAAACCGAAATAATTCATATATTCATTCATGTAATAATGTATATGCGTTCTTGTCGATATGTGAATAACTCCTATATGAGTTATTTCGGTTTCCTATACGAGTTATTTCGTGGTACCATTGAGTTTTTTTTCTAACCAAAACGGCGAAACACCAATTTTATTGAATTTTTTACTTAAAAAATGGCGGATTTTCAGTGAAACTTTCATCACCTATTTTACCCCATCAGTCATGGTGATTTTTTATTTATAAAACATGTTTCAACTGAGAACTTAAAAAGAAAAATGTAAACAAATTTTACCATGCGCATCATCATAATGGTATACTATAATTGTTTATCTGGGATAATAGTCAGTGGCGCATGGTGAAATAATTTATGTACACAAAATATATAGATAAATAAAAATCTAAGATTAGAACCTTTTCAAATAGAAAAACTTTTCACCCTAATTCTAACTATCGAAAGTCAGAACCGAACATCTAATGTGCATTCAAATTTCCCTGATAATTGCCCATTTCTCAGATAAATGCCCAGATGGGAAATTTAATAATTTGAAGAAATTTTGTACTGGAGCTATATATTAACAGGATTGTAGGCTGATAAAAAGTAGCGTTGAGATCAATTTGGCTGTATAAAAAATAATGTAGAAAATTTCATGAAAATCGATCCAGCCGTTTTGCAGTGATGCTCGGACAAACTAATTACCCATTACAGTTTTATTTATATAGATAAAACAGCACGATCACGGATGTATAAAATTTGTACTGTAATGGGAAATTTCAGGTAGTAACTTAACACAATTTTAGGAATCCCGAAGATTTTTCTTGTTTCATACTTTTGAGTTTGCAAATTGCCCGTAATCGGATTTTAGTTTTTTAAACGGATTTTTTTTTTTAACAGGTCTAATCCCATTACTTTACGGCATCTTTGCATTGTTCGGGAGTCTCGGCCGCTCTATTTGCTCTCATTTATTTTATTTGTCGGCTTTATGCCAAATTGGTGTTTTTTCGTTGAAAATTTTGAAATTCGTTAATGATTTTAATTGATAGGAAATACTTAATTAAGTTAGTATAATAATAATTAATGTGACACTCAGAGTATATACAATGTAAACAATAAGTACATATTATGTATTATGCATAATGCATATCCCTTTAAGTTTAGCGGTCCATAGACGACCGACTTGATTATCAACCTTGAACCTAGGCGCCAATTTGCCATGTTGGTCTTAATGCTGATCCTCCTTGAGACTGGGGTATAGGTTGACGATTGAAATATCTTGTTAGTTGTTGTATCAACGGTTGGAGATAAATTTAACTTATTGATTTTTGTGGAAGGGGCCATAGTGTTGACGACAATGTTGTGGTTGACAACTTAGTTTGCAAGGATATCATTTCAAATAAAGAATTTGTAGAGTGCACTTCGTAAAGTGCAGTAAATACAGAGAGCCTCGATAATGCGGATGCTATATACACCAGAAAATGACCAAAGGAAAAAAAGTTATTTGAAAAATTTTTTGGTGGTGGCTTGTGGGCGAGGATTGACATCCTTAATCCTTTTATCTTGCCTCCTAAGATCCTTCACACCATTTCTTGGTTATAGGGGAAGAACGCGTGATAGTTGCACTGTACACAACCGTGAAATTTCTGCAACGATCAGACAGGTGCGGATTGACTGTCCAGTGTTCACCAACAGCTCTGAAGTTTCCATGTTATTTGATTAAGTTTAAGGCACTATATGACCACAAATGAAAGTAGCAATTCTCTACTATATAATACCTATTTGTGAATTGAAATCGGGTTTGAACAATAATTGAACATAGCGCAGAACGTGTATTCGAATAAGTAACGCATTTGTTGTTTTATAAAAGTAGCCTTTTTATATTTTTATTTATTTATAAGTTTTTGAATAACTATCATCTTATGTTCTTCATATGTTCCAAATTTCAAAGCTATAGATCGATTGTGAGTAGGTACTGTAGATTCATGATGATCTCCAACATTCAGTCTGTGAATGAATCTCGTACTTTGGAAACTATTTGTATTTCATCTAGCTAGACATATGAAATTTAA
Organism: Leptogaster cylindrica; assembly: GCA_963082835.1. NCBI lineage: Eukaryota > Metazoa > Arthropoda > Insecta > Diptera > Asilidae > Leptogaster > Leptogaster cylindrica. The sequence goes on from OY720106.1 coordinate 4,983,030, forward strand.
AATGATGTTCCTTTTTGATAATCTCAATTACCCAGAATAAATTCTTTGCTATATATCTTGACTAGCCTGGGATATAGAAGAAATTTTATTAGTAGTCTGCACTCTGCGGTAATTTTTACTCCAAGTTATCTTTTGAAAAAGAAATTGATAACAAGCTCGCGCTTCGCGTCCATCGTGCTAATGCATGTAACGGAGTTTAAATGTCAAAATCATTCTTATGAACGTGTTGCCAAATATAGGCCCGATAATAAAAATGCAAGTTAGGAAGTAATTTATTTTAGTTAACGTTACTAAGATGGCAAAGAGAGAAAATTGTATTTGGTTTGGCAAAGACGTTTCATGTCAAAACATATAAAAATCCCACCTAAGGGGATGGGCATTTTTGTAGGAGAGCTGGTCCAAGAACCAAGGACGAGACATATGTCATTCGATAGCTCTTATAATGTACCCCAATAGCTTTTTTCATTATTTTTCCCGTGCTCACAAGCGAAATTCAGCATTTAGAACCGCTATAACTTTTTTCCCCCATTGAATTGAATGAGCCGCCATATTAACTATTGTAGTACATTATAAGAGCTATCGAATGAAATATAATATGTTTCGTCCTTGGTGGTATGTTGAACCGTTTTGTCCCATTGTCCTTTGTTTTGCATTTCTCAGGTAGGCCCACTATGTAGAATGTTTTATCTCAAAGACCAAGTCATAAAAACATTGTGCTATTAGAGTAATAGTTGGGCTTTTTGCAACACAGTGCAACTAAAAAAAAAATTCTAATTTCTAGTTTTTTCAGAATTTGTTTAGCCTGCTCAAAGCCGTACTAAATAATTGTTTTTAACCCTTCTCACCAGTCGCCATTTTTCCTCGCCACATATCTGAGCATATCCATAACTCTATTTTGAATTTATTGTGCATTTATTATACAAAATCTTTCAGATGTTCCCTATTCAAAATATAATATCTTTTAATTAGTAATTACATATATACATGAACGAAAACAAAGAAACCAACAACCCCAAAAACATTAGAACTAAATACAATGCGATGATGAGAAGTTCATATACCTATATAATGTATTAATCTTTCTTACCCCTAAGAAATGATAATCCATGAACAATAATAGAATTGTTAAAGAAACAATAAAGTACGTCAAACATGAGTTAAAACGGCTGAACGCCCTTAAAATAGGATTAAAATTTGTTACACAACAATATATATTATTTAAGCTTCTTAAGGGTTGTGATGTTATATGAAATAAAGGTTCAATATATTCCATTAGACAAATATCGTAGATACAAAACCGTAAATAATATCGACATATTCAAACACTGAACATAGTGTACTTACAATATTATGGAAATATTGAGAAATTCAATTTGAATATATTAAATTCCCGTAGCAACCGAAATGGTCCAGGAGTTACTTTGGGATCAGGAAAAGGACCCCGAACAACGGGAAGTTGGGGAGAATTTTCTTCTTTTTTTTCTGATTTTTTATGATTTCTTATTATTGACTTCTTATTATGTGATTGCTTCTGGAATGCTCTTCAATTGACTGAATTTTGATACATTGATAGAAGAGTATGCTCCACAAGAAGGTGGATATTAAAAATGCTCTCGAATCCTCGAAAGTAGGGATCTATTGAACCTCGTTTTTCCAATATCTACTATTGAATTTCCTACAAAATCAGTAGTACAGAAAATGTTCATACGTAAAATACTGACCCTTCACGGTATTATATTGAAGAGCGCTGAAAGAATTTTTCCAGTTTTTTATGAAATTCTGTGATAATCTAATGTGATCAACGGTCCTTCTGATAACAGATAGTGATATGTAAATACCTTCCCAGACATTTAATTACATGGAAAATTTTGCTTTTTGATTTTGACAATGTTGCGGAAATTGAATTTTTCTTTTAGCATTATGAGCTTCATTTTCACTTATTCTTATTGTATTATACTATTCTTTATTCAACCATCAAACGGAAATGGATTTTGAATTACATTATACCATTTCTTATGGCCCATCAATGGGGTGAAAGTTTCATTGAATTTTTATGGGGTAAATGTGAAACTAGATTCCTTCACATGACCAAATATTATTTGTTATGATTCCTTTGAGCGAAATTAATAGATTTTTTTATATGTTGGTTTCTTCTTGTATCACAGAAGTTGTTCCTGAATCAGGGGCATGCGGTTGTATTTCATTAGGTAGGTGCATTTTTATTTATTTATAATAATTTGGGTGATATTTTCTGAATTTTTTAACTGAGTTTTAATCGATCTAGAAACTTCAAAATCATTGAATATCCACATCAACAATTTTAGTGAATGTAAGAAATTTTTCGTTATGGTTAGAAAACGGGAAAGTACCCAAAAAATCAATTTCCCGAAAAGTATCCATGTGGCCATTATGTGGGCGGGCATGTGGACGCCATTAACAAAAAGCTTGTTGTCAGTTGTCAACAAACAACACTGAACCCTTTCTCTATATTGAACTTTGCAGTCAAGTTACTACTCTGTTAAAATAATTATGTAATATGTCTCAACAACCTAATTTATAAAAACTAATACAAAATAGGTACCTATATAATATATATATAGGAAACTGGTTACTGCATAGAACAAGTCATTATATATGTATTTTGAACAAGATTATAATTACGGAAATATTCTGTCATTAATTGTAATGTTACTTTTCTTCTTCTTAAGTTTAGGTTTTCACAAAATTAAGAAGTCGCCCACGTCATTATTGAACGAAAATTCACGCAATGCATTCGAGAAGAATCGAAAAAGATGGAAATCCGAATCCAAGTCAAAGAAATACAAAGAATAATGCCAAAAAAAAGACGGAAAACGTAGAAAGTGTCGAAAATGCTCGTTTTTGTCGACTTTACAGTGCATTTTAATTAGCTGAACATAACTAAAAGTCTATCAGCATAATAGCATAAATCATTTTAAATTTTCACGCAAAGTTTTCACTTAAATCAACTCGACAAATTAAGGGCCAACGTAATAAAAACCCGTTCTACGTTTTAAAATGTTCTATTTACTAATTTTATCAGATATTTTCATATGTATACTGAAAAATACTAAAATTATCGAATTCATTACTATGACAAAACAAGCAGATCTAAAACGCAAGACTGAAGCGATATTCAGGCCATTTATGTTTCGTATTGATGCTGGCTATGTTTGTTAACTGTTATTTAGCTAATTTTGATATATGATTTTTGCAATATTGCTTTACAAAATAATTTTAGAAATTCACTTTAAAAATAACTGAAATTCAATGTGATCCGATAATATATAATTGATTAGGATCAGTTTAAAAACTTATCTTGAGTGAAACGGGCTATTCCATGATAAAAATTCATACAATATTTGTTTGAATGCAATTTATTTCACGTACACATAGGGTAACATATAATTCTTTTGGCTAAACCATTCGCACTTATATCTATCACGTCAAATGAAGGAGTAATAAGAATTTAGATTATTTCATTTGCTAACCTCAAAACTAAAAAAAAAATTGAATATATAATAAAATAAAATAAACAAATAACTTAAAACTTGAGATATTACGTAGTAATCACAAGTCACAGAGTCCACTAGATGCGTGGCAATTCATTATATTTAACTATTTAAAAAGAAAAAATATATTCACAAAATCGACTTAGGAAACAATGCGCTTTAGATCGAGTAGGCTTCGATCATTGATCGGCAATTGATCGACTTCATTTCCGATGGCTAGATTCGAGGAAACCGTTTTGAAAACAAATTAAACACCGCCTTCCGGCCCTCCAGGATTTTGTTGTCTTGTTGAGCTGACGGTATCTCTCAAATTCAAATGGCTCCCCTCGCGTCTGCTTTGCTCGCTGACATCCTGCTTTTTTACACTAATACACAAATTGCTTTCCTCATAATTTCCTCTCTGGTCCAGATTGTTCGTGTCATCTCCATCAAGTTTTCCATCCCCACTTCTTGAGCTACCCTCAGCTGATATAATATCTCCAGCACCTTCTTTTATTATTCCTAGTGGAAATGTTCGACCTTTGTCACCGAAGAAATCCTTGTTTGATTTTGAAGCACCCGGGCTACTTCCTTCAGCACTGCAATGAATATCACCCGCATTTGTCTTCGACTTTTCTTGCACCATGTACCCGTGTTCCGCTATGGGGAAACCCATTGGGGTGTTTACCTCACCAACGGATGTGATGTCCTCGCGCTGTTGCTGCGGCTGTTGCTTGATTTGAAAACGAGATGCTTCCTCGTTTTGGAGCTTTTCCTTCACCATCTCGCGATTATTCACGGACGAGTCAATTTGTGTCTTCACTGCGGATCCAGTTATATTGCTTTCAGCGATTTCATTTCCGCTGTTTCCTTCATTTTGACTTTCCATTCTTTGATCTATTGAATTACCATCTCCTGAGGTCACTACATTTTGATTTCTATCACCTATGATTTCCGGAAAAACAGATAAGACATTTATATTACATCACCCATAAATAATTCACCTGTGCTTCTGTCCGATGTTGAGCCAATTTCATTGTGGTTAGATGCGGATGTAGATGTAATGACATAGTTACTGGGAGTAATTTGAATCGAATCTAAATTTATTCGCTGTAGGTTACGTATATTCACACGAACCGGAACTGGTGCCATCCAACCAAATCCGTATAGCAATCGTCGCATTGTATTCATAATTTCCCCTCGCCTATCGATTAAAGGACGTATTAAATCCCCAAAGGAGTAGTTCATGATTTGAACTCTCTGATTTTGGATATTCGCCAAATCGCGCAATGAGTCCGTCTGAACTCTGTTATTTGCACCTTGCTGATTCAGATTGTTGTGCTGTCGAGTAATTAAAAGCACTTGCTGCAATTGTGCTTGCTGAATAATTACAGGTAATTCATAGTGATGGAAAAAGTAGAACATTGAGTGCTGCAAATAGAAACAACGACGTTAAGTTACATTTATAGAATATATATGAAATAATTGATCGAAGAGAACTTTGAAATTAAAAGGATTAATTACCTATGTGAAGTTGGCCCCTCATTTTCAAAATTTCTAGTAGAGTTTTATTAGCCCCGCGTTCTAGGGTTCTCAATCGGTTTTAGAAATACTTCTGATGTTTTAAGCAAAAAAAAATGCAATTGAAAAATTGTGGGCCAACTTCACAAAATCGTCCACTTCAGCAAGCTAGAACTCTGTCACTTCAAAGAGTTCTATCGCTTTTCCTTATAACTCCAATCGATTTCAGGAAAAATGAAAGAGTGTTTAGCTCGCTAAAGTGGACGATTTTGTGAAGTTGGCCCACAATTTTTCAATTGCATTTTTGATTGCTTAAAACGCCAGAACTATTTCTAAAACCGATTCAGAACTCTAGAACTCTTTGGGGGGCCACTAGAATTCCAATGATTTTTTTTTAAATTTTGAAAATGAGGGGCCAACTTCACACAGGTGGAGTAATTTCGTATTCTCCTTATAACTATTTAGATGTTGAGGGGGTGTTACTTTTTGCTACTGTTGTAATAATTGCAGAATCTTGATAGTATTCCGTAAGCTTTGCTGATCTTTCTTAAAAAACGCGTTAATTCCTACCCATGTGACACTACTTTATTTTTAGCCATAAAATGAATAATATTAAACTAAAGAACATGCCCTATACTTCATTTCATAACAAGAATAGCTCAAAAAAATTGTTGGAATGAAGAGAAACTCACCTTAAATTTTAAAATTAATTTATAACAATTATTTCTGTTTACTATTGTAGTATTGAAAAATTTTTTAATAGAAGGTAATCTTATGTGAATCGAGGTTGAACTGTAGTAAGCTTAGAATTGAAATTGGTTTATATAATTTATAGCATTATACGAAGGACGGGAAAAATGGCTCTCAACTTTTCAATGTTTTGTGGCCATTCTGTATCATTCTGCCTTATTATAAAAATTTAATGCTGATTTTTCTGTTAATTTAATACTGCTTAATTATAATTTTGAAAACTGTAGAGTGTAGGTCATAAGGTTTACTTTTAGTTAAAGTTCAAAAAAGTTATGGAAACATTAAAAAAAAAGTTTTCAGCACAAATTTTTTGTTAAAACTTTTTTGCTTTTACGAAATGGCAGTACTTTTACTTTCCTTTCTATTGAGTGTTTATTAATTTTTGACTTACAAAACATATTTTGTTAAAACACATTTTATTTATTTATTTTTTGTTTTTGTAAATAGTGAAAAAAATCAATCCTGTAAAAAGTTTGCGTTCTGAATTATGAAATTGATAAAAAAGCGATAGAACGAAAATAATAAGAAAAGAGTTCCAACCAGATAAGTTGTTAAAACATACCTCCCAATTCCCCCCGTTTACCCTATCTATTTTAATTAGACAAAAAAGTTCTTTGCTACACGTATTTAAAATTCATATCCAATTTTTTCTCAGATTACTGCGGGATGAAATTGAATTAAGAGTATTTACCTTATTCTTTATTTTGTCTCTTTTATAATCACAAAACATTGTACCAAAATGGAATGAACAAGTTACAATCGCTTGACACAAAATACTATAGAACAAAACGTCCTTCAAATCTTATTCAAACCTGAGTCGTGTCTACTTTGAACGGATTTCAAATAAAATTTAAATGCTATTTACAAAATGCTTGCAATTAAATAATTGTGGAACTAGACTATAAGACTACACTGTTGTATTTCAATTGCAGAAGTTGAAATTTATAACCAATTGAAATATTCAAGAGAAAGATTTGTGTTCAGGACGATGTCACGTGGACGAATTGCTAGTTACAAGTCACGTGATTCTATAATTGAATTCACGTGATTCGAGTAAAACTGGCTTCCATTCCACTGACGCTCGGTTTGTGCAAATGCACAGGACCTGTCGTCAGAAATTTAATGCACAGCAAATTGTACAAATGAGAGAATTTATATATCTCATCATTTATGTAACTTTCAAATGAATATGGCAACGCTTGTGTGCGTTTAGTATTAAGAGGGATTTTAACGTGATCTTGCATAACAGCATCCATAAGTAATGATTGTATTTAATGCTAATAGGTTTTGATGCACTAGTAATGGGAATTAAAATGTAATTACCTGAATAAATAACCATGATGAAACCAGGGCCAACCCACTGTATTGTCCATTAAACCGATAATGGTAAGCGTAGAAGGAAAAGTGGTACAAGTAGAAGAATCTGAAAAAGAATTTAATAAATGGTCAAAATTGTTTTTATTATTGGTAGGAAATTATTAAATTAAGCTTATTATAGAATTAATTTCTGGATTGGTAAATGAAATGATTATATTATTGGTAAAGGAACCATGACATCTACTTAAATGTCCTAATTAATTTGTAGGGGAGAGTGTTGTACCTCGAGCCGAACAGCAGAGCTCTGCCATTTTTTGGCGAGCGACAAAACAGACCTGATATAGTTTTTCCCTTAGCCACCATGAGTTAGTGTAGATTGACTTCTATTTTGAAGTGAGTTTTATCCAGTCCAGTAAATTTTAATAGTTTAATTGTTTTTTTTGTCTTATTTCCTAATTAATTTGTGTAGAACATTAAGACATTCTATATCGAACTTTAAAATGTACTCTATGTTTGTTAACCTGCCTAACTAATCTCAAACACTTTTAGATGCTATGTTTTCATTTGTTGCAAGGTGTTTTACCTTGGGACTAAATTACGGTTGTACAATTAAGGTACAACACATAGATTTTTTCTAGAAAATACATTGAAAAGCTTTACTATATTGAATTGCTGAATTATTGTATGCTGGTGTATTTTTATAGAACTATAATAGAACTACTTTATACCTAAACAGAAAGAAGTAATATGTATGACTTTGCCCTCAACCTCAACTCAAGTTCCCTGTGAATTTCAGTGCATATGAATTAATCTTTTACTTAGTAACAAGGTACAACACTCTGCACCCCAAGGTACAACATGGTGTTGCATAACAGCATCCATAAGTAGTGATTTTACAACATGGTGTTGTACCTTGGAATACTCTGCAGGGGTGTACAAAATAATTTAATACTCCCTTATTAAATAACATATTTTCAACTGAAAAGTGTTGATAGATTCTTGAAATGAAAAGCTGTCAGATAATATTATTTATTAGTATTATAATCTATACCCAAGTAGAAATCAAAATATGTTTTAAAATTGTCCCAAGGAACAACGCTTTCGCCTAATTGTGTTTAGTAAGAATTCAGAATAATTTTGTTTTTGTGGAACGTGAAATCAAAATCCCTTAAAGTCATTCAAATGAATGAATCTGTTGGAATTTACTTTACATAATGCATCCTAGCCTGACCAGAATTCAGCAATTTTATTAATGACAATATAGTTCATTACGAACGTACCTTATTACAACATATTAGAGCGTTTAATCAGCGTTGAAACTTGAAATTTACTCATTGAATGTCTTATCACCAACATGAACGCAAGCCAACCCTTGTAAACATGCAACAGTTTGTTTGTTGGCCTTAAATGTTGATCCAGGCCAATAATTTTTCATTAGAGTCCCTCAAATAATTTAAATGCCATCACGAACCTGCCTTCTTGCCATTTGTAAAAATAAGCCAATGGCACCACCACCCATCTCCACCACAACCAACATCACAATCAACCATCCGGATACGTTCATTTCATGTAATTCCTGGGGTGTATAAACTTAATTAAGCTGCCCCAAGTGGGTCGCCTACATTTCTGTCTGCAAGCATATTAGGGGCGCACCCCGTGTGTTAACGAATTGAAATTGACTAAGTTGGAAATCGCTTTATTATCGAAGGTACAGACATTCAAGACACTATAATTCACACCGATATAGCCTCCAACTTTACCGTAATTAATTTTTTGAGCAAACACTCGTTAGAATTCTCATCCCGAATTCATTTCGAGTTCGAAAAATGATTAAGGGTTACCCGCACTTGATTCATCGAAATTGTGGGCAAGTTTATTTTAACCTTCCGTCCTCATGAAATGATAAAATTGAACGGAAATTGATAAGTGCATGTTACAAATCCTGTTATATGTCGAGAAGCCATTACTCCAATTACGTCTTACTTCCGACGGAATATGTTTAATGTGTATGTTATTAACGACTTATGAATGTACGTAAAATGCTTACGTAATGTAATGGTTGTTTTAGAATATTAAATTGTGAAGCCAATCGTTTAAGCAAGTTCTATTCTCTTCAACTAATTTTCTTAGAACGCTAGAATCTAGTGATAATATTTTTTCAAAATAAATATTTACGTAGTTCTATTTCTAATGTTGTTATTAATTTCCAAATTAAGCCACAATAAATATGTCTTTACTGTTTACCTAATTAAACTTATACAATAATGAACTACAGTAGAGCCCCGATTATATCAGCGAGTGCCGCACGATTTTTTAATTACGAACCTCAAGAAAACCAATGTAGATTTTGAATCAAAGTCAACAAGGAAAATACAATAACACAGGAAAATGCAGTGCGAAGAAAGAAAATTAAGTTATGCATTCTCTGATCATTGACCTTAGCGACAAGTTGAAATGTATATTTTTTGTTCGCACCTCATTATAATAATTAATTAATTAATTAGTCCTTTTTCGAGTTATCCGTGATGCTCTTGCTACCGAATACCGCGGATAATCGGGGTTCTGCTGTATTTATTTTTCAAGTGGTGTAGGTAACTCATTTTTTTGAATCGTTTATAAATGGAAAGTTGACATTAAATAATTTTTTATTACTTTCCAAATGGATTCAATATAAACGGGTCGTACTCAAATATTGTGGAATCATAGTGCTTCATGTTTATTTTTAACAAAACGAACCGAGATTTCTTTAACTCAGGAATTTCTAAAAGCTTGTATTTTATTGCAAATCGAATTATCAAAATTTTGAAGAATGTAGGAATACTAAATAAGACCCGTCTACTTTTGGAGAAAAAAAAATGGGTTAATGATAGTTTTGATAAGGGAAGTATGTCCTCTTTTACTATTATAACAAGAGTGCTAAAATGCAGTCAAATTCATCAAAAATGTTGAACTGGAAAATGTTATATTATTAGGTATATTATATTTTTAGATTAGATAATAAGTTTATGGTTTTAAAACAGATTTTGATCAATTTCCCTGCATTATTCAAAATATTTGAAATTATCAAAAATAAAACAAAATCTAATTTTTAAAGCAAAGCAAATCACGAATATTTTTCCGATTTTAACTATTTTTGAAAGTGGTATAAGTCGTGAAACGTCTAAGTCGATCTGTACCTAAAAAAAACATATATCTTGTTTAATACCAACATTTTCTGATAAGCCAAAATACCGTTTCAATAGTTACAATAATATTAAATATCACGAGAAACATTAAATATTCACGAAAATATTTATCAAACACAAAACCTTCAATATCTTAGTTCATGAATATATGGATTTATATCGTATATAGGTACCACTTTTACCCAAAATTCAATTCAATTATTTTTAACTTTTAATACGATTTTTTTTTGATCGTTCTAAAATGTGAATGCGATTATAGAAATGAAACATTGATTCATATCAATTTCTTCATACAAGAATCTTCCATACAAGAATCGTTATAGCTTCAAATTTTTGTTAATAAATTTGATGAGAAATTTGTCAAATCATTCTGAATTTGTTATTTACTACTTCCGAAGATGTGGGGCTATAAAATTATATACGTACGTCGTACTCGTATGTTTTTCGACTCAAGATTTGAAGTATTTCAGTTATAATAATCTCATAGCTTACATCGCTCACTGTACGATTTAATTTGTCAATTAGTTTGGTCAGTTCTTTCATGCGAAACAGATATTAACAATTCCTTCAGTTGTGTGGTCTAAGTGTTCTTCTTTTTTTTATAATTTCTTTTTTATTTGAATTCTATTTTTGAAACAAAATTTTATTTAAGAGCATTTCATTTCAAATATTTAATCAGCAAAAACAACGCCAAAACAATCATCTGAGTTTTATTTTTATGTCAGTTTGAAGTTTTGCAGGAGAAAACAACTTTTTAGAAAGGTTTTGAACGAGATTTCTATGAAATCTATCTATTCTATTTATTATTCAATACATACACAATTGAACAATACACTCATATTTGGTCCTTTGGAGGATTAAAAATGTAAATTCAAGTTCTGAAATTAGTAAAATTTAGCAACAGTTTCTTATAAAATTGAATAATTTCCATAGAAAAATTTTGATTGTCAGTTTAATTTGTTTTTGTTAAATAATATATTTTCATTTTTGATATGTACATTGTAGACACGTAAGTTTTTTTACCCGATTTGGAAATTACATGGACAGCAAATGAAAAAAACGGTGTAAAAGCTTTTTCAGTCGAGGGACTAAGCTCATTGACATGTTTGATATGAATTTTTCTTGTAGATTAAAAGAGAGAACGTAAAACTTTCCAATATGATTTCTTTGTCAATACCATTCAAAAAGAAATCTTCAAAACGAATAAATAAAGAAAACAAAACATTGAAATATACAGAACACAAATTAATAATATTGAAGTTTCCGTTTTTGTCGTCACATTGCAAATCCCTAACTAAAACTAAAGAAAACAATCGAAGTAGAACGCAATGGGGTGCAATTGGCTTGTCGATAGATCAGCATGTTCTAAAAGCACACTCTTGTTAAATCAGGACCAGAACAAGAAGGGTACAGAGTAAATACTTTCAGTTCCATTCGATTCACGTGAAATGAACAATTTCTTCGTAAAGGAAAAATGGTAAAGTAACAATAGAAAGATGAAAATTTTCCCTAGGTTAGATTAACTGTCTAATGCAGTTTTCCAGAGCGAACTGGACACTTGCTGTGCAAATCATGAGCACCCAGCAGTTCAGTTGGGTCAATTCCCTTTTCACGAACGTCACAGGAGATGCTTTGAAAAACAGATATATAGTATCCTGAATCCTGCATCCCCTTCGTAATAGTGGATTCAGGCAAATGCAAGGTCACATATTATTGAAGGGATTGCACATACTATATCTACGTGACTACGTCCTACATACATATATGATGTATCTAATTGATCAGCGCCCTAATTGCATTGAAATAAATACAATTATATTTAAATGGAACCGTCCGTCATTTCTAAACAGGCAGCGTAAATATTCTATTGCCCTTTTTGGATTAATAAAGTGCGACTGAATCAGTTCTGCGCATTAAAATTGTTATTATTTTAAATTTCATGGATTTGACATCCCGTTATTTGCGTTGATGTCTGCATTTTAATTTTTTGTTAGAAGAAACCACCAAAAGGGTTAATTAACGGGAGGAGATCTACTAATGGTGAAAATTTCACTTTCAATTTCCCCTTCTTTTTTTTTTTTTTTTAAGTAAAACGAGGTCCTGGAATTATTTTATTTATAGCAGTTGAAGCTTTAAATATCGGCAATAGCGTGTCAACTTCCCGTCACCATTCGCACGTACTTTGAAAAGTTATAAAACATAATTTACATTGATTTAAATGATTTATTTATTGAACTTCTCTATTGATTGCGTTTTAAGAAAATTGTAACGGTATTTCACTTTTACTTCAAAAACGGATCGTGACACTGCACCGTGACTTTGACTATAGTTTTCGAGAGTTAACTTTAAGTCCACTTTTCACGAAATCGTTTTTTATACCCTGGATGTAGAGTATATTAGTTTTGAGCAAACGTTTGCAACGGCAAGAAATAATCGTCACAGAAAAAAAGCATTATATACTATATTCATGATTGGGAAGTGAAAAGAAACCGTTTTATGCATGTCCGTGTGTCTGTTGTCTGTCCAGACGATAACTCGAGAACGCTTGTAGCCAGATAATTGAAATTTGGTACGATGATACTTCGTTAAAATGGTAAGGTCAAGTTCGAAAATGAGCAAAATCGGGGAACTCCTTCTTAGTGTTGCCATATAAGCCTGAAACGTTTTTATACAAAAAGGTTGATTTTGTTTACTGAATGCTTACATGTTGAATTTTTTTCGTTAAATATTGTTATAAATACGGATTATAATTAATTATTTGGCAGACATTTTTTTACACGGTCTTTTTTTAAACGATATTAATATTATAGAAATGGAAGAAATCTTCGGCAGTGGTAAAAGTGGTTGGATTTATGTAGGGTTTTTTGATTTAGAATGAATGAATGGGGATCTTTCCGGCGCGATGGACAACTAGCCTTAGTGACATAAGAAAATCCATGTCTAGATTTTTACATAGAATGAGTATATTTTTCAACATCTAGGGTATCACGTAATTGCAATCCTTACTATCCAATCCAATTGCTTCCTTACTAGTTTTAAAACGGCTCAAGTCAAACTAGATTTGACGATCCGAAAACGGGAAAACCCTAAAAAATCTCTCTTTCACGAAAAAAAGTTCAGCATTTTGTTAATTTTCTACATAAAAAAGAATTTCCGTCACACTATAACCAACCTGCAGGGATATTACAATACAATTAATGTCGAATTTGGTTTGCTTGATGAACAGCATCCTGTTTTCTGTTTGCATCCGACATTTTTAGGAGTTCATTTCACACAGAGCCAACAACCGCCATTTTGGATTTATAAGTATGATGTAACAAATAAGTATCATGAAAGCAAAGTGTTTTATTTAAAAAAAATTAAACTCCAATGTATTCTTTTGATATGTGAGAAATCCAAAAGCGGAACAAATTCTAAAATCAAACTGCAAATCAAAACCATTCCGATTTGATAAGTTTAATAAAAAAATAATTATTCAAAAATAATTGTAATAGGTAACTATTTTTGAAATATTGAGTTCCGATTCATAAAATATAATTAGAACGTTTGTAAAGGTGATGTCTGCAATTTTGTGAGAAACACATTATTGTTGTTCACATTTGAAAACACATTTGAATTAACATTGAAAACAAAGAAAAGAGGAATTAACTAATTATTACTTATTAGTGATGTTCTTATGTGGAAATCACTAATTAATTAACATGTCGATTTGTATTTCCGGCAACTATTTTAGCAATTTGCCTGGAACTCTTTCATGCAAAATCTCCCTCAGAAATGTAACAAATTTCAAAATGTTTCCAAATACATAATCAGATTATCATGCACCAAAAGTTATCTGATGGGATGATTATTTGCTTGAAATTCTGATTCAACCGTCAATGACATCACTTTGAACTGTATCTCCACAGACGACAATGAATACAAAATGTTAGGAGTAATTAGTAAAAGTCAGTTGCATTCTTGGAAGCTATTCGAGCTCGGAGCTATATTCACGTTATTGCACTGTCGATTACAGTCAATAATTAACAATTAAAGTGTCTTGTCTAAGGGAGAATACATGTCATGAACTATTATGTAAAAGGGGAAGTATAATTGTTTCAAGCCTTAGATGTAGAACAGCAGAACTTTGGTTTCAACACAGAAAGAATTTTACCTACGAAATTGTGTAAAAAATATTTTTTTTCCAATCGTAAAATAGGAAATCTGTTCCATATGTTCTTAAAACAGAAAATTTGCTTGAATCTTTATAATTTCAAATTGTGTAAAAAAGTGTATATAAAAATTGTTTGTAGGGGAGACTGGGGTAAGTGATATAAAGAAATACAAAGTTGATACAAAGGAAAATTAATTAATTTCTTCATAATTAGAGTTAATCATATGACCTACAAAACAAACATTAGTTCTAGCTCAATTTGCATTGCAGAAATTTTGTTTAAATAAATTAATGAAACTAAAATAAAATAATTAATTAAATGAAATTTCTTAAAATACATATTTACAGTGAAAATAATTGAAGCTAACGTTGGCGTCTTCATGTACTATTGAAATTCGCTCCATTATGGCGGATAAAAAAGTAATTGCACGTCAGTAGAACTTTTTAACAAGAGTAAATCGTTCGAAAGACCTTAAGCGAAACCCACACGGCCACACGTAATTCCAGTTAATTGCTTTGGTTGAAATCTGCCTTTCATTGCTTTCACGGAAAAGTTTATGAAACATCTCCAATGAATGGATGATGCGTGTCATTGCCATGGTTGCGGTCATTTCAAAAAGAACCACTGGATTTTAGATATGAGCATTGAGCAGATTGGTCTCTAGTTAGATATTTAAATACTTCCCACAATAAACCTATTCCTCTTTGACGTGGAATGGAATTATTTCAAAGAAGCACTTTGATGTTGACTATTTCAGCCAGTCAGAGGGTGGCGTTTGTGGGTTTTATGAGTAATTGAGCTAAATTTTCCCCTACGTAATTATGATCTTCTGTGTGATTTTTCAAACATCCTTATTTCATCCAACCGAATAAAATACACATTTATTCAAGAAGAAAAGAAAATGTTTGGATTCTTTAGTGCAAATGTATGTGCAAAAATATTTATTCGTAATTGGGACGCCCTCTAATGTTTAATGTTGTTGAGGATTTAGAACATAGAATCCCGAAACAATTTTGAATTTATTTTTCCATTCAAATCAAACATTGTATATATCTTCTGACATCGTTTCACACATACATATTTATTTATTTATTTTTATATTTTTTTGTCAACATACTTCTAAATCTTCTTATCATAAATTTAAGAAGGAATCTTTATGCTTGTGTTATCAAAGATCCCCATAGAATACCTCAGGATTCCCAGATTCGATTTTATCCATCTGAAAACTTCAACAATGAAGGAAGTGCAAATGCAGATGGATTCACAAGGATGAGATGATGCACAGGAAACCACGTATACATTTCTTAGTGACGAAGACTTTTGTTTGCACGCGTTTTTTATCCAATTTCACATGTTTTACATTGAGCGGTAAATTGATATAATAGTATTGTTGTTTAAAAAACCATTAAAAACAAGAAGCATTCATTTTTGAAGTATATTTATCTGATTATGCATATGTTTTTTATGTACCTGTGTTTGGGTAATGGAAGGATATTCTAAATAAATGTTATAACATTTTTAAAAGGACTATAATATCTACTGCATCCAATTTTACATTTACTCTGTATTCCGAAAACATTTATTTTAATGAACAAGAAAGTTCATTTTATGCTAAGAATACAATAATTTCAATATCCTTTCCTAATTTTCTTTTGCTGAATATTTTCGGTTTTTTTATAAAATGGCAAAGTTTTCAGAGAAACAACGTTTTTTAAATCGTATAAAAAACTGTGCAAAAACAGTTTTCCTAACCGGAAAAGAGACATTCGTTCTAAATTCTTGGATAGATAGCCACGTAAAAAGAGGACAATTTTTTGTATCTGCAAAATTTCAAGATCGTGTAAAAACAGTTCCGTTCTAATGAAATTATTAATATTGAAATACTATTTATAACAATATTCAGTAAGCTAAATCAATATTTTTACATAAAAATAATTCAACCAGGTTATAATATTATGGCAACACTAAGGAGTTGCCCGATCTTGCCCATCTTCGAACTTGACCTTAATACCATTTTACCGAAGTATTAATTTAGGTACCGAATTTCCTACAAGCGTTCTCGAGTTATCGACAGACAACAGTAACAGAAAACAGACAGACAGCCAACAGACACACACACACAACAGCCAGACAGATGGACATAAAAAAAATTGTTTCTTTTCAGTCCCTAATCATGAATATATATTTCTGTTTTTCTATCATGATTATTTCTTGGCGTTACAAAAGTTCCCTCAAAACTGACTTGAACCGCTTTGTTACAAGGTCAGATCTAATTTAAAATAAAGAGAATAGTAAATTTATTTTTCCACTTACACTACACACTGACTGAAATCAAAAAAACAAAATGGGGATTGTAACATAAAGAATTCAAATATTGACTTATTTTCGGCAAAAAGTGACTTACTCAACTTTGACTTTAACTGGACCATATGTTTGCCAACGGAGGAAAGAATATAAGTAGACATCGATATGAAAATGACAGCTGTTATGACGTCACTGCGGATAAACGTCAGTAGTTTCAAAAAGAAGTAAACAATTTACAAACAGTGCTAAACAGTTTAGAAAATGTTATCAAATTTAAGAACATTGCAAAATGATGCAATACAGTATAAAGAAGAAAACAGAAGTCCACTTTGCTCTCAGTTCTTTTTCTTTTGTTTTCGGAAAAACAAAATATCTTACTTTTCTATCAGTTATTTCTTGTTTTTTGTTCTTTTCTGTTGTGGTATAGTTTTTATAGACCATTGCACTGCATTTCACCATTTTGCAAAGTTCGTAAATTTGATAACACAAATAAATTCCTCACTTCTCCATTGTGAGTGTGTCGTCCAAACATGGCGAACTGTCATGTAATATCGATATCTCCTTATATTCTTTAC
Source organism: Leptogaster cylindrica (assembly GCA_963082835.1). NCBI lineage: Eukaryota > Metazoa > Arthropoda > Insecta > Diptera > Asilidae > Leptogaster > Leptogaster cylindrica. Next base: position 5,000,345 of record OY720106.1, read on the forward strand.
TCCGTTCCAAAATTTCCGGCAGGAGTGTACATACGAAAAGTACAAATGATAGAGAAATTCAAAAACCAAAAATCAACTTAAAATTGCTACCTAATAATAACAAGCGCGCAAATAAACCTCACTCTCACTATAATTACGCGATACAAAAAAAAAAAAAATAGAAATTTTTATTCCACTACAAAAACTAATCTTTCAGGGATATGGCGTCATCTTTTTCGCACAAAACGGTACTTATGAAGAGGGCGGCAGTTTCGATAAGATGAATAAAGATTAAAAATAATTCGTATTTTATGTAGAAAATTAGTAGAGTCAATTTTATTTGCAAATGATCAACTTCCGGTAACATTTCTCTAATAGAAAAATATTCAAAGTTTATACTCGTAAATGATAGAAAAATGTTTATAAATTTAACCTAATGTTTTTTAACGGTACACTGAAATCTCATTATTTATTGGATTCACTCCAAGATGTGAAAAATAACACTAATAACAGTATTGTAACAGTTCCTAGAAAACAGTTCGAGTTGTCGCTATGGTAAATATCAAATTGTGGACATTTTATTTACGCTGAAAACAAAATATATTGTTGTTAAATCAGTGCAAATGAAGATATTTATAATTCGTGCAAATTCATTGCTAATAAATAATGTCTACATTTAATAATTAATTAGATAGAGAACTTGTAAGGAGCGCTTTTCTTATGCTTCGTATACAAAAAAATAAGGAAAAACCTCATCATTGTTAAAACTAACGCATAAGAAGCTTTTAAATTTTTTTATTATTGTATCAACAGTCGGAACTCCTTACACAACTTAATACTTCAATTTAAGAGGAAAATATTTTCATCACTTAAGATTTTTCAGCTTAACTTTGATCTGCTCCAAGTGGACTGAAAGGAAACATTCTCAAGTATCGTTGCGCTCCTTTTCGAGTGCCACTTTTCAGTTATGAAATGAGTCTTTAATACGAGCAAAACCATGATGCAAAATGGTGCTTGCTTGTCTATTTATGGTAGTTTGCTTTATCGTACTTATTATTATTATTTTAAATTTTTCCTTACGAATCTACTGTTATTTTTCGTTTCAACTTCGACATTTCTCTTACCTGAGCCAATGTTTCTTTGTGATTGCTGTGTGACAACAAATAGCATCATATTGATCGGCAACCCAAACAATGAGAATTATATAAAATGCTGTTGTTGTGTCGTTGAAAAATTCCGACATTACAGCTTCCATACCTGTAATATGCAAAAAATAATACAATTAGAATGGCGGACTTATTTGATTTGGAAAAAGATCGCATAATATTTTGCAAATTGGCTTTCAGCAACTTATCATAGCTAAAATAGAAATTTGAATTGAAATATTTTATAATGGGCTGTTTTTTCATTGCGAAAATTAATAAGAATAATCTTTCTAAAGGTTTCACAATTTGTCATTTTAAAATTAAACCTTTTGTTATATGTTTCCCACACTGCTTTATTTTTAGCCGATTCGTGAATAGCAGCAAAGAGGCTTCATTACTCCTCCATAGAATCCATACATTTGGATGTACATTGTACTATTGTATAATATACTTGTTTTTATGAAACGTTGGAAATCTGCTTTAGAATACATAAATGTTTCTAACTGATTTAATTTTCCGAGAAATCTGATTTTTTGTATTAACAAAAGATATTCTACTGAGCTCAAAAAAACAGAAATCAATCAAAAGAGAAATTTTCAGGTGAAGACATTTTTTTTACAAAATCTATTTCGATGAGTTCAAATAAATTTTATTAAACGAAGTACTTTTATTCAAAATTTTAAAAAAAATCGCTTAAAAAATTCTGAACTTTCACTGAAAATTAATGAAAAAAAATTAACAGCAGTAATTAATAGAACAGTTTAAACTGGAAGTTTGTTGCAAATTTTTCTTAAACTTAATTTAAATAAAGTAAATTTAAAATAAACTCGTTTGCAATTGTACAATTACGAATCTCTCACCTGACATGCAAAAAAATTATAATAAAACAATTTCATCCATCCACTTTTATAATCTTCATCTGTCGAAAGCAATTTACACTTTCATAAATTTCCATTTAAGTCAACAAAACATTTTCTTCTTACTATAACAATTTTAGAGAACCGAACTTGAAATTTGTAGAAGGCGACTTTGTAAGATCGCAATTGTGTATTGAACGAATAATTATTTTTTTTTATCATATACCTTTATTGCTTTTTAACCATTTTTCTTCATAAAACGTGAGTTTAATGTTAATCTGTAAAGTTCACAGCATCTTCTCTGGCCTGTGTCGTGACGAGGGCTCAAAGAGTGCATTTAATTTAACTTTTTGTAGTAGCAAAATAGCATTTCTAGCAACTTAGTCACGCTTCGCTTAAGTAAGAGAGCTACAGGAAGTGACAAAATGTAAATGAAAGTGGAAATTAAAGGTGATGTTGTTGTCAATTTTTTTACGATATTTATGTGTTGAAAATATGTTGATAAAAGGGGCAGCAATCAAACTAATTTTAAACTTTTAATGCTAAGGAAAAAAGATGTTGAAAGATTTTTCCCAAGTCGTTATAATCTGAGAAGGCCTGGTTGCATCTTCTGTGACTTACAACATCCTTAAAACTGAGTGAAGTATAGTATAGGGTGCCCCATTAAGAGCGCGCACTTTGAAATTGGAAAAAACGCAGTTTTTATTTGAAAACTTCTGATGTTTTTATTTTATTTTATTATAGAGTGTGGAACACAATATCCGATAAATGGCAGCCTCATGACCGTTGGTCCTTTTGACGAAATTTTCGGTGAAATTCTGACATGGTCATGGCTCTATTTCATCAAATCTCATCCTTTATCTCAGGAATTGCTCTTGGGTTGTAAGCATACACCTTTTGTTTTAAACAAAAACCCAAAGAAAGAAATCCAACGGAGTCAAATCACATGATCTTGGAGGTCAACTCACATTTCCTCACAAATTGCGCCTTCAGCAATTCCATTGTTTCAACACAAGAAAAATGGCGCTGAATTCAAAGTGGGCGCTCTTATTGGGACACCCTGCCTATACTTTTGTTTAAAAGATTCAATAATGCATTTAAATATACGAAAATACGAATTTGTCGTTGGGGCTGAAATCATAAGTGAATTACACTGCAATTCGTATTAAGAAATTGCTTATCATTATAGAGGAACATTAATAGGCAGGAAGTTGATATCTAAGTTAGAAAATATCTATAAAAATGATTTATTCAAAGTGAATATAATTGTTTGCACTAATTTGAAAGCAAATCCTCTTTGATGTTTTTACCCGACTCCAGCACAAAAGGAGGCTTATGAATTTGGCATTCTATGTAAGTATTGATAGAATCGATGTCCATTGTCCATCAGTTCCCGTAGTTCCTAAACTACTCATCAGATTTGGACAAATAAGGTGCTCCGCACTACTAATACAGATGAACAGTAGTTTATGTGCGGTCCAATTGTGGCTTTATAGGTATATCTGCAGTTTCTGTTCTCTATTCAGTTTTTACCTGCTCTACTTAATACATTTGCTTTATTAGCCATTTTTCTTCTCACAGAATTAAAATTTTTCTTAAACTTCTACTTATTTAATATCAGACCTGAATATTTTTTTTGATATTTTATTTTGTGTTCATGTTTAATAATTTCATTAAATGAAATTTTGATCCAAATTTCATTTTTATTTACATGATTTGGATTAATATTATTGACTTGGTTTTCTTAACAATTAATTTCCTGGTTTATTTTCTAATAAAATCGATTTAAATGATCATTCAATTTGCTTGTTATGTCATAAAAATTTTTGCCACTTATGTATGTTATATTAGACATTAGAGTATCAACAGCAAGTATCATAATTAACGAATAATCTTATTGTGCAATATGGAAGAACACTCTTCAAATTATTCTGCATAATATGGGGCCCAATATCGTGCCTTGAGGGACTCCGTAGTCAATGCCGATCGGCTCCGATGTGGTTTATCACCAATTCTGACAACTTGAGATATATTACGAAGGTATGACCTAAACCATGAAATATTGTTTGCTCCAACACCATGATTTTCAAGTTTTTGTAGCAGTAAGTCGCGATCGATAGTCTGAAGTGCTCTCTGAAAATCTAAGAATTCAGCAATCATTCTTCACACTAGTGACTAGAGTAAGCGTTTCTTAATATGCCATTCCACTTAACTTCATTATATTAATCGTGGGTTTTTTTAGTATTCATAGACAGTAAATTCAACATAACAAATATTTATTACGTATAATGTACGGAATGTAGTTTTCCATTTCTAAGCAGATTTACAGATGTAGTGAAGAAGTATAAGGCATCCACAATTAAATTTGAAAGTAATTTGTTTTCTTATTTCGTTTTAGTCAAATGCACTGGGATTTGGGAATTTATGGATTGAAGTTGAACTTCAATGATCATAAATTAGGATTAAAATTATTGAATAAATTTCAAATTTAATATTCAGATGCAATTCAGTTTGAAGCTTCCAATCGACTTGTTTACAAATATGAAGTATAATGAATTGCCTAGCAAAACAATCATCCTTATTTCACGCGTGTTTGTTGAGTTCATTTGGTTCGGTATTGATTGATTGCTGACCACACATCACAAAACCTGTCCAGTGTTAATGAATTCACTTCAGCGGTGTTCGCTGGCACTTAATATGCATAAAATAATCAACTGTGATTGATCTACTGTTCGACTATGATTGAAAACCGACCAGAATGTTAATTAGCTTCGAAAATATTATTATAATGGTATGCTTAAAATTGCAACACATTGTGTTTCATGAACAAAATTATTTAATTAACTTGCATGTTTAATAACTTACAAGTTTAGGAAGTTATGATTTTTAATTAAAATTATAATTTGCAATTTTCATGATTCTATTATAATTTATTTCTATGCATGTACTATTTTTATACATAGCATAAAAAGTGGAATCATTTATTTTATATAAATGAATATATTGTATTGTACATAAAAATTCCATTTCCTTACAGATAATGTGTACACACACTGGATGTAAATTTTTGAAATCTTAATTTTATTTAGACCCATCTATATCCTTTAGTATAGCGTGCCCTTTTACAGACGCAAAGCATAAATCTACCAAAATAATTTAAAACAATTGTTACTAAAACAGTGGTGTACATGTTTTGCATCATTTCAACATGAAAGGGTTACTAATCAATACAAATACATGGATTCCTTTCAGAGTTTCTACGTTTTCATCAAAACGGATTTTGAAAGACTAAGTCAAAACATGGATTTGTGTCCCATTCACTGAGCGGGCGTACATTATGAATACATGATGAGCGCAAGGTATTTAGTAGGCAGGCCTGATTCCGTACGGATTTCAGTTGGACCCTTGTTAAATTTCATAATTGCATTGTTTGGACAATTAAGAGGAATAAAGGATTAAAGCTCCATGGTTCAAGCTGAAGGACTTAGTTTGAATAGACATTTACAAAACCCAAATTAGTTAGATATGAATGTAAGGTTCAGAATTTTCAAGAATGCGCATTTTGCTTAGTTTAATGAACAATTTATTGATGCCAGAAGAATACAAACAATGTAGCAACCTTTTATTTTCCCTTTTCTACTATAGTTAGAAAGATGGATGGCTAGAAAATATCGTTTATATTTTCGTTTCCGATTAGAAAATAATATGATACCTATCAATTTTTGATATTTTTCGTAATCAGTTTTTTTCGTCTATTTCACAAGCATCTATTTATCACATTTAAATATGAATAACATAATTATTAAAAAGCTTTAATGATTACTTTACACTATGTTATATTGCGGAACTAATATTCTTGTTATATAATTAAATCAAACAAAATATGAATTCCATAGCGAACGGAATATCACAGAATAAAGCTACGGAAAACAAATTGGCACTTATTTTATAAAGGTCACTGGGCACCTTACAATTAGTATGGAAACCATACCCACGACGAACACGAACGAAATATAGCAAAATGTGTTGAAATATGACTCTAATTTACTATGGTCTTAGTCGCATTATTGTGGGTAAGGAGAATCTTGTACAAATTAAAATAGTGTTTTTCGTAAGAAAATAGACCTTGACCAGATTTTGTAGCTTTCGTGTATGAAAACAATTTCTAAAAGCACTATTATTAATCTTAAAATGTTGTAGGGAAGATATATGATATAAAACATAAGTACCTACGTAATCCAATACTATTATTTATCGCAACTACAGAAGACCAAAGAAATTGTATGCACAGTGCAAAACGCTGTCATTTTTACAAGCTTTATGTATGTTTCATTGCATTATTATTAAAGATTTTATCCATTCCTTCTGTGATAACGGGATACAACTTTGATAGAATACATTGTAATTGATAACGAGCCTATTTGTAAAGTTTTAGGTCGATTGGATGACGGGAAATGTGTTAATTACCCGTCGAAAGGTTTTCCTTAAAACGGCACAAACACACAAATCCACAAACAAGGAAATTTTCGCAAAGTTAATATTAAAAAAATATAGGTAAACCCATTTTAATAGAATTTTCATTTGATTACTTTTAATTTCAAAAACTTCATATTCATTGTAATGCAGATAACATTAAAATAGTGCAATATAAAGTGCAACATAGACATTGAAATCACAGTTAATTGTAAGGACTAATATTTGTAACTATAGTAAGGAAGCAATTGGTCACACCAATTACGTGATACGTTAGATATAGAAAAGTATACTCATTCTATATAAAAATCTAGACTTACTAGAAGAAAGACATTTGAGGAAAAAAAATCCATTTCGGCAGGCCTACAGGCAGAGGTCGATTGCGTTTATTGGGCTATTTTATTTCAAAATCGAGAAACTAGTTATGGATTTATAAATTACTCGTTAAGAGCTTTCCAACGATACCCCACAAGACGTGGTTTAGAAAAATTAATTGGCAATATTTTTACATAAAAATAATTCAACCTTATAATATTATGGCAACACTAAGGAGTTGCCCGATTTTGCTCATCATCGAACTTGACATTGCAATTTTAATCAAATATTATTGTACCAAATTATAAGTCTCTAGCTACAAGCGTTCTAGAGTTATCGTCTGAACAGACAGACAGACAAACAGACGGACATACATAAAACGGTTTCTTTTCACTTCCCAATCATGAATATAGTATATAGTGCTTTTTTTTCTGTGACGATTATTTCTTGGCGTTGCAAACGTTCGCTCAAAACTAATATATACCCTACATCGAGGGTATAAAAATTAATTTCAATAAATTGTCATTCCCTAATAATTTATTAGGAGAAATATTTCAGCGCAACGAGTATGAATTGAAATCAATTTTAGGGTTAATTAAACGATGATATCTCGGGTGGACGGGGGCACACAATTTATATGTTTAAAATTAAGTTAATATAGACTTTCAATTGATGCTTATTTCAATAGTTTTTTATATTTACATTATCCGCGACTTTTCCTGGTAGGAATATGTTCGAATATAATACTAATATTACTGCGTAGAGATACTTCTAGTTCTAGACTGTAGAATCTACAGACTTACAATTAATGTAATTATATGTGTTTTATTCTGAAAATTGTTTAGGATATAAAATTATTTCTGTCCGCTACAGACATTTTATGGGCATTTTCCTTTGCCCAATGTCTTTTAGACCAAAGGAGTATTTCTATTAATTTGAGAAGCGTATTTTAAAAAATTCACATATACTAATTAATTATTTAAGAATTCCCGTGCTAAGAAGTATTTAGTTTTGGTCCTACACAGCAGAAATGAAACCGCTCTGAGCATCAGTGCATCACGTATGTGTTGATTTTCCTTTTTTTTTTACATTCATAATAACACAAGGATCCATTTCACAACAACTCAAAATATGTTATTTAAAAACACAAAATTTACGTTAATGAATTCAATGAAAGCACCGCAATCGCATTACGGGGGTTGAATGCTGTTCATTAAAATCAGTAAACAAATCGAAGCGAAAATAGTACTTACCGACCAGGGCTAAAATAACCGTCATCAACGGAGCAAAGGGGAATCGTGCTGACACATTGAATTCAAGCATTTGCAGTAAATCAACTGGAAATTAATTATTGACAATAAATAATCACGGAATGTGCTTAAAAACTCACCTATGAAAACAAATATTTGATGGTGAGAATAACGCAGAAGCATTGAAATGGATAGAGTCTGTGAATATAAATTGTATTCTTTTATTTATTAAATATTGAACTGCATTAAAAAAAAAAAAAACTAAATATTAAATATTATTGCATTGAAATTTCGATTGGAACATTATGTATTTCAAATAAAATGCGTAAATTCAACAAGAGAATTATAGGCTCTTTTGTTTCGTTATAAATAACCCGTTCGCTGTTCGAACTACATACTTCCTACATCACTTCGTTCCAAGGAAATTCGACTTATGTTAAAATCGACGTACATAAAAGATAGAATTTTCAGAAATTATAAAACAATGTGAAATATATATAAAAAAGTACATATGAAACATTTTTTCGGCTTGCATCCAAAATTTTGTTAGTAAAATTTTTTTGTGTTTTCAGTTGATCCATTAAAAAAATCATTAAATATAAACAAATGTTTCAAGATTTTTAGAATTTGCATAGGTCATCTTTTGAAAAAAAAAACAACGCAAGCCGAAGTGAAAAGCGACGTAAGTCGGAGAACAGTTTTAATTATGAAAAAACGTACTCGGAAGTGTGGAACAACATAACACGAAGATTGCCTGTATTTTAATTGTTGTGAATTTACTCGAGTTTAAGAGAATTATTCTAAGCTTCTTCTAACGCATTAAGCGTTTACTTACGAATAGAATCATAACGCATAAAGCCACCGGATATGAACTCCATGCTGCCCACCACATCGATACGAAACGATAATGCTCTCCGGTTACAACATTTCTGTTGGAAAATAAAATTTCGACATTATTTTTACTTTTTGTCATGAAGGAATAATGATCAACATAACAAAATTCAATTATTTTAATTAGTTAAATGAGATTTCAACAAATGATTTACCTAGTTTGTTTTTAGTTGTAAAAAATAATAAAACATTCGACGTTTAGAAGACTTCTGGAGTCGTAATGAGAGTAATTTTTAAACAACAAAGTTATTGTATACATTAATAAAACAATAACCAAATTACATGCTATAATTACCGTGACAATGATGTTGTTAGAATGAAATAAAACAGAATGGCAATTACCTCAAGTAACCTTTGTTATCCTCTTGTTCGGCAATGACTCTTACAGACGCCATTAACAGATCATCGTACCTGATAAAAAATATATATAACAATAATTTAATCATCATTTTTAACACATAAACAAAGTATTTACCCCAACACCTCTCTTAGTAAGTATCTGCTTAACGAGTCCCCAAAACATTTATCCTTTTGTGGATTAAGAGTCACTAACCGAACAGGTATGCTTAATTTTTGTCTGGTGGCAGCCGACAACCTTAAGTGGCCATACTCAAGTGAATATTCCACAATATATTGCTCCTCTGGATAGAATAATTTCATATCTTTGAAAGCAAACGAAAATGCAAATTTCAGACCATCAAAGAAAACTTTATCCGATCGACTTGATTCATCCTTTGCTGAATATTTTTCCGTGGTTGCTTTCGGTTGGCTCGATAAAAATGTTTCATTTCTATACGAAAATATTGTAGGGCCCAGTTTTGAGTGACAAACAGCATTTTCATTTATGCTGGATGGTAACGGTGAAAACAAATTTTTTTGGTTTTTGTTGCCGTTTCCTTTTCGTTCTCGTATGGTGTTTGGAAGTCTACAAAAACAGAAACATTAAACAATATTTAATTATATTTATTTTATATTAATGGAGCATGTTAGTGCAAAGTGGCTTCAAGAAATCTTTGACCACAGCGAAAGTAGAACAATTATTCGTTGACACGAAACAATACAATTAATTTAATGTAAATATTCAGTTTCTGAAGTTTATTCGAGACGAGTACAGTTAACTTGACTTTAAAATAATGGCCCGAAAATGTGTGTGTAATTAACAGTCGCGACACATCTTCGAATAGAAATTCAAATGATTTTTTAAAAAAATCTACAATGAAATCGGCGCTCATTACAAAAAGTCCATCCGCTTCAGAGAAACGGCATTCAACACGACCTTGAACACGCCGTTGCCACTACAAACCGAAATTTTTACGTAGCACTATTCGATGACTAACTGTTCAGCACCCGGAAGAAACACGGAAGCTTAATTTAGTAAAAGAAGGACCTTCAACGTGTTGGACCTTATTTAAATTTATTTATTATGTTTGAATATTGCTGCTCCGAGTCTTGCGTGACACCATGATCGTCAAAACTATTCCTCAAACTTACTCAGATTTTTTTCCAGTAAAAGATTCCTCTGGCACCCGATAACCATCCTTTCCGACTGCTTCGTGGCCTCGCTGTCCAATCTGCAGTATTTCCACCCTGGAATATCAGTAATTATTCTGGTCTCAATAAGGAACTGCAATAGAAGAGCAACCTGAGAACTCCGTCCCTCGGCCAATCTGCCTTCACGTGATCCAGACACGTTGCAGGAGTTTTCAAAAATGTGACATGAATGTAAACTAATGTGAAGAAGGCCAACAGAGCCTTGAGCAGGATGAATAGTTCTATCGCCCTTCGGGCCGATCTGAAATTTAATTAGGATTAGTGGTAGTCCTCGTTCGATACAAATCTCATTTACTTGGGAAATATCTGGGCATATGCCAGAGCCGTCTTGAAGAACAACGCATGGAAAAGTCTGTCTCGGACGTTGGTCAAGGGGTTCTGAGAATAAATGGGATTAAATGAAACTGTGGAATTTTTCCAGGGGTATACAAACCTGGCCAGGTCTATTCCTGTTTACATTGTTGTTATTGTTGTTATTAACTGGCGGAGAAACAATTACTTCGGGATTATTTTCATTTCTTAAAGGCAGCACGTTCGCGGCGTCCGTCATCTTACATTCCCTGCTCTCACAATTCAGGGTATCAAAACAAAAACAATTTAGATCACTTTCTCAATTTTTTAATGTTGATTTCAAGCAGCGATATCTTGGCATTTTGGAACCTTTCAAGGCGTAGAAGTTTTTGTTGACAGCCTTGACCTGTGTGTCGTCAAAAGTCGGCTTTTTAATTGGCACGATAGTAAAAAAATTCGTGACGTTTGAAATCACTTAACATTCGAAAATTTCAAAATATTTTCGTGACAGCAGCAACAAAACTCCAACTCATCGCGACGGAATAATTTTAATTCGTTAATCGGCCCTGTTTCCCTTGCCGCGATAATTTTTCGCACCGCACACAAAATACGTACCTACACTGTCTTGCACTAAAAATTTTACAGCAGGCCCCCAAATTGCTCCCAAAAATTTTTTAAAATGAATCTACTTTTTTGGGAAAATTATTTATCTGACATTTGGCAATTTGGACATTAAAATGTCCTCCAAATCTAGTACTGAAAAACTACTACTGAAGTCAGAGCCGGATGACGTTCCTCGTTCCGAAGGGATTTTTGCCGTTTACTTTGCATGTCGTTCAGTGTTGGGAGATCTTTCAGAAGTTCCCTTTTCTAGAACATCCTTTCAATTTTTCAACGAGTTTTTTCAATAATTAAGCAATTTTTAGTACAAAGCTACTCAAATTTGGTGTTGATTATTATTATTAGTGTAAATGTCTGAATACGCAGGCACAGTGCACAGAGAGTAGAAATGTATGACTCTTTTCAGTTAATATTCACCCACGAGCCGTAAAAGCTGAACGAAATTGATTAAAACTAAAAACAGGTAATTTGGTGGGTTCTTAGAAAATAACCCTAAACTATTTCTTAAAAATAAAAATTGTTATCTCGAAACGTTTTGTTTAATTTAAAAAAAAAAAAAATAACAGAAACTGATAATATGAAAATTTAATTAATTAGAGTGGTTTATAAGCTTAACGATAATTACGGCTAAAATTGTATGTGAAGCAGAATCAAAGATCCACACCATTTAGAACAATAGTGGAAAGCGCCTCTAGGTGCCGAACTGTAAGCTCAAACTGAACGACAAGTCTCAAAGAGAAATTTCCCTGGTTTCCCTTTTTTCTTCTGAATTCCCCTGGAAAAAAAGATTTTATCGAAAAACAAAACGGAAAAATAAGTCCCGTTTGCCTACACCGATTTTGCTAACCATTGCCGGTGACTCAAGATGTAAATGGCTGATAATTGACTGATAGGCGTTGATGGATGCGAATGACAAATATGACTAATCGGCAGAATGACACCATAGTGTAAACCTCCATTTTGTCTGCTGTCAATCGGTTGCCAATCAGCTGAGATATTGAATGACACCTTGTTTTGGCAGTTTTATGTGACTGACAGCGAGTAATAGTAAATTAACTTAACCATTTCTTTTTGTGATTAATTTGAGAGTTATTTGGTGTTCTTGTCATTTGTGCCATCGATTGCATCAAGATTTATATTCTGTTGCAATGCACAAATCTCCAAAATTGTTTGTGGACGGAGAAAATAGTGACTCGACACGCGTAAGTAAACGTTGTCGATCACAATCTCGCCCTTGGCCGAATGAACTGACGAAAAAACTGATTAAAGCTGTAGAAGAACATGAAGAGCTTTGGAATCCGTTCCAGGATTCATACAAAAACTTTAAGGCGACTCGTCTTACATGGAACGATATTTCCAAAAAACTGGGCCGAAGCAGCGAAGACTGCACGAACAAATGGGGTGCCTTACGCAGCAATTTTAAGGTTAGAATGAAATTTTTTATGCATGTTTAATACTTCAAAATTGATTTTTACAAAACAGTCGCGATTTGTGAACAAGATAACGAGCGAAGAAAGTGGCGGTGTCGAGAAGGAATTGCCGGAGCCATACTGTCGTATGAAATTTTTGGTCGGGGTGTTTTCCAACAAACCTCAACTGCGCGTGACAAAGACGGTGAGTATTTTTTAATAATTACCAGCAGCAATGGGGGCGTCTTGCATCTCTACATTTTCGGTGCTAGCAAACTAGTCAAGGAAATCGTGGCATACATTTTGGACATTATAGCTTCACCCTCAGCACAATATTAATATTATAACTGTAACAAACTTTTGCAATGTCAAAAAATAATGGTGATAGAAAAAAAGAATTCATGATTGGGAAGTAAAAATAAACCGTTTTATGGACACCCGTCTGTCTGACCAGACGATAACTCTAAAACGCTAGCCGGTGGAAGCTTGAAATTTGGTGAAGCTTGAAATTTTGATTTAACTTTATTGTTATAATTACGTATTACAATTCATTATTTCCACAGAACTTTTGAAATTTTAAAGTTACTAAAAACTTTGCATTTTACATGCCATTTCTTGTAGATGTAGATTCTGGACCATGTGGTCAATTTTGTACAATGTACATATATTATAAGACGTGCTGAACATCTTTAGTTTTAATCTTGTTGCCTTTCATAAGCCGTTAGACGACGCGTTCGTCTAACAAAGCTCATTATATTATGCACGGGAATTTTCGGTAACTCTTCAGAAGTTACGCAAGTTATGGCCCTCATACTGAAATAAAGGAGACTTATGCTTATGAAGTGTAGCTTCATCCTCTAATTCGCAGTTGTATAGCGGTGACGTGAGCTAACTATATGGGTAGTTTGTGGAGATGACTGTAGAGCGTGAGCCTGCAGTGTCGTCTTAGAACACTGATTACGAGCCTAATCCCACATCTAATATAACCCAATAGCCATTAGCTCAGGCAAATTTCATAAAGATTTTCAACTCTCTATACAGTCGTGCATTGCCTCCCATCTTATGTTTTCCTCTTTTATAGCCCACTCTTTAAATACACGATTTGAAAAGGATGGTGTCAAACCTATGTAAGGCTCAGGGTCTACGGTCTACAAATGGTGTACTTGAGCCCTACCTGGCTAAGCCTTCCGCAATACCGTTGTCTTCGATGTTACTGTAGCCCAGGGACCCAGATGATAGTTACTTTATTGAGATTAGCGCCCTGAAAGCGATCTTGTAGTAGATTTCTTAGCAAACGCTGCTGCTGTGTTACACTCGTACCGCTCTACATCTAGGGTATTTCATGATTCGCCTAAACCAATTATAATTTCCGTACTACTTTGTGGTTAAAATACAATGAAGCTCTGTTTATCGGCTTTCTGATTGAACCGTGTTGCCTGTCCAATGCGCCGCAGGAATGCGGAACTTCTATCAATCCTCAAACATCTTGGTAATCGCTATCCATTAATTTTCACAGGATGGAAACTGGAATGAATATAATACAATAATGTAATGTTCATTTAATGTTTGCAGGGCATACTTGAATCGGAAGACAACACTTACACTTCCGACAGCCAATCGTTTGTGCTAAACAAGGAAGACACCATCGATGCTATCAGCACAGATTTGCATTATACGCCAACGCCAGGACCGGCTCCACCAACTAAACGGCGGCGTATGACTGTGAAGAACAGCTCACCAACGTCATTGTCCACACCATTGCAGCGAGATGACTTGCTCGGATTAGCATTTGAGCGCATAGCTCAGCAGGACGAATGGGACAAAACTGCTCTGAATTTAGCCGAGCATATGCGGAATACAGTGCGCGAATTCCCATTATTAGCCGATGAATTCAGGATGAAGCTTCTTGAGGCCGCTTTAGATGTGCAGAAGGCACGTTCGTCCATGCGCGCGCAGGAGAGCCAGAGCCCATTCAAGAGCGAAAATTTGTATGAATAAAGTAATTATCTTAAAATAATCGCCTTTCAATACATTTTACAATTTCGTCGCATGTTTCTTCAATGATATTTTACCCGACTACTATAGACATTTTACTCACATCTGGGTTACAAAACGATTTGAGCATTTGCCATACACGGTCAAATGCTTTCTCAAATTTTACAACCCTCTGGATCTTTACAACCGTGCATCTCTCATAAAACTAGCCCAGCCCCTAGATTCTAGAATACCAACCAATTTAGATATTTCTCAATTTTTTCCTCAAATTCGTAAGTGGTTTGGAAACAGCGCTATAGATGGTCAAATCTGTGCTTTTGCAAACGAGATTTCGGTAAAATGTCTCTCGTGTATGGGCCGGGTGTTACATCGCCGCTCGCGCTGCTCGAAAGATTGCAAAGAGATCAGTTTAAGTCGGTTATTGTAAGTAGGCAAAACCGTAGGATTACTGTAGCGCAGATGGCGAAGAGAAAATCTAAGAATGTGGTTGGAATGAACAGCGTTTGACGGAGACCAAATCACGTTGGCATACTCTATCATAGATCTAACGAAAGTGCAAAAAAGAGTTCTGGTAATATATAGATCGTGAACTCTTTAACCCAACGCGCTCCAATGTTTGACAAAGCCAAGGGTAGCTTTAGGGACAATGGACAATCGATGAAAGGCATGGAGCTGTTCAACCGAACACTAAGTTCCATGGTTTTAAAATGTCTTTGTAGTGAGCATCCATCAATCCTGTCGTAGTTAAAATTAATAATGATCGCGAGAAACACATACGGATATGTGCGCAAATGTGCATTTGTCAATGTTATGTTTATATCATCAACGGCATCAACGTCAGAGTTCAAAAGAAAACAGTCATGCTCATAAGATGCGATACTAAAAATCTTGTTGTTGTCATCTCTATTGCCCAGAATTCTCGAGTTAGACAATGATGCATTATTAATGTACATAATGAAAAAGTGGACCCAAGTGACTACCTTGGGGAACACCAGACGTATTATGGGATATCATTAGATATAGTACCACGAAAAGATTCTCGTTGATAACTTGCTTGTTCTAACTTGCTTGATCATTAAGCAAGTAAGAAACGAGTCAATCGATGAAATCGAAAAGAAAACCGAGCAGAGAAATCTTTACCTAGAATAAGAATCTTATAATTGATTCTATTAAAAGCCTTGCTAAAGGAAGTGCAGATTGCAGATACAATCAATCTGTTTTCCAATTTCAATGTTAGTTTAACTGAAATGTTTATTTTTAATTCAATATTAAATGATCAGTGCTCAGGAAAAAATTCAATTGTTTTATTAGGGGAAGTAGTGTTTAAAAAAAAGGAATATTGTATTTGTTGTAATTGGGGACCCCCATTACCCCTATCTCCTTTATATCTAAAAACTATATGTAGTTATTGCATGTATTGTAAAGATTTTCGAAAGCGCTTTAACCACAATCAACAAGGATCAGACCTTTTACGAATGTCTTGTAGATTTTGTATTTGATCTATTTAATGAATATGTTTCTTTGAAAAACGAAGATTTGATTTAGTAACTGGAACGTTTCTATGTATATGAGAGACAAAGTTATATGATTTAGACAAGTAATTACTTGCGTGAAAATAAATAAAAAACAATTTTTTCAATCATGTTTATTTCTTCTTAGTTTGGGTACACATTCCACTATTCTTCATAGGTCCAAATAGTATAATACAATTTTAGGAACGGACACTGCTGTTTCCTCCAACTCGACATTACTATTTCGACAGCGATGTCCTTATTACTATTCACAAAAAATCGTAAAATTCACGTGTACAACTGAAAATGTTGCATGAACAAAACTCTCTAATCATAATAAGAATAATAATAATATAATAATAAAATTGCATAAAATTAATCATGTTCTAGTTGCGTTTGCGTATTTTCGCGTTAGGAATTGACATTTACACATGTGTATAGAATCTCAGTGTTAATTGTGTGTACCTAAATTGACATGTTTTACAAAGTACTTACTTTAGCCTATCGAAAATAAAATGCTTACAAATAACAAAACGAAATTGTTCGGTGTCTTTTTACATGGTCACTTAAGTTTACACTCCATTCTACGTCTTGCATAAGACTCTACTTTGTCTCTATAAATTATTTTGATTTTCGTCTTGTAAAAAACGTATCCTATACACAATATTTATAATCCTTCATAATTTTAGTTTATTTTCTTAAATTACCCCATTTTAACTCTGACTGATTTGATATAAATATACCAACGAGTGTCGTATGAAATGCTTTGTTGCTTTTGTCGTCTTGTGTTGCGCGTTTTTTTTCTCATTTTTTTTTAATTTTCATTTTATTAGTTTATGCGTTTTCTCTTCAGTGTTTATTACATTTATTTCTTAATTTTCATTAGCTTTGTTTTTATGCCTTTATAAAGTTTCTTTTTTTTTAAATTTGTATAAATAGCTCTAAAAACAATCAAAATAAAGAAGAAATGTTTTTCATTTAGATCACAAGTAGCGTAAAAAACTGATAAATTTTTACTAAAAAATGTTACGCTTAAGGCTAGGCGAACTCAGTTTCCACTCTTCTTTCTAGTTGTGTATAAATTAGAATTTAAGGACACAGACACAATATTTTTCATTTCATCATTTTTTTTTTAATTTTTTTTTTTTGTATCTTTTTTTTTTTTACAAAATCAACACATTGTACTAATGTCAAGGGTTGACCCTCACTAGCCTGTTTCAAAGTATACCTATATCGACGTTGTGTGCTGTGCCTAGTGTGGCGGGATCTAAATTTAAACGTAATTCTCCCGCGAGAACTATTTCTGATATGCATCCAATGATTCCCTTGAAATAACGCTCTCTCGTGTAGTACGCAACATCCGGCATCCCACCTGAAATTGAAGGCAAATTATGAAATTAGTTGCGAAAGATTAAAGTCAGGCCAACCAACAATTTTGACATAGAACTACGTTTGTCCATGAAGGGTGATAGGGGTCCGGAACAAGAAAAAATTATGACTCGTTTTACGCTGCGTTTGAGTGCTTATAACGTCGAAACTATAAAACCTACAAACTTGCAATTAGTGTTGTTTTATAGACAGCAGTGCACAATAGAGATTTAAAAAAAAAAATTGTGAAGAAAAAATTTATAGTTTATTAGTAGGTATAGTAACAATAGCATTGCAACGTCACCAATTTTTTGTAAGAGTTCGGTGAGTCAGCCGTGCGCGAAGAGTGATCTCAATCCCACTGGGTGGCTCCATCTCGCGCTCTCACTTTCAATTGTTTTGTGTCAAAGCATATATAAATCTAATAAACTAAGAAGGCAAACTGATTTTGTACACTTCTTTCAGCAAAAAAACGGAGCAGTTCAAGAATACCTTTCCTATATTTGCAACTTGTGGCTCATTTAACATCTTCCGGAATGCTGGTTTTTGTTGTTCTTTTTGTGAGCACAGGGAAAATGGCCGCCGAGCCTTTTGTATTTTTCCCACACACAAGTGCTATAAAACATATTCACATTTCACGGACAGTGCACAGTGGTGCCAACAAGTGCGGTGTACGGTTTAAATATTTTAAAAAATGCATAATAATTAAAATAATTTTACAAATTTGTCTCCAAAAAACATATTACTTCTACGTCCCTGAAAATGAACAGGTCTAGCAAAGTGAGAGCCTCCTCCGATTTTTTTGTATAAAAATTGAGATCAAATCCAGAGTATAGGACCGAAAGATAAATGTGTTTTATTTATTCCGAATTTCAGAAAAACAATTCTTATATTTTAGCATCCCACATTTGATTTGAATTTCTGCCTGTTCCATAATCCTAGCTACCTACTATATCTTATACTTACCAACATATAATCCTGTGTCTGTGTTCAATTGCCTCAATTTTCCTGGTGATCGCTGTACAACAGATTTTTTACCGTCCACTTCCAAAGACCCCTCTTGCAAATTCCTTCAGTAAGAAACACCGTAAATTCCCATAACACAATATATAAAGGACATTCATTGCTGAAACATACCTCGTGGCTCGTACACGATGCCACAAGCCGTCGCTGACTTTTGTACTGTTGAACTTGATGCTTGTGTCGCCTGAGCCTAGATTATATCTCAGATGGAGGAATCTGAAAAGCAAGAAAAAAAGATAAACCAGAGGTGAGTGAAATGGCGTCCAATAAAACCGCATCCCGAAACTCACCCATTCTCGATGCCCAGAGACAGAAAATCATCGCTGTCAAGAGCACTTTGCCTTCCTGACCACAGGATAACGCCGTGATTGGAATGGGTTTTGAACCTCAGATTCAAGTCAATTTTGTAGCTTATAATTTGGCTCATGGTTTCGGCGTCATTGTAATGAAAATAGCTGTCAGTGCCAGTGAAACATGCCCCGAAGGTCCTTTTAAATTGACTCCGGCCGAAACCACCCTCCTTCAAGTAGCCTCGATTGCTGTTTTTCATAATACGCTCCATGTCTTGGATGAGCTCCCTCGACTGGTAGCTGCTATCGTCCAGGAATGACCCAGGCCTCGGGATACTTTCTGGCCTCTCCATTGTCATCCTTTCATTATTCTTCCGTTTCTTATGATGATAGCTCGTTCCATCTCCATTGACTTCTGTTACTGTTCCGTCAAATTCAACGGAAATTTCTTTTATGCTTGGCGAACTGGTTGGTGGTGCTCTTTGATGTGACGTCCTGCGTTGGGATTTCTTGTGGCTTCTCTCCTCCTTCAGGAGTTCGTTTATATTCACTGTCATGTATTTATCCACCGCAAAGGAGGAGCCCTTATTTCGCCTCGCAGTGGGCCTCTCAACGTTCAACTTTTTGTATATTTTCTCATTGGAGCTGAGTTCGTACTCTGAATTGCCCATATTGTCCTCGGTGCCGTCCACATCCTTGTATTCATAGTAATCATCATCTCCGAATTTATTGTATGATTGTTCTTCCACAATTTCATTCACGTTATCCTCGTCGTCCTTTCTTGTGGGCGGTTTAGTTTGCAATTGCATAGGATGACTTCTGTGCTTAGCGTGCATGTTATTGTCAGATTGACTTTTATTGTTTGCTACTTGTTTTAAGGACACTTCTTCAGCTTTATTGCATTGGGTATTGAATGGATTGCAACGACACTCATAATTATCCATTAAGGGCACACACTGAGCCAGTGGTCCACAGGGTTTTGCAACACAAGCATGAGGACAATTATCGACATTCGTGCCACCGAGAGCTTCGGATATTATTGATAAACTTCGTCCATTAATTTCCACCTACAATAGAATTATTATATTGTATTTTACGTAGGTATAACAATGGATTTAGATAAACAACAAGAAGTTGGTGTCGTATACAATAATATTTATTAATTAAGACTGTTAGGTCTAGAGTTAAACAACTAATTGCCTTCAATTGTTGTATGAACAGAGCAGTTCATATATATATAATATATGAAAACCATTTGGAATTTCCTAATTTGAAAAGTGTATTCAAAATCAGCGACTTCAAAAAATATTTAATTCTAAACTTCCATCGAATTCGTTGAATTTTGAAAAATTTCGGTCGCCATATTTGATGCCCCATCTTGAATTTACAAATTTGAATAGATTCATAGGCCATAGACTCGAAATCAATGGCCTCAAAATAGTTTAAAAAAAAAAAATTACTTAAATATTTTGGATTTTGAAAAATTAAGGTCTCCACATTGAATCAGCCATTTTGAATTTTAAAATTTCGAAATTGGATTCGCAATCAGCATCTACGAAAACCTCCAAACAAAAATGTTCATATGGCAAGTTCATGGTTGAAGTCTTACTTTGCAGGTCGCCATCTTTCCTCCGCCATTTTGGAACCCTATATTTTATGCGAAAATAAAATAGTCTATAATCTATATGTTAAGTTGGAACATGAAATACCTTAAGCCAAAAAATGAAACAAATAAAAAAATGAACTTTCGATTTTATATTTATAGCGAAATATCACATGCTTTGCTCTTTCCACTGTTGATTTTTAATCACTGGCCATGAACTAAATTTTTGCTTTTTTTGTAGAATGAGGTGATTATGAAAGTTAGTAGGTAATAAAATGTGCACAAAAAATGGCACATATTTATTATACACTTATACATACACCCCTCACAACAGAAGGCGCGTTCTGCATATTTATTTTCATTTTTATAAATTTCCATTGCAGTTGAATTTCTCACATTGTTCAATTGTTGATTGTTCAATTGCACTGAACCACGTAATTGCAAAAGCGCGTAATTTAACACTTCAGGAACTATATTATCCAGACCTACATTTAACGTTAATACAATTGTGCCAGTGAAACGAATGTACATAATTAGATGACATTATGCAACTTATATTTGCTACATTGGTGCCGGATTTCACTCTGTATTCAATGCAAATATTTCACCTTCTAATTAAATTACCTTTTGGATACATCCAACAAACGAACCCTTCTGCTTAACGCCCATTGGCAATGTCTGTGCAGTATGGACACCACCCAAAAATAAACTATGCGGCAAGGACAAATGCCAAAAGCCATTCGAAGATATGGTCATTACCTCCGGAAGTTGGTCTATCTACAGAACGGAATAAGAAATTTGTGTGAAATTCAAATAAGGATTTTTCGCTGAACTTACCTTAAGCACTGCCAGTCGAGCAGTTCTTGAAAGTTTTATCGTGTGCCACCGGCCCAGAACCAGAGGAAATTCACTTCTGTAATAAAGTTAAAAAAAAAAAAAAAACCGAAAATTATTCTGACCATGAGAAGTATCTTCAACTCGTCCCTTTTTCGGGAAACTAAACCACTGTCACTAAAGGTTTAATTTCATGTAAAAGTGTTAAAATAACTTTCCCGAAAATTCAACTTAAATAGTAGAAACAGTTCAAATGAAACTGCACAATGGATACCAATTAAAAGTTAATTTTGGTTTGTCAACAGCTGCTGATTTTTGCAGCTTTGATGAATTAAAGACTCGCGTGCAGGGACTCATTGAAAAATTCAGTATACTATAACTTTTTACTATCGCACTTTTAATAGTAACTAAACTGGACTTACAAACGGAACGTTTCCAATTTTACGTATAAAGTTCTATTTTTTATTTGAACAGTGTTTACAGTGTGATCCTTTTTAAATACACTTCTTTTTCATCAGTCAGGGTTTTGAAAGTTAATTAAAAGTCGAGCAAACCAATATTTGTTCCTGTTTTTAATACATGTGGTACAACTTTTGTTTCAAAAAGTTTGGAAATATGTAATGAATTTGAAAAAATTCAAACCGCAACGCAATAGAAGAAAAAACAAGGACATAGGACATACTATAAAACTTTCTGGTCTCGTTGGTTTTCATGGAATTGTATATGAAACAATTGAAAACGTTTACAGAAAACAGTAATAATTTTGCTTTTATTCAAAAATTGTGGCAACATTTTTCACAGCATTTTTTACAATCAAAACAGCTCAAAAGTTGCAATTTTCAAAATTTGTTGATCCAAAAATATGAATATGGAAACATTTTATATGATTCAATTAAAATTTAAATCCAAATATTTTGCAAGTAAAAGATTAAAATATTTGTGGAGTTATAAAAGCTATCTGAAAAATATTATAATACTTATACTCCTTGTTTATAACCAATGCAAGATCATTCACAGAAGTCAATCTTTTAAACAATCTTTGATTATAGAATGAAGGACCATATTTTGCTCTTAAAGACGAAGAACTTAAAACTTTTGCAAGAGAACAAAAAAATTCCGTTAGAATCTCGTACACACTTTCATTTTGCTCAACAATAACTTCAAAACTTTTAGAAAGTTCTACAAAAAAAATAAACTTTTTAGAGCTCGTCAGTGCTCTTAATTGTTGTAAACAAAATCTATAAAACAATTGTTTCTAAATTATTATATGAGCAAAGATAACATCTGTTTCTACACAATTGACAAATGCATAAATCCTGTACCTTACTAAAGCGGGTCCGCTTCCTAAATCAAATGCAAATTCCACAAATCCTTCACTGAGTGATAAACAAATGTAGTCTCCATAGTCCTGGTGTCCACTGTACAGCAACAGTCCATCCTCCTTGAGTGGCTTTATGATCATCTGCAGATTAAAGTGATTCCTTTAAGGACAAATTTATTTTGTGTGTGCAAAACTTCATACCTGAAGCTCGAGCCAAATCAGGGCGGAATCTCCCAATGGAGCATACCGCAGGTAGGAGGAGCCGTTGAAGGAAGGAACCTGGAGTAGTGTATAAAGAAAATTTAGACGAGAACTTAATTTAATTTAAGAATAAAATTTTTACCTGCAAATCGAGTCGCATTTCACACAAGTCTCCCCCGAATCCCAAGGGACAGAGACAAACCGCCCCCTGATCCGATGGGAGGCACTTTCCGCCATGCTGGCATGGATACTTGACACATTTGTCCGTTGTGCAGTCCTCTGGAAGAAATGAAAGAACTTAATATAAGCAAACGTTGTTTATGCAAATTATTTGTTATGTGTTCAATCAATGTAGGGGAAGTCCCTGCCTGGCGCTACGCAGGTTCAAAGTGCAGGAAACAATGCAAGGTTCTGTTGTTTGATTTTAGTGAAGTAGGTCAAAGTTTTAATTTTTGTGTATTGCATTATTTTCGCACGCCATTATTTCATCCTAACATCTAGAATTAGATTATTTAAACCTTCAGTTGTTTAGAGGTTTTCTTTATCAAATTCTTTAATGCATCTTGCCCAGCAAAGTACATGAAAAGGATTCGAAACAACACCGTCCTGGACTCTGGAGTTCCGTCCCACTGGCTGTTGTTACCGTTAGCACTGAACTGAATTGAATTACAAAGTTCCCCACAGGACGTACGTTCGTTCAGGGCTGAATAAGGCTTGTACAAATTCTGATTGGAATCAATGCAACACATGTTACATCTAACGCCACAGAACAGCGTCAAAGGAGAATTTACATACAAAGTTCTAATTAAATCATTTGAAAGTCCTTTGTGGTTAAGAATAAACCATTAACAAATGTTCTTTAGTTGGTGTTTTTTGTCCTAGTAATTTTTCAAATTTTCCAACATGATTCTAAAAAGCTTTTAACTGTAACCATTAACTCTTCCACATTAAAATTAAATTCCATGTCCTCAGGATCCTTTTAAAAAGGTCATTTTTGAAGAGGATTTCAACTTGCGTATATTCCACGATGGCTTTCCACACAGAAAGTTTATCATTGGATTTATCCTCGTCGGTTAGATTCCAGCTGTGTCTGGACTTTAATACAGACACATTTATGTACGTACAGTACACTCAACATAGTATATATACCATTTTCCAAACTTTGAAATTTCTAACTATGCTGAAACACTTTCCGGAGCTCAATACTTCTCCCAAGTACGCTTGTTCCAACAGGACAACACGCTTCTAATATGCAGTGGTGAACAAAAGCATATTTTGAAATTCATCCTATTTAAGTTGTGGAACGCATCAAATTAAATTCGTAAATTTATGGAGACACTCCCCCTAAATTTAATGTAAACGCTTTCGAGTAAAAAGTCCTTGTAAGTTATCCTTGCAGGTGTTCCAAGTCTCGCACTTCAAGCATGACCAGCAATAATTGCTTAAGTGAAAACTTCCCAGGTACAATTGCCGGGGAAGCCCCCAATTCCGTGCGAAATATTATATTCTTCAAATGGAACTTTTCGTGATGGCACGGAGTTTAGCGGAGATGCTGCAATTGCACTGGCAGTGGTTTATGATGCTTTATGTCAGCGGTATAATTTTGCCGCAGGTGCACAGGAAATTACTTTGGGGGAAGCTATTCGTGCGAAATAACTGTTTAGCGCTATGATAGCTCAGGAGACTTGTGATGACTTGAAGGAAAAATTTTCTGAAACTTTTTATGTGATCATTTAGCGCGAAATGAGTTGCAATTGCTATTTCAAATGGATATGGAAGTAAACCGAATTTAATGTCGGTTTTGGTTCTATTGAAATCCAAAATGGCGGAGAAAGAGCTAAGAAAAAAATGAACATAATTCCGCGAATGAGGCACTAATATCGAAATTAGATTGTAAAGATGATTTTATCCTCATCTATGTGTTTTATGGGATAATCATTCCTGTTTTGTTTTTTTTTTTTCCATTAAAAATCCCCACTTAGGTAGGTACACATTTTATTTTCAGCCCAATCCAGGTTTGTGAAAAATAAATGAGAACGTTTGAAGAAATAAATTGAAAATTTAAGTATTTTAATAAAGTTATGTATTTTTAGGATATGCATGAAGTGGATATTACGAAATTTTATTACTTATATGTCCAACTAAGTCTAAATAATTAATACCTACAAAAACACGAGAAATTTGTGTAATGAATTCGAATTAATATTTAAATATTCAAATGCTCTGAGAAGTTTTTACTTTTTCAGCTATCATCTAATTTAGGTATATTTTCTATATATAATATACTATAAAATGCAATAGTGCTTTTTTCTGTCTGTCTAGTGTCTATTATAACTCGAAACCCATTATCCGAGGTACGTGTTTTTTTAAAAATTATATCTAGATCTACCATATTTGGCAATGTTTTAGTATAATGTATTTTATTACGTTACGTAACATAAGGAATAAGGAGTAACGATAATAGTGAATCAAGTTCGACAAAAGTTTGCCGACAGCTGCAGCGTGCGAACTGAACTGAAAGGTGGGTCGAAAAAGAGAAACATTTTTTTCTGGAACGCTTTAGTGCGGAAAAGTTGGCTATTTTCCAATTTTTTAATCCTAGTTCATGCAATAACTACAACTGAATAATTTACAACATGCCAACTTTGATTTCAAACAACATATGCAGTCTGGAGGATATTATTGTCAACCGTGAAGATGTGTTCATCCAAGCATACCCTTAAAGAAGGGTATTCCCCAGCCACCATCTTAATTTTTTGTAATAGTTTTTTTTTCTAGTTTGCAACACTTGTATTTTAAAATAAAAAAATTTTTTTATCAAAATTGATTCAACCGTTTTGTGCGTTGGTTTGCTATATGTACAACCACAAAAATTTGAGACATTGGGCGAACGAAAAAAAAAATGAGTATTCATCAGAATTTAATTTATTCAGGTTATTTAAACCATAAAACAAGTATAAAAACTAAACGGTCTTTCTATATATGTTATTAGAATCTTAATCTTTAATGTAATAGATTTCCTGAAAATATTTCTATATTCAAAGTGATACGTAATAATAATTAATAAAGTCATCATATTTGCTGCTGAAAAATATAATGATATAGCCCTAGAATAATCTGCAAACTTTCAGGCATTGAAAGCATTGCAAGAAAGCGACTTCTTACACACTACACCGCGCTTTTCAGCGCTATTAGTGAATAATTATCTTATCTTTTATTTGATAACTAAAATTAACTAAATTCAGGATTTATATTTATAAAAAAAAAAAAGGCTATACAATAATAATTATTAAAGAATTATTCTGTACTTCACACGACCGAAACTGCGGGCACAACTTGTGAACAATAAAACTGTTCCTTCTGCGTTATCAAGAATTAAATTTTATATTTAAATGATATTGTTGACAGTTATTGTAAATTAATGCGAAATATCACAATAAAAATAAAATGTTTACATTTATTTCCAATAAAGAATGGAGAATTTACTTAAAATATCAAGGAAAATACTTTACCTATAGGAAATTTCGTTTTCACTGGAGGCGGAATATGTCAACGACAACATGTACTTCCCCGAACAAGCAGAAACCATTTTAAATACATATACTCCTGAAATAAGACGGTAAGCATTTCCCAACAAAACATACAAGTACATTTCCAGTTTTATATTTCACAGGCAATTCCGAGGACGGATTCGTCGTGAATTCTCTATGCTGAGTAGGAGTAAAGTAGCAGATTCTCTAAAATTTAAATCGAATAAAAACGAAACTACTTTTATCGAACTCAGAATGAAGCAATTTAACTTAAAAATCGATATCTTCCTAAGGCGATCTCATTTTCAATTCCAGCAGGAGTGATGTCGAAATTTGAATACTTTAAAATGCAAATTTAATCTTTTTTATTGTTCCACTCTGATAACAATTTTAGTAATAAAAATTAGCTTACAGCACCTTGATTTTTCAGCATAAAGTTTTACGGAATACATTAATAAGAATAATAATTACAAAAAAAAATTTCCCTAATATTAACGAGTTAGCTAAAAGTTTCAAGGTGTATTTAGAATTTATTTTACCATGATTTATAATAAAAATCTCCAAAACTAATTAATAAGAGTATATTTATTTTTCCCAAAAAAATGAATTGTGGTATTGTAAAGTGCAATGGATTTAAAGTGAACTCAGTGAATAAACCGAAATTGAATAGAGACAACAAATTATTTATAGAAAACCAATGGCAGAAGGACTTAAAATTGTATACTTATAGAGATTCATACTTATAAAAAGCAATTAAATCTTCTTCCTGGTTTTAGCCATTTTTGTTAAAAGTTTTTCAAGCGAACTAATTAGTAGAAAAATAATTGCACCATTTCCATCTCTTATTATACAATATAAAAACAAAATATATAAAAACATAAGAGATGGAATGCTGTGAGAATTTAGTTTTGCTCTTGTTTTGCCTGCAATTCATTTCAAGAATACATTCGAGTCCTTTTCATACAGAAGGAGTACTTTTAAAATGTTGTTTTCAATCTTGAATTTGAACACGAATCTCCCATGTTTTTTGGTTTAAATCGCAAGCATATTAATTTGCATTCAAACATTCAAAAACTAAAACAAATAAACATAATATTTACAATTTCAGGAAATAACCCTTTCGTTTTAAGGCTGTGTAAGTGTGTAGCCATGGAATAATGCGTCCCTTTTTTATGTACTTAAACATTGTAGATTGTAATTACGTGCATACCTCCAAACATTATGTAGGTATAGGTATAATGCATGGTTTATATTATATAATATTATATCTTTATTGTAAGGGTGGGCAGGGCATATAAAAATTAGCTTTTAAAAATGCTATAAAGTAAAGCCGATGTATGTGTATATTGTTTAAAATTCTTTTTTTATTGTAAAGTACAAACATTCCGGTAAGTGTGGAAAATCATGGATTTTTTTTGCTGAAAATTGATGAAATGAATTAGAACAACATATGGTTCCAACAAAATTGTGTGATTTGCCTTACCAGCCGCGAAACAATCGTCCTATAGCGCTCGAAGTCCGAAAACGCGTTATCAGCTGTTGTGGCGACTTCAATTGGCCAGCGAGGAGCTGCGATTTGACGTCTTTAGACTTTTTTCTTTGGGTGCCGTTAAAAAGTGATGCTCGGATAACCATCTAGCAACGACTGAGGATCTTAAAGAGAATATTGAAAGTGCCACCTTCAGCAGCAGATTCACTAGGAAAATCAAAAAATTTCGCATTTCGCCTAGAAACAATGCGATCAATATTTCCCTGAATATAAAAAAATATCCAATTATTTCCATAAAACATAATGAGATTTTTTACTGAAACTGTTACCAATCTCTTAATCTTCAAAACAGTATGAAAAATATTAGAAAATTGTACGGACGCATACCAAAAACGACGAAACAACTGAAGAATTTTTTTTTTAGAAAAAGCCTAAATCATTCGGAAAAATCTCGGGAAATTCCTATAGGTCGAAAATAGGACCGGTCCGCTTATTCTACACAAAACTCTTTAACCTACGTCTGGAAATTCAATTTACTATATTTCGTCAAAAAGTTTTGGAGATAAACGGGTACTAAGTCGATGGTAAGTTGGAGTGGGTCCTTACTTTCAAAGGTTAAAAAAAAAACTAAATACCCTTTCAAAAATTTGCTTCACTTATTCTTCACAAAAGTCTTTGTGTTTTCTTTTAAAACAGGGAAATTTTATGTATATTCGACAAATATAATTGCAGAGAAAATCGGGTACTAACTTGGCCGATTTTACACGTTTGGTAAATTTGCCTATTACGGAACACAATGGGGAAAGATCGCCTAAATAGCCTCACGCCCGTCACGGTTATGAACATTGATAGTGATTTCCTAAAGGACAGTGATTTCATTTGAAGTTGTGTTTTATTTTACTTGACAACATTTGTTATAGATCCCGCGCTAGCTTAATCCGGCAATAGAAAAATATACATTGGGTTTTTTTAGAATTTTTAAAGCAAACTTTTATATGGCCAATTAAGTTCACCAAAACGTGATTGCGACGGATCGAACTTGCATCTTGATGGCAAATCTTTCGACATATAATTAACTCATTTCCTATCGTCCAATCGAGTTAAAACTTTTCAAATATAGGTTCGTTGGCGATGACAAAACATTTTCTCATATTTCTATTACATTATTATAGATGGAATTGATGGTATAATAATCATTAATAATAATACAACCGACAGGTCTATTTCGAAAGTTTAAGACGAATCTAATGACACCTTATATGTTAAAATCCGTCAAAACTTTTAGATTACAGAGCGTGCCAAAGAAATAACCATACATACATACATACGTCAACGTCATACAAACGATAAAATAAAAATTGCCATTCTTCAGCAGTCGAGTATAAACAGTAATACAGGATCTGATTTTGAGTTGCCGCCTTTATACTTAACTATCAAAATGCATACATATAAAGCACATCCCCATAAAACAAATAGGTACATAATGTTACAACCACTGCTTCGATTGTATTATTTTATGCTTCTTTTGTATTGTTTTAATTAACACTTCAATTCCGTTTCCCCATACCCACACCTAACATTTGGGTTTGAAGATCTCACATGTGAAATAGCCCAGAGCGTCAACACGTCTAAATCCGCCCCTGTGGCTGCTCAAAGTCTTCAATCATGAGCTTAAGAAACAAAAGTCCTGATTTGTACTGTTTTTCCCTGGCATTGTGTGGTTTCCCTTTAAAACGCAAGTGCTTTGTTTCATCTCTAATGAGTATTTTTTGCTTCTCTATTAAAAAACAATCACGATGGAAATTCCTTTCGGTAATTTCTTAACAGTTTACTGCACATGAATTCAGCAGCCGAGCTTGAGTCTCTTTTCTTGACACCTGCTTGATGCAGAGGAGCTCCAAAGCGCAACTTATTAAGAAGGATCAGAATTTTTTTCTACAGAAGAACATATTCGGATGAAATGATAGCACACTCGGTTCACACCCTCCCCCAGTTTCGTCATGAACAACTGTCTACCCTTGCGACAGAAAGAACCAAACACCCGTGGAACATCAACCAGAACGATATGTGTGCACTTATGAATAAAACAGTGACAACAGAGCCGAGGGAGATATTACCGTAATGCTATTTCCATTTTCCAGGTTTATGCCTCATTTGCTTAATAGGTGACTGAATCTAAAACAAATGAAATTATGGGGACTATAAGGACTCCCAATCATTTCAGCATTCGTCCTAGTGGTGGAAAATAAAGAAATAACAACAAACAAATAAAATATCAAGCGTCTGCATGCGTGGGTTCCTGTGTCGTATGGGATGGGTGAGAAGTTCATCACATGTGTCAGCAAAGGACTGAGCTTTTCATCACTTAGTTCGTATTGTACAAGGTCCTGTTCTACAATGTGAAGAGTTGTTCTACCATTTTGAAGTTTTCCTTTTTGGATTTTGGCTATTCAATGTAATTTGTATCTTGGAAGTGGTGCACAATTTGCGGTTGGAAATGTCAGCTCTTCTCCAACTTTGAAGTGTTGTCTTAACTAACTTTATTTTTAATTATTTTGGCAATGAACCCATTACGCTCCCACTTACTTTCTTTGTACATATAATGTTTGCCAATACCTTGGCCTATTTACTATATAATTTTTTTCAAAATAATTGAAAATGCGTGTTTTTCAAAATTAAAAATTCCTTTTCTTGGAAAATCAAAAAATTATTTTCATATCAACCTATTATATTAAAAAGGTGGTTTAATTAGATGACAAAAGGACACCTATACTAAGTTTTTAATTTGATTTAGAAAGGAGCTATAAATACTTAAAAACTCGAAGTGTCGGTCGGTCGTGCGATTTTAAACCATTGTACCATATTTTTCAAACGGGTAGATATAATACCTATAAAATTTTTGTGCATTTTTCTTAGTCTATATGGGAATTACATAAATGCCAATTTTTCGTTAAATTCTTATACGATGAGATGAAAAGGGTATGTTGATTAGACAAGACCCAAAGGATAAAAAATCGTACCCAAGTAGACAAAATATACCACCGAAAGAAACGAATTTCATTACCAAACTTTAACGTCCTTCAGTTTTTCTTTGAGGCAGAACTTTCAACTATATACAACAACCGCTCAAAGTTTAAACCGAATTGAAGTTGTTATGAGTTTGAGAACTGGTGTCAATCTGGAATAAGAATGTACCTCCGGGAAGTAGTTTTGCAGATGGAGGTTAAGTCTACAACAAACAAGCATATATATTCTGCACTGCTCCTTTTATCAAAAACTCGAGTTTAATACAATGCAATTTTTTTAAGCAAAATTACGCCGGTTTCCAACAAAAGAAGGATTGAAGAAGATAAAAGGCTTATAGACTCGTTGTTCACTTATTTTTTTTTTAAACGAAATTATCTTTTAGACTTTAAATTAATCTCTTTACAGTGCTTTATCCGTCACTTCGCTACTAATTATAAAGTCACTATTGTTGTTAGTATCGATTATTCATATCGCGTGTGTTTTATGTAAAACAACTTGTTCAATACGCAAATTCATAAAAGACGAAATTCAAAGCATTTTGAAAATGTTTTGGAGACCAGAGAGCTTCATTCTTTTGTTTGGGAACAGGAGTAATGTACATCAATTTATTTTTTATAGCCTTCAAAATAGGTCAAAAATGCGGAAATAATTAACAAAATACTCTTAACGACCCTAACACGTTTCAAAACTACTCTGCAGGGAAATGCTTTTTTTAATATTTCAACACATTTTTTTTTTGGTTTTATCGTCGTTATGGAATTTTTTCAACATTTTTCGATGCTTCTAGTGGTGTTAAAATAAAATTGCCAGGAGAGTCAGATCATTTTTTGTTTTGTATTCCTTGTCGCACAGTTCCACAGATACTGGCTACATTTATTTGCTCAATTTTCATCGAACACTGTAAAAACATCTAGACAGAAGGTGGAAAGTATTGTCCATTTGTCAACTGTATTGAAAAGACAATTTCCTGGCAATCGTATTTTTACGGTTGAACTGGATCCAGAAAAAATAAATAATAGTATTCAAAAAAAAGGAGAAAAATACATTTAGTAGAGCAAAAATATGGGCAACCATTCAACAATGCTTCGGGGGAGTTAAAGTAATATTGCATTTCGATTTAATTTGACAACTTTTAACCTGTACCGTAAATCAACACCGTAAAAAGTCTCACGAAACTCAGAATGAAACATTTTTTTGGCAATTTTTTTTCTACACATTGCAAATACTAGGTTCATACGGGGTGTTAATGCTTTTTATAGCATAGAAAACAAAAATGCATTCCACTAAATTATAAACGAATGAATTATTTCCACAACCCCTTTTCCCTCTGTGAAATCCCTTCTTTGTGATACAAACACGCCAGAATATCACACTAAACGAAAAATGGTAAAAGTGTTCGAAGTCATTAAGTTAAAATGGATTTAAATTTGAGAATTTATAAACATTGGTTGAACGAGCAATTTTATTTAATTTCCCAATGTACAGTGGTTTTGATAATAGGAATTGCTTTTCATCACATAAATTATCCTTAACAATTGAACACGAATTTATTTTATAATTATACATTGTAATTACATTTGTTGTCACATAATACCAATAAGTGGAAAAATCTCACTTAAGCCAAGTTAAGTGGTGTTTGCAATGACATATCCGTAATTATTGAATTATGCAAAATAATGTTTACCGTGTTTACATTTACTGAAAGCAATCCACTCCGGTTGGTGTTTAGATTCAACAATATAAATTAAAGGTTCAACAAACTAACAAATAAATTACTCTCAAATAGAGTACTTTTTGAATTGATTTTTTCTTGGTGTACAAATATTTATAGACAAATTTGAAGTTAATAACAAATAATGGACGAGCTGTGATTTGTATTTTTTTTTTTTATTTTTTTTTTTTTTTTGAAAAGTTAATTGGTTCAATTCATCATATAATCATGACAAATATTTTATACAATTTTTTAAACGAACATCGTCATACATCAAAGTTTCAATCACAAACTCAGGATAGGCGCAGTCACAGGATATGGTTATTAACCATATCAATATTTGGTATAGGTACCTACGATAAATTTTTGATAAATCCTTTTTTCTTTTCTTGATATACGTAGTAAAGTGCAATGGAAAACGCTTTCAATTAAAAGCATTTCGCCATTCATGCGTAGATTTTGCTTTTTGTCAGTTGCCAAATTTGAAAAATGTTTTTATTGAAATGCTCCTTTTCGTATCCCTACGAAGATTTGGTGAAAGCTTAATCCTTACGATCCGGGTTCCCCTTTATTTGGTTATATATTAAATTCATATTCCTATATGCTTGCACCTTGTTGAAATGATGGTATTTTTTCATCTTGATGCGTGTTATGAAAGCAGATAAACATCATGTAGCTTAAATTCTTAAAAAAGAGCTTGACACTTTTTGAGAGAACGAAATCACGTACAGTTTTCAAGATAAGAAAACCCGGCAAGCGTATATTTATATTATATGTATAAGTGCAGTACATATAAGTGTACACATTGAACAGTGTTGAGTCTTTCTTAAATCAATATTTAAAATAGAAATATCAAGAACTCGAGCTTTTTGCAATGTCTTTGCTATGTGTATTCATAGTTTGTACATACTTATTTTTTTATTATTGTCTTTCATCGTATAAACCACAAAGCGATACTTTGCGATAATTATTTATAAGTGTTTTTTTGTATGACTTATAAGCTTATTCTCCTAACAAAACGTAGATCTGCAGCTGGATCACAATTCAAATTTTGGGTAAATTTAATAAATTTTCCACCGTTGAGAATGTGGACAACTTCAGATCAAATTTAATAAACATATAATAAATATTTAATAATTTAATAAACTGTCATTTCTGTTACCTTTCGTGACAGTATTTTTTTTGAAATGAAGTAATTATATTATTGAAAAAGTATTGAAATTGAGATTCCATTTTTGTAAAACATTCAATTATTATAAATTATTATATTATTTAACACTTCCTAGTTTGACATTTGAAAACACTAAAGTTAGCTCCGGTTTGATATTTCGTAAACCGTAGCCATTTTGTTAATGATCATATCACCAGGTCATTAAAAAGCACATGTTATATAAGCATTTTTCTCTATGTGTGTTTCGAGGTACGAACTCGAACAAAAACGAGAAATAAAATGAGAAACAACACACTGTAATTTGGTTTGCATATAGGGACTGTGTGACCATTGTTTACAACTCGTCAATTGAAACCATGTTGATGATAGTTGATACATTTTAAATTATTTATAAATTGAATATTGTTGGTACTTACGAATATCAAATCCCCTAGTCACATCTCCCAAAGGATGCTCTGTAAAATTGTAGTCATGCTCATTTGCAATGAATCGACGAATACATCCCACGATTCCTTCACTGACTGGCAAATGTTTGGTAAGGTCTGTAATATTCCCAGTACCACCAAGAAACACCGGTTCCCGAAAAGTAATCCTTGAAAACAAGCCCTGAATAAGAAGAAAACAATTGTTACTTATTTTTATTATAAATAAACTTAATAATATTATTAAATACCTACTTATAATTGATTTAAAAATGTATAATTGTTATAAAAACCCTTCGTAAGAGACCAGAAATAAATCCCTACATATAAGGTAGGTAGGTATTTTAGTTTCGAGCGAACGTATGCAACGCTATGATAAAACAATGACAGAAAAAAAGTACTATAATATGTACCTATTGTACCTAGTCATGATTGGAAAGTAAAAAGAAAACGTTTTATGCATGTCCGTTTGTCTATTGTCTGGAACGTTTATAGCAATAGAGACTTAAAATTTATTTGGTACAATAATACTCCATTAAAATTGTAACGAAGATGAGCCAAATCGGGCATTCCCGTGTTGCCATAAAAATATGATGAATTTATTTAGGGGATGCATCTACCATGTTAGTTCTACCCCTACAATTTAATGCTCCTAATCGCCCTAATACTTGTTGTGTAACATTTGCCCCCTCCCCCGACCGCCCGACTAGTTCCGGAAAGCGGTCACCGGGGGTGGGCGCCACATCAGCACTTCTGCCATTATTTTTGTTAGAATAAACAATAATGCATTTCTTTCTTTTCTCCTTTAATAAGTGTTAATTTAATTCAATAATTTCATGTAACATATTCCACTTGAACAAATAAAGATAATTAAATTGTCGTAACTGAAATATGTAAATATAAACAACATGGAATAATAACGAATGCAATATTGACATATCGTGTACGAAATCAACATATTTTTGAAGACAGCACACTTCATTTTGAAATATGATTTTTATTTTGGAATATCTATAAATATTAGAAAGAAAGATTTAAAATAAAATCGAAAATATTCAATGCATCGAAATCAACTGTACAATTTCAATTTTTGAATCCTTTTTCACGCAACATGCCGTCATTCATGGCTTTAACGAATTGTTTAAAATATAACAAATGAATTTTCCTTAAATCTAACGTACTTGTTCGAGAGGGGGGTCTCCCCCGCTGCAAAGTTTTTTAGACTTTACTAGTAATTAGTATAGACTAGTTGAATTTGAACGCGTAAGCTTTAACGAACACCTCTTACTTTTAGATTCTGTACAAGTTTTGCTCAAACTTTATATAAAATTTTGAATATTCTAAAGTAATTCGACAATTCCTCTGAGCATTCGAATTTAATTAAGATTGCTATCAATGAGAAATCAAGGATCCGCGCTTAACTAAATTTGACAAAACTTTATATATTTTAAAATTTCTAACATAATATATCAAGGGAAATATTTATAGAACCTAAGCCCGACTAATTAGTGACGCTTGACTTGTACACACATTAATGGTTTCCGGAGTAAGGATTAATTTCCCTGCATAAGAAAACCCAGTTCCAGTGGCAAAAAAAAGAGAATTCAAGCAAAAAATCAAAGTTAAATAGAAATAATTAGAGCCTTTTTATCGATTTCAAGATGAAACCATGCGGCCATATCATTTTCAGAAACCGAATATTTATCGATCCGAAAAGGGTCAACAGCGTCCAAAATGGGGGAAAATTTTGTGCTGAATTTCATCCTCATTATTTCGGTTAATTTGCAAGTTTCTGCACCAGTTGAAGTAATATAATTTGATTATATAATATCCTTAGGAACAACCGGTGAAGTTTCGAATTTCATGAATTGTGGCCCTCGGCTTATTGTTAGTTTGAATATCTATTGAACGGGGGAATTCCCGAAACTTATGATGAGTTGCACTTCTCTAAGAAGATTTATGAAATTAATCCGCAAATTTGAAATGTGGTGAGCATATAACTTAGGTGGTTCATATGTACTATATGAAGTAGGTAGGTACATATTAACTTACGTATTATGCTTTTCTTTTAATTACATTTAAGAATTGAGTTCGTTACATTTAACATACATAACATAAAATAGGTACTGCGTAAATGCCACCCACTGTTACTGCATTCGTATTGTTGATTAATTCTGTATATATTTATTTATTTGTTTGTTAAGAAATCCAAATTTTTATGCGGTAAATGCCGAGAAGGGGGTAAGGCACAATACATACCGAAACAAGATTTAGTTTACAAGTCAAAATAATTCATGTAGAATATTTTCTTAACATAACACAATAAGATTCTGAACGATGCTTAAAAATCATATTATTTCGCGTATAAACAAATCGCTTACCTTCGAGCGTCCTTGTACTCTTGCGCCGTGATTAAGGACCAGCCATGCGTCCCACCGGTGTCTGTAGATTGTCACCGAGTTCCACTGATTAAGCAGAACTGTTTCCTTTGACCGAACGCTCCCAGTGCCGGATCCGCAGTCAAACCTGCAATTAATGAGTTTTGTTAGAGTTTGAACATCACTTCAGATTTTGCTTAGTTAAACTCGCAACACTCGTGCGAGAATCCTTTTCCCCGGGCCCAAGTTTCCAATCCAGGTTCCAATTAAGCTTTTGGATGGGAAACATCCGTTTCCTCAGGGAAATGCGCCTCATTGTCAGAAAAGTGACACACCACACCATGCATTTTGTGTTTAGCAGCATATCGTAGATTTTATGAAATAGACGAATCCTTTCCTTGTATAACAACACCATTCTGCCAGGATTGTTTGCTTAAACATTTTAAGCACAAGGAAAAGTTGGGAAATTTTATCATTTTCCACAAAATATTTGCTGGTGGTTCTGTCACTCTGAGGCAAGAAGTGTAGCTCGGGAGGAAGATTTTTAATGAAGATGACTTCCATTAACTAAGCGCTGAATGTAGAACATATGCTACAAATTATTCTGTATGTATATAAATTTGTATAAAGTATTCTTCAGGAGTCTGCCTGCTTGACACAAACCGTCCGTTAATTCTGGAAGAATGCTTGTCTGCATGTTTTGTCAGATTAGAAGGATATTTAAAACTAAATGGCAACTTGAATATTTTAACGAAGACAAAAGGACATTTTAGTGATAACAAACTGATAATAAAGTTATTATGCCACAAAAGACAGAACGCTGCGTTAAACAAGTCGTTGTCATAACAAAACTAAACAAATGCATATGAATAATATCGTAAGGCCTGTTACATAAATAGGTAAATTATATAATATATATATGTATGTATATTGTATATATATTATACATAATATAACTCTTGTTTAGTCTACTTCTTGAATTGCACTTTTACTTTAATAACAAATGCAAATATTGACCCTTAAAAAAGTCATATCACTCATAATTTGATGACATGTTGTCCGAATTTTTTTTCGTGTGATTTTATATTATAGGTTTCAGAAACCATAAATGAAAATTGAAATTTTTTTTATTAAATTTATATTAGTATTATGAATATTAAGAAGTAAAACTAAAATGAAATGTTTACTCTTCTTCCTTAATTCCTAACTTATTTATTTTTACTTCGAAATTCGTTTCTGTTATTCTACATTGAATATTTGAATACAACCTCGATCAAAAAGTTCCAGGAATATCCATCGTGTGGCGCGCTCAGTCATTCGATTTTTACATTTGTAAAAGTTACGGTATCTTGAAAACATCTACATCTGTACTTGTTGTCGATTTTTAAAAATGGATATGGAATACCTTTGCATCAACGAATTTGCATCAACGAATTTGCATTATATTTTGTGTTAAAAACGGATTCAATGATACGAAGACCTTGGAAATGTTAAAGAAGCGTTTATGTGTGAGACAGTTGCTTCAGATTTGGTCGTGAGTTCATCGAGGATGACGAATACAAAGACATGCCGTCGACTTAAAACACTATCGAAAACATCGATATAATCTAAGATGGCTCTGATGGCCACATCGAAAAGCGCGTTTAAAAAATGTTTCGAGGATTGGATCAAGCGCTGGCATAAGTATAATACAGTTGAAGGAGCGTATTCTGAAGTTGACAATATTGATTTACATGGATAAACTTGTATTTTGAGTTTTTTTAAAAAAATTATTGAAACTTTGCAATTTTATAGACTTGCAACATTTTCGTAGTGCGGTCTGTGCTCATCTTTATATAAATGTGACGCATTGTCAATTAAAGAAAGCAATTCCTTTTCTATTTATACTGTGAATCGTTATAAATATAATCTCCATTTACAATTGACACGAACACGATCTTAGTTGACAATCGTAAAAAATGCATTCTTCCATTTTACAACAAACAACAAGAGAAGGAATCAAAGAGAATGGAATTTCGTTTCATAGCTAAATTGCTTTTTTCACAATTGCTTGGTTTCATTTTCAATTAAATTAGTTCTATTGAACCAAAGCAAAGTCGAGAAATCCTTTCCAAATGGCATTCCTCCATAAAACGCACACTTTATTTATTGCAATCAATGGAAATAGAGAATAGAAAAAAACACAGAACATGGTTTAAGGGGCAAGCATTTTAAATTCCAAAAATATTTTTTGCATTTTAAATGTCACGAAAGTTGAAAAAATCATTCATTTCAGTACAAAATATTTATGTTGCAAATATCGATTTAACACATCCTGCGAAATTTTGTGGGTTTAAAATACGATGACAGTGATTTATTCATTAAAATAGTCAGCCATTATACTTTGGCAATGTTGAATACAATTTAAGGAGGTTGATTTTGCTTCGGAATCAATAAACCTCATTGTCAGACAATTATGTTTGTACAAGAAACACACGGTCAATTAGGAGATTTTATTTTTAATTAATTTTTGAAAATTTTCGAAAAGAATACGCGAATTAAATTAATGAGATATTGAAGAATTCCGTCTAATTAGTTTTCAGGTATAATATTATCGGATCACTTACAAAAGTGTACGTCCGAAATTAATAAGAAGCAATAAGACATAACAGTCTAATGACATCCAACTGCGCAAAACAAAACCCATTTCGGCAGATTAGTGTAATTAATGCCATTGAAGTAATGAAATTGTCCCTAAGGGGCACCACCTTGGGCCACGGATATTAAGATTCAATCTAAGGGCGATTAATTGGCATGGTCTTATAATTATTCTGTCAGAGGCTCTAATTTCATTTGTTTCATTTGCCGAGAATTTCTCTCGATTAGTATTTTCAGTTATGGTTGAGGATGGTCAGCTCATGTACGAGATGTAAACTGTTATATATCTATGGACATTCCGGACTTTTGCTTCAGGCAATAAACGTTTCAAGCACCACAAAATTTGCACACCATATCGAGGGTTGCTGATGGAGTATGAGTGTGTATACAACCACATGAGGTTCACACCATGGTGTATTATATCATGTAATTATTAAGGAGTAAACGAGACAGCCTTCAATCCAATTTATCTTACCAAAATTCAATAAATCCGTGATGTATAAGAAGTGCCATGAAATCTCCTGTTAGATCATCTCGTTCTCCGGTTAATAAGATGATTCCATCAAATGATTCTGGTCGGAATTCCACTCTCAGCTGAAATGAAACGAATTTTTTTTTATATATATATATTTTTTAATATTTATACGAGGCCGCGGAGAATTTCAATGAAAATGGGGACACGTAAGTCGTAAGCTACTGGAATGAATGTTACGGATTGTTAAAAATCGGATGCTTACCTGAACGTGTTTATAAGCTCCCCGGAGAGCTGGGAATGCTAACCAGGACCTCTTCGTAAATCGTGGTATATTTATTTTCATTTCTGTAAAAACAAAATAACATTTGTTAGGAACATGATGTAATGAAACATAAAGTACTGGAAGTTATTTCTGAATTTTATAATCATTAATAACGGTTAAATACACAAACAAATGTTTGAAGCCAAGTTTAATTATGATAATGTTTTAGGAACATATTAAAGTTATTGATTTAATATTTATAAAATACTAGCTTGGTTAACCGCTTTTCCTCACGGTGCAAAAAAAAATTCATTATATAATGTAATATTATGTACATGTAGATTGTAGATTGTAGAATATATCTATGTATATCGATATGATCGTTGTACCTATTGATTAAAAAAACATCTATACACCACAAACACTGATAACAGAAAATTTTTTTGCGAACCACTAAGCGGATTTTGAAACTTGAAACGCAATGTGCGCATGTATTTTCACGAAAATTCCTTGAATAATAATAAATTGTAGAGTGTAGACACCATAATAGATCCGTCATGTCAGCTTGAATTTAATAATTTATTGTAATATTTGATTCGAAATTAGTCATCGAATTTCCTTTACACTAATTTCATTGAAATTCCTTGAATTTAAGGAAAATCTGTAGGATTATCATACTCCGTCTGCCATTTTGAATTCCCAAAGCTTAATCTTAGATTTGAAATCAATAGCCTCAAAATATGTTTATTACTAAATTTCACTTACATTAATATTGTCGAATTAGTAAAATTGTCGCCATATTATATAATAATAATATAATTTACACCAACGTTCTCTTTCGCGCAAAAATCGTTCGCTATATTGAATCCGGTATTTTGAATTTTAAAATTTCGAAATTGGATTCGCAAACATAAAACCCTCAGACACAAATTTTCTTGGCAATTCGTTGAAGTTTTAATTTGTTGGTTGTCATTTTTCTTCCGCCAATTTGAAGCCCAATGTTTTAGGCGAATATAAAATAGTTTATATGTTAAGTTAAAACATGTATTACCTCCAGCCAGAAGAAATCAAAGCATGCGTTTTGGCGTGATGGAGCAACAAATTAAACAAACAAACAAACAAACTTTCGATTTAATATAAAGATATTTATGAATTATTTTAAATACCGTTTGATACAAATATTCGTTACTAATTTTGCGCGACGAAAAAATATTAATACACGTCTTATCTTTGTTCACAAAGAGACGGTATTTATCGAAGGACTTCGTCCATTACTCAATACTAAGTACCAACAAAGATTTGAGTATACAGGACATAATTAAATCAACCTGCAAGCAGAATTAGGCTCATGCGAAATTCATGAGTGATAAATCAATTACATGAATCTCTGTGAGTAGCATTTAATTAACAATGTGGTTTGGAAAGTCTGAATATAATTTCATTATTCCAGGATATTGGTTATCCTTGAATATTTATGAGGAACTTGCTGTCGGCGTCGCTGTCTTCTTTGTCGTCGCTTCCCTGCAATCATTACAAACAACCACGAGCAGCTTGTGGCACTTAAGAAGTTAGAAGTTATTCAGCTGTGAATTCAGTGCACCCAATGAATCCTGCTGTCGGAAAAACAAAATAACATCCTACTATCGTGCACGTTTTCCACTAACATACTATCATTGCCAGCATGTAAATAAATTCCATATAGTGTGAAAACTTTGGAAAACTGCCTCGTCAGAGAGGATGGGGATCACATGTAAGTTGGGCTAGTGAACAAGGTTTGTCCAATGTATCCATCTCACTGTACAGTGTACGACATGCATAAATAATGCTTGCATAGCAATGCAATATGCAGGCATGACACTGTAGAACTCTTGCCACTTTAGTGACACGTTCTTAATTGCTTGGCCATCACATGGAAAGAGGGAAATTATGTCCAGTAGTCTTTAACTTTCGACTGCCCAAAAACTTCCTGTAGCTCTCGCTTTCGCCTTTTCAAGGATGTTTTAATCAACTTTATAAAACTTTCAACCGATCTGTAAATCTCTTTAGCTTCCACCAAGTATATAATTAATTTGTGAGCATTGTTCAAAATTAAATTTTAATGTGATTTCAACTTTTCAAGCCACTGCAATTCTGCATAGCAGTCGTCCTGAAAATATTATCATTTCAGTGCAGAAAGTATTCTGAAACAAAATTAGTTCCTATAGTGAAAAATTTTCTTAAATTTTTTGCTTGTGAGGCCTTTAAAACTATTCAAAAAAAATGTTTTTGATAAGTTCTATTTATCATCATAGTAAATGGTGAAAACGATGGAATCGTGAAAATTTTCATTTGATTTTCCATTGATTGCATATTTTCTAGTTTGAATGAAACGATATTGGAAGTAGTTTAGAAAAATTTTTTTATACAATTTCATTAAGAGAAATTTATACTAACGTTATTTCCTTATATACAAGGAATGTCTTAAATGTCTTAAATCCCTTTCAAATTAACTGATGAGAAAAACTCTGATAAAACCAGCTCATCTCATAATAGCTTTTTCATTGCGCTAACCTGAACTAAAATGCAGCAATATTTCTTTTACTGGCTTTTTGAAATATTAATTGGAATGATTCGAAACGAAAACAAAGGAAATATTGTGCATAATAAGTAGCAGAGTTTTCCTGTTTTAATAAAAATAATTAACTAAATTATATGCTTAATGAAAGATACATCATTCAACTTGCACTATGGAATAGCCATTTTGTATCTGGGAATTTTGGTGTGTAGAATCCAAATCTACATTTGAAAATATTCTAGGACCGTAGAACGCAAGATTTTTCTGTTTTTAACGGTTTATATACCATATTTGTTTTGAGCGTACAGACAATTACTCGAGAACACTTGTAGCTGAAGAATTGAAATTGTAAGGCCACGTTCGAAGATGAGCAAAATCGAATAACACCTTCGTAGTGTTGCCATATAACCCTCAATCATTTTTATACAAACAATTTGATATTGTTATATAGTTAAAAATGGCGTCTTTAAGAAACCCAAAAATTTTTTTATTTACTTTACAAAGATTAATAAACATGCATAAAAAATATCACTTCTGTGGAAAAATTTTTTGGAATAAAATTGCTTTAAAAATCAGAATGTAGAAAATTCCTTTAGAATGATGATTTTCGCCCAATTTTGATTCTCCATAATTCCTAAAACAGTTCAGTTTCAGAGATGAAATTTTACACACAAAATTTATGTTAACTAGATATAAGTGTTCATTCAATTTTTTTACTTTGTCCGTTTTGTGATACCTATAAGGTCTTGAAAAGGGCTGAAATCGGAAAATACGTCTTTTTTGAACGACGACAGTAGGAAACAAGTACATAAGCTATGTGGATGAAACTTGATTTTAAGATGAAGGTGAAGGAGCGTATCTATTTTTCTTAAAAATATGCCCTTTTATCGATGACAATATTTTTTGAATTTTAGTTACTTATCTACTTATTTAATAGGTACGTATGAGAAAATAGTTTATACCTACATAAAAAATCAAAGTTCACTTTATTCTGAACATCTTGGCTTTTGATTTGCTTTAATATCGATTCAAGTGAACATGCAATTTAATGCTGATAAAAAATAAATTTAGCTAGGTACTACGAAAACTATTAAAATTAAAATTAAAATTCAAACCGAGAAGTTTTTGGAACGTTGTACAAACTCAGAAAACCACCTAATTCGGCTATTACTGCCTAGCTAGTATATTGTAAGTAGAATAAGTAGGGTAGGGAAGATATAGAGTAGCTTGTAAGTAATCACGGGGTTTTAGTTGTTTGTTTTCTCCCCAATGAGTTATCAATATTTGTATATAAGAATCAGTATCTGCTAACTAGTAATATTGCAGTCGGATGAAAAATAGTTTCTAGCGCTAAAGTAAGTCATTCCTATTGTATATA
The DNA here is from genome assembly GCA_963082835.1 of Leptogaster cylindrica. Taxonomy (NCBI): domain Eukaryota; kingdom Metazoa; phylum Arthropoda; class Insecta; order Diptera; family Asilidae; genus Leptogaster; species Leptogaster cylindrica. Next base: position 5,044,307 of record OY720106.1, read on the forward strand.
TGCATTATGTTCATTTTCAAATCCTTAAATATATAAAATAAAAACTACAAACTAACTAAAATTAAAATTAAATTTAACTGTATCCAATACAGCATTAAAGTAAATTAAGGATTATTTTGTGACCATTATGGCCCGTCCTTGCTGTTCACTTCAATGATATGTCGCCCCCTGTTTTCTAATCTCACCTGCAATAAATTACCTTGTATAAACTCCCACGCATTACTCACGGCACTCATGTGCTTAACATTTGTGATTTATTTTCCACCAATGCCATTCTGATTTACGATTAATTGATGCTTCAGGAACATTGTTGAATCGAGCTCCAAAAGTGCTGATTGCAATTTCGTCAAGTGCTTGACAACGAGCCACGATAACTCACTGATATTTATGTGTCGCGCAAATTCACTATATTTTTGTTGTTTTTTTTTATATATATATTTTTCACGAATGCTGGATTTTGTGACAAAACTCTTCTTGTGCTAAATGAACGCTAAATTCATTTTTCTCGAATACACTGGCATAAAGTTTTTGTCTCCAACAAACTTTCTAATGCCATCTTTCCTAAGTGGGTGAACTTTATTGGACAGAGAGTTGACACAAACTTTTATTTCAACATTGTTTACTTCAGGTGAATGTGCTTTTTCCCAGTGTTCGGAAAAATTCAAACACCCAAGGACTTTCTGCTGCATTAGCAGCTACTTTAAAAAATTGATGTAGGTACTAGCTGAATCACTGTAATTTTCGCAAAAGTAATACAAGGGTGGATTGTTGAAATATAGGAGCCAATGAAAAATGTAATCTAGTTTTTAAAGGATTTTCATGTACCATGAAAGATGAAAATTAAAATTTTATCATAATTTTTGAATGCATTGAAGTACAAAAATTACTATTGGAAAATCTTCTCGATGGACTCCTTTCTTATGTTCTTATGGAAGTGTGTTCTATAGAAAAATGATAGTTTTATAATATCTTGTTTAATTAAAAAAAAAATTCTCTTCGGTAATGTGTTGAAGTATTTTATTCTTAAATGATATCTCGACTGTTTAATTAGAATATATAAAATATAAGAAAATTGCAAATGATTCCGCTTAACTGTAAGGATCTAAAAATGTTAAAACATTTTCATTAGCAATAATTGAAATTGTTGAAGCGACTCAAGTCTTTTAAATGAGGGAAAGCAGCAATTTAAAAATTTTTCTAAGGAATCAAATTAGAAATACTTCAGCTCAAGCTAAAAGAAAAACTGAAGAAATCAAGCAGCTCCTTATTCATCAAGGAGACACGTCACTCATTAGCATTCGATAAGAGTCAGGACTCAAGATTTGGGCTAAATTAAAAATAATGCGAAAATTCTGGAATATTTGCGCCTTGGAAGGTCCTACGAAAGTCCTTCAGTTGTCACTGCCAAATTGTTATACACGAGAATGCCCAACAATAGGACAAATACACTGAAATAACCCAGAGTTAATGCATGGCCATAAAATTTGCTATAACTTACGGAAATGACTGGAGAAACAGACCAGAAAATTTACTACGCTTTGCCAACACTGGCAAATAAATCTTCCATAAATGTTCATAAAGCTCTTTTGCTATTGCGAAAATTGCCCTTTCCTTTCTTTAGCGTATTGAAAATTATCTCCTATGAATATTTGTCCCTCGATTTTTACGTGAACACACAAAATGTCCGCGCACAGTGTTCATTATTTACATATTTTAATCGAAATTTTGGTGGCTCGTAAAACACTTTCTTTAATGTTATATAAAATTCCATTGGGATTTGCGAATGTTTGTGATTCATAGCAATGAAGAAGAAGCCAAAGTCATGCAGAAATATTTATGGGAGGAAGTGATACTTAAAATTGAGGTTTTCTCGAAAACATTTACAGTTACATTTACAAAGTACACAACTTTTGGTAATTTATTATGTCTATTTTTGTAGGACGCTAACTAAGCGTGTCAATATATTTTGAAGATAATAGCGTGAATCTTGTTAGTATAGGGAGAACACTCACACTAGCCATCTTCATTATGTACTGGTCACTTTTTATACCCTTGAAGAACGGTATTTCCGGTTAAGCATATATTTGAGACGTCTTGCACGAGCGAAGTTCAAAATGAAGAAGTAAATATCCATTATTACTTATTAGGACATAACAAGAAATCCTTGTTTGGTTTCCTTTCTGTCCGTTCTGCCGACGATTTGAGAAGTTTTCAAAAGTTTATTCAAAATAAAAGTTGAAGGTGAGCAAAATATAGTGTTGCCATATAAAAATGAATCATTTCTATTTGAAAAGTTGATTTTCTTATCTTTCAGTTATCTTCCGCTAAATGTTATTATTAATATTGAAATTTATTATTCGTTCACCTTAACTTTTTACATAATTTTAAAAATATCTTTTTTTAAATTCATATTGGAACTCTGAGTAGAATTGTCTAAAATGCGTGCACCTAAAATTTCAAGCAATCTCGAAGCGTGGAAATATAAGAATAGGTTTAAGAAAGAAGATGAACAAGTAGATTTTCAAGAAGGAAAAATCGTGGGTAAGTAGAGAGATAATTGTAGCGTGTGAATATAAAGAAATACCCTTTAATAATATTTTTAATTTACTATTTCGCGACCCTGCATACATAATAATATTATAATTACATTTTCGTATAAAAGCAAAGTTCAAGATATTATACAAAAACAACTTTCCGCACTAAATCTTAGGACCTTTCATAATATTGTCAAAATTAGTCAAAATTTCGAAATAATTCAAAATTATTACGCTGCACAGTTGAAAAGCCATTCTTACTAGAAATGAGAATTATTTCATCAATTGTTTTCGTTTCCAGTCAAACAAACTAAATAAAGAACACAGAATGATCGTTCTACAAAAGCCGCTTGGTAGGTGTTCATACCCATTTTACATGTTGTTAGCTTCCGGGAATCCGTTCCTCTGGCAATTAAACATTAATAATAAAAGTCTTCGCTATGCCAGGAAAACGTCGAGTCTGGGTGATACGAGTTATTGCTTCACATAAAGTTGACACAACTTCCGAACAAGATGTCGGATAACGTTCATTGAAATGACTTTTCATTTACTGCCAAAGTCCTCAGACGAAAGTAAATACGGTGCAGATTCTCGGTCGTTGTTTATGTTAACACCGCTGTAATATTTGCTTACAGGAATCCATCCATCCAGGTTTTTCTATATTCAGTTAATTATTCCTACCCTGTCATTACACACAGACACAAGCCTCTCGAGCTCACCTGAAAACCCATTTCTCTTTCCAGGATAGAACTGCTGTATAAGAAGTGACATTTGCATGCCAACGTTTACGAATCTGTGTGAAAAGGATGCTTGCGGGAATCCTTGGTCTCAGACGCGTTGATGTTAGCTTCTCTCGCATTTTTTTATCCAGCAGCACCGTTTTCCAAAAGGGCTATCAGTTTTCCGACATTTTATATTTACATCTGAGTTACTAGTGTAACGGTGCTCATATCCCGATGAATTATGTGTTTTACGTTAGCAGGATGTAGGATTGAACGAACGACTGAATGAATCTTAAATCCAACCCTCAAGAGTCTACCAAACTGGTGAAAGACAGACTCCTGAAGGAAGGAACACCTTGAAGGGTTTTTTTTTTTTTGATTCTTACGATGAACGTTTTAGCCGTGGCGTGTGTCTAGCAAGCCTCTGGTTCATTGATTCCATTATATACATGCTTATGCAGATGAGGGGCGAAAAATGATTGCTATCCAACTTGACATGTGCTTTTAAGCACTGGTGCGAGAGAAGAAAACAGAAATCTCCAGGGATGTTCGTACGGAATGAAGACGCATTTGATGCTATTTTGAAAAGGAATTCATTTAATAGAAAGAACCTACCTAATAAGTTAGATATTTTCCAAATTTCGTAGGGGTGGTTTCGCAGTAATGTCAAAATGTGTGCGCCTTTGATGACTTTTATGTAAAAAGTCTGAGCTGAAAAGTCATTATGATGGAGAATGTAAGAGAAACTTTGGAAGAAGTCAATCAAATCTCTGTTAAGGTTTTCTAGGACGGAGATGGAGTTACCGCTTGTCAACTGTGTAAACGCAAAGGTAAATGCACGTATAAAAATAATTTTAGTTGTGTACTTAAATGTCTGGTTTTTAATATACCTACTTACAGCATGTAAAAAAGGTATATTTTCTCAAAACTGCTTCAAGCAGTTTTCTGAAAATTTTTGTAAATAAGATTTATTTAGTAATGCTTAAACCGCACCAAAACTCTTATAATATTTTACAAACAAGCATTGGTGTAGCTAGAAATATCAGACCTTTAAAGCATAGTTGGAAGACCCTTTACTCCTTTTTTCGTAGCAATGTTAAGAAAATAGAATACAATAGAAGTAACAAATTAAAAGATAACAACAATAAAATTTCAATGCTTTCGGTTAATAAATATAAACATTTTGCAAATTATTATACTTAAAATTAAAACTAAACTGTGCATAATATATGTGGCGTGCACATAAATGAACAGATTGTAATTAATAGTATTATTACATGCTTTATATTAACTTCACTTCGCGTATGATTGTCGCGAAATTTTGCAATGTTAATTTTCCCCACTTCCTCTTAACCAAGTCAACTAAACCTTGATACATATACGTAGATTTTCGAAAACAATACACTTTAAATAAGTTTTCGGAGGCTTGTACAGTTGTACATAAGAAAACATCATATTTGTGAGGATCAAAATCAAAATTTCACATTATCTACTTTAAGTTTTTTTGAGAAATACACGATAAATTTTACGATTATTTATGAAAACTTTTATCAAAAATATTTTATAATATACCTACCTATTTTAGCTAATTTCAGATGTGTACCACAACTTGGCGTCTTTGTGCAATATTTTTTATGCACTATATTATAATACTCGTATAATATTATCAGGATAGTGTTATAAGTTCGTGTATTAACTATTATGTACGTACTTTCTTTCCAGTTTGTAGACTCGTCACATTCGAGCGCTTTTCTGCATTGCAATATAGAGTACATATGACACTGCGAAAAAACCCCCAACCCCACATCACCCGCACCCTATCCTCTAAAGTTCAAGTCGCTGACATTTTGTTAAAATTGTCCGGCTCTTGTATAAAGTATTCCACTATAATTAAAGATTATAAGATACCAAAATCTTTGCATTAATGGAGCAAAATGCAAGGATTAATCAATATAATTCTATTCGTGCGAGAAACAATGTAGTAGAGTAGCTACAGTAGAAAGTGATCATATAGATAATTCGTCCTCCAAGGATATACAGAAATCGAAGGCCAGGCCAGAGTATACTGCGTTCCTATGTAAGTGTCCTGCAACCAATTATATCGGCGATTTAATTACGTTAGCGTTGCCTGTGACCCTCAAATTAAGGAGAACAGGACCTGTAGGAAGGACTAGCGCTTGAATTCTTCAAGCCCTGTATTGATATTTAGGGGCGATAAGACTTTCATCAACGAAACGTGAGATCGATCGATAAGCTTGGCTCAGTGCACACAATCCGCCGGAGGACATTTTGTGTCATGTTGAATAATTAATTGCACTTCCTACCCAGACGGCATGTTACGTTACATGCCCGGGTCCTGAAAGGGATTATTAATTATCCTTCCAGCGATTTTATTGATTTTTACTTTTTTTAAAAAATGCAGTTGTATACCTGTCGTGTCAATTTTGTCAATGCCACGTTTGCTTTTACGTTTTATGATTCTGGTTACGGGAAAAGGACATTAAGAAAATTAAAATATACAATACAATTTCTCTCTACCAATATTATTCATATGTAAAACTATATTTAAGAGAACTTCAAAGTCCCCAATTAACCTCTCACATTTGTAAATCGTAATCCAAATGATGAAAGGATTTAACATGCTTTTGTTCGTTCTCATTAAATGCGTTGATTTTGAGTACTTGAAATTGCATTTTTATTTTTATGTAATGACGACTATTAATTTTTAGGGTTCCGTACCCAAAGGGTAAAAACGGGACGCTATTACTAACAATAAGCCTTCGCTGTCTGTCCGTCTGTCTGTCACCAGGCCGTATCTCAAGAACCGCAATAGCTCGACAGTTGAAATTTTCACAAATTCTGTATTTCTGTTGCCGATATAACAACAAATACTGAAAACAAAATAAAATAAATATTTAAGGGGGGCTCCCATACAACAAACGCGATTTATTTGCCCTTTTTTGCTCGATATCAATAATGGCAACAGGTAGGCACATGAAATATTCACAAAATACTCAGTTGTATTTTTACTTTAATAATAAATAATAAAATTAAAATAAAATAAATAATTAAATGGGGCTCCCATACAAAAAACGCCATTTTTTGGTACGGAACCCTTCTTGCGCGAGTCCGACTCGCACTTGGCCGCTTTTTTCTTCTTCGAATTGTGATATCCTTTAGATATAAATTAATTATTAAAGGCGTTTGGGCAAAAATAACCCAAAACAGCAGAAACAATTTAAGTAGTAGGTTTATTAGGCATGATATTAGAAATAGGTAGGTACCTACTTTTAAGAAATAATTATGCACATTTATTTTTTCTGTAAGTGCTTGGAATCAGGTAAGATTAAATAAAAAAAATACTAATAAATGAAAAAATAAATTATAATAAAACTATTCCTAACACTTATATACCAAAAAAGAAAAACATAATAAAATTATAACGAATAACTACCATCGACATACGTTAGTTATTCGTTTTTGAAAAATCAACCAATCCGCGTACTCTTTTATCGTCTGTCTCGCTTATTCCTTATATCGGTTTTCAATGAAAAAAACCACGCGCCACGTATACAGAACCAGAACGGTATTACTGTTTCACTCAGGCACATGTATTAGCCCTTTTAAAATGGAGAAAAATAAATAATTATTATTAACTATTTGATAAACCCTGATACACAAGGTACAATAAATAAAATTTTCTTTAAAAATATTAATTTTTCAATATATTTCAATTTTCCCTTACTGTACTAATAAACTATTATTTAAATTATTAATTCTTTAAAAAATACTTTACCAAAAAAATTAAGAGTATTTTTAATATTAATATAATAAACAAAATTAATAATTAATAAATAAAATATATTAGTTTAAATTAAGTTGCACAAAAATCTTTTCAGTGTAAATGAAATGCTTAACTATATAAGCTTTAAACTATTTTCTAGATACTCTTTCTAGTACATATGTTACGATTTATTTTACTTTAAAAATAAGAGCGACGGGCGATGTGCGATCTTAGAGCTAAAATCAAATTAACTTGATTTATAATTTTACTTTTAAATCCACCTTCATTTACTCATTTATACAGATACATAGTGATGGGGAGCAGTCTGTTGACAGTATGGCGCGCATATTTTGATATAAAGAAATCGAAAATGAAACAGAAACTCTCTAAATATAGGTACGAAAGAACGCTTCATGTTTCAAAGTATATTCCCAAAATACAACTTACCAATTTACAGTTTATTCAATGTACAACATAATGATTAGGTTTGGAAGTCAGCAAAATTCAATCGATTTTAATTGAAATAGAAAATCAAAAGAAAAATGAGACCGTTAAAATTCTAACTTTCTTTAAATTCGCCACGAACCTGTAAAACTGTAAAAACTTTTATTTTCATATTAGATTTTACTTTACTTTGGTGTCAGTTTTCTAATTGAAATTGAAAATGTTTTCTAATTAAAATAATTTTAATTGATAAACCAAAATTCAAACAATTTGGTACAATTTATTTACAAATATAAAAAGATTTTATTTAATATGGCACGATAAAGTTGTTTATTATTCCGAATTTCGCATGTATTCAATTTAGTTAAAAAGATTTTTAGAATCCTAACAATTCTAATTACTTATCTACAACGATGTTGTTAAACCACGGCAATTACAACAAAACGAAAGTGTATTTTGAAATGTTCCTTGTAGTTCCAGGGTTTTGTTTTTATAACATTAGTGACTCTTTCTTTGAAATTCAATTATTTTTCTTTTATGCTTTAAATATTAATTATACAGGAAAAATAATTCAAATGTATTATATTAATAATATTTTTATTTTTTAAATCACTTTCAATATTTCGTAACTCACTTCCCTTCCCTTTTGATTAAAAACAATTAATAATATAATTAATTAGTCGATTCGAAATCAGTAAGGCACTTAAATCAGAAGAATCGCATAAGTAAACTTCTTAATATTTCAATGAACAAACTTAATTAATTAAAAAATACTCTTTTGCGATGATCAAAGCTTCTTTTCAAGCATTTTATCTGTTTGCGTTTTGTAATCGTGAAAATTTTCCCAAAATCTTTCAACCCCAAAATTTTCGCCACCCCAAACAACATTAATTAAGAATACTAATCGTCAAATTGTTCGCACCCTTTAGTCAGTTCTCACACATGTAAGTTTGTATTCCAAATTTAATAGGCGTAAGTAATACAAAGCATTTAATTAATATCACTCTCCCCCCTGTGACACACCCCATGTACCGTGAGCTGAGTCGAGGGAGACTTAATTGCATCCTTTTATTTCCTAAAGGGCTGCGGAAATGGATTTCCGCTTCAATTTCATGAATAATCTAATTAAAATTCGGAATGACATTCGAAATGCAAGGGAAGTGGGAAATGTGTTACAAGGATTCAATAACGCAACTGTTCTGAGGATTTGTAAGATTCTCTGGACGAATACGATTGAAATATTGAATCCATAACCTTCTGGATTCTATCAAATATAATTGCGACTTAATGCCAATAAATTGGAATTTATTCCTTACCTTCGGCACAACCTTTTCCAGTCTTTCCAAATGGACAGAGGCATCGCACATTTTTTTCGTTGTCGGTGAACTCACAGATCCCGTCTGGTCCGCAATCCTGCAGGCAAGGCTCCCTGTGAAAAATAAATTATTCAATTTAAAAAGGTGGCAAAGCAGCTGAGGCATCGTGAAAAATCATTACAACAAAAAAACAATAGCCGTAACTTAACTTTGCGAAAGACATTAGAAATTTATTTTGGCCGATGAGTGACAGGCACCTCTAAGGACAACATTCACACAACGATGTTTGCCAGCGCATGGATAACACAAAACAGTGAAAATTGTTTTTTTTGGATTGTGCGAAATTTCAAGATGGCAACTGCCACTGATTTCAGCGCGAGTTCTCTACTCACGGTAGTTATGCTAATTTGGACGGAAACTCAAAATGCCGAATACCCATCATTAGGCAAAGCACTTCCCTCTTATATTGCTGTGAATAATTTAAATACAACTTTTGTCGTTATTTTACCTCAGTGTAAATTTTTTTGGAATTTTAAGGGCCTCCAGAATTCGCTGATCCCTTGTCATAGTGGCATAGAAGTCATTTGTAAGAGGAAACTTAACTGCTGCCTTTGAAAGGTGGTCTAGAAAATCAAAAACTGGAACAGTAATTTCATTTAAAGTTTTACTGTTTGTAGCTCTAACGATAAGGTAGAAAGCTGTGTAAGTTTTCAGGTCGATATTCCAAAATCAAACTTAGAACTTGCGTCAAAACCCCGCAATAAATGAAGGTTCATGTTTTCACCGTAAATCATTTTTGGTTTCTACAAATTCATTGTGGTTCATTTAAACGGAGCCAGCAAAATAGAAAGCATGAAATTATGTTCTCTAAGAATATTTTAAACATTAGGAAAAACATTTTGACGAAGAGCACATGATGTACTGATGCGACAAATATACATATATAATATATATATATAATATATAATATATATATATATATGAAAAGGATTACTTTAACCATCACTAAATTCAGGTGCGGTTTTTTTCTTTTTAAGGGGAGATGATTTTTGTAGTGTGTTTCCACAAGGATCAAGCGATCATTTAACCATCAGGTGTAGATACAAGTGTATTTTATCAGAATAAATTAAAGGCTAATCGACACTGTTCGCATTGTTTGTTTGTGAAACCAAAAATATTACATTTGAGATCATTTTACAGATCTTTACAGAGTCTATTTCAGTAAAATTTAATTTTATAATATACTATACTATACTATACTATACTTTTGTTACAAATTGTTGCCATTAAAACTTCAATGTGCGTATGTATTTTAACGAAAAGTCCTTGAATAATAATTATTGGAATCCATATACGAGATTTGTCAGCAAGAATTTAATAGTTGCGATCCCTATTACACTCCAAATTATTCATAGCATTGCCTTTACACTAATTTCAGAAAAATTCCTTGACTTAAATGAAAACTCGGCTACCACATTCTGTCTACCATTTTGAATTTTCCAAATTGAACTGTAGATTCTTTAGATATCTTCAGTTCTAAATTTCCTCGAATTCATTTAATTTTGAAAATTTTCGGTCACCATATTAGATCCGCCATCTAGAGTTTACACATGTTGATAATTAATATATTCAAAATTAGTGTCATATGTCAACCAAATAATTTTAAACTAATGTACATTAAGTCATCCTCTTATTCACAGAAAAATTTTTCGCCATATCGGTTACCCACCGTCCGCCATTTTGTATTTCCAAATTTCAATAGATTGGTAGGCCATATAATCGACATAGCTTTAGTACTAAGATTTATTCAAATTCTTTGAATTCTCAACTATCAAAGTCGCCATATTGAACTCGCCGTTTTGAATTTTGAAAATTCGAAATTACATTCTCAATCAGCGAAACAGTTTAATGATGCAATTTAAATGCCTCACCCTTGTTTTCTACATTTTGGAGCACCCCATCCAATTTTTAACATTTAATTTCCCCATCAGCAGTTATATTTATTATGTATTCCGGAAAGTTTCCGCAAAGTTACAGAATCCTAATCCCTAGTATTATAAAAGCTTGCAATATTTAAGTGAATTTATCAATATGCATTGCAGGTTTTCAAAGCAAAGTGGAATTTTCATTGTTGCATTTTACTAATATCAAAGTTCCGCCACTTTTTCTTCCTGTTTCCGCCATCGAGCGAACAAAATGCGAGTGCATGAACGATTGGAATACCAAAAAAGGACACAAAATTTTTCGTAAAACTCATTGTCAAGTTAGAACTGCAATTTCACATCTGCACACTTTCATTACAATAACGGGATCTGAATCGGTTTTACCTCTCTCAGGAATCTACAGAAAACTTTTCCCAAAATATTTTCCGTGCAAAAAATAATGTAGGAGTTGAGGATTTTCGTATTTACTTCATTTTGAGACATTTCAAGTTTCCAGAACTTCTAAAACTTTTTCTTTATCGACACAAATAAATTGCTGGAATACCTGAAGTAGCTTTCGGATTTCAAATGTAGCACAAGTTCTGCGAATAAAGAAAGGTTTGTGTCCTTTTATTGTAGCGATTTTGTTAAAGTCCAATTGGGGAATCCATGTGTGGAGCCAGAGGAGCACTCATGACCGATAAAAGGAGCGACTCGTGTCCTCATTTCAACGAAAATCTCAATTAAGTTATACTGGATTTATTCAAGGAAAAACCAACAATTGTGTATCATTTGATGACGGTAAAAGATTCCGGATCTGAGTAGCATTTTAAGAGACCCCCTTCAGTGGTCTTGTTAAGGTTTTTCGATTAGGAGGAAGAGTTATCCTTCCGTTCGAGTGTGCACTTTTTATCAAAACTATACCTACAGCATTTACTGTGGCTAGACGCTGCTGGAGAGGTTCAGGACAAATTCTTAGACGTTTTTGCTCGATTTGAAAGTAAAACATTAAAAACGAAGCCAATCAGGACTTCCGGGAGTTTCGGGTGAGTGAAAATTCGAACTGCAGTTTCTTGTGCTCCAAATTAAGCAGGTACACTTCCAGAATAAGAGATGCAATCGAAATTAATCAAGCCGCTCCAAACAACCTCCGCAATCCGCATCAGTATATATAATATGCAGGTTCAATTATATCAGTTCATTCAAGGATATAAAAAGATCTGGACTCACACTTTTCCAGAATTAATGAAGTTGTTTCTGTAAAAAATCATTAATTAGCACAAGATTCATACTACAGAGGTGGCCACTTAACGATTTTAAAAAATTGTTGAAATCTTGAATTTTTTGATTCAGTAACTTTTTATTACTATTGTTTTACTTTTATTATTATTTCTCATAGGAATACGTGTGACGTTACTTTCTTATTTGTATCTAATTTTCAAGAACGAACATTTTTCCCGGAGATGCATCAAGTCTAAATTATACTTGTATGGCAAAAGCAAATGAAAAAAATCAAAATATTCAAATATGGAAGGGTATTTCTTCGGTAGGATTAAAGCTGAGTTTTTGATTTATTCGTAGACCCCATCTAAACGTTAAACTTCAGGTCAATTTTTATCATATATAATATGTATATATGTATAAGTTTTTAGCTTAATTTGATTGATTTGATTTTTCTATGTCATATAGTTTTAGAAGTATTATTGTCGAAGTTGCAAATACTTGCATTGACTGAAAATCGAACTGTAGACCTAAGAACGAATGGCTTCCATTTATAAATGTTAAAAAAAAAAATCCTTAAAGTTTTCGGAATCAGCACAAAAACTATAAAAAAAAAATTAAAAATGGTCGAGAGACCAAATTTGTATTTTTGGACCAGTAACAGTTGGTATGGATTAACCCTGCAGCAGAATACAAACATATTTAACCCTTTTAATTTTCAATATTATTGTAGAATTGATGTTTGATCATGTTTCGAAAACACGGTTCCCAAATCACCAATCAACACACTTCTGTGTTTGTCATTTTCTCTTGTTTTTTTTCGGAACACTAAGCTCTCCACTGTTTGAAAAACAATAGAATATTATTGAAGCAAAACAAAGAAGCCTTAAGTGAAGTAAGTCGTCTGGGTATCAAATTACAATAGCTTAACTAGGCTCACAATTGGGGGAGATCCACCATTGCTATGCTCACTACTGATGTGCTGTTTTTATTTTATTTTTTTTGGTGCTGCCGCTTTCACGGGGGTGGGTGTGGGCATTTTTAATGAAATCGAAATTTCAGTCACGAACGAACGCATTACGAACATAGCAAACACAACTATTGAATCCTTCCAGAGGATTTGGTGCAATGATGAATGTGTTGTTGCCAGCTTGAATTACGCGCCTAGCATAACAAAAAAAATGAAATAAAAAAATAAAAGAAAAAGGAATTCTGAAATGAAAGGAAACAAGTGGCATATCGAAAAAGAATTCCACATAAAAGACCTTTCTTGGGGGGAGGAAATGGAACAACTCCAGACACTCCAAAACGTGATAAGTGCTATGGGTTGAATTTTCTTGGCAGATTTTGTATGGTTTATATACAAATGATTCACCAAAATTCCGATATTGCCTCTCTTGCAATTTAACGGTCGATGATTTTGTGAGGATTACGTTGTAACAAATATTTGAGGAATAAAAATTGTACGAGGAAATTTCTGACATACAAGGGCAACGTTTCCCTCGAGGTCCTTCTCCTTATATCACATTCGATCATCTTAGAATTTTCAAGTTTTTTGTCTCCCAAAGTTTCATAGCTGCGCACCTATAAAATCAAAATTTAATTTCCAGTGTACAGCTTTCCTGGAAGGGTCAAAAACTGATTGTTTTCCATTTTATACAGGATTAATTTGTTTGGTTATGTTTTCAATTATTAATATTATAACAGGATGGGATGATATGATTTTCGTCTTTTCTGCATGAAAACAGTTTTTTGTTAAATATTTGTTAGATGTAAAAAAATTATTTAAAAAATCATTTGTGTCTTATAGACATGTTTTAACGTTGATAGAATTTTAATGAATCCTGCGCGTCCTAATGTTTACTTTGAAAATATTTAGAGAGCATGAATTCAAAATGGTGGAAAAAATTAAAATTCACCTGGCAGCATTTGAATTTATAAAAAGGACACCAAAGAATTTTTATTCATATCTAGGGAATCCCCGCAGATATAATTATGCTAACATTTTCCAGAAAGTTAGAAAGTAATTATTTCAACTTAAAAAAATTTTCTTAATTTTTCTCTTTTAACCTAATTTAAAGTTGCGACATTATTATGTTGTTATTTTCCTCTTTTATTCCAATGAAATTTTTAAACGGGATTTCGTTGTGGTTTTCGTATTTACTCTGGTATTGCAATGCAAAAGGATGTTTTGCGTACTATTACTACTATTTATATTTTAATACCTTTTATATAACAGAAGTAGGTACTTAGTAGAGTTGTTTTATGTTTTTTGCGTGCTCAAAAATTGTAAAAGTTATTCACCTTATATTGAAATATTCTTTAAAGTTTTACAACACTTAATATTTTAAAGGACATTTTGACACATTTTTTATGACTATACCTATTTCGAAATATCATGCAATAATTTTGATAAAATATCAAATTATATGAAATGGATTTGTTGAACAAAATTCTGTTATTGAAAATCTTAAAGACAAGCAATGTTTAATTATCGCATTTCAGGCTTCAAACTTAGCACTGCGCTTTAAATCGCTTATCAATTGTCTGCAGGCGAATGACACCCGGAGAACATGGGGCGTGATGGGTAGCTAAGCAAAGCTAAGGATTAGTGCTGCTGTATACGAAAATCCTCGGCACAGTATTCATGATTTATGATTGCCTGAATATCCGTTGTTAGCCTTTAAGACAAAGAAGATTTGCTCACAGTAGCCTTTTTGATTATTTTTTAATTATTTCTGAGCCGAACAGGAAACGTTGGAGAATAATGAGATTTTACGCTTTTAAATGAACGGTTATTTACATAAGTTGCAAAAGAAAAAGATCATATTGTTCCTGAGGCTGTGTAAGGGTTAGAAAATTATGTATAAATGTCAGTGCAATAATGGGAACGTTTGGATGAGCTTGATTTTATTTGCCTCATTTGCTTTTTACATTATAAATTTTAAGCAACATTTTCGTTTAATGGAAAAATAATTGAGATTTGTTTTCGCAATGCCACATTCTGTGCATTACATGTGCCTCTGCATAATTATATACACATAGGACCATAGCTCAACAATAACTTAAAAGAAAATATGAACAACATAATAATTACTATAATATTACAATTGCAACAACATTGTTAGTGGAAAGTGCCTAAAAGTGGACGCCCATTTGATACTTGATTTAAAAAATATATAGGTATAAAAATATAAAACAGTAAAAAATTATGTTTTAAAAGCTTGTAATATTTAGTTTATAATGCTTTGCGCAATTTCAGGAGCGAAAAAAATAAAGAAAAAACTTATATTGTTAGTTTGATAATAAGTGATAATAATACGAGTAATAAAATTCACTTCCAATTTGGGCGGCGAAACTAAAATAAAATAACATCGGGTGTCCCTTAATTGGATCTGATTACCTAGGCTACTACATGATTACATTGATCACCCACCACCCCAAGGCCCCAAACTTATGACCTATGTGGTATGTGCTATATTCGCCATTGTACCATTTTCATTGTGCTTTTAAAAAATATAATTAAGACTTAGTAAAATAAAAAATGATATTCAAAACCCCTAAACCGCATTCACGCTATGCAGCAAAATCTGCTTCATATAACATTTGCTAAAACAGGAAAATGTCATTTCTGAAAAGTGTTAAATAATACAGCTACATGTAGACTCAGATTCTGCTAAACTTAGCAAAACTTCTGCCAACTATTCGGAGTCGGTAAATATCGAAAGAAAACTTCGTGCAACACGAGGTGCATCATCTAGCTTTCCTAAATGTAGCAATGTTATACGCGGGTTTTTCGTCTAACATTTACTACAAGTAGCATTTTCTATCAGTTCGGCGTTGTAGCCTCATCCGTATAAATATTTTTCATTAGTTTCCAGTTTTGGATTTACAAAAAACAGTAGCCTGATCTGCAGATGCCGTAAAAAAAGCATGCGCCATCAAAGAAAAAACTTCGCCATTTCTTAAACGAAAATATAATTAAAATTAAAAAAATATTGCGGAATGTACCCACAAAGTATTATATTTTTTTTCTGAGATGTCGAGCGACCAGTGCTAGCCCACTTAACATGGATTGACCCTGTTACCAATGAACAGTGGGGACCAACACGTAAACTTACGTAAGGGACATCTAACATTTTGGTTTGAAACAAGCTTCAACTCTTCAATGAACTTGTTTTCTTAATTCAAAGTAATTTAAAGAAACTGTCACGATCATGTGGAAAACAATCGGCTTATATACAACAGTGTTTGTACGACTTTGGTAAATAAGATAATTCAACAACGATGCCCCTCGAATGCATAAATACGGAGCAACATGGATGCTCATTGCACAAACAGAAACCACCTCCCCCTAGGTACATCTTGTGCATTGAGCTATAAATGGAGACATGAGTTGAATCTATGTCCTTGTTGACCACTATATTATTCTGATTTAATTCCACGTGTTTTTTACACAATAATTAACGGAAAGCAATGGAATATATAATTTGCACATTCTTTTATCCTTTCTAAATACCAAAACGTAAATTTTAAAATAAATATCAATCCTACAAGGCTACAAGACTCTCAAAAGAAACATATATTTTTCTTGCACATATTAAATTTTGTTTATTTCGTTAGTGAAATTAGTTTGAATTTTAGGGGATAACAACTTTTAATTGTATCTATTTAACAAATGGGAAAAAATTCCAGAGATAGAAATTCTTGGAAGTAATTTTCTAACTTCCGTTAAATAGGCGGCTTCACAAGTGACACACCCTTTTGTGTATTTAAGAAATTTTTGCATTCCTCAAGCAGTAAAATGTTTTTAATTAAAAACAAAAGGCAGCACAAGGAAGCGTCAGTACACATGATCGCCTTAATTTCATTTTGACTTCTTAACAAGGGACAAAATGAATTTTCTTCCTTTGTTGTTTTTTCCCTTGTTCACCGGGCAAAAAGTTTGCGACAGTTACTCTAAATTCATTATTTTTTAAATGCGTTACGTAATTAAATTCGCGAGAATTTCAATCAAAATTTTACTTAATTTTCAATTTTAGGAACGTTGACTTGGTATTTATGCGCTTGTGCACAGTCAACGGTAGGAACCCCGAAAGGGTTGAATGTGTCACTAAAATGACTTTGACATTTCCTGAAAGGAGCATATAACCGAATTATTGTCAAATTAAGTTACTTCTGACTTTCTTAACAGATAAGAATAAGTGAAAGAGGCAATTACTGAGTAAATCCTCAATTTATGCATAATTTGATAAACAATATTTTTCGCTCATTTTGTTTTGAAGCTTATAAGCAGCAAAATTTACTTACGGTGATGTACTAGAAATGTCACTCATCCGGTTCATTGTTGTATTGGAATTGCTGTCCTTATTTTCTGATATTGGTGAAAATTGCTTCGTGGCTTGTTGAAAACTTTTCTGATTTTGATATGTATCTTGATTGTATTGACGTAAATTCAATTTATTGTTGTTCACATCATCATAAATTGACATGTCCTGTTTCGCGTATGAATTGTCATCGTTTAAATTATCAAAAGGGACTGTAACCGATGTGGAAATCTGTTTCTCATCACTAACTATTCTATTGCCTTTGGACATTTCTGACTGATTCATTCCACGATTGGTCGGTTTCACATCATAATTTTCAGGTACACTATTATAACTAAATGATTCACTAGATAAGTCTGAAGATATGTTGTCATCTTTGAGATTGCCATCGTTGTCGTCGGAGGGTTCATCATCATCGTAAGAGCTGGTGTCCAATTGATTTATTGAGTCACCAACTAATTTTGCACTAAATGAGACTCCTTTCTGATATAACACATCCTCTTCCCCCTTTAGATCTCGTCCTTGTTGAAATGTCGAATTGATTTCTTGAAAAAAGAAAATTAAAACAGAAAATTTATCAGTAAATTTTAATGATAAAGAAATCCAAAATAATTGATTGAATACATAAAAATATTTTACGTTATCGCAGCTGCATTTTGTTCAATAAATCATTTTTATTGCAATTCAGAGACATGAAATTCACGCATTCAGATTGAATAAAGCCAATTTATGATAAATAAACGACATTGAAACAGCCCAACGGAGTAAATATCAATTAAAATGAAATTACTTAATAACAAGTTCCAATTAACAATTAAGTGATGACAGCTTTTTTAATTTTTCTGTAAGATTTATTTAAAGGAAGGGGTTATTATGTTTTATAAATTTGGCTTGATGAAAGTAGAAGGTATAACTTGACAGGAAACGCTAATTTTTTTAGGCCTTATATTATATCTACGTTCATCTTTGTTTTTTACACTTACGAAATTTTACTTAAAAGCCATGTAAAAAACCGTGCAAAAAAGTTTTCCAATATTTCGTAAAAGAAGAAATAAATTCTCAGACGTTAGTTAATGAAATTATTGTATGCTCTAAACAGACGATGGCACTTAATAGAGATAATAACGTCACGTAATCTAGTCGGGTTTGTTGTCTGCCACCAAATGGAATTAGTTGTTGACATATCTGCTGACATTTGGCGTGAAAATGAATTCGCGACAACGATCAGTTTATTTTGTTGCAAGAAAGCAAAGAAAAAGAAAATGTACGTTTATACTTACGTTATGGTCCATTAAACTTGCTATAAAGAAGTATTTCGTTCAACAACAGGAAAACAACAAAATGATATTTAACAGCTGATTATTTTTTAGTACAACTATTAACTACTTTGTAGCACAAGCACGTATACGGCGCTGATAGGAGTATATCGAGTCTAATATAGTTACAGCCGATAGATTTGTAACTCGAGTTCATATAGGAATCTTACATGAGCTACATAAGTCATTTTGACGTCATTATCTGTATTAAGTGCTATCGTCTGTCCAGGGTATAAAAGACAAGTGAAAAAAACTTCCCTGCTTCTGTGGTATTCAAAAATTGTGTAAAAAAAGGTGATGGATTATTGTGTCAAACGGGAGCTAATTACATTCTATTATTTTGTACTAAATTGCAGATTAATTTATTGTAGAGTTATTTTGCATCACAATACAGTTCAGATGTTCTCCAAGGAATAAAAATAATGCATTCGATATAATGATCTTTTGGAAAACCATGTTTTGAATTAATTTTTGTTTGACGGTTTTATGTAAATTGTAGAACTCAATATTGAAGTCATTCAACTGCTTTGTTCCGAGGTGCTTCAGGAAAGAAACAGTTGAATCAATGTAACTTTCTCTTTGCTCCTTCAGACCTTCAAACAAATGGAGGTTAATTTTCAGAATTCGTATAATGAAGACTTTCGTTAAAACACGAGCACAGGGGTCGAAAGGACGGATGGAGCATAAAATGCAAAGAATAGCGGATTAAGGATGCTTTTGTTCGTTCAAACAATTGTTTGAGCTTGTTTTATTTGTCTCTAATTAACCGTAAATGAATTCTGAAATTTGTGTGCCATTTCTAGTTTCTTGTTACACTAAAAACAATGATTTTGGTGATTACATGTTTTGTGGAAATTGGTGAAACACACTTGCAAGAGCCTTTTGTTTGAGAACAACATTTTCGGAAGCTTCATTAGAATTAACAAATACTTACACGCATTAATTACACTAAAATAGCAGGCAAATTTTAAATTCTATGTATTATGTAAAGATAATGGTTTTTGGTTAGATTTAAGTCCGCCATTTTAAGGCTATTGAATTACAGGCGAATTTTCCATCATCATCTGAATTGAAACATTTCCCGGAATTTTATACCATTACTGAATTAATGAGCTCGGGAAAATTGTGAGTAACATTTGGTTGGTTCCATTCGATTTCTGCTAATAATCCGATTAAGTTTCCGTACGCGTTTAAAAAAATAGCACTTTTTTTAAAAAAAAAAAAATACCATAAGATTAAAAAGTATACTTTGATTTATAACTAACAGTACAAAAATGTCCAGTCGTTGGCTGTAATTTATTACTCTTTGCTTGAAAGTTAAAAGCGCTCTTTGGATGAAGTTTGTCAAAAGGTGCTATTTCATTTTTGACTCCTGAGAAAACTCCATTACTTTTCAAGCTGTTTTGATACATTAAAGGTTGCAAATGGAATTACAATTTATAAGTTACTGTTTATATACCTATGGATATATGTGTTCAGTATTGTACGAGTATAAAAGGTAAAGTTTCCAAAAAGTTCTAGTAACCGAAAATAAATAATAAATATATCTATCATACTTATATAGATGTAGACTGTACTGTAGGTAAAAATGTATGTGTAATGTTGATGAAAGTCAATCGAGAAAATGGATGTGTGTGGAAATCGGCTCACACGATTTTCCTCCCCCGGGCTAAATAATGTACTTGCTTAGTGAATAACAATGGAGCAGGCAAGGAAAATAAAAAATAAATGAAATCTCGAATTAAGAACAAAAACGAAAATAAAAAAACCTCTGTTCTTAGAATACAATTCAAAGTTGTCAATTTTGTTGAAAATCTTATTTCTGTAAACAAATTTGTCGATTTATTCAAGCAAAATCAAAATTGATATGTTATTTTATTGATATGTGATGGCTGTTAATTTTAAAATTCGTTGCTAAGCCATAAAATTTAAAAATCATTCAGACTTGTTTGGAATCGCTGTTCAATTGCAAATATTGAAAAAAAACATTTTTGATTTTAATTGGGTAAATTTCCTTGGAACTGATAAATTTAAAAATTGCAATTTGTGTATAAGCAAATCGTTATTCTCTCAAATTTCCACAATCGTTAAATAAACATACAAATATAATATCTTACCAAATATTAACATTTATATAAAATGTTAAACGGATAGTAGTAAACAAGAAATTCAGTGAACAATTTAAAGATATTTAAAGCGTATTAGTGCAGAATTATTTATTGTTCTGGAGATGTTCCTGTCATCGAAATTTTTTTCATGATATTATTATGTGGGTGTGTATTTTTGGCACCTTCCATTGTTAAATTCCGGTATACCTTCAACCCTTTCATTCGTAAAACCATCGCAATCGAAATAAAACAACATCCCTCACTGCCCTCCGGGGGTAGTTTGAAATTCACCAATTTTTCCTATTGGAGTGAAATATTTCCCAATTTTCCATGAGAGCGCGCAAGTGGAAAGCAAAAAAAAGGCACCTGTTGTCATTGAACGTATTCCCACCACAATTCGGGGGCCGCGGGTTCGAGTTGTTTATTGCTAGCGAATCCACACAAATTCCATTGATAATTCCGCAAACAATTGCGTTTTTGTTTTATTTTTATGCGGGAAAGCAAAATGAAACAAAAGACGGGGAACAACTGCATCGAGAGATGAAAAATGCACAGCAATTGTTGCATCGATGGACAAACCTAATGCAAAAATTACAAGTAGCCGAATAATATAAATTAAAAAACACTCCTCGCGCCGCTATTGTTGAACACTGTGAACGAACTGTAAAAAGGACATCTAGTGCAAAAAGGTTACCAATCTACATGTGATAATTGCTGTGCTTGATAGTTATCCTGAGGCAAAAGGATTCTGTGCTAATTACACAGCAGCATCCCTCAGTCTATGAATTTAGCAGGCACTATACAAGTGCGCTGCAATAAAACCGCTACAATGCATAATTGTTAAGGCAAATGGTGACATCAAAGGTAGCGGTGCAAGAATATCCACGGATGAACATGAATGACGCCATCGCCGAGATTAAAGCTGTGCACCCACTACCGCGAAGGGGAAGAAAATCAGCAAGCAAGTGCGGAAACAAAAACTCGAACATTATGCCCATAGAGAATTGTTTTATCCATTTCCTACGAAGGAAAATCCTCGTTGTGACAGAAAGGATACGTTTCCTGTGAAATAAGAGTGCGCTTTTCCTGCGTTCTTTTCACAGTTAGCTTAAAAATAGAAATAATATAAAAAGCCAAATGAACCACTTTGCGTTAAAACCACCACTATTCATGAATATTTTACTTGCTGCTTTTATTTTTTAAAAAAGATAACAAAAGGATTCCATTCCTTCTTTATTCTATTGTTTAAAGGAAGAAATCCATACACACTCAGTAAAACTTTCTAACATGTCTCATTTTTAAAACTTTTTTTGCATGAAAAATGGCAAAATGTTTTCGTAAATATTTTGCTGTACGAACAATATAGTATATATTATATAGCTATAAGGAATCTGGTGCACCGATGTAACTGATTTTATTTATATGAATTCGGAAAGATTTAGATATATTAAAATTGAAATTGAAATTTGAACACATTAAAAGATACAGGCTAGATATTTATTTTGTTTGTGTTTAGGTATACGTTTTTTAATTTCGCGAAAGAAAAAATTAAAGTAGACTTTTTCAGGATGACAATTATCGAAACTTTTGTATTAACTTCATACATTTTTTATGTTATATAATATGTTTTGCTATATATATGTATTATATGTGTATATAGGCCAGGTACCTACATATAAAATCGAAACTTCGTTTGTTTCTTCATTGGTCCATCACGCCTAACGCATGCTTTAATATTTTTTAATTTTTTGGATGAAAGTATAACATATTCTATCTTAACATAACATAGGTATAAAAAATAGGAAATTTATGCAGTAA
The DNA here is from genome assembly GCA_963082835.1 of Leptogaster cylindrica. NCBI lineage: Eukaryota > Metazoa > Arthropoda > Insecta > Diptera > Asilidae > Leptogaster > Leptogaster cylindrica. Next base: position 5,066,819 of record OY720106.1, read on the forward strand.
TTCACTGAATTTAAAATCACACCAGGATAGTTCTGGAACTAAAATAGTGAACTTGAGCCGCGATTTGTCGGTACGAATTAATTACAAATCGTTAATTCTTCTCATTTATTAAAATTTGGCGAAGTAAACTAAACTAAACAAACTATACAATATACTTCCTATATAGCACTATACACTACTATAAGATATATTATACTATTTACTATATTGATATACTGTATAGTGTAAAATGCTACACACTATACTATACAAGGTCACAACAGTTTAAAAATTGAATTTAATTAATTTGCCTCCTTCAAAACTCTGGACGATTCTGTGAAAACTGCCTTAACTCTAGCAAAAACTTCTTTGTCGTACAATGAACAATTTGAAGAGAAAAACTTCTAAATTTGTATTGTAAATTGCAAACACGTTGCATTTTCATACACTTCAAGTGTTGATCTGTAAATGTTCAAAATGATTTAGTTAGGTATAAAAATAAACTAAAAGTTAGCTCAAGTAAACCGCTATAACGAAAACGCAATGTTTTTTTCTAATTCAAAACAATCGCTATAGTTACGCTTATGCATAACCCAACTAGTTACACTATAGATAGAGGTAGGCTTGGAAGAACGCGCCGCGACGCGCTGCGGCGTCGGGGCGGGATAGGCCACCTCACTCCCTTTTGCATTCTGCTAGAAGCTACCGGAGATAGTGTGTACCGTACTGCAGAACTATAAATTGTTAGGAATCGTTGTAGGACAGCTGCACTTGCTACTAACATTAATCTTGTTGTTAGAGTATTATTTGTGAGATTTGTGTGTTTTTTACAAGTGCGTTAGAATATTTTCCTAGTTCTTGAGTCAAAGTAGTGGTTTATCCGTTATTATTACTAAAATTCCATTGGTATATTTAAATAGTATGACTCTTTTAGTTTACTTTAGTATAATGGACTGATCAGCTCATTTTCAGTTGTGTTTATATATACTTGCAATTGCAAGCCTAAATATGTACCTTGGGGCGGAACGAACCAAGGCGAGACAGGAACGTTCCCGTTCCAACCCGGTACATTTATTATCGCTATTTTTGATTAAATGAAAGTTCTTCATACTGCAGATTATTATTGCGATACTATAACGAACGTTGTAATGTGTTAGCGAAAAGTTACTAAAGAATTTTCAATGTACCCAAATCATCTTTGGAGAGATAAACAAATATCAGAATTGAATATCCAATTTACAATTGTGTCTTTAAAAAGTAGCCATTTCTTAGTAATACCAGTGGCCCGTCTCTCTCCAGAGGGGTGGGGCGGAACGGGACAAACAAAATGATTTTATTAATTCAATTTTTTATTCAAATAATTTAAATAGAATTCGCTTTCTCTAATAAATGCTTTTACAAAGAAGACCCATCACACAGTACTATTACATAAAATTTTTGTTTTTATTTCCCGCATTTACCTCAATATATTAACATAAATGTTAAAGAGCCCGTTCGGCCCCGCTTTCCTATATTAACAAATGAAAAAAAACAAAACACGTCACAAAATGTGTTCTGAATCAAAAAAAAATCTTCTGCATAAGAAGAAAAAATTTGCACCGCTAACTTATTTTAATTAAAACGTTACAAGATCACAATTAACATTATGACTGGGGCATAGTGTAACAGGTTTCCTATTTTAATATGAGTGGCATTTATAAAAATCCTTGTGCACTCCATTTGACCACTTGTAACTCAAGTTGCTGTTCCAAAGTCCTCGAGAGAAACTTGTTGGTGAAACTAAATTGAGAGTGTGCACATGTTTCTGATTTACTTTATAAAAGACAAATTAGTTTCTTACGGTCCCCGGGTTAAATAACTCCCTAGATGCATAATTTGTTTGCGTTAACATGTAATTCCATCCCCCTTGCTCAAGGAATGCTGTTGGAATGCTCCCTTTTAATAGGGACGAACTATTCAAGCACTGAGAAGCTGTGTGTAAATCTGATGAGTCTTCACAAGTAAGGAGTGCGCTAAAATTATATTTGTATGTGTGTAATTAAAAGGTTCCCCCTAAATATGAGTACCTACTTGAAATGTGCGACTTTATATCCTTGAACATCTTATTTCTAGTACTACACGAAGCAGCACAAGAAATTTAATTGAAGCTCACATGTCTTTAGAAAATCCACTTTTCAAATGGATCCAAGGACGGACATTTTAACAAAGTTATTTAGTTATATGATTGGGACGATTAGAGTAAAACTTTTACATTTTTCAATTAAATTATATAACAGTATCCTCAATAGTTTCATTTAAACATAATTGAGTATTACAACTGCAATAGTTTGTTTGTACACCTTTGTTTTCGATGTTGTTTAGTCAGAGGTAGGTTTATGAGATAAACTAAACAATTAAACATGGGCACGAAATTTAAAAATACAACATAGTTTCATTTTAATTCTTTGAACATATAATATGTCAGACCAATTTTTAAAAAAAGAATTTCTATTGAACGAAGGACTTTATAATTCCTTCCCTACTACGCGAGTCGCGAGTTTTCTTTACAACTGTCAATTTTTTTTCTTATTTTCTCTTTTAGTCACAACTTATATTATTAATGAGTAAAAGGTAATAGGAAATTAAGATAAAAATATCCTACATGTATTTTATGAATTTATTTAAAACAATAATTCATCATAGCAGTTGCGAACTTTAAGCTAATTCAATTATTTTTCACACTGTATCATGTTTTACTTTTTTATATAAAACAATAGAATTTTTCACAAACGATCACATTTATAGTCAGTTTTCATGTATAACATTTGATATAATATAATTAGAAAATGTTCCAATCATACCTACATAATACCTAGTGTAGGTAAAAAAAATAGACCTAAACGGCTTAAAATCCATTTAATTAGCTCAATTCAATTACTTAGTTGTTCATTCCTGCAAGTAATTGTCCACCCTCCTCCGTGGGTAACATTAATTACTGCAGGATTGATAATTTATGGACGGACTTAATTGACTTTCGGTTGCTAGGTTCGGAAAACAGACCCAACACAAATCCATCTTAGCAACCAAAGTTATTTTCCAAAGGACTCCTTACAGTAACTCGAGGACTTTCTTTAAATAGAAATGAAATCCCCGCGAATTTCAATTGGAAAAAAATGGGGGACAAAAGACTTCAATACTTTACTTTTTTAACAACTAAGATAAGGAACGGTCTTGCATTTTCTATGGCTTTGTTTGTGAATATAGATTGGCAACACTGGGAAGGACTCTAAGACTGTGGGTCGAGCAATTCATTGTAATACGGTAAAACCGTTGGGCTGGAGGTAATACCTTCCAAATGAGCACTATTCGAACTCATTGCAACCATAATTTTGCCGGATCGATAGTTTTCACTAGACGTTTGCATGTTCCGGAGACGACACGCAAGCCACCGTATTTTTTTTCGTTTTAGTTAGTAACTTCCTTCACATATAGTAGTAGTTTTATGCTGTGTTAACTTCCGCAGTAGCCAACACAATACTACCTAAGCAACTCCTGTGAGTTTGCTATCTAGATTATATTACACGTTCCTATAGGAACTCTCTTTTAGTCATCATCGTCCTTTTCGTTCACAATGAACCTTCCGTTGTGTAGACTCCGACGAGGTCTAATAATGTTTTATGTGCACGACGTCAAAAGTCATTGTCACCTTATAAAAAGGGTTCACCTCATCTGTTTTCTTTAACGGTTCGCTGTGCATTCTGAATAACGACTGCAAGTTATAATAAAATTTCAACCTTACCTTGACAGCTGTAACCATTCTTATTCAGTTCGTATCCTTCAGAGCAGTCACATTCATACATGCCGTCGTGTATTTCATAGCACAGCTGCTCACAGGGACTATTACGGCCGCATTGTCCTGGAAGGAGGAAGAAAATTATTCTGCAAGAGTTCCTTCAATAACTAGGTCAAATCAATAGAGCTAATAACTTAACCACAAGGAACAGGAAACATTTTCAGTGTGCCTTAATTAGCGGCAGTTAAGTATTCTGTATACAATCGTTTGTATATAATTCGATCACTTTCAATGGCTTTATATAGAGTTTCACTTTGCCCGCCCACAACCACCCACAACCCTTCTATCTATGATAGGTGAATCGTGAAATTTAATTCATTAAATTGGTTTTGGGGAGAACTCTCGGCGGTTTGAATGTTTCATATTGTTGTAGGGAATGCGTGCAGCAAGAGGGAAAGACTAAATGCTCTGTACTTGATATAATTACGTTAATTTGCCCATCAGAAAATTCAACCCTTAAAGCATTCATTTTCGAATGGATGAAATTGATGAAAATTAAGTGTTCTTTAAATTTTTATGGTTGTCAAGAACACACTTGGATTTAATTGTTGTGAAATGTTCTTATTATATTAATAAATTAATTAAAAAACCACAGACTGTCCAAAAATCCTTTCAAACAGTTAATCATGTTCTGCAGGTATTTAAGTATAGGTATAATTTAATATAAATAATATTAATTCTATATATTAAATATTAAATTGGACAGCTGCATGGTTTTTGTTTGACTTCTAGAACAATAAATTCAAACTTTTTTATTCTTTAAAACACACTTAAATTCGTTCTCATGAATTTTATTTTTAATATACTTACAAGACTTATTTTATTTTACCATGGGAAAAACTTTTTAATTTTGTATATCCTTTATAAATTGGATAAGTTGTCCAGCACGTTCTTCACAGTATGATACCAGCCTAAGGATTACAACAAGTGGTGAATTGATCCAAAAATATCCCCAAACAGAGATTTATTCAAACTTTTATTATATATGTGTGTGTTTGATTTAATCTTGTCACACAAAATCAGAACACCCGGGGATCATGATATTTGAGCACATTGATAAATACGGAAATCGCTTTATTTAGCAACCTTTTATATCCAATTTAAGAGTATAAGAGATGAATTAAAGAAATTGTTGATTCCTTGTACCATTTTATCACTGTGACAATAACACACACACACACAATATGTAGAAATGTTAAACCATTTTATATGCACCTCAAATCTCGACCAAAGATATTTTGTTATTTTTGAACCCCAATTTCACGCACTCCTTGTAATCCTTATATTTTCGGTTGTCTTAACATGGCTAAAATTCTTGTCCTGAAATTATGTACATAAATTTTTATCCGTCAAGTACCATTTTCCCATAATTATTTCAGATCAAGCAGACAGAGCCAGATGATGTTTTCCCTTTTTGGAAAATGGAAACTTGATATATCCTTCAGGCTTTAATATATTAAATCCTAATATAGCCACGAAACTTGTGCACAGCGGTTTTGTCAATTGAATTCAAGGACAGACTTTCAAAATTAATTATAATAATATGTAATTCGGGTTTTATCGATATTATCAGGCAGGATATAAATACGAATTTCATGATATATTACTAACTGTAATGGAGTAACCAATCGTCGGCAGAAGTTTCCCAGAAAGGAAACCTTCGGTCCTTCGGTTCGGTGACGATATTGACAAATTCATAACGAATTGCTGAAAACAAAAAGAAAGTTTGTTTTTATGTTCAAATTTTGAAAACTTTTGCCCAAGCCCATTTTCTCTCGTTTTTGAGTTCGAGGTGAAAGTTTGAGGCAAACATGAACTTTGCCAGGAATATAAGGAAAAACTTTTACAATATTCGAAAAATTACATTTTCTGTGGAAGTTGAGTTTCCGTTTTTCTCTTTTTCTTATTAAGTCTTTTGAAATCGGCCGGAGTATGGAACAGATAACAAAGTTGCTGCCATGATTAATGGAAATCCACCCTCGAGTTCCTGATGTCCTCATTATTTTTTGAGAAAGGCAGAGTATGAATATGTGTACTGATCCTACGTTAGGGAAGAAATTAAATATTTTTCTTATGAGGTTTTCATATTTACTTTCTGATCGAAACTTTATTCATTTAATGAAAATTGAGACATCGTACAAAAATTTTGTTCAGCTGAACTTTAAACGAAAATATTTTTTTAGTCTATATTTTATTTAATTTTCATTACATTGGAACATCAACTGAAACTAATTTATGAAAACTTCTTTTCCATATTTCGAAGAGGATAGAAATATAAACAGTGCCATCCGCAAAAACATAAACACTAAATTGAGAAACTTAAAGTCATTCAAATTATTTTATTTGTGTTTTTTATGTGTATGTTCAAATAGAGACAAATAACAAATTTTAATGAATGATTCAGTCCTTGTGTTTTTCAAAGAATATTAACTTCAAATGTTGGGATATCATCAATCATGTATGTTTTAAATCCAATTTTCAAAAACTCGATCGTACAACATCTACACCACCTCCAATTTTTGGTATTTCTGTTCAATTTCTGATCAAATTCGAAAACTTTGGACGCAATGAGCGATGGCCGAAGTGTAAATATTGTTCAAACTCAAATATTTTTTTCCTGTGATTGTCTTGACAAAATACAACTTTTCCCCGCTATTACGATTCACCTACGAGAACATCTGGATTGTCGACCCACCCTATTGATTATAAAACGTATGTCCTATGTTATACATAGATACATATTAAATGAATAAGCATGATTTATTAATTTCATTTATCCAAACAATACACATATAATTTATACACAATTATATGAACTAAATATATGATATATTATGTACAATGTACATAGCTATGTGACATTATAATTATTCTCATTGCGTAGAAATTCCTCCATCCTTATTTGATTCCGAGAAACTTCCAAGTAATTTCCCATAATGTATCATTTTATGATTCCCATATCCAGATGATTGTATCCAATATTATAAATGAAACTATTTGTCAAAATCTCTTATGCATATACTTATTATCTTTTACGACATTAACTTGGTCTGAAAGTTGTTGTTTCACGACATAAATTCCGTTTGAGTTTTATTATTCGTGCAAAACTCGAGAATCTATAGTATGTAAGGATACTGATGTGAATAGAAAGCCATAGTCCTGTAGAAAACGGCATGACCATATGCGGAAATTACTCTTAAGCTCACCCGAATCCAAATAAATTATGATTTATCTGCCGGCATGAGAGTAAATTTGTTGTGTTTGTACGAAACTCCGCACGTTGTGGATACAGTATACATTATACAATATGCATACATAGAATTTTCTGATATTCTGAGGCAACAGATGGAGCATCCTGAATTGTTTCTTCCTTCCCCATAGTCAACCGACAAGGAAATCCCTTTCGGTGGTGTGTGTAATTCCTTGCAGATCGACTACCGCAAATGAAAATTTATTACAGAAACTCTTCCACAAAATTTCACGCCTAAACGGGATAATGGGAATGTAAGAATTCAATGAAGAAATTCAGATTGAGCTGCTGATGTTTTCGAGGGCAATTCAAAAACGCGAAAAGAATATTATAACACTTGAAATGATGTGAAAAATTTTGCAAATGGTTGCCCACTGAAAATCCCCTCTATTGCGAAGTCTGTTGTACACTTTTAAAACGGATTTCGTGTAAGGATGAAGTAGCATCTGACAGGGGAAGTCTCTTGCGATTTAATTTCAAAATTTTGCAAACAAAAAAAAAAATTACCACCATCGTGCAGAAATCAACCCCAGGGTGAAAAATCAATACGACCACTTTTAGAGGTCGGAGAAAATGACCTCCTTCCACCATGCCACTTAAAAGTTCTGTAATATAAGAGTTATTCAAGTTATTGTGAATGGAAGATGTTCAGTGCTAAAAATCGAATAAAGAGGAGTCAAGGATCTCAACAATAATCCACCCAACACAGGTCTGCTGCAGGATGCTAAGTGCTTGTTGAAATAACATTCTTGGCCGCGGCACATGTGTGAATAAAACAAACTACAGTACAAACACACACACCAAACACGCATACACAGTCAAAGGAATTTACTTTTTGGAACATTTTCCAATCTTTCGTTAATGTATAGAAAGATAAACTGTCTTTTGTTTGCGGGAACTTCGAAGCCACTGCCTTAGATTGTTTAGGTAAATTAGAAGAAAAATATAAACATTTCCTGTTTCGTTGAAGTTGGAAAACTTTCCCTCCACAAGTGACTGAGGGTCTCTTTGAGTTTGTGGAAGTTTTCCCCAAGTAGTTATGAACTTATAGGACTTGATTTTAATGGAAACTGCTCTTAAGTTATACGATTTCATTGCCGTTTTTGTTCCCATCATAAATATGGAAATTTACAACATACTCGTATTTGTTGCCATTTTGTAATCAATTTTATTCATCTTCAGACTGAGGAAAATTCTAATACACTCCTAAGGCGAAAGAAGGATAAAAAACGAGGACAAGTTTAAGAACCAAATTAGTACCTATTTAAACAGTTATTAGAGGACACTGCCAGTTATATACTTTTCAAGTCTACGATCATTTCCTGAAGTACATAGATACATGTGAAATTGTGAATTGTTCCGCCCCTATTTTTCTGCATAGCTGTCCCTAAGGGTGGCAAGCAGGTCAAATTTACTCTGGCGCCTTGTCGAGGGGGGTGCTGACAGGCACGCCTCTTGCGTTGTTAAAAATAATAAAGACCTATAAATTAAGTTTTAAAACCGAAAATTATCCTTAAAATTAATTACGTACTTTTTGCAAGATAGGTACAGTGGCAAGCAATATTTGTCTTATTAGTAAAAATATCCAGAAACAATTATTATAATTTCAGTTTTCTTTCATTTTTTTATTATTTTTTACTTACTAATTTGTATTTATTTTGTATATTTTTATCTTTCATTTTAGTAGTCTGTAATGGTGTTTTCACCGGTAGATGGGCATAAATAAATTAATAAATAAAATTATTTAAAATGTAGATATGTGGTAAGGGCAGCTGCCTCAGTTTTTGAGCCGGGCGTTTTAACCCCTAGAGACGACCTTGTTTTTCATATACTGCGTTCTTTTAGTCTTTTTTTATTACGTATTAGATCCATATAAGTAGATACAACTGGTTATATGTTTAGTAATATTTTGAATACTTTTATCTAATTATTTTTTATAATTTACTAAGGAATTGAACAAATAACATGTTGTTGTTCGCGTAAGCAACAAGTAGTGGTCTGAGGAAAGAGTAACAGAGGCAGAAATGCCTAGTGATGTTCCCTTTGAACCCTACAACCCACGCGACGACCCTTAGTACAAGTTTACAAAGGTGTTGTTATGTACCGTGAAACTGTGTACAATATACATTCCCCATAGTAATCAAAACAGAAATGCCGTGATGGTTGGGCACTTTTCCAGAATATGAGATTCCTGGTAAAATATTATCGTTATATTCGAGGTTATATTACCAAATACAGTTATTCAAATTTTCATCGGTTTCCTCTGGTTATTTAGAACAGTGAAACAAATATCAAAGTGAGAGTTTCTGCAGGATCCTTGGCCAAACAAATTGAGTACTTCATGAGCCTCATATTTCATCACTGTACTGGATCAAAATTACGTTCTGAAATATTCAAAAGTCTAAGATTGAGTTTCCCTCTGAGTCACTCAACGCTCATCCTTATAACTGAAACTTAATTCCCATTTCCTTCTCGCTGACAGCCGTAAAGTATCTGCAATCGGGAATAGATCTGACACCAATAAAAATTGCATTTTCCGCGTGTCCATTATTCTGGAAGGCATTTCACAAACTCAACGAAAACTTGACACAAATTAATCGTGCCTGCAGAAGGGAAATTTTCCGGTCATTAGCCAACGGGAATAAAAGTTGGTCGGGCCGAGTACGTTTGATCTGATTTGTGGCATTCAGCCGCCATCATTCGCCCACACCTGTGTCCTGAATCCTGACGACCGCATTTACCAATGAAAGCCTGTCGAGTGGAAGTAATCAATTGCCGCAGCACAGTTAATTTGCTTCCAGTTTCCTTCACTTGTTTACGCAAATGGAGTATTTTGCTAGAGCTAGAGGGATGGAATGCAGATGGAAATCATCTAAAATTTTTGAGAGGATTTTGCGGGAATTATGAATTGAATTTAATTAAATCTTCCGGTTTTGAATTATATTTCAGGTGGGTTGGTAATTAAATATTTAATTGATTTTATAAACGGAAAATATTAAACCAAGCTTTTTTAATCTTTAATGACAAAAAAATTACAGGAGTAGTCAGGAAGCATTCCTGAAGAAAAAGAAGGTCTTTCAGTGAAGAAAAATGAATAAACAAATATTGGTCAATTTATTGTAAAATTAACGATATCAATGCAACCCCCAAAAGCCATTCTCAAAATCGTAACGCTATTTTAAATATAAAATTTATTATTTTTAGATGACTCTATTCATGCTAAAAGTATTTACCTACCTACTACAATTCGACTCCTTATAAAAATCCTCAAACCCTGTTTTCTTAACTAACCTAAATAAATGCATTCTTGAAATAAATAGTTGCTCTTATCGCGTTAATTAATGATAGATAAGGATATAATGAAATGTAAGCTATGTAAACTACAAATAGTACAAACGTTACCATGAAACATTCATGTACAATACTCTAAAGTCGTTTCGAATATTCACGCAAATAAGCTCCGAAAGGAGTTGAAAAATAAAAATAATCGAAAAAAAACAAGGACTATTTTTGTGGCGGGGTGAACGTCGCATGTCGATTGTGTGAACTTTGACTACCGCCTGCACTCCCCCGAATGACAAAAATTTGCATTTAGCTTCGTAAAATTTTTTCGAAATATCAATAAATGTATTACAAATGCAGATTATAAAGAGACCTAGAAAATTTGCCTTCACGGGCGACTTAATTTACAGTTTATTCAAATAATTCCAAGGTACAACGGAACATTTGGACATTTGGTGCAGCTGTATAGTGTACAGTAGTTAGAAATAAGGAAAAAAAAGGAAAAACCAAAAGTGAAAATGAAAATTTTAAGATTTTGCTCTTGTACATACATGATAAACAATATTATAAGAAACAAAACTTTAAAGTTTTTTTAGTTAGGTATTTTAAAACCGTACTATTAATTTTTGGGTTTTATCGCATCGCATAACCTTTCGATGTATCTTAAAATTCAATTTAAATTAAAACAGCTTAAGATTATTCAATATACAATCCTATACTATTAAACGAGCAATATTTGTATATATATATATATATATATCGGTAATCGCGTTCTAGAAAACGGCTCTAAGGATTTTGATGAAAATTTCAGATTAGGGGTTTTTGGGGGCAAAAAATCGATCTAGCTAGGTGTCATCTCTGGGAAAACTCGTTTTCCGCGAGTTTTCACGATCCAAACAACAATATTGTCTTGCCTATGAAGTAGATTGAAAAATTCGCCAGTCGTGGTATCTGTTTCAATAGCTCAGTGGTAGAGCGTAGGTCTCATGTGCCGAAGCCTATGGGTTCGATTCCTGGAGTGGCTGGCTTTTTTTTTTCTTTTTTTTTTCGAATAATAAGAACAATTTCTGTCTGCGAAATGGATCTCGAAAATTTCTCTAAAGATTTGTTGAAAAACAATAATTGTATTCAGTAGAAATTACATACTATCGGTAATCGCGTTCTAGAAAACGGCTCTAAGGAGTTTGATGAAAGTTTCAGAATAGGGATTTTTCGGGGTATAAAATCAATCTAGGTAGGTTTCATCTTTGGGAAAACTTGTCTTCAGCGAGTTTTAACGATCCAAACAACAATATTGTCTTTCCCAAGAATCAGATTGAAGAATTCGCAGTGCATCGTGTTTATTTCAATAGCTCAATGATAGTGCGTAGGTCATGGGTTCAGATTTTCAGATGGGTCAGACTTTTTTCATTTTTAAAGTGTCCATAAAAGGGTTCTTTTTTTTTTAAACAAAACAGTAAACAATTATTTTAATACGAGATATTATAAACGAGCAATGTCTGAAAGGAAAATGGAACTCAAAATCCGCGTAAGAACGTGTTGTACTACAGATAATGTATTTTTGGATTATTTGAAACTTTTCTATAATTGTGAAAATGGACTAAAAAGATGAAAATAATTTTGCTTTTTTACAGAGGATTTTCCAAAAGTAAAATAAAATTTTTTCTTCTCTTTAGTCTATTTACATAATTAGTGTAGAAAAATTTCAGAAAACTAGAGTTTTTTTTTTTTTACTGTTTAGTCTTAATCGATCAATTGCGCGAAGCATTTCCCATAAACAAATAATTCCCATCTGGTACTTGGGCAGTAGGACTATTAGTCCGGTTAAAATGTTCTGCATTTATTGGAGTCTTAAACATGAATGGATGCGGATTGCCGTTTGATGACGGTCGTATTAATTATGAAATAGTACGAAGCGGTACCGTACATAGCGGCCGCATTATTACGATGAGTGACGTCACAAAAAATTGTTTCATGGAATGCTGCGGTAGTGGTTTCTAAGATATCGTTAACAGAGACCAACACGTAATATGAACGCTCAGACGCTACCGTCACATTTATGGCGCTAGCTCTTTACGGTGGAGAACTGTATGTCAACGTTTTTTCTCGTCGACAGTGTCCGTAGCGGTGCACCCATATTTAATTTTTGTGTATGCTTAGAAAAAAAAGGCTTATTGTTATTTTCTGCATAAAATGGGCGAAATACTCAAAAAAACAAGTGCTATATTAATTTATATAATTTTAATTGAATATATATTTAATATTCTTTATAATATTTGCCAGTTTTACCGGTTGAAATATTCAAACTGCCTCCGAATTCTAACTTTACAACTACTGCCACCGTCATTGTTGCCATATTTGTGTACACCGTTCTGTTTACGTCACTCACCGTAATAATTCGGCCACTACATGACGGTACCGTTTCGTAAGAAACCAGAGCTTAGCAGAAGATTCGAACGCTAGGCCAAGGTGTTAGGTCAACGTAATCTCCGAGCAAAGCTCGGTCTCCAGGTACTATATATTATATAGGTAGATAATAGATATTATACATTTATGAATAAAAACTATTGTTATATATCTAAAAGCATCTAAAAGCGTAATTCAATTTGATGACAAAACCTTTGTCTATAAGACTGTACGATTCTAATTACTAAAATACCCGTTCTCGATGTCCTGGCAAAGTAACTTGTCGTCCCTTTAAGATTTCCCCATAGTTGCATCAATCCCACATGAAAACAACCCTGACGGATCTCTACCCGGATTAAGATAATAGTGTCACTACTCAAATTACGTTATCAGCATCTGAACGTGAGCTCTGTACCACTTCTATGTGAACTCTAATTATCTGTACCAAGAAAATACATACATGAAATTGGAATAACATGGAGTATCTGTTTCCAACAGGAATATCTGATTCTGAAAACTGGACATGCATCGGGAGTAATGTGCATTCTAATTGGACATACATCCTGTGGTACAGCTACTCACTCAATTTCCTGGGAAATGGTTTATCTTAAGAAACAATCACTGTAATCTTATTGTATCATTTTCTTGTGAGTTGAAACTTAAATTTACAGTAATAGACGAAGTTCGTCGAAGGACCCTGATAGTAAGTTGAGATTTATGAACTGAAGTTTCCGAACTTGTTGTAATCAGTGAATTGGTATTTTCATTATGATTTTCACGTATCTGTTGTAAAATTTGATTTTGTGTTTCATATAGTAGGACGTTTTCTTCTTTGTTTTAAGAAATTGAAGGAAAACTCACACGTAATGCATAATAATGTGAGTTTAATTTTGTTGTTCACAAATATATTAAAGGTTTAGTCAGACCGTTAGATTAGGAAACCGAGATTTTATTCTCCATCCTGATTTTAAAATATTTGTAGAATAAGGTGAACTTAAACAACTAGTTTTAATTTTGAAATTATGGAAATTTTGAAATAACTTGTAAATGTCTTTTGATTTCTTAACTAAGTGATAAGACGTCAAAAATTACGAAAATTTTAAATTTGGAAAGATCGCATCGCCACAATATGATACAAGACGCTTAAGGTATAATCGTATGAATTTTGACATCTAATGTGAAGCTTTTACGATGGTATTCTAGTTGGATTCCCCTTGTAAAGAAAATAGAATCCAACTAAAATCCAGTCGAACAAGCTTGACATTTACAAATCGTTACGTCACAGAGCTGTCAAAAATTCTTACGTACTTTACATTATGTCCCTTATCATGTGGGAATGTAATCTCCACATATACATTGATACATACAGACAAACAGACATGAAATGGTGAATGTCAAATAAAGTGAAAATACCGAAAATTATATGAATCTCTAATGAAAAATAGAGAGACAAATTAATTCAATTTTTTTAAATTATAAAATCACACCGGTGTCTGTTTGTTTGCATAGATATATCTGTTTGACTCTATGATGGCACATTCTACATTATACAATTGAAAATTAATATGCGATTCCAGTGTCATCTAACAGCATTATATGCACCATAGCTTAATGTGCGATTTCAATGCCTTTAAACTGATACTCATATAAACAAACAAACAAACAGACATCTGACATTCAATATAAATAATGTATACTCATAACTTATATAAAAACAGTATACTTCATGTTTCTTGTTATTTAAAGAAGGACAGCAATATTGTTATAATACAATGATGAATGAACACTTTTTTAATACTTATTATCCTGGTTGTGAAAACTGTAGTTTTCTTACAAATAGTAAATGCTGCACACCCTGGTGAAAAGAACAATTTAATTGCCTTTAAAATGGAGCAGAATACATTCTTTCCCAAACTTGAACTGCATCACACACTTTATGCAATTCAATTTGTGAACTCTTGTATGTAGTTGACCGTAGGGTTGGCTCAAATTGCACAAGGAAGATATTAAATTTATGAACTACAAGTGTGAGTTTATACACACGCATGTTCATACAACTGCTTAAGGTTGCCATTAATTGAAAATCGATTGCTCCAACATCCCCAACGAGGCAGTCCTTGTTTTAATGAACATATAAACCACCTGGATATACAGAAAACGCCGTTTGTGCTTACCTACCCTGATCAAGAGTATATCGGGACCCTGAGCGATTCCGAGCTTAGAAATACTTGATTAGTTTTAAATACTCAGGCATTTTAAACTCGACAATAGGTATTGCATTTTGGAGTATACCTCCATCACACCAAGGTTGTAAAAATAAAAATCAATTTTTACAACGAGTTTTTCTCGTAATTACTCACGTAATATAGTTTTGACAAAAAACACGCAACACAGAGTAATTTTCCATAATAATTCCGTGACACGAAAACATCATGACGCAGCTAAATTTATTTTGTTCAAAGAGAAAAAAACCACACAAAAATTCCAACATTAACGGAAAATGTAGGTGGAAAAACTTTAACAATACAGTGCAACAATTTTTTGTTCATAACTTGAATTATATTGAAAGCAAAATTCTGGAGTGCAATTTAATTGCAGCAACTGTAATGTTGCAGCGACAAATGAAATTGCAGAATAATAGGGGATTTCCCCGTACGTGCACTTGATATTGAACGTAACATTTTAATGGCATTGTAGAAGTGCTCCAAACTCCGTTCTTGGTCATCAAATGATGACATAATGTGGGTGCGGACACCGACTCAAATCACCAGGAGTAGCATCATTGCAGTGCTGCGGTTGAAAGCACATAAACTTAGTCCATGGTTGTTAAAAGCAAGAGAAAAACTTCTAATAAAAAAAAGTATTTGCAAGTACAGTTTTGTACATACTTTTTTTTTACTTTCTTTTATTTCAATTGAAATGTATTGGAAAACTGTCAAAAGTCCTCGGTACAGATCAGTTTCAGAGTTGCAAGCAGTAAAAACGGAGATAGTATGTTGCAAGATTGTCAATAAAAATATGAATTAATAGCGAACCGGGACAAGCTAATAGGTCCGCAGTGATGGTTTTTAATAAAAAATATGTAAATTTTTACAACTAGTATGCCATATGGTTTATAATTCTTTGCTTTTCCACGCCTGCAATACTTTTTCAAACATTTGAAAGATTGTTTTTCGCTGTTCTGTTGATATTATTAACAAAGTCAGTTGTTTTTTTTTTTTTTTTTTTTTTTTTTTTTTGATAATTTAGTATTGTGTTTTTGTTTTATTATACATTTCAATTGTTATTTTCGGCATAAGTAGGCATCAATTTTGAGCACAACAATTGCAATTGGTAGATAATAATTAGTTCGATTTTTTTAGGTACATAATTGTTTATTATCCTCTTATCATAAAAGGTTTAAATAACTGAATTTTATAGCCCTCATACCCTTCAATTTGGCTTAAGGTATATGTACCGTAATACAATGTTCAAGAATAAAAGAGAAATAATAACGGTTTAAACATTGTTCATACATTATTACACTTAAAAAAAATACATATTGTTGAACTATTTTGCAATCAAAATTTTTCATACACATACACATTCTGAATAAACAATTAAAAATTTTAACTTTAAAAATAAATATCAACAGACATACGTTTCAAATTTATTGAATTAAAATGTCGTTTTTTCAAAATTGCGTTCTCCATATTTTTTGTATTACATTGCCATTTATATTTGTATTATTTATCTATAAAATAATAAAATTGTATTTGCTCTGTTAATCTGAATATTTTGAAAAATGCCAATAGTTCTGATTTTGAAAAAATTACAGAAATTTAGTTATCTAATTGGTCTTCAATTATGAAGGAACTTTATACTCTGCAGACTAACAAAACATAGACATTTTCAGATGAACACTTTCGGGTTCTATCCGGTTCATACTATACTATATAATATATATAATTTTAGTTAATTGAAATAGTTGTCAGGAGCAGGATACTCGTATTTAAGCGAACGAACGCAAATGTAGAGTCAAATGTTTCATATAAAATTCACGAGGCCAGTTTCAGTTACACATTTCCTCAATTATTCAATTATTCTACTCTAAATAAGTTAATGGCCTCTTCACTGATTGGTTGCACGTCACGTTACCGAAACTCAATAGAATCTGGATTGTATTTGTGGCGGTCGACTCTATTAAATCATAGGTACCTATCTAATATCTGGTTTAGATAGCGCATCTCTCCCGAGTTCAATCCGAGTTAATGGATTCACTGGCTTGTGGTCTGCACCTAGACAATATGCCGTTAATTAAATTTCCCCAGTTGTGGCAGGAAAATTACCAGAAAGAATTCTAATTTTTTGGGATATACAATTAAAACGGTAGTAAAATTTTCGTTAATTTCCTTAAGTATTTAGCATTGAAAACAAGCAGCTGTGGACGAAAGTTGAGTAGTTTTGAGTAGCCTTGAGTAATCATTCTTACAAAAAAATCCTTAATTTCAAGAAAATTACGTTCACCTAGGAAATGCTTTTTTGCTCAAGATCCTTGCTGCAGTTCTTTTCAAAATGCCAAAAGCATTTTTCCACTTGAAAGTTCTCACACAATCCTAAATTGAGTTAATCAATGATGATATAATTAACATTTGCACCAAGAAGCAGCTGAAGCATCCTGAAATTCGATTTTCAGTTTTTTTATGTTGTGAGGACGAGAAAACGAAAGGAATTTAACATGATTCTGTAAAACAATGTGGAAAGAAGATGCGGATATCAATATTAACGGACTAGCCTCACGATTCACTACATCCAATATTATCATAAAAATAGTTTAAATCTGAAAAAATTTGGCCGCCATATTTGATCCGCTATCTTGGATTTAAAAATTTTAATATAAAATTCGAAAAAAGCGTCCTCAAAACAACACTTTTTCTAATTTTCATTAAAATCTGTTGAAATCTAAAAATTATGGCAATGCCCACCATTTTTGATGCCCCATATTTAATTTTTAAATTCTTATTTAAAAATTTTATGATTTAAACATCATTTTTTAAGTTATACTAACACTTAAAATTTTAAATAGTAGATACTGAAGATGCATATAAAAAGATTGGCTTGACCATAATCTATTTCCTTATTTCTGCTACCTTATAAAATTCTATTCTTAAATAAAGTATCAGTAAAAGACAAATTTTTCCAAATGATAAATTTTATTTTCACAAATTAAGAAAAACTACAAAAAAAATTATCTTAAAGAGGAGAAAAAACTTTCTTCTATAGTTTTAGTGTTTAAGAAAAATCCGATGTAAAGTAATAAAACATCGTGACAGAATCTAAAAATTGAAAAGCCAGAAAACTTCGTGAAATGAAAGTTTACTTTGATGTCAAACAAAACCGATTCGGAAAAGGGAATGAAAACATCACAAATCAAATCCATTTTGCACTACTTTGTAGATTGCTTTTAAGTGAACTCTTGCAAAAAAAAAACATCAGACACAAAAAAACTTGTTACTGTGCTTCAGAAGACAGATAATAAGATGAATTCTTTTTACACAAATCCCATGCGTATACAATACACTCCTTATATGATTCATCCTTTCTGTCATATTCCGTATCACAATAACAAAATAACCTTGATGTGAATGTGCAAATAAACAAGCATTACTATATATCCTAGTCGAAATAATTTGAACGAGTTGCTTTAATGTCTGACACACATTTCGACGAACCTTTAACGTTGAAGCAAATTAAAAAGGAATTTGTTATTTCTGAACCACTGTGCAAAATTACCTCATGCAGAAATTGGAGAATTACAAGCAAAATGATTATATTATTGTTACTACGGCAACGTCCCCGCAGCACACCCTCACCATCAAGGCCAGAATCCCCATAACAAATAAGGGCACGTCCGATGGATATTTACCTATTGGACACGTCATCCAGTATCCTTGAAGCGTAAAATATATCATCAAAACGTCCATAAACACGGACAAACTCCGCCAGCACCTTAATAAATTATGTTGTACACGTGGAAAGGAAATCATGATTTCGTTTTTTGAAGTTCTTTTTTACTCAATGATATTTCGAATTTGGTTAGAATGATTTCCCTAATTTGTTCGTGACGAATTTTTTTTAGATTGAAATTAGTACACAAAACGAAATTTCTGTGGAATTATCGAAAGAAAATTACATCAATTAATCTTATTCACCTGTAACCTTTTCATTTAATGGTGGGCAATAACGAGGAAATTTTCTGCCTCATTTCGAAGTATATTTACAGAATCGGTGAATTCTTGCAGAATCGTAATCATTAACGGTTTTGCTTACCATCAAATCAGCCGAAATCCTTCAATTGACATCCAACAATGTACCGAAAGTACACATCTACGAAAAGGAGTTCGTTAATCAAACATTGAAACAACCCATCAAATGGCAGGAAGTAGTAATTTATGCGTTGAGGGATTCTTGGTGCGGGGGCCGGGGGTTAGTATTAAACAGTGTACAGTTTGTGTTTGGGCGATACATCATTAGACAAATACATTCGCCCGGACATGCCTTTAATCTGATGAAATACATTTTGTGTATTTTTGTGTATTTCATGGGATCAATAACCACCGCTCTCCATGGCCTGCGGTGGTTTGCTGTTCGAGTAGTATCAAATTCGCCGGGGGTGAGGACTTAGTAACAGCTTTAGAAATAGATTAGTTGCCTGGAGTCATGTATAAACAAATTGGCAAACCAGACGAATACACCTCACCTGCCAGCAGATTAACCAGGTACAGTCATTTGCTTTGTCTGCTTGTGCATACAAAATTTGAATTCCTAATGGTAACACGGCGAGCGTTTATTTTATTAAATATTCTATTTTAATTTTCCCCTTGATTTATAATCATTTAATCCGGGAATTAGTTGCTGGAGTCTGCAGGCTTTCCGTGATTCAATTCTACAGTACAAATATATCAAAAGATTTTCTAGGATACCATTTTCGCTTTCCTTACATGTAAGTAAACAGTGGCATAGTTCGAATTTTGTCCGCCTGAGGAAACTGGCGAAACATCTAAGGTTCATGGCTTCCCAATGAATATAAAAATAACGTATTGAAAGGTGGCACCCAGGGCGGATCACATCCTCATGCTCGTGAAATATGTAGAAACAAAATATATGAATTGAGAATACATTATGAATGCTTTTATAATTTACTATTTAAATCGGTACAAGCACAACCATTGTCTTTTGACCAGAAATGATTTAAAAAACTCCATTGAACTAGAACTTTATCAATGCTGTCTGTCTCAAGAAAATTGAAATGAGGATGAAGGAAAAATTGAAAAAAAAAATAAATACACCGTCGCCACACTTTTATACCTGAAGTCATCCCACCCTGAAGAGGTTACATACCTTGACATTCCACGATGGATGGAAAAATTCTTCCGCACTGCGAATTTATTGTGCTAAATACAAGAGATAAATGAATGAAAGACGTTGCCTCAACAATTATTTGTCATAATATGTATGCAGCATAGAAAGAAAAATCTAACCCCGAGAAAGTGTTAAATTAGAAAAACATTAAGGCAGGAATGAGGTATGCATTATGCAGCATAACTTCCTTGGCTAGGCGAACACCTTCAGATGCTTTATGTGGATTTTATGCAAATCCAAAGTCTTTATAGGTCTCTTACGGCATTGAGATCCTTCTCCACCCCGTTGAGCACACACATTTTATAACAACAAAAATACAATAACAAAACGTAGAAGAAAACTGGATAGCTTAGAAAATCTCTGAAGTGCGTCCTGACATAGCTGGGAGGTGTAAAAAGACATTCAAAAGCATCTTAAGTAAATATTGCATTTGGAAGTTCAACGTAAACCCTTTCGTACGAAAGGATAAAATGGAATTCAAGCCATCTTTCATTGTGATTTCATGCATAAGAAATTTAATAGTAAATGTTAAGAATTCTTTGAGGAATGCAATGCGAAGAAAACTTTCTTCGAAATTCTCAAAAGTATTCGAAAAAATTTTGTAGCACTACTGAGAATGATCACTAAAAAAAATTACTATAACGTTCGGGGAATGAAGTTTACCGTTACGTACTTTGCAATAACATATCCAACTTCAAACACGGTTGAAATAGAAAGCTATAAGAAATCCAATCCAAACTTCTTAAAATATTTAAAACTTCTTCCTTTGTACCTTCTTATTTAAGTTTTTGTGTAAAGAAAACTTGTAATAAGATACAAAAACGGAGTTTAAACTTAACTAAAGATACCCAAAATTATAATTTCTTCTATGTTTATTTTGTTCTGTGAAAATAGGGCGGCGCGGCGGTACTCAATATTTTATAGAATCGAGAAATGGTCTATAATAGCCTGCAGTTCCACCCGGTACGAATAAATCATAATACCTATAATAGGCAATGCAGATACATATTGCAGATACATATATATCGATATAATCGATGTATTTATTAAAAAATTATCGATATAATAAAAATGCTGATAACGAAAATTTTTTTTCGGGAATCACAGAAAGGATGTTTGCTACAAATTGTGACCATTGAAACTTCTGCTTATGTATTTTAACGAAAAGTCCTTGAATTATAAATATTTGAATTCATATACGAGATTTGTCAGCAAGAATTTAATAATTACGATCCCTATTAGACTCCAAATTATTCATCGAATTACCTTTACACTAATTTCAGAAGAATTTCTTGAATTTAAGGGAAACTCAGCCACCATATTCTGTAGTTCTGGCTGCCATTTTGAATCTCGAAAGTTTAATTAATAGTAGATCTGAACTTTCGCGTAGTAGCCTGAGGCCTGTAAGACGATTTTTGATTATGTCACAGATTCTGTCGCAGTAGGGAAAGCTTGACGTGTAAAGCTGAAACACAATAAAATAATAATAAAGTCAATAAACAGTTCAAATTTCTTTAAGGGTTTTTCCCCCCAGTTACCAAAAATCCCACTCAGAATATTATTTTGTGATTTGGTTCACATCAGTAATCTTAAATGCTGAAGGGGAGGGAGGGACACCAATGCCAAAGTTTTTCACTGGTTCGGAAAAATTGCAATAACATTTTTAATACAAAATTTCACTTATTGTTAGATTTGTCGAATTAGTAAAATTGTCGACATATTGGATCCGACATCTTGAATTTCCAAAGATTCATAATATATCCGAAATTAGTGTCAACCAAACAATTTTACACTAATTTACATTATCTAAATATTTCATTAATAGATACAGCAAACTCGTACGCCAATTTGGGTGCGCCATTTTTAATTTCTAAATTTGAATAGATTGATGACCTAAGGTGGCCATTATAAAGTAGTATCGATGTATACCTATGTTAAGTTAGAAAATCGTATTATCTTCAGCCAAAAAATGATAAAAATCAAAGCAAGCGGATAGGCGTGATGGAGTAATAAGCAAACAAACAGACAAACGTAAACAAACAAACAAACAAGCTTTCGGAATATTTTGCACCAACATTAATGGAAAATTTTGCTCACCAATTAAGAAGTTTAAAATTCACAAAAATCATTAGATAGATATATAAAAATTACAAATATTTTCAATATTCTACTTATTTAGAATGTTAAGTTTTACTATATTACGCTAGATTATATTTTAAAGTAATTTTAATTTCATTACACACCGAATTTTTTGTGAAATTCACTTATAAATGTATAGAAATGTTTTTAATTGGTTTTATTTCAGTTCCCAATTTTTGTAATAACATAGGTTATTGAACTCCCCAATTTAGACGAATCCACCCCAAGGACCTCTTGTTTACTTTATTGATTAAACATTTTTGTATTGATGGAAATATGTAGCGTCAATTTCTGATTTGAAAAAGTAAATCGACAAACTTCGGGCAAGCAATTCGTTAGCCATAACGAAAACATGGGTCAGAAGAAGGACGATTGAATAAGAGGATTGCGAGGCGGTAGGGAGGAGGGTTAGAGATCTAGTCACCGCTATTAGATTTTATTCCCATGAAGGACCAATTAACCTTTCAAAAGCAGCGATATCAAGTTATTCTATCGTTGGACTTTCAATTTTTCGATGACCATCAGACCGGTTTTATGCCAATAAAATTTTATTGAATTGTTTAAAAAAACGAAAATAATAAAAAACACACACACACACATAAAACGTGAAAACGAAAATCGAAGAAGGACTAAATGGAATGGCTTTAGATGACTGGTTTCAAATATAAAAGGCTCGAATTTTGTCCCAAATGTGAATTTTGCTGTGAGAGCGAAAATAAGAATTCCAAAGCCTATCCCAGGCGAGTCCTTTCCAAACAGGAAATGTACACGATTGCTTAACTCCACTGAAAACGTTTGCTTTTCTTATTGAATCACTTAGTGGTAGTACCTCGAGTCCTCCACTATTGAAAAGTCATACCATTTGCTCCATCCTTGCATGCATCCCGAGACTGGAATATCGGGAATTGGTGAGACCACTGCCGTATATTTCTGGCATTGACAATCATTTTTGTTGGCAGCTATTTTCTGAGCGAACAAGGACGATTACATAACTGTTTGTTTGTTTTTTGCTAAATGTTGAGAACATTTAACAACAATAAAATTTGTCTGAAGTTTGCGAAAATGCAACTACGATTGTTGGTACATTTAGTTTGTTTGTTCAAGTATTTTCCGTTAATTAAAAAAAACATCAGTATATTGTCGTATTTGCCTTATACGAATAGTGTGAGATCCGTTAGTCAAGTGGAAGCTTTGATAAATTGCGCCGACAGAGGCTTTCGTATGCCAACTCCATAGTGTAAGTATAATTTATTGGCGAAAAGAAAGTTGCTTTTGTTCCTGCGCCATGCATTGGGACCAGCATACTAAGTGGTTTCCACTTCAAGGATACTTTCCATTTTTTTTTTTTTTTTAATTTTTCGTTTCTATTTAAGTTGAATAAAACCCTATGGAAAAGCTAGTGGCAGAAAATGAAATGATTAATAGTCGGTCGTCCTTCAGTTTCATTTTAATGAGTTTTTTTTTTTTTTTGGTTTTTGTTCTTAGGTTGACAGAAATATTTCCATCGAATGGAGTGAATATTTATACATAATGATATAGGGGTCTATATATAAATGATTATAGAACACTCACCACTTTAGTACTAAATATGTCATCTGAGCAATTAGTGAAACTTTGTATAAGTTAAAGCAAATGTCCTTAAGTGAATGAATATTGACAGAAGCACATCGCCATCAACCCGAGCAAATGGGCTCAATGCAAACTAATTGTACGGTTCTAAATAATTAAACTAATCAACAACCAAACCCAGTGGTTTACTTTTACAGCATTAAGTAAGATCAAAATATAAAGGATTCTAATTTCAATTAAATCCAAATATGGAGGAATGAAAACTAGTCTTAAAATTACAGTATAACACTTACACAGATGCAGTCCGCGTTGTATGACGTACAAATCCATAAACGCGTTATACGAACTCGTTTTATACAAGGACCTACAGTATAACAAATTTTCAATTAAATTTTATTTTTAATTGAATTTATTTCTGCTGGAAAATGAAATCACAGATAATAATTTGAAAAGCTTATTTTGCGAATATTTTTCGAAATCATAAATGTAAATCCACAATTTCGAGAAACAAAACTGGACAAATTTTTATATACATACATATACCGACGCGACCGACGGTTTAAAGTTTTCAGTTTGTATCCTTTGCAGTTTGCAGACGTATTTAAAGCGGTAAATACACGAGACTAAAACAAAAATTTAGCTCTCTGCTCCTTTTTAATTTCTTGCTGTCACTCATGCGATTTGTTTAATTAGCTCTAAATGGCATTAAAGCATCGTTGAGAGATAATTTCAAAAACTCTTGGCTTTCATTCTTTCAGCCACAAGAAACATTAACATTTAACGCAATTGTGCTTCTTTTTAATTAAGTTTTCACTTCTAAAGCTCTTCGTAAGCTTGAGTTTGTACGGTTTTGTGATATTAACATAAATCGCAAAGTTCTTCTGGGAATAATTTCACCATTATTCGTGGTCTATAAGAAAAAATTTCGCTGAGGCGAATTTTTTTCACAATTTGGACATTCGAAACTAACAAAAAATAATGTTGATGCGATATAAACATTATATAATATTAATGAAGCTGTAGCTGACAGAATACGTATTTGCGATATTATGAACGTAAATTTACTTAATGGAGAAATTATTTCCGAGAGCAAGTGAAGGATATTTCCTTTTCCTGCCTCTGTCCTTCACAACAGAACAGAAAACAAAACCTCAAAATGTTTAAAAGTATTTATCGTGAAATATCTGTTTTTCAACTAAAATTAAGAAAAAAATGGAGACTTAATAAGCAGAGTTAGGGAAATGTTAAGGTAGGTACCTATTAAAAAAAAAATTAAAAAATAAATACTTGGAATGGAAATTATTACAATATGTATGCCCATTATAAAATGTACATAATACTATATGAATGTAGATATGTGTGCGTGTTTCTAAAAGAGTTGTTAAAAGTTTAAATGAAACAACAGTTAAAATAATTAGTTTTCTGTTAAGAATTTTACTATTTAAATATATCCATATATTTTTATTATTACCCGACTACCGAAAAAGGGTAATATTATATTAGAGCGTTTGTATGTGGGTATGTACATATATGTATGTCTATTTTTTGACCCGCTATATAGTATAAACGGCTTAACGGATTTTAACATATGAGGTGTCATTGTAGATTCCTCTTAATTGTGGGAGTGACTCAGGGTATAAAAATTAAAATTCATATATTATGGCGTCCGCGAAAAAAAAC
This sequence comes from Leptogaster cylindrica, assembly GCA_963082835.1. NCBI lineage: Eukaryota > Metazoa > Arthropoda > Insecta > Diptera > Asilidae > Leptogaster > Leptogaster cylindrica. The sequence continues at coordinate 5,092,357 of OY720106.1, forward strand.
TATTGAACTAATATTAAAAACTACTTTCACTTGCTGTGCCCACAATGGATGTCTACTTAACACGAAAATAACAATTGAAACTAAAACAAAAAAAAAAAAAAAATCAACTAAATTAATTTAAAAAAAAGAAAAATTACCGGACTGCGTTAAAAATATCTTAAATGTTGGAAGGGGTATTGCAGACGGGGACAAGCAAATAGTCCAAATGGTGATCTTTAAATGAAAATATTTAAATTTTTAAAACAAATATGTTTTGTAATTCTTCGCTTGTCCCCGCCTGCAATATTCTGTCGAGCATTTAACATATTTTTAACGCACTATTTTTTTTAAATTTAATTTTCACACGTTAGATAGGTACGCTTCAAAAAAATAACCGTGGCAATAAATTCTAGAACATTTACTTAAGCCAAATATTTTTTTAATAGAGCTAACTCGAATGACATCGTGTAAACCGTATTACGTAAATCAAAACCTGGGAAAAAAGTACCATATAAAAACACGGGACTGAAGATAGCCGAAAATTTCCAGCCGAAAATTTTTTCCCCAAGGTAATGTCGATAGTGCAGAACCAGCCGATAATTTATTCCTAAAGAACATTCTATAGTATTGTTTGACACTTTATTTTTTGAAAAACGTTAAAATTAGTTGAGTCAGCCGATAAAAAAATATTAGATAATCTTCTTTTTTTTTATTTATTTAACTAACTAATTAAATGTAAAATAACGACGATTATATCGTCGATATGACCTCCGCGAAAAAAATTTTAATCCTAGAAAGTAGGCCTTTAAATTGAATTTTTTAAAAAAAATTTGTATCGAAAAAAACGGTGTGGAGAGTTCCATAGAGGTTTCGCCTACTTCATGTAAACCAAAGTGGGAGCCGAATAGATGTCAAAACACGCTAAAAAGATCAAATCGTCGATATGACCTCCGCGAAAAAAATTGCAATCCTAGAAAGTAGGCCTTTAAATTGAATTTTTTTTAAAAAATTTGTATCGAAAAAAACGGTGTGCAGAGTTCCATAGAGGTTTCGCCTACTTCATGTAAACCAAAGTGGGAGTCGAATAGATGTCAAAACACGCTAAAAAGATCAAATCGTCGATATGACCTCCGCGAAAAAAATTGCAATCCTAGAAAGTAGGCTTTTAAATTGAATTTTTGAAAAAAAATTTGTATCGAAAAAAAACGGTGTGGAGAGTTCCATAGAGGTTTCGCCTACTTCATGTAAACCAAAGTGGGAGCCGAATACATGTAAGAACATGCTAAAAACATCAAATCGTAGATATGACCTCCGCGAAAAAAATTGCAACCCTAGAAAGTAGGCCTTTAAATTGAATTTTTGAAAAAAAATTTGTATCGAAAAAAAACGTTGTGGAGAGTTCCATAGAGGTTTCGCCTACTTCATGTAAACCAAAGTGGGAACTGAATACAAGTAAAAACATGCTAAAAAGATCAAATCGTCGATATGACCTCCGCGAAAAAATTGCAACCCTAGAAAGTAGGCCTTTAAATTGAATTTTTTTTAAAAAATTTGTATCGGAAAAAAACGTTGTGGAGAGTTCCATAGAGCTTTCGCCTACTTCATGTAAACCAAAGTGGGAGCCGAATACAAGTAAAAACATGCTAAAAAGATCAAATCGTCGATATGACCTCCGCGAAAAAAATTTTGTGGAGAGTTCCAGAGATGTTTCGCCTACTTCATGTAAACCAAAGTGGGAGTCGAATAGATGTCAAAACACGCTAAAAAGATCAAATCGTCGATATGACCTCCGCGAAAAAAATTGCAATCCTAGAAAGTAGGCTTTTAAATTGAATTTTTGAAAAAAAATTTGTATCGAAAAAAAACGGTGTGGAGAGTTCCATAGAGGTTTCGCCTACTTCATGTAAACCAAAGTGGGAGCCGAATACATGTAAGAACATGCTAAAAACATCAAATCGTAGATATGACCTCCGCGAAAAAAATTGCAACCCTAGAAAGTAGGCCTTTAAATTGAATTTTTGAAAAAAAATTTGTATCGAAAAAAAACGGTGTGGAGAGTTCCATAGAGGTTTCGCCTACTTCATGTTAACCAAAGTGGGAGCCGAATACAAGTAAAAACATGCTAAAAAGATCAAATCGTCGATATGACCTCCGCGAAAAAAATTGCAACCCTAGAAAGTAGGCCTTTAAATTGAATTTTTTTTAAAAAATTTGTATCGGAAAAAAACGGTGTGGAGAGTTCCATAGAGGTTTCGCCTACTTCATGTAAACCAAAGTGGGAGCCGAATACAAGTAAAAACATGCTAAAAAGATCAAATCGTCGATATGACCTCCGCGAAAAAAATTGCAACCCTAGAAAGTAGGCCTTTAAATGGAATGCTTTTTAAAAAATTTGTATCGGAAAAAAACGTTGTGGAGAGTTCCAGAGATGTTTCGCCTACTTCATGTAAACCAAAGTGGGAGTCGAATAGATGTCAAAACACGCTAAAAAGATCAAATCGTCGATATGACCTCCGCGAAAAAAATTGCAATCCTAGAAAGTAGGCTTTTAAATTGAATTTTTGAAAAAAAATTTGTATCGAAAAAAAACGGTGTGGAGAGTTCCATAGAGGTTTCGCCTACTTCATGTAAACCAAAGTGGGAGCCGAATACATGTAAGAACATGCTAAAAACATCAAATCGTAGATATGACCTCCGCGAAAAAAATTGCAACCCTAGAAAGTAGGCCTTTAAATTGAATTTTTGAAAAAAAATTTGTATCGAAAAAAAACGGTGTGGAGAGTTCCATAGAGGTTTCGCCTACTTCATGTAAACCAAAGTGGGAGCCGAATACAAGTAAAAACATGCTAAAAAGATCAAATCGTCGATATGACCTCCGCGAAAAAAATTGCAACCCTAGAAAGTAGGCCTTTAAATTGAATACAAATTGAATTGATACAAATTTTTTAAAAAGCATTCAATTTAAAGGCCTACTTTCTAGGATTGCAATTTTTTTCGCGGAGGTCATATCGACGATTTGATGTTTTTAGCGTGTTTTGACATCTATTCGGCTCCCACTTTGGTTTACATGAAGTAGGCGAAACATCTCTGGAACTCTCCACACCGTTTTTTTTCGATACAAATTTTTTTTCAAAAATTCAATTTAAAGGCCTACTTTCTAGGATTGCAATTTTTTTCGCGGAGGTCATATCGACGATTTGATGTTTTTAGCGTGTTTTGACATCTATTCGGCTCCCACTTTGGTTTACATGAAGTAAGCGAAACATCTCTGGAACTCTCCACACCGTTTTTTTTCGATACAAATTTTTTTTCAAAAATTCAATTTAAAGCCTACTTTCTAGGATTAAAATTTTTTTCGCGGAGGTCATATCGACGATATAATCGTCGTTATTTTACATTTAATTAGTTAGTTAAATAAATAAAAAAAAAAGAAGATTATCTAATATTTTTTTATCGGCTGACTCAACTAATTTTAACGTTTTTCAAAAAATAAAGTGTCAAACAATACTATAGAATGTTCTTTAGGAATAAATTATCGGCTGGTTCTGCACTATCGACATTACCTTGGGGAAAAAATTTTCGGCTGGAAATTTTCGGCTATCTTCAGTCCCGTATAAAAACAAAATTCGATATGTGCATACCTATAATTCAACTCTTAAATTAAACAGAATTCAATTTACACGTCTTCGATTTGACGCAATCATTCATTTCGTCTTAATATTATTTTTGTGTATAATATTAATTTTCAAAGTGAAGTGTTTTCTCAAATTCCAACGTTTTTATTCATAAAGGATTAAGTGAAGAATAAAACTAGTAAGGAAGTAATTGGTCACACCATTTATGAGATACCTACCATAGATGTAGAAAAATATTCTCATTCTATTTTAAAATCTAGACATATACATTATCTTTTGTAGCTGCGGCTAGTTGTCTGCGACTTTACTTTCTATTCACAACCCGAGGACGCGCCTCTATCCACCACATCAATGCCGAGGGAAAAAGTTTTAGTTTTAATAAATAATATGTACTTAAATGTTATTATTTATAAAAACATTTTTCATTAATTAAACAATATTTAACAAATGAAATTCAAAATGGAAGTATTCAGTAAACAAAATCAACACTTTTGTATATATAAACGATTTGAGGCTTATATAACAACACTAAGAAGTAGTTGCCCGATTGTGCTCATCTTCGAACTCAACCTTTCAATTTTAATGAAATCCTATTGTATCACATTTCAAGGCTCTATTTACAAGCATTCTGGAGTTATCATCTGGATAGTCAGACAAACAGACGGACATGCATAAAACAGTTTCTTTTCACTTCCCAATCATGACTGTTTATATTTAATTCTTTTGTTTCTATATCATCATGATGTCATGGTGTTGCAAACCTTCGCTCAAAACTATTATACCCTACATCAAAATAATTAATCAAAACTAAAAACTTTTAGAACATTAGAAAACAAATACTTATACATATAAATGTAGTCATAATGTAACATATGTTTGTATATTTTCCAGTCACATTTATTCCATAAAATGTAAAGAAATGTAAATTTGAAAGCATTTTTCTTAGCAAAGCCCAAAGTTGTAAGATTCGATTTCAAAAGAAGAGGTCACAAGTTTATCGTCCTTTCAATATCCTTGGGATACTGCGATACTTGTTTGCCTTCGTGTGTTCTTGCTAAACTAGTTATCTCCGTAAACCCCAAATGTCCGTTTTATACTACAAAAGATGCTCATATCGAAGCCACGACATGGGAATGTGAGTGCTCAGTGGTCCAGACTCCGATGTTCTGGATCCACAAAAGAAAACAAAAAAAAACGTCTACCAGACTCATGAAGTTCATCAAAGTACGAAATATTTTCCACAGGACTAAAATCAACATCTTGTCTACCACTCTATAAAGGAGCACATCCTTTGATGTTCTTTCTGGAGTCATATCCGGAAAGCTGGTATATTTACATATTTATGAGGTGAATATATGTATTTTTTTTCATGCAATATTTCAGTACGGTTGCCAACAGCTGCCACAGCACAAACATTTAAATTGAAATCGAGACGAATTTCATTAAAGAATTCCAAATGGCACTTTTGCTATATAAACAAAAGGGTTGAAAGCTCGCGTAACAATACAATATCCATGATATTTACACCGGAACTGAATCCAGAGAGCTTCCTGAATTTCGAAATTTTCTATAGTGTATTATAAGCAAAATGAAATGTCCTGCCCAGATGGGTAGGAAGTGCTCAGCTAAAAGCTGAACCACGTTAACCGTGTGGCTTAAGTGTTTGATAATGTCCTTGATTTAGTTCGTATTTCCGGCAGATATTCCACCGTAAAAATATTCCTATTCACAACTTTTCCAGTATCATCCACAAGAATTGTTTAAAACTGTTTTTTCAGCACAATACGAATGGGTAATTTTGCATTAATTTCAGTCATTCATGCTATTTCAACAAAGTTTTAAATGTATTTCCACAATATTTTCAAATTGCAATAATCTTAAACGACTCCTGTTGACACAATTAAAACAGATTTTATTTCAGAAACACCCTGAAAATTTTACATAAGCACATAAATTGTCCGTCTTCTTGGGTAATTAAAAATGGGAAAATATTTTTGAGGATTTCATAAAAAATTCATGAAATTACCTACTTTAAAATATTGTTTTTTTTTTTTTTAAATCCTTGCGTTTGTTTTCATTTCATACCCATTAGAAGTAATCGCTTATAACAAGAAAACAAACACATGAGATTAACTACAGGCATTAAAAAATATATTACGTATGCAGAAACTCTTGATACAATAATTTCATCCCTTAATTCCTTTATAACAGCCATAACAAAAAGAAACTCAACTCACCTTTATTGCTAATTTTCACAGAATTAATTTTTATACAAACGCCTTTTAAACACAAATGCAGCCACTTAAAGCTAAGGATATCGTCTCTGTGCTGCGATGAATTATGAATTATGTCATGTTAAAATCCTTCTAAATCAGATAGTCGAAGATGATGATCATTTGAGGGTAACAAGGATTCTCTATTCCCATGAAATTTCCCGTCAAATCCACTTTGTTCAAGTGTTTGATACGAAATTCTACAAAGTCCGTCAACACCTTTTGCAGAACCCTCTTAAGTCTAACTTGGGAATTGCAGACAAATTCACTTTACACGATATCCTTCATTCAGTCATAAATACAACCAAGATTCACATGAAAAATTTAACACTAAAAGAAATATTTACGTAGCCGCCGCCTGTATCTTATTAAGCGCAAACCCGACACGACCCAGTCCATCACCATCATCGGATGGAACCCATCTTTCGTCCATATTATTGGTGTAAACATCTGATAAGTGCGAAAAAAGTTATCTAGAGACCTTTAGAATGTTGAACAAAAAAGGGATAATGAGCGAGATGAAATGTTTACTAAAGTCATGATGATGGGGTTCTTTCTGGTGGATGTATCTTTCTCCATATAACTACCACAATGATAACCTTGATTGTAGAAAACGCTATTCATAACGTGGTTTATTAGGTAATTGAATTGTTTAGATTATCTACAAAATTCGTCCTGTTGGCGTTTTGCGGAACTGTTTTTGGATTTTATTTCATAAAATTGTGCCCGCATTATGTACACTGAAAATATAAGACGCAAGGATATTTTGAGAAATATCGTTCAAGGGATTCGCGAAAAACTAATTATAATTTAATTTTGGTAAGGAAATCCCGTTCGTCATTTAGATTGATACCTTTACAAAATGGCTGTTGCTGTAAAGATTACAGCCGAATTTTGGCAGTCAGACTCCACTGCTCCATTATTTTCATAACACAATTCCCATTTTGAATTTTCAAACATTCTACACCTTTAATTAATTTATAAATAATTATAATTTTTATATTTTAAAAATATTCATTTTAATGAAACTTTTTGAATAATTTTAGTTATGAATTCCTGTATTGGCTTAATTGTCCGAAAACGCAAAATCGGTTCAGAGTATAAAACAAAGTTTGGTTTGGTTTACATGCTCACAGCAACTTGCTAAGTAATCAAACGCAGCCATAATTTTAAGCGCAGCCTGTTTCACGTATTAGATCTAGCATCTTGTCAATTTTTCTGGTTTTTGGTTTGCGACCATTTTTGTGTCATCTTATGTATTAAATTTAAATAAACTGTTTGCATATTCTATATAAGGAAAATTTATCGTTTCAACAGTACACATATGTTCCAAAAAAGAAACCAAAAAGTCTATCTATTACCCTATATCAACTTAAATAAAAGGCTCCAAATGCAAATGCATGTTCGGCAAACATCTATTCCATTCTCAAACCGACCCGAATTTCATTAAACACAATAAAATCGGAAATAGATAATAATTTATCTTAAGAATTTCATAATTGATAGAACTCCAAATCAGAGTTCATAACGCATTGATATTCATCAAATGCATATCAAAGTGCAATTCAGTCAACCAATATTAATGAAAGTGGTGACCCTTGGTAAACCATTCATAAAACAAACCCATCCCCTGGATAATTATTACAAGAATTTGCAATTAAAGCTAGCACATCGTACCCATTGCCAGCAGGACTTGGGGGAAATTCGTCTCATGCTTTGTAAGATCCGCAAATCTCACACGATCACATTGCAACTTCCTCACAAGTTTATTGATATTAATTTAACTGCAGTGCACGGAATGAAGGATAACATCCGGCAAGCCCAACAGCACAATATCTGGATTACACGATATGCACTTTCCTAAACCTCCAGAGCTGATGCAAGGATGTGGGTTGAATGCAACTCTCGGCACTCCATGCCTTACTGTTGCTACAAACGTAAATTTCGAAAATATAATTCTTGATGGTAGCACAGGAACGGCACCATGAAACTTTACAAAAATGAAGGAAAAAACATTGTGGTCGAAAAAGTATTTTAAAATTGAATACATTGGCATGACGCGTGAGAATTGCATTCTTGGAATCCTTCCACACAACTATGAATTATCGGTCTCACCCCGAAACTTATGTGCTAAAAAAAATTCCAGAATGGGTTGCTGTTTTCAAAGGCACTACTGTTGCAAGGACATCGCTGCTCTTCACGTTCCTTTCCAAGATATAAATTTTTGCGGTACGTAAGTTTTTGGGTGTACAAGTCCTCATAAACATTCTCAATGCTTCCTTTAAGCCATTGCAGGTTTCGTGAAGCGTGAAAAGTTTTCTCTCTCTGAAGAGCCACTTCGCCCAGAAAAAGCAGGAAGTGCAAAATTTAAATCCACTCACCGACTGTGAAGAAGCTCGAGAAGGGCTGAGTTTTTGGATGCACAACAAAGACGAAGATCGTCCTTTTATCTTTTATAGGTATAATGACTTTGCAGGCTACTCAACGTCACTTTAGAACAGCAAATTTTAGAGTTTTCTGCTTTATTGGTATTTATTCTGAAATAAACTAAACGTGCACAAGGAACACAGCAAGTTTAGAACAACTTTCAGCACGCAATCCTGATCTTGTGGATGTCCATTAAGGATGTCAGATTTACCAGCGAAACATAAAAACCAATGTGAATTATAATATGAAATTTCTTGTAAATGATAAACACTTCTTTAATTTGCTAATATAATTTTCTTTAAATAGCAAAAAAATAATTAAAAAATTCCATTTCCAACCACACCCTTTAAACGAGAATATCGCACCAGGGCAAAGATTCCTCACAGCAATTGTTGGCAACGAGCCAACAACCCATGTTGCAGGATAAAAGAGCTGAGAAATACTTGAAGGAAGAATATCTATTAGATAAAAACCAACCTCTAGACAGGTTAGAAAAAAAACGATATAGAATTTCAAAAGAAAGATTTAATCTTTGTGGCTTGATATATGCGAATGAATTTCCGACTGAGCAATAGGAAAAGTGACGTGAAAATTATGAATGCTACTAAAATTTTAAAACTTGAATTCTTCGAAAATAGTGCTTAAAGTTTTCGGAGAAATAAGATAAATAAAACATTTTGATATATTGAAACACATTTTGATGTGCACAAAATGAGATAGGGATGAAATTTGACCCAATTTATATATATGAACGAAATAAATTTTCGCTGCATGAATAACATGTACAGTTACAGTTTTCCTTTTAATGTTTAGATTAAAAGAGCACTATACTTTCTAATCAATATTGTTGGTACATCAAACTGAAAAGTTTATTGAAAATATTAGGCAGGCATTATTTTTTCATGATCTCAATTTATTTAAAAATCAATATTCAACCCCTTCACCTGAATAGTGAAACATGGCATAAGTATGGTTGGTATCTATCTATATCTATGTATTTTACGTCTACAATATGATATGTATCTCTACTATCTATAAATATATATTCTATATGTATATCTATCTATCTATATCTAACTATAGGTATTGTATTACATAAAATAGATAGTTCGTTTGTTTGTTTGTTGCTCCATCATGCAGAAACACTTGCTTTGATTTTCTTGACTTTTTTACTGAAGGTAATGCTAAATACACATTATACATTCCAACTTAACATAAGTAATATAGGCTATTTTATATTCGCCTAAATAAACGATTTCAAAATGAAGCGCGAAAAAGCAAATTAAAACTTCAACGGATTGCCATGAAAATTTCTGTCTGGGAGTTTTCGTATATGCTGATTGCAAATCTAATTTCGAAATTTTGAAATTCAATAGGTGTAACGACTTCAATTTTTGAAACTTTTGAGTCGATTGCATTGATACGAATCTATTGCCTATCAATATATTCAAATTTCAAAATTCAAAATAGCTGACCTGATATGGCAAATGATTCTTCTGTGAGTGAAATTGAATGAGTTAATATAAATCAGTGTAAAACTTTTTGGTTGAAACTAATTCTTGTTTTTATTTAAATCAACATGTGTAACTTCAATATGGCGCATCACACAATGGCGACTGGCACTTTCCAAAAGTGAACTACCTTGAAAAAAAACATTTCCGTTATCAGCGTTTGTATTATATATCGATGTTTTTCAATCAATACATAGGTCTTATCGTCCATATTATGTACCTACCTACATTATTTTATGATTATCATCACAGTGGGATACTTGAGGGTGAAACCGGGTAACCTAGCTAGTATTATTATTTACTATCAAATCGCTTCTAATTAACTAAACATTTAATAGCCAAAACGCATCACTTAAGTCTATTTACAAAAATTGTAAAAAAATAAATAAAAAGTTATCCTAAAAGCTTGAAGATTAATTTTCCTAAAAGCTCTTCTTCACTTTTTTAAAACTGACACATTTTGGCATCGAGGGGACATTGGATGCTACAAGGACAATTAGTCCCAATTAAAATGTAGCTAAGTGCTAAATTCAAGATGCCAGAGCCTAAAAGTCTGTGAATTCTAATTAATCACTTCGACGAGTATTTGCTCCTCCGAAGTAATTTTCCACGAATACTTGTCCAACTCTCCATTAGGTTCGTTGCGTTCTTCTTTCCAGACACCCTGAAACACTACATCCGCCGCACCGACACTGGTCCTGCTTCTTTGTGTAAGAGAAGGAATTTTAATTCGCAAAAAAAAAACGAACTAGATTCATAGGCGTACAAGTTAATAGGCCATTTGCAAGTTGTTGTCCCAGTGCATACCCCAAGGATAAAAAGGAGAGAAGTCACTGGGGCAAAACGTCACGGGAAATCACGACTGCTGTGATATTTGACAATTTAAATTTTCTGCCGTGCAGCAATGTTGCAGCGAGGAGATGTGAGCGTATAAAATCCAGGTAAAAGGAATCCATGCACCCGTACTTGCTCCCTAGTCCCTGTAGCCAACAAAGCCACGTGGAAATTGCACCGGAAAAGAATTTGCATTTGAGATTCAAATGGCTGCAAGGAGAAAAACTCGCTCGGGAGTTTTGATGAAAACATTTGAAGCACACGTCTCCGGTCTCCCCAGCTTCCTTGTTCGTTCGTAGTGAAGCAGGACAAAGGTCAATTAAATTCGAAAAAGTGGGAAAACTTGCAGCTCTTTGTTTTAATTAACTTAATGAACAGGAATTTCCGAATTCTATTTTGTATAAGAATGATTTTTATATGACGTAAATATTGCTTTTTGTACAACTAAACTACCATAAAGATCTTCGTTATACAAAGCGTTGATCCATTTATTTATCTGGAACACTATACATACAGATTATGGGAAATTTCATAAAATTTTCACCGTGGAAAATGTGGGCAACTTCAGATCTGTCAATTTTGTGAACTTTATGAACAATTTTCATTTTTGACAGCAAGGAAACATTAGAAGTTGTTTCTTCGATAGGATAAAGGACGTAATTTAATGAGAATTCTATTTTTATAAAACATTCCATTATTATAAATTATTATATTATTTGACACTTCGCAGTCTACCACTTGAAAGCATTGAACATAGCTTCGGTTTGATATTTCGTAAATTTCCCCAGCTATTTTTTAAATGATCGGATCAGCAGGTCATTTAAATACCACATCCTACGCAGTTTGAAATAAATTCTTCGAAATTATTGCAATAGACTCTGCTTATTTCAAAAGTCTTTTTTTTTTTTTAAAAAAAATGGATAAACAAGATTTAAATGCTAGCACTAAAATTAACAGTTATTTCTTATTATTGTTCTGATTTTTCTTTTATCTGTGAAATATGTTAATTTAAATTTAATGAATGTCCTGTAAAGCAACTGTCGAGAATTATAATCCAAAACAGTAAATTTATAACGCCAGAGTCCTTAAACTACTTTGAGATATTAAGTGGTTGGCATAAATTCAGTGCTATAAATAAAGATTTCCCTAACGGTATCCACACCATTACAATGCAAATACGGGAAGAAGAAGAGCCTGAAGTAAGTGCTGCAAGTAATTTTGCATCCATTTAGTAAACTGAGCGTTAATGTTCCGAGTACTGGTGCGATTAATTTAAGTGACGGAAGCAATGGAGAACACTTTAAGGAGCCGAAGAGAGCTACAAAATGGAACGTGCATTGCAAAATCGCTCGGGTGAAATATATGTGGAGTAATTTAGCTCTCGGCAAATGGTTTTTGCTAAACCATCAGTAAATTCGCAACATTTGAAAGAAACCATCAACATTATTTTTTTTCGTTTTTATTTTGGATCACCGAAATAAATGAACAAATTTACTACACAAGTATCAAGATAATTTATTGTACTTAATTGATGCAACTCAAGTGTCCTTAAGTTGGTGTAATAAAATATCTATAAAAGGAAATTAGATTCTAGATGTTTGTAATGATCACAATAACTAACAATAAAAAATAGTTAAATATTTATTAATATTTTGGACGTAAGGGAAGAACGTGAGGGACGGGCTTAACGGCCAAGCTAAGTTTTTCTGAATTTCTTGATTGAGTTTTAATCGATCTAGAAACTTCAAAATAATTGGATATAGGCGTCAACGATCTTAGTGAATATAAGAATTTTTTCGTTTTGGTTGCAAAAAGGGAAAGTACCATAATAATCAGTTTCCCAAAAAGTACCCAAGTGGTCATTAATCCATTATGATTTTAATGATCACATGGCTAAAAAGTGGTAGGTTAATTAATAACAATAGGTTAAAACGTGACAATTGTAATACCTCGTGGTACTGGTAACGCAGGTCTTTCTTCTACTATTAACTCATTACAACTAACGGGACTGAGAGGGTAATCTTCGTGAGTTTGCCGAAGGATAGCAGCACTCTGCAGTGTACAGAATAACAAACTCGCCTAGCTCTTTACTCTTATATCCACACTGGCCGTTATTTCAGTTTTTCCCCTACTTAGTGTACAATGTACATACTACATCGACACTTGTATAGGTGTGTGTATTTGTAGTGAAAAAAAAATTCGCAGGAACATATTTGAAATCATAACTAACGGCAATTTCTGTTTCGGTTACCTGTAGTATTTTATTGCAGTGAATTTGATTAGTACTTTGGCACATGACAGATTCCTATGATTAGCAGCGAGGTTCAAAGATGTATACTGTATAGCCTTTCCAATATGTTGATATCAGCAGCTGCATTTAATAATTCATTTACTGCTTTCAGTTCTGGATTTAATCTCCTTTCAGCTAGAATTAGAGGAGTAATCCCTTTACGGTTAGTCGTATTTACACCAGCTCCATGTTTTAAAAGTAGTAGAGCTAAATGAACTGTTCGTCGATAATATGCAACAAAGTCCAGTGGACTTGCCAAAAATTATTTCGTTATATTTACATCGGCACCATGTAATAAGAATTCATTAACAATTTCCACGATTGTACCACTGAAGTTAATATCCGCATCTACACTTAAAATATCCTTAACCTTTTTCAAGTCTTTTTGATATAACGCTACATATAGTAATTTGTAGTTTATTTCATTATTTGAAATATTTATATTTATACTTACGATATCCTCTAATGTACTTTACGAAATTTAGAGCATTTAATATAAAAAACAGTTTCGACCACACTTTTTCCAATTCTCAAACTGGTACGAATGCAACACGTGGTCAAGCTAGCTTGGCATGCGTGAGGCCGTGCACTGTGCAGTACGAAAAGCTCTCATAGATGGCATGCAACTACGCAGGTTAGTAAAGAAGATGCTAACTCCTTGGCTCCTGTTTCATAATTTTCTTGATTAAAATGACATTGATTCGGAAAATAATAATTTTAATTGAAAAGAAATTTAGAATTAAAACCGATCTAATTCGAAAGACATACATTAGAAGTTTTTAGGCGAACAACATTTAGAACAGAAATATACCATTTTAAGAAAATTGTAACTTATCAATAATAGTACTTAGTTACTAAAGCAAATATACTTTGAAAATGTCAACCCCACCACTGTGGGAGACATTTTGCTTAGTTCGCCAGGAAACACATCCTTCCCATCAAAAGACCTTATGAAACTCATCCTTTCGCTCATCCAATCTGAATTGTCTCAGCTTGGGGATATGTTTCAGGTGACGCTGCCTTTGTTCGGCTATTAATGCTAAATAAGCAATTTAACAAGTACTAGTAGCAAGGACTTTCAACCAGGAATTCTTTCTCATTCGGCTTTCACTGAAGTGATTTGCAGGAGCAGCCGATGCCCACAAATGGGAAGTTTATGCTATCATTTTGTCTACACGCTCTCGGCGCGTACAGCCTTGTCAAGTGGAGTCACGTATGGGTTACTGGCCACAACCAGCCTTTATGCATTCCCCGAGACCCCGAGACCCCGACACACCACTTTACATCCAAACAATCCTTGAGTATTTCATCCAGCGACACGACACGAAATGGGGTGAGAACGCATTCTCGCATTTGTATAAAGCACACCAGCAGCATTTTTTTGTTATTTTCTTTGCTTTCGTTTTTTTCATCTTCAAATTAAGAATCCTTTTATTATTCGAGATAACTGTTTTAGTCTGCGATCTGCTTTTCAAGGACTTACATACGCATATGAAATGAATTACTCTCATTCTTTCAGATGTTTGAGTCTGTTCATCCTGTTTTTTTTTACAAAACGTCCTTTTTGTCTGTTGACCTGGTTTGTGCCTTCGTTATTTAATTGCTGAATGCAGTTCTTATCACCGGCACTGACAGAAATCTCTCAATAACCGATTTATTTACTGAAGGATATTAAATATTAATTGGGTTTCTTATATGTAGGGTTGTATATTTTGTTAACAGAAAGGAACTAAATCGTTCCCTTAAGTGTAATCGTTCCCTTAATGTAAAAACCCACGATGCTATTATAAATAGGAAATAGAATTCCGGTGCCTGAGGAGATGACTTCAGGCGCAAGGACGATTTTACATTTTTAGGACAGATATTTAAAAAAAGGAATTTAAACTCGTCGGTTTTACTGAATGAATTAATTATTATCCTAATATTATAAATGTGAAAGTAAACGTTTGTACTCAATGTTTGTTACTCAATCACGCCTAAACCCTTGGCCCGTTATTTTTACTTAATTTTTTGTCCAAAGGTAATACATAGGTATACGACCTTATAATATAGGCTACTTTTTTTCGGTTTAAAAATGGTGGAACTAAAATGGCGGTCCAAAATTTTAAATTTGAATGGATTTCCATCAAGATGTCAAACTTTTAAGTTTCGTTCAATAATTTTTTGAAAAATGGGATCGTTCGTAAATTGGACCCAATTGGGACACTGAAAAATTTATCTTGAATAGTTCTGAGTAAAGTACTTTTTTTAAATGTTATGAACACAAAATAAATTGCAGTTTACACAAATTTATTTTCAGAAAATTTGTCTATAATTTCAATGAAATTTTTTCGGGATTTCTTTAAGGTCACATCTACATGAACGCCTACCTGACGTGACCTCGTAATGGACATTGATTGCGTTTTCCTTTGGTTTTCTTATTTTGTTGTTTCTACTAACAATAGGAGAAGAATTTGCAGTTTTCTGATATTAAAAATTCCAGGGTAACGCAAGTCAAATTTATCATGAAAAACTAAAAGCATTACCCGGTTTCACCTGCTAGTTATATGTGCATAAATAGGATATTAATGTACCTTCTTGGACTATACCAATGTACAATATACATATATCTTATAGAAAAAATATAGGTCCTACTGGATACTTGGGAAAAACTTTCTGTGTACAATAATATGAATTTTGTATTAAATTTTGAACTAATAATAACTGTATCTGGAACACAAAGTCTCGCACTGCAGGACTCGAGTGAACTGAAATTATAGCAAACTGCAAAATTTCAAAAAACAATAATTGCATTAAACATCCAGTAAAAACAGGAACCACAGGACTTGCATTATATTTCCCATGTTTGTGGCTTTTCAAGCAGAAACTGCATAAAGTTTTCATTTTAATCTAACTTCTCTTCCCAAGGATTTCTTTCATTCCGTTGTTCACAAGGATACAACAAGAAGTTTCTTAATTTAAATATATGACAAAATGGACTGTAGTATATTTCAAACAGAATCCTATTAAATTCTTTGCTATTAAAACTGTTTTTTGGGTCCAAAGTGAGTAAATTAAATAATTTTAATTTAAATATTTCACAAACCGCTGCCATTAAAATGACTTCCTTTTCAATTCGTCACATTATAATAACATATTCAGCACAAGCACTTAGTTCATGAAAACTAATTCACAAATTGTTTCTACATAAAACAAAAATATATAATAAAATCCACAGAACATAACCACAAAACATTTCAATTAGTTTAACTGACAATAATATAAAATCTGCCATTTAAACCACCATCATGGTTTGCGTATTTTAGTTTCACCTAATGCATTGCAATACTAGTTCCGGTAATGTTGTAGGTAATCAATATTCTTTTATTCATAGAATTAGAAAAATCTTTCACTAGAATTTGGATTAAAAAAAAATGAAATTCTTTGATTTATTTTAAAATAAAGCTTTATCAATTCTACACAGTATTTAGTGATGTAAATTTTATAGTATAGAACACATGATAAATTACGATTTGTTGCTCTAATTCTCACCAATATAATATAATCCATATTCTCACAAATAGCAATATAATCTATTTGTAGGGTTTGCATGCCCGAAAGGATCTTATCTCAAATGTTTATTACCCATGAGTGGGTGTAATCCCCATAAAAGGAGCCGTGGGAATGTATTATATTATGATATCATCATGAACTGAGAGAATATCAATTAACTAAGTGTAGCTACTGTTCAACATATGTATTTATTATAATCATGATATTTTTACCATTTATTTAGGAATATATTTAATTAAATAAATTTCTATTTATTTTATATATTACATCTTCAAATAATAGTTTCTGTATGAAGCTGAAACAAATTTGAAACGATTGATTTAACTTTTCAATTGTCTATCTACAATTTGGTTTAAATAATAATAAAGCATTTATTAATTGTTAACAAGCATATGGTAAAAATATTGCAGAATTTGTCGTGATAACGATGACAACCTATTTTAGAAAAATACTCTCCAGAATTGGTGAAGAGTTGCGTACTCGTTGCTACGAGAACCGCTGTAAAAAAAATGTACTTAGTCAAAGCAACATTGCAGCATTGGTCTTGATCTATAGAAAAAAGTAATATCAGTAACGAGACAACCTTATAACTGTCTCCAAAAAGTAATTTGAACTTCGCGCGGATTGTGGAAATCATTTTTTTTTTGTTAAGTTGGGTATAGTGTCAAATTTATTACCGTAATATTTATTAGTTGTTGATATATACGCTTGTTTTTGTGCGACGTAAAACGTTCATTTTTCGATTTATATAATGTATGATTTTCGGATGATATCCGCTCGATTGTTCAGCTGTTTCCGGGTCATAAGTATAGATCCAAGTCTCATCTCCCTTAACACTACGTTTCATGAACGTTTGATACTCACAATCAGAAATGATCTCTTTGCAGACGTTAACATGACGCCGTTTTTCAAACAAATTGAACGTTTTTGGAACCAAAAGAGATTTTACGCGCCTTTGGCGGAATTGCGCTAAACAACTTTTTAAAATATAATATGCACTCAACCTTTTCAAATGCCAACAGTATCAGCAGGGTCTCCAATTGTTAATCGATGATTTTCAAGCACCAAATCTTTGATTTCCTTGTTTTCTTGACGTGTTGTTCATCAGTTAATATTGACGATCTTTCGCGCTTTCGGCAAGCCTCTGTGTAACTTTATCCACAATGCGGGAATTGGAAAAATAACGGTCTTTGGTGATTTATCTTGACAGTTAATCAAATTTATTACGATAGACATCTTTGAAGAAAACTTCCTTCAATTCATGCAAGATGATTTGTCCTTACGAGAATCGTTTTTGCACCAGCACAAGGCATGGCTATATACTACCACAACCACATCCACCTAGCAGTCTTATTAATAATAATATCAATTGCCTAGGGAGGCCCCCGCAAAGCCCAGACCTAAACATCATCAAGAATATGTTGAGGTCTTTAAGAATATTTTGAGAGTAAGCCGAATTGAAAAAAGGAATTGAAAGACTTTTTTATTTGTCGGATGAAGAGTATTGTCGAAGGACTTTGCAAAATAATTGACAGAGTCCTAATCACGAAGTATGTCCAACGTTGGAAAGTACAAAGGGTATCGCATTTAAGACATTATAATTTTAAACAATATTGAACTTAGTTTTGCCCATTTTTGTCATACTTGTATTGAATATTTAAAAACATTCATTAAGGATTTAATTTGTACCTCCTTCTAATTAATTCGTACGTAGTGATGGACTACTGGATATAATATAGGTATGTCCAGTATAAACGTTGTTTGGATGTAAAATTTCCGACAGCACTATAAAAACTGTATTATAGAAACTTAAAAGCAAAAAACGGGTACTGGACAATACCAAAAATTATAACAACACAATGATAAAAAAGTAGAATTGATTGAATTAGCAATTATTCTTTAACAAATTCCATTTCAGACTTCAACACTTCCAGAAAACTCTCAAGTTGATGTCTTCCAATCGAATTTTCAATCAATTAAATTCTTAAACTAAAATTCAACATAACATTTTACAAATAAATTATGTCTGCTTGGAAAATGTCCTTCCCGTCAGTAATTATCTGAGACTGACTCAATTAAATAGATCTTTGGATTCCGTTCTGGCGATGCCATTATATATTTGGAATTTCAGAACACAATAAGCTTGGTTGAGCAATTTTCAATAAATATCTGCATAATAATTCGATAAATTTGGATTCAGAAAAAAATTGACTCTTTTTAAATGGATAATTACAAAACTGAAAAATATGGAAAATTTAAAAATCAATAAATTTATTCATGAATGAAAATCTGTTGATCGTTAAAAGAAAGTTTTTTTTTTCAATTTTATATGATAAAAATCGCAGAAAACGTTTATCGAATTCAATATTTATTCAGAAGTGTGAATTAAAGTGAAAGTTTTGTTATTACATCGTTAATTTGATAAAAAATGAACTTCAGTTTGAATTGCTTCTTTCAATTTTCACAAACTTTTCTTGTATTCAAAGAAAATCAAATTGACTTTTCCCCTTGCAGTCCGACGTCCATGTTTGCCTTAGAGCTCAATAAAATTTTATAATATGTCAACTTTGATAAAATACGAATAAAAATTCCTCCATGAATATTTGATTTCACGATTGCACCCAACAGTGTGAGAAAGTAAAAAAAAAATTCCTTGAGGATGTAATTTAAGACAAAATGAAGCCTACAGTTTTTCTTTTATGACCAAATTACATTTTTATTGTGACAAATTTACAATCATCAAACGTGACAAATTGGGGCAAATCCTGCAAAATTAATGTTGAATAAAATTTCCATGTGAACATCAGAAGTACAAGAGTACAAGAATAATATTGTTGTTGGATTTTTCAAGCAAACATATTATAATGTAAAGTGTTATATAAGTGACAATAATAAACACAAAATTAATTTTACTACAAAGCAAAACGGCGCAATCATATTTTCATTCATTCTCCACAAACAGTCGCAAATTAGAAAAATTAAATTAAATTCATATTAAAATCTAGGCAGGAAATTCGTAACCAAGGAACGGAATAATGAACACCATCTTTCTCTCCGCAGCTGGTGTAATGGAGAGGACTGAATTATAAAATTCTATACATTCCATAATAGGTTTCTATATGAAATATTCGTGAATGAAATTAAATAAGGATATTTTCGGAGGGCTTCGAAATTTGGGCTTCATGCTGTTCTTTTAATAAACATTCCACATTTAAAAATAGCTGTTTCAGTTGTGAATCAATTGAAAACAATCAAAAAACACTGTGCCACAATTGAGGGAAATTTACACCGTTAACATTTAATTGACTAATTGTGAAAGGCGGTGAAAATGTTTCTAATATAACAAACAAAACAGTACAAGAATAATATATTATACAAAATGCATAGGTACAATAAACGACCGAAAAGTTATATTTGTTGTAACGTCGAGCATTTTGAATTAGTAAATCGTGGAATTTGTTAATCATCTCTAGAACAAAATACAAAATTCCATGTTTTATTCAAAGGTTGTTTTTGCGTTATACAAACCAAAAGAACCATGCCAGAATTAAATACATTAAAAATTTATAAAGTACTACGTTCTGCATTCACCAATTTGATACCAACAAAATTTTAGGTGCACTTTGGCAAAAAAAGGACATTGAAATTCAAATTACATTTCTGTAACAATTCACCGGCCCAACCGATAACATGTTACTTGCCAACAAGGTACTCTGGTCAGCATAAAAATGGCACCTGTACCAATGGCCAATTATCCTCAACACATAGCCAAATATCAACGTGACCGGATCAACAATGAACGTGACCAGTTTCATTCCCAAAATTAATTTACAAAACTACCTGTGGGAACGACAACAAATTGCAGACGCATTGCAACATCACAAAAATTCGAAAACGTGCACCAAATCCCAGTTACTTTTCAGTTCAATTCAATTTCCCACTTATGTGAATGTTATACAATAAATTAGCGACTATCTGGACAACAATTCAATTCGAATGTCAGGACTAGGATCTGCAATTAAATCAACTGAAAATATTGTGCTCAAACTACTAAAATGCTGGACATATTCGTTTTTCGTAATTAATTTATGGACTAATAATTAATTAATTAATTGATTTGTTAGTCGGGCACACACCAAAATGTTGGTCTGGGTATTTACCGATGGTAGACAATTTGTTTGCAGGTGAAAATTGATAGAATTTTATAAACAATTCACATCGTGAGACAGAAATGGAGCATTTTTGAAACGTATGGATGAATTGGATGAATTGCAAACAAAAATTCCAGATTAATTCTTCAACTGTCGACGATTCTCTTTTCGAATAAAAAAATAAAGATTGAAAAAATGGGGTAAAATATCCAGATTGGTAGATAAGATAAATAAAATAGAGAAATTCAATATTTGCTTTTCTGATTCGGAATGAAAAGAGCAAAATTGTCCATTAATCTATTTTTGATAACAATGGATCCTGACAACACACGATGCTCGCAACTGAAAAAGAAAATCATTTGTGCTTACATTCGTGCCTTAAATCTCACCAACACTAACGAAGGATTATCTTCACATTATTTGTATAAAAAAGGCAGTTGCATAATATATTCTTGCAGTGTGTGAAATCGCGTGATTTAAAATTAATGAAATGCATGAGATCTTGGAACTTTCAAGCAGGAAAGTGCAAATTATTTTTCATATGCACTGACAATTTTGCAGTGTCCATAAATCATTGTCCTTATAAAATGAAAACAATGATTAAAATGCGACATGAAAAATCGGCAAGAGAGTTTTACAATATCATTTATACGCGAATTTGTTTGGCAAAATGTTTTTTGGAGTTGAGGTCAATCCATTATTATAAATTACTTGCCGAGTTACTCGGTTTCACCCGGGGCGTAACGTAACTACTTCTGAATCAAATATTTCTCAAACTTTTGGAGCAGCTATCATGAGCTTTCAAATTTAGACATTTGATTCGAAATCCTTGGCCTCAATATTTGTTTTATTCTAACTTTAATTATGCTGCCAATGCAATCTCTTATATTTGACAAATTCTGGTCGCCATCTTCAATTTACAAATGAAGATAGTGAATTCGGAATTAGTGGCCTCAAAATCTCCTTGTTCTCATTTTCATAGGAATCACTTGAATTTGAAATGTGCTCGTTGCCATATTATTGGGTATACCATTTTGGATTTAGAAATTTTGATAGTATTTGATGGCCTCAAAACAACCATTGTACATTTGTACTAATCTATATATTAATACGCAAACATGAACTTTGTTATCCCTTTTATTCCAATTTTACTGAACCTATTTTTATGATTTTTAACCGACTTCGAAAAGGATGAGGTTATAAATGCGACGTGTATTTTTTTTTTAATTTTATATGTTTGTTCCAGCAAAACTTCCAAACGTCTTAACAGATTTTCAGAATTCTTTTTTTATTTGATTTAAAAAAGTTTCGTGGTGGTCCCGTTTCTTGAAGTCGATTCAATTATTTTTTTAAAAAAGTTTTATACCATTGCATTGTCATGTCCTTTCTCGATTAGAAAGTCATTTACGCGTAGATGTGCATTGTGCACAATGTAATTTATATCTCAATCAGTTGGAAAACTCAGGTGAAATAGGCGTATAATGTTTACGACTCACACTAATACATTTTTAATACAAGTGTAAGCCGACTTACTTGCCGAAAAGCAACTGCATATTCTTCAACTTTTGAGTTTTGACATATTCTCAACGCATTGCATTTTTTGCATAACACGAAAATTATTTATTTTTGCAATAAAAAAACAATGTCAAGAAAAAGAATTACATTCTTATTTCTAATTTAAGCCGCAGGCATTTCTAATTTTCATTAAAATCAGTTAAAATCGAGATATTATGGCCGCCATTTTGGATCCGCCATCTTTTATTTCTAAAATCGGACAGCCGATGGGAAGTTAGCATCCGCCAAAATCTTTAACTCCTAATCCTTATCAAATATTAGTAGTCAAGGGTATTCTTACCCTGAATCATAAGGAGCAATGCTGCAATAGAGTGAAACTTAAAATTAATTTTGTAGAGGATTTAAGCATGTCAAACATATTTAAATTTTGGGATAATTGCAATATGTGTAACAGGATATTTTTCAAGCCTTGTCAGGTGTATTTGTTAAACATGTCCAAAACTTAGAATGAATAAGTAAACTAAAAGGTAAATTTTTTTTATAAACCAGAAATTTATAAAATATTCAAAGAACAATATTTAATAAAAATTATTTATTAATGATTTTAATGAACTTCAAAAACTCACTTCCATAACTTGAAAAACCTTGTTTAATAAGTTTTACAAAACATATTAAAAATGTAAACAATTTTTTGAAAACATTAATTAAAAACATCTGAACGGCTTCTCCAACATATTTTCATCATAACATGGTTTTCAAAATTGTATAAAGAGTTTTACATCCCGATAAAATGTGTACACCTTCCTAGATTAATATCCTGTGCTCCTTGCAGGAATCTTCGGTTTTGTACTTAAAACTTTCTCCTCTTGATGGTTTTCTCTACGGTGTTCTCTTCCTATAATGGCTGCAGTAATTTTGGGGTCTTTAGTGCTTCATCACAATGACTGCAATTTATATTTCAAGTGGTGAAATTACTTTCAGTGTTTACTTTAATCTTCTTCTTCTTAGGTATTGTATTTTTCTTTCTGCAAAAGTTTACCAATTTCACCTGTTGATGAGTTACTCCAAAGGTGAATTGCTTCTCTTAGAGTCATTTACATTTATTATGTAAATTAATTATAACTTTTGTGAATTGTTTCAAATCCTCTTTATTTACGTTTTACTTTGTTATATTCAACTTCGGTTTTAATTTTTGTCGTTTTTTAATAAATAGTATATACTTAGTACATACCTACATACTATGTACAATTGTACACAGCTGCACTTTCCAATAACGACTGTTCGCTCAATGTCCTTTCACAGTAACGACGCCATTAAATACAGATATTTGCATTCAAAATTGTATAGGTACTTCCATTTCTTTTTCAGTTGTATATGATGTATTGCACGTAGGTACTAAACATATGTGTATGTTTAAAGATAAACTTTGTGTAAATTTCCCTTTCTATCATTATTTTAGGCCTTTAGGGGTATTTTAGGGCTAGTGTTAATGCACAATTAATATATTATACTTTAGGTCATAGGCTATTATAGTTTATAGAACGTAGTCTTACGTGCAGGCACTCACAAGTCACTTAAAAAGCTTTTTCATATTGTTGGGTTTTGTTTTAGATCCTTTGATACTGTTTAAATAAAACTCCGGTTTGACTTAAATTATCGTGTATTAATTAATAATTATCAAAGAAGTAAGTAATTACAATAATAGTTCCGACAGACCGACCGATCGCTAGCGAGGTTGAGCTTTCTCTGGCTTCCTATGCTTCACTACAATATTATTCACTACAATATATACATTTTTCAGATAGCGACGAAAGTTGGTAAACAATTACTGCGTTTATTTTATACATACTCTTTGCAACACAGAAGAGTTCCATGGTTTGTGTTTTGCCTAGCATTTGATTAGAATTAATTAATTTAAGTTTGGAAATTTCCCTTGTCTGTCTGTCAGAATATTGTCTGTCTGTCAGGATATAATAAGTGGATAGCGCTGAGATCATTTCAAAACTAAAAAGTTAATTCATTTTTTAAGGTTATATTTACATTTCTATTTATTAATTTTATTATTGTGTTAAATATGTACTTATACTATATACTACTTTTGAAAAAAAAAATTGTTTTCTAATCAGTAAAACAGAAAACACTTTTGATTAATTACGGATTAGAAATTTGTTTTGACAACGTCAGATTCACTGAGGTTTTTGTTTTTGCAATGTTGTTTTGTAGTTCTGCGAATGATGGACAGAGTTTGATGAGTTCCTTCTGTACACTCAGTCACTTATCTACTGAATTTAGTCTTTCTGCCCATCAATTTTGTCATGCCAAATTTGGTTTTTCTGCTGACAAGTGACTGAGATGAAGAGATTGATTTTTCACTGGATTCGGTTTTTCTGCCAGTGAAATGAATCTGCACTTCCGGTAGATAGTTAGAGACGCCGCCGTGTCGTGACTTAATTGATATGAAGGGATTTATTGAAATAACTTCTATCAATCACTCAATTTCCTCACGCGGAGGTATGTATATATTTTATATTAAGTGATCCTTGTGAGAGATTTTATTTTTATTCAAGTATTGGTATTGATGGTTCTGTTGATTTATAGTATCTACTATTTATATTTGAATTTTACTATAATTTTTCCCCTCTACATTTTACCGAATTAACAAAGATCATGTTTTTTAACAAAAAATAATCAAAAATTAATAACAATTACCTACACTTATTCGATCTCACTATGTAGTTAAAACAATTTTAATTCAGTTCAATACAATCAAAACTTCAATTCAATAAAACTCCATTTTTAATGAATCCTAAAGTGGAACACTGGAACACGTGAACGGAAGTTGAAATCACTTTTCCAGATATTTGCACATTATGTTACTTTTTTGCTGAGTCATTGAATTTCACGGAATTTTTGTGAAGAGTCTAAACATGTGGGAATTTCTAGGAACGTACAAAAAAATCCCATTACAAAAATCACATTTATTCCAGATTTCAGAAATTCATGCATGCAGAGGAGCTTCCTTGATGTGCGAGCGTAATAATAAAATTATGGGATTAGTTTGAAGATATTTCACATTATTGTTACTTTGTTTTTATCTTTTTGTAATTTTGAATATTCACATACATATTTGTTATAGGATACAAAAGTATATATGATAATATGTGGAAATTCCGTTCGCTGGAGATCATGTGACAAAATAAACTGAGAATTGTGATAAGAGAATCTAATAATAACACCTCACATTGGGACAGGACTGATGAATGGAGTTCGAAGATATCTAATAGCAATTCTCAGAACTGGAAGATATTTGAAGAAATTTACGACAACATTGAACAAGAACAATAACAAAGAAAAACAAACTGAAAACAAATCTCTGAGTGTAATTGAAGCAAAATATCATGAAGTAAAAAAGAGCATTAAAAGTAAAAAAAAAAAAAAAAAAAATAGCAGTCAACACTAAGTTTGTCTTTTAGAAGCTGGCATTGCATTTTTAATTCAGTTGTCGCCAACAGTATCACCGATTTCCCATTTCGTTGGGGGCTTTTCGAGTCAACCCCTAGTAATTCATGAGATTTGCACTGATTCCGCGTTGTCTAGGTATTGTAAATAAAATCGAGGGCAGAAAATATTTGTTGCATTGATTCCTACATAAATCCCAATGTTTCTATGTGGCGCAAGTTTTTAGCAGCCTTAAAAGCAGAATCTGTAGAAGCCGAGGCCCGAGTGTAACATTAGCCTTTGGAATGAATTTCATCTTTAAAACTCAATTGCATTTTTCTTTTCTTGCTCGTGGCTTTGTTTTCTATTATACACATATAATTCGAAAGAATAAAATAATTGTTCTATATTTGGTACCTATCTATATATATTTAAAATTACACACCTTAACAACAAATTTATGACAAATATTATTGCAAGTTTAACATTATATTTGTCATTAATTTTTTTTTTTAGTGTACCTAATAGTCCAGGATCCAGGGTCTATTTTTGCAATTGATCACTATCAAGCTAATTTTCCGTGAATAGCTTCATTTTGATGACGCCCAACTTTTTCTCTTACAAAAATTTTCGATTATGGTAGCGATCAAGAGTAGCAGGGGAAAATTATGTCGATTTGATGATTCTCAAAAATTAATTACTAACTGGGTTTTTTTTGTTAAGTCTCAAGATAATTATCTGACTTATTCGAAAAAATGTTTGTCCTACAAAATGTACGGTTTGATCAAAGCGCCCTTTTTCCAACATGTATCGATAACAAGAACATCAAAAATGATTACTAACTAGCTGATTTTTTTTCTGTTGCTTAGTTTATATTTATATAATGTAACAGTCACATTGTCCTACAAATTGCGTGGTCCGTTATCCCGGTCCTCCAATTGAATACTCATGAAATTAAAAATCAATTCATTTTCTGCATTTTGCTACTACAGCGGAATCACATTGGTACGCATGCGCAGAGCATTGCTTACTGCGCATTAGGTATAATACGAATAGGAACACGAAAAAAGGACAATTCTTGTCGTACTAGTTAGTAATGAAAAAAATGGTCTTGTGGTATTAACAACTTTTTGGGGTAGGACAACTTTTGAGTGTAATATAATATATATGAATATATAAACTTTCGAACGGGGGGTGGTTTCGTACTCTGGGAGACATGAAACGAAAGACTATGAAAGAATTTTTCGAAAGTCGTGACATGGTATAGATCTCAATAGGTAGATTTTTCTTCGAAATCTACCTAAAATTTACCTCTTATTGAGAATTACTGTACAATACAGTACACCTAGGTACATCACTATTTACAAAATTTCATAGAATTTAGCTAGGTATCTACGAAATTTATTACAAGTTTGTCATTCTTGTAGTAAATGCAGCATTATACCCTTGACAGACGAGACCAATAGGTTCAGTTTCCTTGTTGGCATTCACTAACGTTAAAATTATATAGACCTAACATTTGTTTTTTTATTGCATAAAATATATTTATGCATGCTCCCTAAATATATGTACCAAATATACACCTAGATAGAAACGTCTTGAAGTATTGACGATGAAAAACAATTGAAACGTACCCAGGCACTAGAGCCAACCTCTCCCTTCCCCCAAAAATTTTCCGGCTAATGTAAATTTTTGGAAAATTATTAATTACCCCCCCCCCCCCCCCCCCCCTCTTACAAATCAAATGAACTTGGTTACGTGCTTGAACACACCAAGTTCTGTTTTGATTTTTCAAACAATTTTTTCTGGCATTTGTTGTACACGGTTTTGATATCTATATTACATCATGATTAAAAATGTCCTGAAGTTGAACTTTTTATATACGGTGTAAAAATAGAATTAAATTTATATAAAAATTAATTATTGCAACATATTAAAAAGATGTGATTGTCCATCTGTTTCTCTGTGCGTTTTTTATGTTTACAGTTCAGATAACAAATCAAAAACGCTTTGAACTGCAAGATTGAAACTGATATTTCACCAAAAACGGGTAACTATTTCTTGGTGTATTGGTAATATTAGGTATACATAATCTATTATTTGCAATCATATACAATACATTATACAATATACATACATTAATATTAATACTATACAAACCTATACTTAGTATACTTCCATATAATATCAAGGATATGTAATAATAGGTTTGCAATAATATAATTGGAGTTTGCTTTCCAGTTAATTCATATTTTTTGGGGTGATTTTAAGATAATTCAATCCAATTTTTCCTCTCTGTATTCAATAAATAATATAAAATAAGTAAATAACTAGTAAAATAATCTTACTTACATTGGAATAAACAAAAATAAATTACCTATCCACAGAATGAGTTTGAATTATTTAAATCCGTTCTCACGTCGCTTTATCAAATTTATGATAGCAATCCAACAATATTATTATTAAAAACTAAATAATATTTTTTCATTAAAAATTCGGTATTGTTAAATTGTTTTTTTGCCTCATTACAATCGAACACAATAATTTTCAAATAGTCCCTTTGTACAGTTCAGGGTAATTTATTTTTATTACGTTGACAGCCGTGTGCAGACACATATCCTTGTTTTTATGGCCATAAATTTTCTCAATCAGACTGCGAATGCATATTTGTGTATAAAAAACATTACCTGGGACCACATTAAATCCCAATGACTTGATACTTTCATGTTTCATAAATAAATTGGTGTTGGAAATAATTATTTGTTAGTGTTATTTACATACCAAAGTTCTTCTCTTTAATAATAATGTACTTAAATCCCAAATCAACAATATTACTGAAAAGGTAACATTGTATTTTTGGGTGTCAAACAGAAAATCACATAATTTTAAATTGCATTGCCCGAATTTGTTCAAAATAAAGGGGTTTCCTTTCAATTGTGACAAAATGAGGAAATTGTACACCCTGAAAGGAACAAAGCCGTATAATAGAGGGGTACACTCCATCTAAATGCCACAAAATTTATCAAGATCCTGTGCACACTGAAACAATTCTATGGGAAAATGAGTGCGATTAATTTAATTTTGATTAACGACATTGCAAAATAGAATTTTGCTTGAAATTTCCTAAAGGAACTTCATATGTTGGGACATTTACAAGAATAAATTGAATTTCACTCCCACAAGTTAAAGCATCCTGAAAATATTTATTGCATCCAATAAAGCGATTCGGAAAATTTCAGCATGTCCCATGAATTTCATTGAACTCTTGCTTATCCTCTCCTCGCATCTCGATACAGAATCACTCTATTTTCTCAAAGATATAAATTCTTTTGGAACATACCTTGAAATGCCGCCTCCACACTAAGTTCAGCTTCTGAACATTTGGCAATGGCCAATAGAGTTAAGAGTATTAATCCATTGAGCCACATTTTTATATCCGATTTATATCGATTCATTCACAAACACATAAACTACGCACCGCAAGGAATCAAACGACAGCACGAAAACACATCGCACGATACTTTGGACTTATTATACCCAGGTAGTATAGGTATGGATAACTGTAATAGCAACGAATTTCCTTTTCTTTTTTTAGTGAATTCACAAACACACACGCCTTCAGGACACCTCAGTAATATCGAAAAGGTAGATGAATGTAATTCGCTCTGAACTTCGCGACTATCGTTTGCTCAATAGCCAATAAATTGGATCACAAAAAACAATAGCGTGGTTTGTTTTTATTTTATTTTTATGTTCCGAATGAAGTGCTTGCCTTAGTGAAGAGTATCCTGTCGTAGAGGACGTTGCCCAAAGTTCGTATTGGATTCGTGCGTAGAATTCTCAGCAGAGGCCGTCGCAGCGGCGGCGGTTTCCACTAGTAGAAGTCAGAATGCCGCTGCTCAGTTCGCGGTCACTAATCCTATAGTCCAAAACTTTCCTCTTTCCAAAATAAAAACAAAATCGGATCTTTCAATTCGACACAATTTTTCCACACGACCGTAATCATCTGCAATTATTCTCCAACTGATAGGACACAACTGGTAGTACTCGCCACTCGGGGGTCTTTCAACGGCAGAAGGACCAAAATCGTCGGCGAAACCCCTGACTATACGACAGCCACGCACTTTACCATTGACAAAGGGGGTGAAAATTGTACGCGGTGGTGAAGGAATTTTTGTTGGCGCATGGCATTTTCATCTCGAACAGGTATTTTGCCTGCGGCACGACACACGGATCCGGGAAAAATCGATATAGAATGAAAAATGATTTTCCAGCAGTTGAATAGCTTCAAGTAATACAGGGTGATTCATTGTCGGCCATTTGCATATTTTTAATGTTTGTAAATGTACAAAACGTAACACCTAGAAAGAGATCAATAAGAACTGTAATAAGTTACCGTCAGACACGTTTTCTTATGTTAATAAAGATTTTGTAAAAGCGACATGTATTTTTCATTTATTGATTTTCTTAATGTTGTAAACAGCCAAGCCATACATTCCTGTAAAAAACAATAAAATGATCAATCTCTTCTAATGTCACAATATGTTTTTTTGCAAATAGTCAGCCTAAGTTAAACTATTTTTGTATAAATGGAGGAATTCTTATGAGTATTTTCAAATTACTTATTAAGTAACACATCACGAAAAATTACTCTATATTGTACTTGCGACGAGCAATCTCAGCTGCGTTGAACAAGCTTTTTTGACACCGAAAATAATTGTTTTATAGTAGAATCACTTTATGAGAAAATACGGCCTAACCCGAGAAAAATTGCAACACAAGTGATTTTTTTAAATGATACCTAAGAGTGCACTTAATCAATAATCTCGCCTACAAAATCGCCATCAATCGCACCTTGGCAACATCGCCAAAATGCAAGATGGCGACCAAGATGGCGGGCAAAATTTCATTTCTGCTAATATCACGAGAACGGTTCGTTGTAATGAAAAAGTTAATTGTTCAAAATCGTAGTTCCTTCCTCTGTCAGACGTATGGTATTGCTGCAATCTGCCGTATTTGGTTGAAATCTGCATTTTTCCAAAAAGACCGAAATATCCAATTTTGGGTTGCTATATGTACAGTAGTTCAAACACCACCGAACCGGACCGAGGACCACACCCTAAACTGGGAAAAACTTAATCAATTTTTAAAAACACTGTAAGGAAATTCTGAAAGAAAATAGTTTTATTTTGAAGAGATCACATATTCACATATATAACACTTATGTAGAATATGTAAATTTTTCTTCGAAATCTATAACCTAAAAGTTCAAATAATGAATTGGTAATTATTAAAATATGTATTTGTAGCAATATTTAACGAAAGGAATTTAATATGTAAATATTCAGTAAGCAAAACCAAAATATTTGAATAAAAATGATTCAGCATTATATGACAACACTAAGGTGTTGCCCCATAAGCGGACATAAATAAACAGTGGTTTCTTTTCACTTCCCAGTGATGAATAATAAATATATAGACCTCGTACTTGTTTTTTTATGTCATCATTATTTCAAAACTCTAATATGTAGTATAAAATCTGCCCTTCACATCTAGTGTATAAATTTTTCAAAATAATAACAAATTAAACATCTCAGTTTTATAAATAACAAAATTTTTCTTATCTAAGATTAATTGATTAAAAAATAAAAAAAAATAAAAGAATTGTCGACAACCATTTGTCATTCAATTGTTGCTAAATGCACAAGACAAGATCCGGATGCCTGTGATAAAAGAATATGCTTACAATTAGATAAGAGGACAAACAAATCTTATAAAAGTATCCCTGAATTATTAAACCGAAAACACTCAACACGCAACACAATCTAAAAAAGATTCGCTTCATTTATTCTTTCTGATTAATTATTCAAATTTATTTAAAAGCTTTCGCGAAGCTCATTGAAACAGATTGGAAAGTTCAACAATCCGATAATTTCATTTGCAGTCACTGTAAATCTTTTCACAATAGAACATTATTAATTTTTGTGAGAGGCTCGCGCAATGGAGGTTAACATCGGCAGTGCAATAGGATTACTACTGGCATTCATCACATCCATTTACATATACTTAACATGGACGTTTAATTACTGGAGTAAAAAAGGTGTTAAAGGACCAAAACCGAAAATCATTTATGGCAATGTGGAAAGCAGTATTAAAATGAAACAACATTTGTGCACAAAATTTGATTACATTTATCGGTGAAATTAACAATTAATTATATCAATCTAATTAGCAATAATTGGTTATAATTCAGGAAGTATAAAAACAGTGAGAAATTCGTTGGTGTCTTCATTGGAAGATGTCCACAACTTTTGTTAATTGATCCGAACGTGGTGAGAGATGTGCTGATATCAAATTTTAAAAATTTTCACGATAACGAAATATCAACAATAGTAGGGTCAATCAATAATAATTATTATGAAAAACAACTAATGGAAAAACTTCTTTTAGACAACTGACAAATTGGATCCTCTTATCGCGCGAAATCCATTCTTATCTACCGGTTTTGCTTGGAAGGAAAAACGAACAGAAATTATCCCAGCACTTACAGCAACCAGAGTAAAACATTTTTTTAAAAAAAAAAAAAAAACATTGTTTTCAGTAGAAATATTTCGTTAATATTTTTACAGATTAAAGCCAATTATCCTGTGATGAGGAACGTTGCGAAACGAGTAACGCAATTTTTGGAGGAACGAAAAGAATATGTTTCAAAGGATGGCCTTGACGCCAGAGAGGTAAGCTATGAAAAATTGTTATTAAAAATTCAGGCTGTGTTAATGAAATTCCTATTGTAGTTAGCAAACCGTTTTACAACAGACGTTGTAGCGAATTGCATTTACGGTCTAGAGGCTGGTGCATTCGAACAGGATCAAAACTGCCGAATATTCGAAGAGGGAAACAGTTTTACCTTATTCGCAATGCCCTATTATTTTTTAATAGCACAGTTTCCCTTCTTACGATATTTTTATAAAATTAAAATTGTGAATGCCCGCAGTGAAGCCTTTTTCCAAAAATTAACTATGGATGCCATGAAACTAAAAAATCAACAAAAAGATGATCGCGTTGATCTTCTCAATTATTTAATACAATTGAAGGATAAGAAGAAGTTCTCGGATACAGACATCGCCGCTCATGCATTGACTTTCTTCTTGGACGCGTTCGATACGTCCGCTTTGGTGGTCTCTCATTGCATGCACATGGTAAGATTATTATAAAATTGGATAAAACTTATCTTACAATTAGACAACTTAAACACTAAACAAATTAACCACCGGAAGAATCAGAAACGAGATAAGATAAAATTGGCCGTAAGAAATTTGCCGGAAGCAGATTATCAGATGTAGAAAGCACTTATTAAGTTATAAATTTTATAATATTTATTATCTTTCACTTTTTCGAAAAATAACTGTTGAGTAATATTTTGTTTTGATTCTATATTTTTCAATTTACTTACGCAATAATCAAAAGAATAAGAATTTATAAATTGTCATAAATATTATTAAGATTAAGGGTCAGGTCAATCTGTATCAAATAGTCCAAAATAAATTATTACATATATATATGAGGTACCTACTGAGATACTGAGAACAGTTTTTTTTAAAATATCTATCTTAAATAGTTATTTGTGAAAGAGGGGGTAAGCAAAATATGGACATCACCTAATTTAAAGAGGGGATCCTTACTTTTAAAACGGTTTTTGTTTCAATGTGACCCTTGCTTAAAATTGTTTTTCTCAATATCAAATTTATTGTTTTTATTTCCAGCTAGCAAGTTACAAAAACGTTCAAGACAAACTAAGATCCGAAATCACGGAAGCAATGTCTCCAAACAATAATATCAATTTTGAAAATTTAATTGACTTACCATATTTGGACCAGATCTTTTGTGGTAACTGTTTAAAAAATAACTAAAAATATTTATTGTAATATTATTTTTTATAGAAACACTTAGACTTTTCCCTCCTTTAACTGTAATAACAAAGTTATGCACCAATACACATAAGTTTACCAATTTTAATGAAAAATCGGTCCAAATTGAAAAAGGAACAGTCATGATCGTTCCAATATATTCCATTCACAGGGACGAAAGATATTACCAGGAACCGAAT
The DNA here is from genome assembly GCA_963082835.1 of Leptogaster cylindrica. Taxonomy (NCBI): domain Eukaryota; kingdom Metazoa; phylum Arthropoda; class Insecta; order Diptera; family Asilidae; genus Leptogaster; species Leptogaster cylindrica. The sequence goes on from OY720106.1 coordinate 5,126,069, forward strand.
TGTTTCATTCCAGAGAGATTCAATCCTGAAAGAGGAGGTGTTAAGAAATTCAGGGACATGGGCGTGTTTATCCCTTTTGGAGACGGTCCCCGAATTTGTTTAGGTATTTCTTTTTATACGATTTAAATCATAATTAGTATTTTATTTATATTTTAGGTATGAAGTTTGGATTAGCTCAAGCCAAAACTATTATTGCCGAATTGATTTATAATTGGGAAATGTCGGTTCATGAAAGGACAACGACAAATTTAGAACCCGATCCAACTAATTTTATGTACATCATTAAAGATGGTGTTTGGCTAAATTTTCAGAAACTTAGGGAAGATAATAGACTATTAAATTTACAATAAATTTATAATGTAATTGACGCAATAAATACACAAGTAAAAAACAAACACCGTAAAATCTAAATGCTTTTACTATAAGTCAAATGGTGACACTTCGAATTGATTTTATGATAATATTTTTTATGTAGGTACAATGTAGAGTACTATCACTTTTGTATTATTATTCATGATTCCATTAACTCCTTCTGTAATACCGGGATAATTATTTGATAGAATGCATTTCCATCGACGAGTGTTTACGGCTCTCTCAAACATTTTCATACAAAAATTGAATCCGCAAAAATAAAAGTACGAACGATGAGACAATCAACTCTTCAAAACATTTAAATATAAAAAATTCAAAAAAAAAAAAAAAAAAATGATGTGACCTCACACCAAAATGAGAACTGATGGAATGAAGAAAATTCATAATTTCTTGACATGGAACTGATCACACCAAACTGATCTTTCGGACTTACCGTCTGTATGCAAGGGCCACTTTCCACTAGCGTTTGTTGAACGGCGAAGGACAGCGGCGGGTGTGCCCCACCGAACACAGCGTAAACGATCGCAAATCATGGAACTCACTCGTCGCAACTGTCAACCTGACAGTATCATCTTGTAAGATGTAGTTAACGATGCTTTGTTTGGGGTTTCCCCCTTTTACGATAGGAACTAAACGTCAATTAAATGACTTTCATGTGCATCCCTGTAGTGTACAGTGATTAACAATCGATTTCCAAAGGATTTTGTGATATGAATCAACCGATTCTTGTACGAAGAATATCTCGTAAACTGTACGGTTTAGATATTTAAATTATTTTTTCAATATCTTTCTGAAAATATTAAAAAAGTGGCTCGCCATAGTTATCGGAATCGTGCAAAAATATAATCTGAACTTACACGAAAACGAGAACTGATAGAATGATGAAAATTCATCATTTCTTCACATAGAACTCATCTCACAAAACGGACTGCAATTCAGAGTGAGATTCACCAAAATAATCGTCTGTATAGTCGCGTCATTTCAGTCCTTCTGTCATTATTTGATTATGATTGTAATATGTATACCAAATGTAGGATCACTGCCGATGCGATTTTTCACGAATAGCTCCAGGCTGGGGAAAAAGAGGTTTCGATAATTTTGTGGATATTGATGTAAGCACGCCAAAAACTGCGATTGCTGCCGTGTATAATACTGCTGCTGATTATAAAGAGTTTGTTGAACGGTTTCGTGTTCTTTGACTGTGAATTTTAATATATCTTTGGCCTTACCAGAAGCTTTCGCATTCTTCTTCGGTTGCTTTTTCACAGCTTTTTTGGTCTTTTCTTTAGCCAATTTCATTAATTTTGGTGGTTTCTTAGTTTTTATTTTAGATTTTCTCATTTCGTTGGACTTTGACTCAATGTTTCCAACAGCTTCGTCACTAAAATCAGCGGAGTACATTTCATAGCCTTTTTCAATACCAGGCCATTCACTTTCCGGGAGATGTCGGAATTGATTGTAATCTAGATTAAGATACTGCAAATTGTCATTGGCAACAGCTAAACTTTGTCGAACAATTGTCAATTTGCAGTCTTCTTTCACTAATTTTTTACAATTCACGTCCAATTCGTGCCATGGTTACATCCATGAAAGGCTCTTATGTCGCGGCGAGGTTAACATCACGGACAAATCCATTCGAAGGTGATCTGGTAAGTCTGCCAATCCTGAACAATCCAACATTAAGCTTGGTGCTTCGAAAGCATCATAATTTGGAGCTTCCACCAGTTTGCTGCATCCTGTTATAGAAATAGATTGCAAGCAATTAGTATAGGGACGTGGTGCCTGCATGTTAAATGTATTTCCTTGAATTGCTTTAGACACAATCGGGGCTAACTTCAGACTTAAACCCGAAACTGTATTCCTTGCGCGTCCTTTATTCTCTTTAGAAGGAGGTAGCGCTCTATATTATCATAATTATAATATATATTATTTATTTTGTTTTGGTTCGATTCACCTCGTCCATTTCTTAGTCCTGTGGAAGGCGGTCCATCTTCTCCTTCTGCAGACTTTACGTTATTATCAGCGAATTCTTTAACTAGACTGTAGTTTTCTTTGGTGGGGTTTAGTGAAAAAGCAGTCAGGACACACTCCTGCGCCTTATGAGGGTGGTTTCGTAATAAATCCGCTAACTTATGGTAGTGAATGGACAGCTCGACTTCATTCTTTATCAAAATATTTTCGTCACACGAATCTCGCTTTTCAACAGCTCCAGCTCGTTCAAATCGGACTGGATGACGCGTATGGACAACTCCAGTACCAAATCACGCCACTCAGCAACTTCCTGTTGATGAAAGGAAATATTAAACAATTACTTTGTACATTTATCTTACCATTGATTTTATAACATCACAAGCCAAGTAGAGGTGTTTGTTCGAGATCGCGGTTCTGCACAGCTTGCTGGTGTATGAGTGGAACTCAGCTTTAGGAACGCTTTTCCGCAGGCACAGCCAATCTTTTAATATATCACAATAATACTGCTCGCTTTGTTCGGTGATGTCCTCGAGCATCAACTTGGCCATTATAATGTCGGACGCCAATCTAGCCACCCGCCGATGGTACTTCAGAAGGCGGGGTAAGTCTAAAGTTGGATAACTGTGTCGTTTGATCAAATCCTGAGCACTTTTGAGATCGAGAAGTTTCACCTCGTCTATTATTTTTGACACGTGGCCAAATTTTTGAAGATAACAGAGAAATACATCGAACAGGAACGAATGTTTTCTTGAAGACATTGACCTCCTCAGTAGATGCTTCTCATCCACTGATCTGTATGCAGTAAGGGCTTTCGACGCCCAAACGAAAGCCATTTCATCGCACTTCGTTTCACACAGCTTCTGCAGTCTCAGGATTATCAGACTGCCCCGTTCAGATGACAAGAAGTCCAGATCCATGTCTGAAACGATCCACGGATTGCCCCTTAAGATTGCATGCAGCCGTTCGTCTCCCCAGGGGCTATCTATATTTTTCAAAATATATTCACATTTAAACAGGTTCTCCGAATTGGGATTAAGGGTTGGCATGATGTTATTTATTCTTTTTCGAATAATGTTCCGAATTTGACTCGAAATTTTCATCCAGTCAACGACGAGGATTAATCGAATTGTTTGTTTTAAAACATTGTGAAGGATGTCCTCCTTTGATTTTATGGTGGACTGAGGTTCTAATGCTGCCATACAATCCCATAGTTCCAATAGAATTTCTATTCGCTTTGGGTATTCATTGTCCAAGTTGGACAAACGACTGATCACGTCCTGATATCTTCGTTTTTCAGACAGCAGCCGATTGTCGACAGCCTTGCTATTTTCAATTGACAAGTTTTTCATTATTTGATTTATTTTATCAACTTTGTTGTAAAACACAATATGTCTGCGTACCACCACGCTTATATTAAATACTTCAGTAATCAGTACTTCACGAATTGTACAAAAAAGTGACGAGCAACGTCCAGTGGACGCAGGGGATGCCTCGGTGTATTGTGTCCCAATGTATGAATCATCACAATATCAACTTCATCCAGTATTATATTATATATCTATGTAAAGTTGTAACAGATAAATAACTAAATGAATTAACAAATTTCCTAAATCCACTCATAAACTCCTAAAATAAAGCAATTAGAACCAACACTTTGAGTTAGAATCAACGAATTAAGACATTCCGGAATACTCCTCGGCAACCGAAGTAATTTCGTAATTCACTTGAAGAAATAATAAATTGTTACTTTTCACATGTAAAACAGCTTGCTCACAAGTTACAACTTCGAAATTAAATTCAAAATGTCGCCGCTGTGGCGGCAATCATCTCCATTAATATGTAAAATAATTTCAAAATAATTTTTCGGTTGAAAATACTGTCGAAAATTGAAAAAAAAAATTGTGGAATGAGATAATATGATAAATTTATACGATATAATAATAACAATAAGTATATAAACTACAAATTAGAATATTTTAAACAACATCGTTGAATTGCAACTGACACTAGAGCGAAATTCGCACATCGCTTGTGGCAGCACGCACGAATCCGCCATGCGCGAGCTGCGAAGCAGGCACTGAACTGGTTGGTGTCAAACTGTATTCCGTATTGATACATCGTCGAGGATCGCTGTCGGTTGTCTTTTAATGTTGTTTTTAGTGGAGTTTTACTGCCATCATACTTAATTTACGAAATCAGTGTATTTACGCAGATTAGTATCGGAAAATGGAGAATAAGGATGAGATATTGGCGAATTTTCAGGTATGTTTGTGGAAGGTAATCTTGACAGTTTCGTGCAAGTGTCCCTTCTTCGGACAGTGACTTGTACAATTTCTCATTAAAACTCATCCGTCATGAAATTTCCATGTAATTTTACAGAGTATTACGGGAATAGAGGATGTGGGGGAGGCATTTTCTCATCTGGAGGAAACAAATTGGGATTTAATGGTGAATATTGATTGAGCCATACGCAGTTTGTCATTGTTCTTGACTGAGTTTCCTTTGTCTTCAATACAGATTGCTATTCAGAATGCCATGCCACAAGATGCTTCGATCTTGGATGCACCTAGAAACTATAATCAGACAGAAGATGAGAAAAACGATTTTTCCATTTCAAATTTTTCCAGATTTAGTTCAGCAGGTATGTGAAAAATATCTTATCGACCAGCATTATCAATTAAAAAAATAATTCCGTTTCTTATAGGACCCTCAACATCGTCAGATATAGATATAATCGATCTAACATCAACTTCAGATTCTGATAACACAAAGAAGGACTCAAAACATCTTACATTCAACATTCATTTCAACCAGAGAATATTCACATTAACAATTTCGCAACATTCGAGTGTTGGTAAGTGTTAATTGTTACAGTCAAATCTTTTGTTAATTATTCTACACGATTCATTTTTCAGCTAACCTCAAAGATAGAATTTATAATCTGACAGAAGTTCCTACCTGCCGCCAAGTCCTGCAGGGTTGGCCACCAGCGAAGACTCATGAGGCTAAAATACCGTCTACCTTGCTATGTAATCTGGATTTGGCTAGCGAGAATGAACTGGTCCTGATTGATATGACCGATGATGGATACGTTGACGATGAAAGGTTTGTCCTTTATAATTCCATGTAAAGTGTTTTGGTTGGCAGGGAAAATTCAGATTATGTTTTATAAAAAAATGATTAGAATAGTATCCGTAAGAAAAAATGACAAATTGAAATGTTTAGATATTTTAAATGAGAATAATACTTAAAATCCGTGCAGACTCTTAACATTTCTCGTTTGAAATCGAAATTCTTAATACGATCGTAATTTATTATAATCTTCCAGTAATGAAATCAAAGTCGATTACCAACAAACGTACACATTGAACATTGTGCAACAGCCAGAGGCGCAGACAATCTCTCTTCAATTTTCTGGAAGGAAGACCATACTAGATGTAAAGACCGGAGTTTATACAATCACAGATATTCCCGTTCGACATCAGGAGTGGTCCGGGTGGCCCTCAGGCACAGACAATTCAACTACTCTAGCTGTAAATGAGTTTGTACTAAAGAAATATAAATTACTAACAATATCAATTACAGCAATCTGGGATTGAATTGCAACATAATTTTGTCTTACGTTCAAATGCAGATAAATCAAAAAGTAACTCAAAAAATTCAAACAAAATCAACAAGTAATTATTTCAATGTCGATTTATATTGCTTATTGTCTTAATAAAATACTTATTTTGTAGTATTATGAATATTGACACCGACAGTTCAGCTGATGAATTTGAAGATGCTTCCGATTTTAATGCAGACGATGACTTTTTCGCAGATCCTCCGATTCAACCGCGCCTTAAACACTTAAGTAATTTATTTTGAATTTAATTGTTTCGGAAACAGCGTTTTAATTTGTTTTTGTTCAACAGTACCAGATCAAACTGATGATGAAACAGTCGGATGCATTCAGTTCATACAAAACTACATTGATCGGTATGGTGATCCACATCCAGTTTTTTTCCAAGGAAGTTTAGAGGATGCTCTTAGGGAAGCTTGCCACAAACCAGCAAAAGATGTAATTGAATATACATTCACAAATGATTAAAATTGAGAATGTTGTATTTATAATGTTCCAGCGAAAATTACTAGCAATTTATCTGCATCATGACGACAGTGTCTTAACGAATGTTTTCTGTGACCAGCTGCTCAGGTGCGAAAGTGTAATGCAGACACTTATTCAAAATTTCATTTTGTACGGATGGGATCTGACACACGAAAGTAACAAAAACTTGTAAGTTGAGCATCTAGGACAACAAACAACATGTGTTTTACTAAAATAACATTTTCAGATTCTTGTCTTCAATATCAGCTTGTGTCGGCGTAACAGCTTCAATGACCGTCAGGAATATTTCTGTTGATAGATTGCCAGCAGTTATAATAATTGCGAAAACTCGCAGTATTTGCGAAGTATTGTCTGTGATTTACGGTAAATATAAATATTTTTTGTTTAAATTATTTAATTGAAATTATGTATTGTAGGTAACGTTGGTGTCGATGATCTCTTGTCCAGACTTATGGAAGCTGTAGAATTATATTCAGAACATATTAGAGTTGAAGTTCGTGAGGAAAATGAAAGAGCTGAACGGGAACAAGTTAAACACGAACAGGACATGGCCTACCAAAGAACATTGGAAGCTGACAGGGCGAAGGAAGCTGCCAAAAAACAAAAGGAAATGGCTATTGCTGCGGAAAGGAAACGAATTGAATCGGAGCAAGCGGATAAGGACGCCAAACGTGAAGCAAGTAGATTACAGGTAAGTTGGGATTGAAAGTCATATAAATATAATATAACAGTAAATTCGATTATTGGGTTCGTTGATGAAAACATTTTAAGTGCAAGTCAATGATTGCGAAAGCATTAACATGGAATTCCCTTGTCTTGAGATATCTACTTGACCCACTAAAATTTCTACTTCTCCAAGAAGGAACATATGAAAAAGAATTCTAATATACACAAGTGCATAATGCTTGTTTAATTGCGAGTCTCTGGCGGTAATGGAGAATGCTTCTGCCTGAGAACGATTTGCCTCGCAGACGTGCAGACAATTTGCTTTGTGTAGCAAATTGTGCATTTAGTCATTTATATATGTTTCAAAAACAATTCACTTTTATACTTTTTTTTCATAAGGATGGCACAATTTTTATTTCTTCGGAACGTATGAAATTTTTCCCAGAATAAATACAGAAAATATGCAACGAATTTCGAATTTGTAATTTGTAAATAGAATTAATCATTTGCCTCAGATATCAACCCACCGCTAAATTAATTGTTTTTCGCTTTTTACAGGCTGAACAATTGCTAACAATAGAACCAAGTTCAACAAATACTGAAGAAGTAACGAAAATTCGGGTGCGAAAACCAACAGGAGACTTCATCGAAAGAAGATTCCTAATAGACGGACAACTGAAAGTAATATTTTTATAAAAACAATTTTTTTTTACAAAATATTGAACATTTATCTATTTAAGGATCTTTTGAATTTTGTAACGGCAAAAGGATTCCCCATTGATGAATACAAAGTAATTTCAAGCTGGCCACGCAAAGACTTAACTACACTTTGTCCAAATGAAACCTTCAAAAGCCTCAAACTTTATCCTCAGGAAACTGTAACCCTTGAGGAGCGATGATTTATATTTGGCGTTGATCGCCGTACTTTGTAATAATTTATCAGATAATTCGAATAATTAAATTATATGCTTCGACATACAAAAAATAAATATTGGAGATAAGAAAAGTTTCATAATTAATCTTTTATTGCTTTAATTTTAAATTATTATAGTACATGAATCAGGATGGTTAAATGGGTGCAATTTAGGACAATGAAAAAGTGTGCGCACTTGCGAATTCTAAGAAAGCTGTTAGGGCAGCTGGAATCTGGATGGTGTGACCCTTTGGGAGGTGGAGGGCATAAAATTGCCAAATAAGGCGAAAATCTTATTGTTTTTCTTATATTTTAACTGTTTTTAAGCATTTTATGACAAAATCGGTAGGAGGGCGTGTATTGTTCAAATAGTTGTCGGGTTAGGGTAAAGGGAAGTCTGACGCCGTTATTTTATTTCTAACATAAATATTGAGTACGCCTAACAGGAAGTCATTAATTTATATTTATAAAAAAAATATTTTTTAAAATATCCTTTATATTTAAGAAAATGGTGTCAGCATAGTGTTGATATCTTATAACGCATGTGGCGCTAATAGGATTAGATTCCTTCAAGCGAATTTCAAACCTCTTATCCTATCTTACTATATAGAGCAAAAAAAAGGATAGGTACTTCATCATCATTTGCATTCGTCACATGCTTTATAAGACATTAACACTATGCTGACATCATTTTCTTAAAAATAAAGCATATTTAAAAAAATCTTTTTTTTAATATATTTGTCATTTTGTATTCCATTTGTACTTATAAGATAATTTTAATTAAATTTTTATTATTTATTAAAATTGTATTCATAATCGGTGTCAAAAACTATAGTAACCTTCATAAGTCTACTAAACAGGAAAGCTATTCCTGTATTTAAAAAAAAAAAAAACTTAAAGTAGATCTGCCAAATTTTTATCTTGATCCTCACAAATATGTTTTCTTATGTACAAGCCCCCAAAAAATTAAAGCGTATTGTTATGGAAAATCTACCTATGTACCAAGTTTTAGATGTCTATTGTCTAGGTTAGCGGGAACTGGTAAATTAACGTTGCAACATTTGGCGACCAACATACACGGAGAGAAGTTAATATAAAGTATATAACATATAATATTGCAAAAAAATTAATTTTGATTAATTTAATGTTTGAAATGAGCAAGTTCATCCTTCCAAAAAAATAAAACCTCTCATCATTAACTTGCCTTGGCAATATTATGAAACATGATATAATTAACAATTAAATGAATAAAATGAAGCAGTGTGGAAAAAAATATTAAAGAAGTATTTCCTAAAATTAAAGAAATGTCTAATAATAAAAAATAACATTTAAATAAAACCATTAACTGGAATTTTCAGAATTTTATTTAATTGACTTTAAAATTCATAAATTGTAAAAATACATAGAACAGCAAAAATAAATAAGTCCATTCAAAAAATTTTAAAATTAAAGTACTCTTGAAACTTCATTCTATAATTCTATTATAGAATCTATTAGGTATATAAAAAGAAGAGATTTTTTCATATTTTTTTTTTTTTTATTTGTTTTTGTAGTCATTATCTCGAACCTTTCTAAACTCATAAACATTGGAACGATTTCAAATTGTAAGATTTACAATATGATGAAATTGGTCAAGTGAAGCTAATCTCTACCAGTGATGTGAACTATCTATCTACACATTAAGAGCTCAAAAACTCGAATTTTAGCCAAAAATTGTCGCCACTAATTTTGGGCGGAAAAAGAAAATACAAAAAAATGTTCAACTTTTTCTTATTAGTAATAGAAAAATACTTTTGAAATAGTTTTTTCAACTACTATATCTTCTTATAAATAAAACAAGGCGATCCTGTATGCATATTGGGGAAGAAGATAACTAACACAACTTGCCCCTGGCACGGATCGCGTAAAATCTATCACAAACTACAACTTGATAACCCCAAGATGGGGAAGTGTTTTTTTTATTAATGGATTACTATGCGCTCTCTTTGTTTTTTATTTTAATCCTTTGGAATTTCAATTGTTCATTTAAAAACTTATTGTTTGTCATTTGGGCATGGTGGGTGGTGGCGGTGGTGGAGCAGTCTTCAAGAGTCGATGACCAGGAGCCATCGGAGAATTAAGTGGTGATGCCAGATCTCGTCTTCCTTTGTCTTGTATAGATAATGGCAGAAGTTCTTGTTGGCGTTTTGCAACTGATGTTATTTCCTCCCCGTCGGAAGCTCGGCCAAGGAGCACGGTTAATTGAATGGCACAAAATACTCCAATGCTCTATATCATATAAGAAAATAAATATTAAATATTTACATTGTACAGTATAGTTAACCAAATAATACAAAAGGTGAACTGTGCACTTACGAGTACCTATACTCAAAATAAACTATTCAAAGTATATTTACAATGGCTTAACCATAAAAGGGAGTTAACTCACAAAAGCAAAGCACCTCAAAAATCATAATCGATTTTCAAGAATGACTTTCAAGTAAAAAGGAGTTAATTAATACAGCACACCAATTAATAAAATAAATAACAAATTGTTTCTGGTTAGTTTAAATTGTCAAAATAGCACTTCGAATGTAATTCAACACATATTTATGAACGTTTAATAAAAATAATAAAGGAGTAATTACCGACATAATTACCTGCACTAGACCTATTCCGGCGGCTGCAAAGCATGCATACAGAAGTCTCTCTCGGATTTGATCCGAAAGGACTGCCAAGCAGCCTCTTCGGTAATGGGAATCACAAGCGGATTCGTACGGATGATCTGGTCGTGTGCAGCAGGACCATGGTAATGATATTCGCCTATAATCGGCAGGGCCATCAACACCACAACATTGCAACTAAAAATGTTTGACAATATTAATTAATTAATTAATTGTAAAATTATAAACAAATACGGACTTGTGACTGCATTTTATTCCATAAGTGCATGTTGTCGGATTTGGCTCTAGAAAATTTGTCCAGGAACTCAACGAAGGAGTCATCAACGTTAATCTCCACAGCATTTGGTAGATTCTCTCGCATGGCAAGAGCCCATCCACATATAATAAATTGTATGCAAATTGCGAACACTAATAGGGCGCTGAACTGTTAATGATATTTGCTATTAGTATTTAAAAATAAAGAGGACACTAATTGCTCAATGGTTATCAACTTACCACCCCTAAGAGACAACGTTTCCTTTGATTTGTCGCTTGGCATCCCATCCAGCAAAGAATGAATGTGAACGGTCCGAGGAGAAGCAAAATTGTGGATGGTGCCCAAAATTTATTTTGGACAATTGAAAAATACCCAACATGCCCCCACAACAAAGCAGCCCCTAAAACTATTTGTGCAGCTCCAGTAATCTGAAATTATTAATAAATATTCATTTTAATTTCTGAAATTTTTTCTTAATGCGAGAAAAATTTTATTTTTTATACAATATTAATTGAATCTGCGCCGCGAATAACGTTGTAAGTTTATAAGTTACAAAGTTAAAAGTTTTCTGCAGATGAGGAAAAACATTAGAAAGACTAGTTTGAGGTCTATTTTTTCTTTTTTAAACAGATTGAGTGAAACTTAAATAGCTTTTAAATTATAAATTCCTGTCGGCTGTCATGTATAATTTTTAAATGGTAAAAGCCATTAATACAGTCTTATATTTCAATTATTTATTTAGATAATTATACGTTTCGAATCCATAGATAGATTCTTCATCAGTAAATTTATAAAATTAGCAATAATAACAAAAATAATATAACAGTTACTTATTTATAAATTTTTTTTTAACAATTACAGTTATACAATTATAGTTATGAAAAAATTTTAATAGATGTCGTATTGACAAATAAAATTGAACAGTTTTGAAGTAGAAAAATAAACTGATTTTGTTTTGTCCACATGATATATTCCTGTGAAAAGTCAATTTTAAAAAAATTTGGCGGTTACAGCGTTATTAACGGCGCGCATTATTGTTATTTAGTTTTGACCCACATTCACCAACAAATAATAAAGACGCCATTTTGTTCGTTTACAAAAAGTTTTATAAACTTTAGAATTAAGTTTTCTTATTAAACTCTTAGGACATTCACACAATTGCTGGTGCAGACTAATAACGGCCACATTAAATAGAAACAAATAAAAAGAATGCTTCCAAAGTTTAATTAAAAATCTGGACTATTTCCGACGCAGAAAAATTACTTTTCTTGAAAAATTTTTAAGTTTCGTAGGTAATACATTTGACACAATTTCCCACTGCCTGCAGCTAATTCTTGTTTCTTCGTATTTTTCTACCTGTGACGTAAAATATTTACTGGATAATTTTTACCAGTCTAATTGTAAGCTATCTAGAAAAATTTTGGGTCATTTTCCCCAAAAGAAATTTTACATTTTTAACATGAATTTGTAATTAGATGTGATTAGATACAGATTTATTTTTGCCCTACATAATAATAATGATAGTAAGATAAATGTATAGCTTCCCTTCCTTCTTCCCCTCGTTCATATCTAGAAAATAATTTTAATGTTTTGCTCCACATCAATTTCCAACTCATTTGTGAAACTGACATCGTTCCACTTTTGTTCGAGCTCCTTTCATAAATTACGCGGAGCAAAAGCATCCCTGTGTGGCTTTTGTTAACTGGACCCCATTTGTAGTTACCTGCGAATAGTCCTGGCCTTCGACCCCTTACACGGTACATGACATTTTTCTATGATTTATTAAAATAAGGAGAAATTCGAAAGCAATTAGACATCCAAGTAAACCTTTTTTTAAAAAAATTCTCTTTTCGTTCTCTTTAACTGAATCTACAGATTTTACTTAAATAAAATTTTAAATATTTAATTGTAATTAAGAAATCATATTATGGTTTAAGTTTAAACAAAAAACAATGCTAAAGGCATAATTAGTTTAAACGGTCACCCATCATCAAAGGTTCACCGAGGAACAAAGAGAAGATAAAACTGATCGATAATTCATCTCAAAATCTGAAGCACTGATGAACTTAAAGATAAATCCTGAGAAATGTAACACGTGCTTAAAAAATTAAATTTAAATCTCACGTTGCTGAATGCTGATGACGCAAAACCCTTTTTACAAACCCAGATTGTGGGTAGGATCTCGAAAACCTTTAACCTTAATTGAACGAGAACAAGTAGCCAGACCTTCAAGAAGTGCGTAGATATGGAAAATTCGCAGTAAGGGAAAACATTGGTCGATATCCTTTATCCTTGTGCAGAAGCAAAAACAATGGATGAAACTCAAATGGTTTTCACCTTCGACGTCATTGCAAAATGTTAAGAGAGGACGACGGCAGCAGGACCAGAAATTTCTTTGCGAAAAAGGACACTAAAAGTGTCTGTTGCGCAATAGTTTTTAATAAATCAGATGCTGTGACTGGGACAAAAGTAAAATAAATATTCCTATTGTCGAGCCCTTGAGCACAATTCATGGGGAGCAGGCCACCATTTATCCTTTCCAATGTGCGGAGGGGAAGGCGGCATATTCTCGTCCATGACCTTGAATTGCAATTCCCTTTTTCCTGGGCAAAATTGCCTGAGGCAGATCTACACGCCCGTAATTGCAGTAAAATGTTTCTGACTGAAATTGGTGTATATATACGATTGTATTTCCCCTGCCACCCCAAACTGAATTGCGTCACAAGGAGAAGCTGGAGCCACTGAGTCCCTGATGGTGCTCACCCAAACTATACCCAACTTTTGTGGGAGGGACATGGCAGGTGGTGTCCGGGGGTAACTGCGATCCTCAATCCATTGTGCAGTAGAATGAACTCGAACAGAAGAAAAGTGAGTTTGTAGGGAATATTAAATTCAGGTCAATTCGCAGCATCCATGGAGTCTGCTGCTGGAGCTCTCTGCAGCATAGTGACGCAGGTCTCGGTGTTGCCAGGCATATGAGGTCCTTTCGGAATATTTAACGCGCATTTTCCATATTTTGTAGGTATAATTTGCGGTTCTGCGAAATCTAACGCCATTTTGAATTTTAATTAATTAGCTGAGCTTCACATTTTGTTTTATAAAATTAATTTATGATAAGTGTACTAAAATTCATTTCAACATTTATATAAAAAAAAATATTTTCCTTTTCGAAAGAAGATTTAAAACACAAAAATTCTTTTCCAGTTGATATAGAACAATACTTAATGGCTTGACTCTTCTTTTCTGTAAGTTTTTGATTGTATACAACTCTACTCAAATAATTCAGAAAACTGAACTAAAATAGAAGAGAGAATCAATAAAATGCAAATTATTTGAATAATCTCTTAGTTTCCGTTTTTAAATAAGTTCGAAATTTTTTTTTAAATGTTTTTTCATCACAATCACAGGACAACCAAAAAGAAGTAAACTCCAACCAGTCCATGAGCATAAAAAACAAATAGTAAAAACTTATATGTGAGGTCCTATAATCAGGCAGAGTACATATTTGCAAGGATGAAAGTTCGCCGACGAATTCTATAGATTCAAATTCACAGTAACTATAGAGCAAAAATCCGAAGAGTAAAAGAAAAATGCAGGAAGTCAAATTTTTGTTCCATTTTCCAGAACCTTTGAAGTTTAATAAACGACTAGAATTTAAATTGTTCTTCTAATCTTATATCCTTACTACAAAATATTTCATGGTTTTTGCTGAAACAAATTTGTTATCGTTTTAATAAATTAAAGTGCCACTGAAGACGATTTAAACAATACCAAAAAAAGATAGGTTTTGTTAAGTAACTTTAGTTTTAATAAGCTAAAGGGTTTGTTATTCAACTGCAGTGCTGTTAAAACTATTTTCCTGTAGGATCCGTATCCAAGATAGTAACACACTAGCAATGTAGAGGACGTCTACCTACAGTGGTGCTTTCAAAACTCAAGACCGTCTCTGCATTTGCCTGCATAATGCGGCGACTGTGCAAGTATGCACCCCTCAATTTATTTGCACATTCTTCTTACTTTGCAGATGAAGCCTTTTCCATATTTTTGCCTGCTTTTTATATATTGTATATAATTTTTTTTTAGTCTTGAGGCAACCCACTTAAAAACATATTAATAAAACCTATTTAGCGGAAGCAGGTTCCTTGCAAGGCAATAGTCCTTGTTCAGTAGTCTCTTCTTGTTGTACATTCGACGGCAGAATGCCTTTGCGGGGATAACTGCATGCACATGCACAGTTTTTCCTGCCGAAAATCGATAAACTCCTGCGGCTGGAATAGTCCTTGAGCCCGGACCTTCCGTTGTCAGATACATCCAACGTTATGTTGAAATTGTACGACACCAAGCTTTATTTTATATTTTTCATTTTTTATTCCTGTGCAATGAATGAATGAAACACATATCCTGGAAATCCGTGAACAGAATAAAATTCTTTAATGTAGAATTTGTATAGTATGTTGTGTTATGTAGAACTCGGGGAAATCTGAGGCGTCCAAGTGCATCTGAAAATTGCATAAACCGTCATACCCACCACCAGATATGATGAAGCTCATTTCTCAATCCTTTCTTCTATTTAATTCTCCTCGTCTGAATTGTCGCAACTTGTCCCGACAATTGAGAGCGAGTGTAAGGATAACTATTTCATTGTCAAAGTCACGTGTGAGTGTTGGATAAATGCACTTTACAAGGATTAAGAACGTTTGTATTCTTTGTATTCGCAGAATTTTGTTTTTAATTTTCTTTTCATATCGTTTTTGTGGGGGTGCTAATTGTTAAGACTTACGGAAGGTAAATTTTTTTTTTGATTCGTTCATGCGGTTCCCGAATGAAGTACTGAACGATTATCTTGAGCATTCTTCAATTTTCTTCTTTTTTTTTAAACATTAGGATACATAGCAATTTTTTAAAAACTTAAATTAACTTTTTTTTACAGTCATAGAAAAAAATATACTGGCAAGAAATCTCATGGAATCAGATTTATCGACACACACATAAGGGAGTGAAGACTAAAAAAAAAAAAAATGGGCTGACATTAAAAGTTGCCCCAGTGCTCCAATGTTTGTTAAATACAAACAAGGATTTTTTTTAGATCCAAAGCAAACGCGAAAAGCAAAACGTAAAAAAAAGTTTAAAACATTCCGGTATGAATATTTGAGGATATCGGAAACTGATACTGAATAAACAAATTGTTTTGACTACGTTTTTTGAACACACAAATTTTAAATAAACTAAAAGGAAATCGAATAAGCATAAACATGACTAATATGGAGGAAAGAAAAAATATGGAAATCGCTATAAAGTGTGAATTACGAAGAATCTTCGTGAGACTAAATTAAAAAATTTGCTGCAGTTTCTAAAAAAAAGAAACCATTTGTTTTTACTAGAGAAACAAAACTGATTGTTCATAGCTTGATACAAACCAAAAAAATAAATGTTGCTCAACAATTGCTTAACTTTCTCGTAGTTGTATTTATTTATTTTACATTTTACACTTGTTAAATATTTCTTAAGAAAATATTTATGGAACACATTTTAGCAGAAAGAAACAGCCATTTAAATACCATTATAAAATTTGTTACTGCCAATTGAAATGTAAATTAAACGCCTGCAACAACATTATAATCTTTCATTGAAAATGAGACTATTATAAAAAGTTGTAGAAATCTGGAGTACCAACATTACTTTTTAACAACAATGGACGATTGCGAATATTCCCAAAAGAAATTTCTTACGCATGTAGCTTTCAATTTCAAAATTAACATCTTCACAAATTCCCATAATGCATTAAATCCACTTCCTCGGTGCATTTGCAGAAAATGGTGAAATGCGTTTCCATGCTTCGTTCGCTGCACAATTTGCCGTTGAGCATTGTTCAGAGGGGAAATGCAGAAAATGATGTCAAATGATTTCCAAGCGCAAGAAGAATTTGCATTCGTATATCAAATTTCAATGCGTTAATTGTGAACAGAGTCATGATTAGCATACGAAAAGTGGGACGCGTGAATAGCGGTAGCCACACCACGTTTGGCACTCAATGGAAAGGAAAAAACTTGTGCACACTACATTTTATCACTTTTTATGGAAATTAAAGAAGGAATATGTACTTTCAGAAGGCTGCTGGAAATTGTGATAGTCTTTGACAAACAAAAATATGGTAAATTGCTTAAATTGAACCTTCAAATTTTCGAAATGATTGGTATGATAGGAGCAATTGTAGCCTGTAGGTCATTCAAATTGTTAAGAAATTCAATGAAAATTTGTTTAAAAAATATCGATCTAAGGAAAAACGAAATATTTTTAGCATATCATATCTACGTTTGAATGTAAGTTGTACAATAGATATTCATTATACTTTGATTGGTTAATGGAAATTTTGCCTCTTTCTAAGAGCAAGTTGCTATGAATTTTGAAACTGACAGTGTAAATTCCTAATCACAATGAATCCGTCGTCTGTCGTTACGTTCGTGTATGCTCGGGTACCTCTTCGGGCTCAAAACTTCTGTTTTTTGCATAGGCAATAAAACCTGAGGACTCAAATTTACGGACAAGATGACTACAGAACCGAAAAACATGTGTCCGTCGTCATCATCGTGAGAGAATTTTTTGTTGTGGTACTGTCGAATGCTTATTGGAGAGGAAATATTTCTCTCGTTAAGTACTTCGGTAAAGTAGTTCAATTTTGGTTTTGAATGAAAGCAAATATTTAATATTATTATAAATTATTACCTACTTATATTCCTAGCTATAAATATGTGTATAATTAAAAATAAATGCAATTACAACTAAAAATAATTTTTGGGGGTAAATGTAAATTTCTTCGATGAACTCGCTTCTTACCATTCGTTTTGTTCTCTTAGAAGTGAAACGTCATTCTTAAATCTTAAAGTCTGATTACATAAAGTTGCTTTCCGGAACGTTTCCTGACAGAAAACTGAGCTCAAATATTACTTTACGTTCTGTTAGTTTGACAGCTTTCTTGAGTGCTTGGCCGCAGATCTGATCGTTTTTGTTATGTCAATGCAATATTTATTATTATTGTACAACTCCGCGTTCTTTCTCGTTTCTTCAATAAAACTATTTTCTTCTATTTTTAATTCTCCATAAATTGTCAACGAATGTTGAGCTTATGTCTTCTGTCAAATTTAGGAATCGCTCAACTTTTCCGCTCCAATCCCTTTTATTGTAATCCATTGCACAGCATCTGCTAATTTTAACTTTGACAGGTTTGCAGATGGCGACTAAATATAGGTGTAATAAGACGGATGTAAAGAGCTCCATATTCAGATAAAATGACATATGAAATTTGTTTAAAATTTCTATGGCCCAATGAATAACATTTTTTGTGCAAAATCAAATTTCCTGTAAAGTAAGAACATAAAAGTCGGTTTCCAAAATATAAACCCCAATAAAAAGAACCAACAAAACCTCAGTTTGAAGAATGGCATAGTTTATCTTTATACTATCATAAATTAAATTTCAGAGGATGTTCTACTCACTACTATTAATTTCGCGATTTCAAAATCGTTGCTCCCAAAATATAATTCCATAACTTTTACTATGCGAATCAATGTAAAATCTTATGATCGTAAAAGGTGTTGAAAACAATGCATTTCGGTATCCCCCGAAAATATAAAACTGCAATCAAAAATGTCGCAATAAATCTTTTCAAAAGCTCATAAATTCGGTTCAGATGTCACACGTGAACATCTCGTGGCTTGACACATTTCACAATTTATCGAGAAGTTGACGTTGTTCTCCGGAGGATATAACATATGTCATTAGTATCCCAAATCACAGCAGCACTTTGTCGAATGTCGAGGAACTTCACAAAGAAACAAAACTGAAGCTCCATGAACTACTTTCCTCCATTATTACAAATCCCTCAAAATGTACGTTTTTTTTTTTTTTTTGGAAATCTTGACCGCCATCACCACTGCACCGACGACGCCAACGCCATATGCTCGACATGTGGCTGTTGGAGTATGTTAACGAGTAAATGTAGCATTTAATTCTGGGAGGTACTATTGGTGAAACGCTCCAAGTAAAGGAGGACGTCACCTTGACACAATCTGTGCCCGGGCTGAAGGGGACTCTTCAGAAGGCATATGACCCCGTTTGGTCCTATTGTTAGACGTTGAAGCTCATTACCATCAAAATTAGATCACCTCAAAGAATCCTTTATAAGCTTCACTTAAACCCTCTTGATTTGTCTTATGCGCTCCAAAAGGTTAGTAACTATAAGTCTTACCTTAACTCGCACTTTCCGAGATAAAAGCGCTAATTTTGTACTCTGCTCCGAATTGAAGTAGTAAAACGAGAAAGGTTTACTGTGGGACGAGTAAAAATGGTAGTAAAAGAAAATGCAAACAATTTGTAAAATTGTTTGCGAGGTTTGGTTTTTTTTTATTGTACATGTTAACATTAGAGTGGAATGGACCTGGAGTTTCTTTAACCAGTTGCCGACAATCTAAAATTTCAAATATGAAGTTAAACAATTATAATGAACGATAATTATTATTCGGAATCTGAATGAATTGCTTTTTAAACTATCAATGCCAACAGAGGTGCAAAAAACGCTAGCTAGTCATCGGGTTAACAAGCTTTGCTGAGACGTGGGAGTTCCCCTGAAGCGTGAACAGTCAATAGAACAGTCACCTTGTTACTTGGAATTTTATGCACTTTTTCTCCACATATTTTTAATATTTATCTAGATACACAAGACACTTTACAAAAGTATGGAAAATGTTTCATTTTATCTTTATGCGATATTAGCAATATTATGAAAATTACACATAGGTATGCGCATCATATCGGGTTGAACAATGTAATCCATGAAATATTATTGAAAAAACAAAAAAGCAAGACATTATTACTTTAAGAAGAGTATGACTGTCCGCCGTCCGGCCTTTCCAATATCCGGGCATTCCCACGTAATGCATTACTAACACCGGTATGCCAGAAATAGAATTGAACACTGTTAAAAATTGTAGATGAAAAAAAATGGTTTCCAGTGCCAACTGCCAATTAACCATCCGGTCTTTGGAGCACGCAAACTTTGGTTTGATTTTGTTCTAATCAAACAGACTTCCATACGAGGGAAAACTAATAATAACTTTTCTCACTGAAGAGAAATTTTAGAAATTTTGATGGCATTTATGACAGAATATCATATTTCAATTATGAAAACCTTTTGAACTGTTTGCGACAACAGTTTGAGTTATGTTTTGAGAAGGTCAAATTACGAAAAATACTATGCCTCGATAAATATGATGATGCTCAAATTAAAGTAACCCTTTTACAGAAATATATGCTTTGGAGACTTTATGATATGATACCATACACACCAACTTTTGTTTTTAACAAATAGTAGTCTAAAAATAGTATTATTAGTAGGAACAATAGGCACAAATTAAATTAAGTAATTACGTACTATAAAATTGTTTTCCAATTTTATGTAATGTTAAAAATTCTCTCACTAAACCAACTGCACAACTGCATAAAAAGCAATCTATTTTTTGTCCACTCAATTGAATTGATAACCGATAAGATTTACTCAATGTTGTAAATTTTTTGTGCAAAAATTGAGATAAATTTGCAGAAACAAAAAGCAACAATTTATCACTTGCATATAATTTCAAGCAACCACTGTAATTAAGTTTCCATGTTGCGTGCAATTAATAACCCTAATTTTCGCGTCGATCATACATATAAAGTGGTGGAAAATTAATTCCAAATAAACAGTCTCTGTTAAGTGGTGATCGGCGGTAATTTCCCTAGTTGTGGATAATGAGGACTCGTCACTTTGTGTTAACTGTTCTCGTGGCATTGAGTTTCGTTGGATTTATTTCGGTAATTCATCCAAAATAAATAAATTTTAATATTTTTTTAATCCGAATGAATTGCTTCAGGCCCGAAGATTCTTAATAAATTTCGATGATCAAATTAGTCCGTGTCCTGATAAGAAAGATGACGTTCTTGGAAACTACATCGACTACGAACACATGACCATTGAACATGTGGACGATGAAAATGTTCGTTTCCATGGATTCGTAACGGTTCTCGAGGACACGCCTGAAGGATCAAAAATAGAAGTCAGGAAGAGTGATTTTAACATTTTAAAAAACAAAAATGTAATTATTAATTTTTTTTAGTTGGATGCTAAGGTTGAGAAACAGGAGAAAGGGGAGTACAAGGATTCAGGTTTCAGTGTTACCAAATCCGATTTTTGTGGTGTTTTGTTTAACAATAAAGAGATTTGGTATGACTACATTCAGCACTTCGAGGGTTCTCAGAGAGAGTGCCCGTTTAAACAAGGCGTAAGATGTTTTCATTATAATAAATTATCAAATACATTTATTGAATATATTTAATTAAGACTAATCTGACTTGGGATGAAGTAGTGACATCTCTAATTATGGAGAGTGATGCACCACCGGAAACCGAAGGACATTACAGATTGACCATAAATTTTAAATTTGAACAGAGGGAAATTTGCGTAGTTGTGGAAACAGATGTTGAACTTATAGATTAATTGCGTAACAAAATTACTATATTATTAACTAAAGTGTTTTGCAATTCTAAACGTATTTTTAGAATTGGTTAAATTGAAACAAATTAAAATTAAAACAAATTAAACATTCAAATTTTGTAACGTGGTGATTTAGTTTTTGTACAATAGTTTTTGGTAACATATGCTGAACAGAAAAACATAACATTAGAAAAATCTGAAAATATTCCTGATTCTACCCACCTCAATTCAGAGATTAGATTATTATTATATTATAAATTGAATTATTTGGGTAGATTCTCTTCGAAAGTAAAGTGGTGACAGTTGTGTGCACTGGTAGCACTAACAACTCTTATACCAGATGGATATGAGTGACCTATGGACAGACAGACAAGAAAAACGAAACGGAAATAACTTGAATTGAAAAATTGTTTAAATTACGGTATTTGGTATTTGTGCGCATAGAGGGCTGACCTACACTTATATGGTCCACTTTTGGTCCAAGTTCACTCTGGTCCCAATGACTACATTTTTATTCCCTAGATGTAGAGTATATATATCCGTTTTAAAGGAACGTTTTCAACGCCATGAAAAAACGGTGACTGAAAAAGAAGAACTTTATATTCATCATTGGGAAGTAAAAAGAAACCATTTTATGGATGTCCCGGTCCGTCTCTATGTCTGTCTGTTCAGACGATAACTCGGGAATGCTTGTACATATAGCTAGAGAATTGAAAAATGGTTCAATAATATTTCGTTAAAATTGTAAGGTCAAGTTCGAAGATGAGCAAAATTAGGTAACACTTTATTAGTATTACCATATAACCTGAATAATTTTTATACAAAAATTTTGATTTTATTTTCTAGATATTTACATTTACAAATTAACTTTCTTTCGTTAAATACATATTTCGCACGAAACTTTTTTACAGGGTCGTTTTTACATGATCTTGAAATTTTACTGATGCAGAAAACTTTCCTTTTTTACCAGCCTTTTCAATAACCTAGAGCAAATTTCTCTTTTTACGATGGGGAAACTCTTTTTGAACGTTTCTTTACACGATTTTTTTTTTAACAAACATGGCTTAGCTGTGTTAAAACTCTGCCATTTTATTTCTAGGATATTTCATAATTAGCGTACACCAATATAATTATATTATTATACTTCCGTACTAGTTTAAAGCCGAAATTTTTTCTGAATCCTAAAATCAGTCTACGAAGGGAATTGTAAACAGAACTATGTTAAATAGCTTTGACAAAAGCTTTTCCTGGAACAAGGCGAACTGAAAATGAGTAGCTGCAACAAGTTCATTCATAAACAAAAGAATTGGTTTTTAGACTTTAATAAGCTGGAAAAGTAAAAATTGCCCCAGAGACACAAAAGAAAAAGAGGAACAAAAGGGGTCCGAGGGACAACAATGCAACAACGATAACAAATCAGCGATTTTGTTTTCCACGGATTGCAACGACAGCGATTCGTGATTACCAGGAACTGAGTTGATAATGTGATCTTGAACTTTTGCTACGTGATCCTATTTTCTATGACTCATTTATAAATTCCATTCATGTAAAATCTTTAATAATCTAATTTTTGAATTGATAATCAAACATAATTCGAAGACAACATTTGCATACAAAATTAGTTCTGTCTACGCCTACATCAGACTTAGAAACAATCAATAGAATGATAGATTCCTAAACAGTGTACTTCATCATGTACATTCGTTGCACTGTATTTCGACAAAAAAAAAGAAGAAATTTATGTAATCAGTTAATCTAGGGCGAGTACGTGGTTTATTTTTAAAAACGAACTCAAATGTACACAGCAGCTTCCGTTCAAGGAATAAATTTCATGTTTCTTTCGTGAAACAAGAAAAAGAAATGACTTCAGAACATGTGTGCTCAAAAGATTTTTAATTTTCAGACTCCAGTGGGGCCTTTCGGTTGCGCATTTTTTTTTAATCCATCTTATTTCCAGTACATATGATAATGTTTTTTTCCAAAGATCAACAGAGATATCTTTAAATATGAGTTTTGTATGATCTAGAGACTAATGACATCATGTGTGCCAAATCACAAGAACGTGGTCAGTTACCATAAAAAGATTTCACAAAAGTCTTTGCTCGCTTGTTAGCTTAAGACGATGATTGCAAAAACATCGGAACTGTCTGACTAGACTCAGCAAAAACAAACAATATATTAATTTGGTTTTGCTTGTTTTCAATCCTCCCAAAAATTTTAATTCATGATATATGCAAAGGAAGGGTGGTGTTTTTTTATTCTTCTTATAGTTTTCCTGTCTGGCGCTAAAATGTATTTTCTCGCCATAAGTTTTGGTGGTACCCACTGAAATTAATTGCAAATAAATGTGCAAAAGAAAATCGTTTTGGTAATGATCCAATAGCGCCAAGTTTTGCAAATTGTGTCGCAAAAGCACAATGAGACATCAAAATAGCCAAAAGGGTTCTGGTGTCGCCGAGGCACTTCTGTTTTGGTGCCAACAAACTTTTTACTGCAGTTTTAGGTGTGAAATGCAATCGTTGTGGAAAATTGCATTTTTCCAGTCAATGATCTGCGAGATCGTTGACTCAAATGAGTAAATTATAAGTGATAAAGTTCCATCATAAATTGTTTACCTTAGCGTATGAAATGGGAATGGTGTCTGCCATTTTCTTGAAATTGTTGTAGCAAGATTTAGCGAGAATTATGCAATAGATTTCTAACAGTTTGATCGCTATTTTTGATTGTATTTGGATTCGGTGATTTGTTTTCCAATAAACAAACTTGTTCTAAAATTAATGGAATTTGATGAACAAGAAGTCATAAAAATAAGCAAAATTTATCACATTAGGTAAACATATTTTTAACTTCTCCAAATTGAATTCAATCGTTTCAAAACTACGCGATGATCAAATTTTATTAGTTTTAGAATTGTACAGATTTTTTCAAGGTCAAACGCAGATTTTTCAATAAAAAAACAATAAAGCATGTTTCATCCAAAAAATATAATATTTTTAAAGCAAAACAAAAAAACCTATACATAATATTTTTCGTGCGTTGTCCTCAATCTCTTCAGAATGCAACACAACGAAAAGTTTTCTGATTGCCGTTCAAGTATTAAAAACTTCCTGCAAAATGAGGCAAACATAAACAAATTTTAGCTTCATGCTGATGCAGAAAGGCTAAGCATCCTTTTTGAGTTGAGCAGTTGTCAACGTACTAGGTCAAAGCGGATTCCCTTTAATTATATATTAATGCCTGAACCCGGAAGTGGTTTTTTTTTTATAAGTATATGTCTTGTGGTTGAGTTGCTTTCATCGTTCTTCGGCAGATGCAATCCTTGGGATGTACCTACACAGGATTCGATGGTGAAAAGGTCTCCGGGAATGAAATGTGAAGTGTCTTTTATCGACGTGACCCAATTAGGAGGGAGACATCACATTAGTCCTGTCTGTGTAGTGGGTATATGAAAACTTAAATAGAGTGGCTGGAAATATCCTTAGGAAAAAGGATCTAGTGCTGGAAAGTTTTTGTTAACAGTACTATAAGGTGAATAAAACACGATTAAATATGCAAATCATGCTGATGGCAAAGTCATCAAAAATCAAGAGTAAACTTGAAGTATATTCCAGAAAAGTTGAGACCGAAAAAAAACCAATTTAGATTTGCATATGGCTGCCGCTCTTCAATCCAGAGACAAAATCCAATTGCATAATTTTTCATTCCAAATTGTTGTTTTTATTTATATTTGAAATAAGGACATTCCCGATAAACAGGAACCAATTTCAACTGCATTTCGTGCTAACTAACTTCAGCACAGACACGGAGAGGTCGAGAGGAACAAGGAATAATGCCGTCCGGAAATGTCATTCTATTTCATGTGAACAACAAATTTTCGATTATGCAAAATGTCTGTAACGAAAAACTTTTTTTGTTTGGTTCCCGAGTTCCCGATCCTTGTGAAAGGGGAAATGCAAGAAATCCGTTCATGCCGGCAATAATTTTTACCCATTTCACCTTATTTCAGTTGCAAAATGCCTATTGCTGGGGGCAAGTGGAGGGGTCGATGTAGGTATCTAGGTCGAAAGTGCAAATCTATAATCTTGGGGAATTGTTGCACAAGGAGTGCAAGTGACTGCATGTGAGTGTTCCCTATATGCGAGGACAGGAATTGCGCCCCAAATCCCATTCGAATTCATGATGTATGGAAATTTTAGGCAGTTTTAAAATTTATTTTTAGAAAATTGATTTTTGTAATTTTAAATGAGATGTGTTTACACCAGATCAGGAATCAGGACTTCGATGATGATATTTGATTTGCACTTCATGACTTTTCGCATTTTCAAATCCACTTCGCTGATAATAATGTGAGAGCAGTAAAATAATAAATTGCTCTGGTACTTTTCGCAATTAATGTTAAATCAATAAAATGTAAATGGACTCTATGCATTAACAGTTCATCAACATAGATTCGTTTGATGGTAAATTCTGGTGAAAAACGATACTAAATAATTTGTGAAGAATAAATTTCAGTTCAATTCAGTTTCAGTGTTATTGAAAATAATTAGGCAGATTGGATTCTGAAAAATTAGATAATGATGTCACGTAATCCTGTCGGGCTTGTTGTCTGCCGTCGAACTGAATTAGTTGTTGACATTTGGTGTAAAGTAAACATAATATGGATTCGCGACAGAGGTGAGTTTATTTTCTTGCAAGCAAGCTAAGAAAAAGAATATGTGTTTATGCTTTCGTTATTTTGCCTTGAATTTGCTGTAAAGTATTTTGTCCAAAAACACAAAAAACAACAAAATGATATTTTGTAGATAAAGCAAAGCAAAATATATAAATATAAAAAAAATTCAAATGTCGTTTTTCGAAATATTCTAGGATAAAGGATATCACGATATCCCTTTGATCCTTGTCGTCCTGTTATAATACCTGGCCTTTTTTTATAGTAAACCTTGAAGTTTCTTTTTTAAAACGACTCGAACCGTAAATACCAATTTTCAAAGTGTATTAGATTTGAAGGAAATGGTGATTTTTTCCAAAATTCAAAATTCTTTATTCAAAAAAATTTGCAATAATTATCTCTCAGAATTATTTCGGTTATAAACTTAGTTCATAGGGCGAAGGAATTCGATTTAAGCGGTCCCATACAAGCCTACAAAAATATCGTATTAAACTGTAGTTTATTGTCGTTTAAATAAATGTTTCTTCGATTTCTTAAAAATTATTGAAACTAAATCAACCAGTTCCACCACACCGTGTAAATAAAGGGATATATATTTTCCATTTGAAGAATTTTATTAGTAAATTTATAAAATACGAATTGTAATCGGACAGATCTCTGAAAAACAGAAATTTTTGAATTTCAGGAAAGTTTCGCCGTGTCCCATTAAAATGAATTATAATACATTTTCTATATGAAAACATTCGAAAGCAAATGGAAGACTTTGCAGTTTTCGACAAATATTCCATATGTCTTTTTACAAAATGCAACAGTCACATACCAATGTAAAAATAAGAACCATTATTGCCCTGTATTGTACATGAAAACTGAAAAGAGACTTAATAAAAAACATAACAAGGGATCAAATAAATAGGATTTACAATAATAGCCATCGAAGAAGGGACTTGATGAAAGACGAACATTGGACAGCATGGAAAGAAAACCACGTTCTGGTTACTTCTTTCTGCGTGGGGTGCACGGAGGATGAGATGCATTCTTCCGGAGGCAAGCATTGATCCCTGAACTATCACAAGATTGCCGTCGTGATATTGAGGGGTTTTGTTGAGACTGGAGGGTGAAATATGACCAGTTATCCATTTCACATTCTTCCCTCAAAGTTGCAGGGACATATTCCATGACGCTCTGGGGGATACATTTCATCAGGATAAATGCTTTTAAAAATTTACGACGAAGGATAAACGAGCGTCAGCTGTGTCCGACAATTATTCTTAAGTTCTTATAAAAAAATTTGGAAGAAAACCACTTTATATGAAATGAAACTTTGTTGAGGACTTTTAATTTACAGATTGTTTTTGTTCATTATAATTAAAAACCAAAAATCCCTGAAGAAGAATATTGGTTTTTCGTATTGAAAATGAATAAATTAAAACCCATTACAGCCGAAAAATAAATCGATTGTGCAGTAAAAAAAAATCAAAAAATCTAGGTTAACTCTTTTCGTGTTGTTCTTTAACAATATATTATATATATTTTTTTCTTTTATACACATTGGAATCCTTTTAAAATAACAAACACATATATTCCAGGATTTTGTCTAACCAAATCCCAAACAATTAGCCTTAATTCCCATTGAATAAAAAAATGTAACAAGCAATTTCCTGGATTATGGAAGTCGTATCGTTTTTCAACCTCGATTTCATGGAACTGAAACAACAAATTGTAAAGGAAGCTGGACCTAATTAGTTGACTAAATCAATTAAATTGGAATTTCGTGCCATTGTCTTTATACACGTGCATGCAAGGGTGCTTATGTGAGCGGTAGGTTGGGGGAAACAATAAGCAGCACACGGTGCTCAATTTTTTTACATTGTTAGGAAAAGCAGTAGGCCAACACTTGGGTCAGAGACTTGCCAGTAATTCGCCATTGATATCATCTATTGCCAGTATCTGTACTTGCAGCATGGAATAAGCTCCTTAGCTGTGATCAAGGATCTTAATCACACACCCAAGCGCAAAGCACGAAGAAATGTTTTGTGTTAAATGGAAACAAACGAACACAAGTTGCGCTATTTTTTCTACGTTAAGTGCGATGTGAAAAGGAGTTTAAAGTGCTCTTCAGACATATCGGATATAAATTCATAATTTGACCTAGATGAAGTACTATGTGATGCGGGAGACTTGCATAAAACACCTACAGTTGTAGGGAACCAGGAATAAGGAACACTAACATGCAAATATGGCTATTATTTAGCATATACCGCAGTAAAGTCACTGGAACGATTCCCAGTTGAAGTAATGAAAACGAATTTAAATGTGAAATCGTTAATATTTGTGGCTTTTATAATGAATCCTTAACAGGGACATTTTTGAATTATTACGCGATTGGAACGTGCAAAAATATGCTTCAGAATAAACGAAGAATGATATTCCACCACTAAGTACACTACATCGAATTTTCAAAATGCATCTATTTAGTTCAGATTTATACCACGAACGGACGAGAGTACTTGATCGAGTTATTGACATCAAAATGACGCAGCCTAATTAAATTTCCTATACCGAACTGGGTTTACAAATCTACATGCTGTAACTAGATTAGACTCGATATACTGCTATCAGTGCCGTACTTGCTACTCAGTAGTGAATAGTTGTACCAAAAAGCAATCAGCTGTGAAAAGTAATTTTGTTATTTTTCGTGTTTTTGGACAAAATGCTTCCTTACAGCAAATTTAATGCAAAACAATGTACACATAAGTAAAAACACTTTTTTCTTTTTCTTTGCTTTGCTTGCTTCCAACAAAATAAACTGACCGACCGCTGCTGTCGCCAATCCAATATGTTTACTTTACGCCAACGGTCAAATATCAAGAGATTTGTTAACAACGAATTTTGTTCGGTGGCAGACGACAAACCCGACTAGATTACGTGACGTCATCAACTTGATTAAGTGCTCTTGTATCAGGGTATTACAGGGGGAAATTATGTCACACTTCATGTGCATATGTCCCCTTTTTTCCGGTATGAGGGCTAACACTACCGAAAATTCCGTTGCCTAATATTTATAATGAGTATTATTAGATGAACATTCAACACGTCGCGTCGACTAACGGCTTATAAAAGGCAACAAGATTGAAACTAAGGATGTTCAGCTAGGAGCACTTCTTACGAGGTTCACTATAATTGTACAATGGACTACATTGGTCTAGGTGCCGAGCAGGCTTTTGCTGCTCACCTCGTGAAGTCTACAATCTAGAGCATACAAAATTTGTTATTTTGTAAAATACTAGAAAAAAGTCATTCGAAATCAGGAACCTCTTTCAACAATCAGTAACTACGTTCAAAAACTTGTCATCTATATAATCGAGGTCCTTCAACTTCTACAAATGGAAAATGTTTTCCTACATCAATTTCGGTCTGCATTTCCTTGTCACTCCAGACGGCGGCGCGGCTGTAAGTAGCATGACTTTGTCGAATGCAAAATCCAAAGTGAGTTCTCATTGGAAAATATTGCAAATGCATTCAGCGAACAACTGTCGATTCCGAAGAACGTCAAAGTTAACGAGACAAAATTTCTTATTCGCCATAAAGATCAATGCGCAAAACTTGGTAAAGCAAAGAAAAACCAAAAGGAAATAGTAAAAAGTTTATTTTTCCTTTTTGGTAAAATGCTGAACCGGTATGACTGCATTTGTGATGCATTCAGCACGTGATTTGAATGGAAATCGAGAAACTCTGATGTCTGTATGGCAATTTACAATAGTGCACAATTCTCCAGAATTCGAGGTGCTATGGACCGCGAATAAAAGCTGCCGGATGCTGTGGTGATAGAAAAACACGAAAAGTCCATGGGAAGGACCAAGTGATTCATTCAAGAAACTAGATTTTCTAATTGCAGTATTTAGTTTGGGGAAGAAGTGTGCGGAGAGAGTCTTTGGCCAACGAACTAATTTCATTACTTCTTGCAATTCGAGTGAAAATGAATTGCAGTCGAATGTGGTCTTCGTGCAATTGTGAGCTAACGAAATTTTAAGCTGCTGCAACTTCCCTAACAATTTTTGCTTGCGCATTCGAATTGGTGCAGTGAACGTTGAATGAATTCTGAAGTGCATCCAATGGAGGAGTAACTGAAAAAAAAGATGACGGGGGAAAAAACAGAGAACCAAATTTACAAGTCATGTGCATGAAAAACCCCAGAATTTTTATTCAAACCGAAATATTCGGTCCAGATAATTTTGTATGTACTTTTTAATTTTGAGGGAAAAAGGGTCACTCTTTACTTTTTAAACAAAATTTTATGAATAATGAACAGAAATACCACAAAGTTGTTTTATTTTGGAGCAATACCAAAAAAATTTAATCTACATATTGAACTATTTTTATTTAATAAAAAAAAAATCCTACAAATATGTCATTTTACTTCATTCCACAGAAACCAAACTGTTTTCGTAATTACATATTTTTACAATTAATTTAAAATATTTGAAAGACTTTGGAAATGCACATTTTGTGAATCAATAGGTACAATTATTTTTTATATTCCAACTTCCGCAATTTCGGCCAGAAGGAATAGA
Organism: Leptogaster cylindrica; assembly: GCA_963082835.1. Lineage (NCBI taxonomy): Eukaryota > Metazoa > Arthropoda > Insecta > Diptera > Asilidae > Leptogaster > Leptogaster cylindrica. The sequence goes on from OY720106.1 coordinate 5,156,783, forward strand.
ATGCATAAAGAAAATGTGGTTGAAAAAAATATTTCAACGACTTTCAGCAGATTATACAAAATCTTTGCGACATGACGTCAAATAAAAACTACCAAAAAAAAAAAAAAAAAAAAATCAGCTTCCTGAATAGAATGACGCCTTGAATAAATTTATAATAAAATCAAGTAAAAAGTAACCATAAAAACATTTCCCCTTGCCAAAATACCTGTGCACACAAGTGCATTTGGAGAAAATCGGAAATCCGACGAATTCAGAATCGATTCTTCAAGGAATCAATTTCCGGCGATATCAAAATACCAGATGCTTTTGAGTGCCGCGATTTATTTTATGTGTCCCTATTTTTTTTTAAGTGATTCTGTTTCGATTTAAGATCAAGAAAATATTTTCAGAGTTTGCCTAGTAAAGTTATTTTATAGTCTAAATAGAAAAGTATTATAAAAAAATCACATACTCAAAAAAACATCGGAAAAGTAAGATTCGCTTTTGAAAAACATCTAAAAGATACATATTCAAATGATTTAACATATTATACGGGAATTCAAAGTAACTCAAGCTCAAGCACTTAAAACTACAAACGAAATCCCAGTTTCACAACATGCAGCAAATATTAACAATGGATGCTCTTCTCAGTCGATGTCACTCTCGTCAGCAGGACGAAAGGCGCTGCTAGGCTCAAAGCGTAGTCTTCCGACGGCTCTAAAACTAGGTCATCAAACCTTTTTTTAATGCTTCTCATAGAAATAATTTTTCTACAAAAATTGAATAAGAACTGCTCGCGCTCACATCTCGGACCTAGTTTTAGCGATAAAAAGTTTTGCTGCTCAAGATACCCCAAATGTATTCATTAAAGGAATAAGGAAAAGGAGTAGGCAGCTTAGTGCAATTATCTCACTCCATTAAGTGCATTATAACAAATTGTCGCTATTTGGGTTAACTGTGCTCCTCTTCCCCACCTTCGCCATACCGTGAGAAGAAGTAAATGCATGAAAAGTTTTTCGGTTTTTTTCATTGAAAACCGAAGGAGGAAACTGTTGACGGGATTCAAATCCGGGAAAGTTTGTTCTGTGTCACGGACTTCCGTCTTGAAATTTAAATAAAGTTGAATTGGCCTCGAAATGAAAGGATTTTTTTTAACAATTCAAGGAGGACGATTTGAAAAGAAATTGCACAGCATTTCCGTCAATTTAATAAATTTAGGAGTATTTTTTTCAATTGATTGGAAATTATTATTTATTAGTTACTATTAGAGATTTTTCAATTATTTTGCTTATTATTATTTATTATTTTGTGAATTGTTGTATTTGTTATTTTCATTAAACATATCCGCATAAAGTAGGGAAGAAGGATCTTCGAAATTCGGCCAAAACTCACCAAAACAAAAATCCAACTTGGCAAGTGACTAGTCAAAGACACCCTCTTATCACCACTTTCCTCTCTGTCTGAATCGATATATTTCACAGTTGTGAACCCTCTTCGGAAGGATGTGCAATACGAGGGGTAAATCCCACTAACCCAATATGCTGTGCAGGGACATATTTTAAGTGCGCAAAAACAACAACAACAACGCACATTTAAAGGACAAAGTCCTTCGAAGGTATTTCAGGGCACTGCCAGATTGATTTTTCGCATGTTTCCTGCTGAAAAGTATTGCAATTTTTATCTCTTAAAGCGTCCATTCCAAATATATGCATCAAAGGTACTGATCTGTTTTCTATTTATTACATTAATTGCAAATAATACCTATATATATCAAAACGTTTTCAAATTGGTTTTAAAAAGAATTCATTGCAGTCATTTTTTTAGAAAAAATTAATGTTTCTATATTCACTGTACTAAAATGGGTGGAATATAAGCCCCTTGCATATACAAAACAGTTAAATTTCACTGAACTGAATGCATCATTATTTTGTGCGAAATGCAAGTTACCTGGTCTGCTGCCCTTTGTGATTTTTAAGGTTATTTGTATACTTGCCATTTGTACGAAAAAAATTTAAATATTTTCCATTATGTCTTAAGGCAAAGTCAGACTATAGAAAAATTCACAAATTTTTAACCAAAATATTTTTGTGACATCGAATCACCCATTGCAAAATGTTGTCACACGATAGAAAATTTTCGAAATTGCTTTTAAATGTAGGATTTCTGGTATCGTCTGACTCCCGTTTAACAGAACAATATTTATTTAAAATACAAATTTTTGTATATTAGATAATATATAATAGAAACGTCAGAATAAAATTTAATTGTTATACCAATTTTTCCGAGCGTCACAGTGCGTGAACCCCCTTAAGAATCTTGTAAGAAACAGAAACACGAATATTTTTTTTTACAAAATTTAAAATTATAGTCAAGTTAATAACCTAGAAAACTTTTTAAGCGCTTCACCCAAATCTTACTATTCGTTTCCAATTCAAAATGCATACGACTTCTGTTTTAACGCAACAATACAAAAACGATGTTCCTGATTATTTTAATTTTTTTGCTGCGTGAAATTCCCCATTTTCGGAAAGTTGCATCTCAACCTTAAAAAGCTAAACATGAATTAATAAATTGTTAAATAACCATGAATATTTAAAATAAAATTCAAAAACACATACCTACGTATACAATTTATACATGCATTTTCAAAGTATTACATAAAAATAAAACAAAATTTCAATTTATAATCAGTTTTAAGAATTGAAATTTGAAACTATCGCCATAACTATGTATGTATTTAAAAAAAAAAAAGAAAAAAGTGCAGCAAGTCATCAACAAATCTGATTACTCCATTTGAGTGTATCGGAAATAAATTTAATTTCATTTTCAGCACTTTCTCGATTTGCGTGCAATAAAATGCGTTAAATTTTAAAGTGGATTACTTTTTGCTGACAATTCTTGGAAACCGAGGGCAAAGATCTCTGGACCCACGCTCGCCACTACATTTGCAGTTCTCACGTCGATTGCTAATGCAATTATTTATAAGTTTTATTGTTTGTTGTACTTGCATCAGCCACTTATTATAACATTCTAAAGTGCTTGCAGCCGTCTGATCTTACGTCTCAAATATCAGTATCAAGAAATATTCTGAAGTACATATTTGTAATTTATTTAGATTACGTAAATACGATCATGTTTTGTTTACTGGATGACCGCAAGGAAATTAATTCTATTGCTAAAAAAACAAATTGTAAACTCCACTTATGCTGGAAGCTTTTTGTTTGGTTTAACTTCAAATGAGTTTTCCTGCGAATGCGTAGCAGAACTTCGGAGAACCTCTGGGTGAGGTCGATAAACCTTCGCTGACGGAATTGGGTACAGGTGAAGGCATTTCACAATTTGTGGCTTTAAAAAAACAGAAAAAGAACTGGATGAGTTCAGTGCAAACCTTTTCCATGAAATGTTATTGTTCAAGCAGATCTCGCCCGTTCAACCTGCCTCGCATACCTGACCACGAATTGCCCCCTCCCCCCACTCTGCACGCCAGATATGACTGCGCTGAAGCGGGACACTTCACGTGCTCCACCTCGATGTCTCCAGCACAGAGGCCCGTTTTTCCACTTAATTATTTTCTTCTTATTTTCTTTTATTTTTTTTTTTGTTTTAAATAGCAATGAATATTTCATCACTTTGAGCTGCGTTGTGATCGGTGCTTGGATATTCGAGTGCTGACGACTCAAAACTCATCAAAAGCTTATCTTATCCCAGCGCTCCTGAAGACGAATAACGGCTCAATCGTATATCGCATAATTAGCAAATTAAATAGATAAGTCTCTATTTTAGATGCTCTCCGTAATGAAGGCGCGACAGAACTTCAAATTCAAGTACCGCGGTTTCATCATCCCCGAACAACGGCGACTTACTGGGATTTGTTTGTTTTTGATAGGTAATGTATGCAAAACACACTTTCGCTGCCCGAATCAAGCCTGGCGCTTGAAGTCGCTGTTGCCGCCCAGTCCCAGACCTCCAGCACTGGATTAAATTAGCATTAATTTTTTTTTTTTAAATTCTCATATTGTTGGTATTGAATGAACAATTTTGATGGTAATGTAACGTTCCCAAAACATTTCCGTTAAAGATAATAACTGTCACTCACACCAACACATATTGCTGAGTCTAGAACACTACGTAATCAGTTTGAGTAAAAGGATTAAAAACGTTGAATTGAACACAGTTCGATTTCCTGCTCAAATTTCAATGCTTCTTGCCCCGGATCGAAACGAATCCGAGAGGAACGAATTTTGGAAACTTCTCAAACCACAGCAATTTTAATTGCAAAACAATGTACAATAAAAGAGCGATTGGTCACAAGTGACCCCTTTTTTTCGTTCCAATCGAATGTTTTAAGGCCAAGTTTAACCCCAAATTACGGCGAATATTTCGATGGCTTTTCCAGGGTTTAATTACAAGTAAAATGCAGAGTTGAATCAGAAGGAGACAGTACAATTTATAATAACAAAAAGTGATATTATTACGTGAATGGTGGTTACTCTCCAATTTGTGTGCTCGGACGATTTATTAACCCTTTGGGTACTGCAGTGTCTCACTTTGCCTAATTATCTAACTCTTATTAAATACTTCTTCGATGATGCACTTGTCAAAACAATATTCTTGCACGCGGACACATGCCATTGATCAATGTGCAAATTCAAGTGATTCGTCCAGTTAATTGCAAATTAAATTTGATTTCAAAAGAGAGTAGAATTTTTATTTCATAAACGGGATTTTCTACCTTTTGATGTTTAAAAAATTTAAAATATTCTTTCAATATAAATAAAAACATCTACCTACTGTTTGAATTATCTTTCAGAAATTATATTGGAATAAATTTAACAAATTGTGGCAGTGGCAAACGAAAAATAATGCTAGTAAAAAGGACAGCAGGATTTCAAAAAACGAGCCTAAAACAAAGCTTTGATATCAACGATGTTCGATACTGTCGTTCTATTTACCATCGATGATAAAATAATCGATCATCGTATCGTATGTATTTCATCACCGATGCCTCATTATGCTCGAAATGTTTATTTACTTTATTTATTTTATTTATTTATTTATAATGAGGCATGAATTCAGAAAAGTTGATTGCACAATCACTTTTGCAGTTCCTCCTATTTATTACCCATGAAAAACAATCGCATCAACGAAAAGATAAGAAATCGTGTCGGTATATTACCCCGAAGTAGCGAGGAGGGGTGTAGTAAAAATTTAAAAATTGCCGCCAATTGTGCGATAATTCTAGGTAGACCCCAAAACTCCATCTACCTTCCTGAAAGTGTATTTTGTATCGCACAAGTGTTAAACACTCTCCCCTTTACTTTACGACCAGTTTTCGCAGCAAGTAAGGATTATCAGAAATTGCCAATTTTCACCCCCATCTCCCTCCCCCCTTATTTGGAAAAAAATCACCTCGCTACAAACTAAAACTTTAAAAACAATTCATTACATACCTATGCAATAATTTTGAGACAAGACTTAACAAATGTAAGAGTAGAATTGTCACAGAAACCAGAACCAATCAGAAGGATGAATTTTAAAAGTAGACTTTAAGACAGAACACTACAATTGTTGAATTTATTTACATAAATCGATTGCAACTTGATTCTATCATTCAATGTAGACTTTTCAGAATAACACATTTCTCATTAGTTTGTAATTTCATCACAAGTTTAGGGTTACAACATATTCGAAAAAAAATGACGCAGCAAAAGTTTCCCCTTTCGAAAACACTTGTGACACACCGTTATTTTTAAAAGTGTCTGACTGTCTGCTGTAAATAATCCACTCAAATTTAAACTAGTAAGGAGGCAATTGGTCACACCAATTACGTGATACCCTAGATGTAGAAAAGTATACTCATTTTATATAAAAATCTAGACGTACTAGAAGAAAGACATTTGAAGAAAAACAAATTCCATTTGATAGTACTCAACAAGAGCTTTAATTTGATATAACACACGGTCCAAATTGGACAACACCAAGGGAGATGGTTACCACTCCCACCCCCTCAAAAACCTAAAAAAAAAATTTACCCCACCGGAGAGATCCCAATTCAATCATTCTAAATCAAAAAGCTCCATGAACATTCATCCACGTTTACCACCCTAAAACTACCGGTTTTCTTCCATTTCTATAATCTTAATATCCAAATCCAATCCAAATCAAAAAAATCCAAATGTAAACATTCAGTAATCAAAATCAAAATTTTTGTATAAAAACGATTCAGGCTTATATGGCAACACTAAGAAGGAGTTGCCCGATTATGCTCATCTTTCAACTTGACCTGGCAATTTGAATGAAATATTATTGTACCGAATTTCAAGTCTCTAGCTACTAGCATTCTCGAGTTATCGTCTGGACAGACAGACGGACATGCACAAACGGTTTCTTTTCACTTGCCAATCATGAATATATAATTCTTTTTTTCTATCACCATTATTTCTTGGCGTTGCAAACGTTCGCTCAAAACTAATATACCCTACATTTAGGGTATAAAAACAAAATTCATGTCACTTTCTAGACAAAGTTTTTCCCCATTTAATTACTCTTCAAAATCCATTCAACAGTAAATAAAATTATTCCCGGGAGCAAACTGGAAATGCGATTCTAAGTTTGGTGAAACAAGATCAAATTTCAGTTTGCAAAATAATTTCCGCACTAAAACCCTATAGAAATAATTTTGCAGGATTCCTTCATTTGCCCTTCACTGAAATTTTGCAGCATTCCCAAATTTTGTAACTACGCAGTAAAATCTCTGAACATATCAAGTATGACGTAGATACAGCTGCGGAGGAAGAGAGGGTGGACAATTCTGAGCTGGGAAAAGGAATAAAATCAGGTCTCACCCGTTTGAGATTATGTTTTCAAGGTCGTTAAATTTGAGAGGACTCATGAGGCCACCATTATGTCGCATAGCCTCTCATCCCATGTACCTACTGTTAGTATTGTGTAGGGTTGCACTTAATTACACCTTGTTTGAATATGATTTAACCAAGTTTGGATTAGGATAAAGGGTTAAAAATTTCCTCCACTGACAAAGCGGATCGATAGTGTCCACAGATTTGAATAATTTTCCCAAGGACGTTGTTGTCAAAATATCAAGACAAAAAAACGAAGCAATTAACTGTTGATTTTTGAAATCCTGGGAAAAACACAATTTTTCGCATCACAAAAGAATTTTGAATTGAAAATATTTCTGAAATCATTTTAAAATTATTGAAAACTGAAGATAATCAAAAGCAACCAGTAAAACGATATCGGAGGGTGGCGGGAGAATCTTTCACACCTGATCAGAGGTTGCACCTCAGCGAATGCATCTTGATATAATTTCGAACGAAAAATTGTTCGTTTGTTTATATTTTTTGGGGAAATCGGACCAGGGTTTTTTAATTCTTCATTTTTTCCCTACTTACTTAACGAACTTTGAGCTACCCCCTGTGTATGTTTTAGCATCTTGCTGAAATGGAAACTGCGCAGCATTTCAAGGTCGGTGGATTTTCTTGCATTATTACATAACCGTAGCGGGTACACACATACGGCCAGGCCAGGATACGCCGCAAAATATTTCTTGTGGAAAAGTTCAAGGTCAACAGGCATTTTTCCCACTCGATGCGCTGTGCGAATCAAATGCCCTGATTTTTAGGTACATTTCGAAGAAAAATCTATTTGAAATTTGAATTTGGCAACCGTTTCAAATCTGGCAGTACTCGAAGCAGGCTCATTGTGTCTCAAGAAATCGAGACAATTCAACTGCGGCTAGTGGACGACAACCGCGATTTACCTCTCGATTGCAAGCTTAATAATTTCGCAACCTTGAATCCCGGTAAGCAGCTCACTCGCCCGTCCCCGTCCCCCCACATATTATTAAAATATTTTATAAACAAATTAAAAAAAGGGGTGACTTACAGTTAGAAGTACTACATAGCTGTAGACTAGGTACTTGAAACATTTAATCCTCTTGGCTAGTGCCATGTTGCTCTCGAGACAAAGCGTCCTTTTTCTAATAGCCAAAGGCCAATTTTTAATTCAGGTGAACGAATCTGATCGAACTGGATCCTCGCTACTCAAAGTCACACCATTCTTGTATCAAAGAGCACACAACTCGTTCGGGAACTCGTTTCACTGCATCACAACGGAACAAGAGCGCAGCACTGAAGAAGTAAACACTATGCAAACTCGTCCATCACACTCCGATGACCGTCGCGACCAAACTGCAAACGTTGTGCACGTTTTACCTGCCTGGAACTACCACGCGCACGTTATGCTCAGCCCTCAACAGACTGCGCCTAGAACTCGACCTACCACACAAAAGATGCATTCGGTCTCGAATGTTCTATTACCTAATATTTTCTTTTACATAAACTCGGTGAATAGTAGAAGCGAATTCGTTCCAGAGCACAAACCATAACCTATCTTATGTTCTGTGGTGAACTTGGTGAAATGTAGAGACTGAACTGAATACATTCTTTAGTAAAATGTGCTCAATTTATTTAAATTAAATTCAAATTGATAGTTCTCTAACTATTATTTTATTGATTATAAATTATTCTTTTTAATAAATTTCGCAAAAAGTTTAAATTTCAAAAATACCAAGTAGAAAGTACGACACTCACTTTTTTATTCTCTGTCATTTTACCTAATATCCCAACCACTCATTACATTTTTTATACCGGCAAAATTAAGAATTGTCAACTTTGTACTTTAGACAGCCTAATTAATATCCAATGTTAGTTTTTACATGCAAATTAAACCAAGTCCAACTACTGTCAACTATTGTATTTATATTTATATTCTGTAAATGTCTTATCATTGTTAACTCTACGCTTAGCAAATCTTTAAGGAAATTCTATTTCAAATTTAATTTAATATTGTTTTTTACAATATTCGTACCTTTTGAGGATGTGTGAGACTTTCCATCACCTTCTTACTCATTTTGTAATTTTAAATTTCACTTACATAACTGCGAACAAACTTTCCTAACTGACCAACAATCTTCCTTGACAACTGAAGTTTTCCTTCCATTGAAAACAAAAGTGAAGTCCAGTCTTGCCAACCCAATTTCTAATTATAATTTCAATTTCAAATAAAAAAAACAAACCAAAACAAATTTTTACTATAAAATTCGTATTATTTTCAAAATTATTGTGATAATTAACACTAATTTACAAAAATTCAATGATTATTTGATTTTTTGATAAAATTTTTGTGTTTGATAATGCGGCAATATGCATAAAATATACATTCCACTAACTCCTACATTCCATGTTATGTTATTTCAACAAATTGAAAATTTAATAGATAGCTTTTTCGTCTTGAAATGTTTTTTTCCATTACTATGCCTCTTTATCAATGGATTCCAATTTTGCGTGCGGTTTCATCTAACCGCTTAATTTTCCATAGCAGCGTTTGTAAAAGAATGAATATTTTGTATGCACAAATTTTCAATTTTTGTTAAAGAATTTATCTTCATATTTATGCGTGCTTGTCGATATGCAAGAAAGCATTATCCAAAATTGGAGAAGTAACTGATCCATATTAATTATCTACCTTTAGATAAATGTACCAAGGATGACGAGGTTAAAATTTTATGTTTTGGGTTCAAAAAGGCGAAATACCTGAGATCGTTCTCCTACTACTAGGAATGTCGAATGCGGGAAGGTGGACATGCTCACTTTTCCCGAGGCTAATCTTCTAAGGAAAATCAAGCCACTTGTTTCTGTTGATGATTCTCCAAAGCCTTCAAAGAGGAGGACATAACCTTTGATCAACAATGCTCGACAAGCGGACTTTCTTACCCCTGCAAGGGTAGTGGAAAGGCAGACGTAGTTAAGCAAGCATTCGTTGGTGAGTCGCCTTTTTCAGCTGGATTAGTTGTAAACAGAAATTCTTAAAGGTAAGAATAATAATAAAATATAGATAACTCCGATTTTCGTAATAAAGTATTATTTTATCCAGTATAAAAATATACATTAATTCGTCACTATGGACTCAAGTTAGATTCAATCCAGTCCATGTATGCTCCTACTCTAGTGTAAACACCCGGCCAATTTTCCAACCCGCATGGTGTTGGTCCGAACGATACTACTCCGACCAAGAAAAAGTACGGTCGATTTTGACTGGAGCTTTCAACTCCTATCAGTGGTCCTCCAGAATCTCCACGGCAAGAATCGACTCCCTTAACTCCACCAGCGCAGATTTGGGTGTTCTCCAACTCAACGTTTTGCCTACTATAAACTTCTTTGCATTGCGCCAATGGAACACCATCAACACGAGCCTTCAACTTAATGTTACTAACACTGGATGTTTCTGTTTTACCCCAACCAGCGACATCCAAATTAATCCCATCGTACAGGGCATTTCTTAGGTGATTGCCAATTGGGAGGCAGATGGGTTTTATCCAATCTGTAAAGCGTATAGACCTAACCAATCGAAGAAGTGCAATATCGTTCAACTGGCTCCTAGAACTGGGATTGTACTGCTCATGGGGAATGGCTCGTTCGATTTGAATGTCTTGTACAGGATCTGAGCAGTCGTCCTCTTCGCAATCTTCATCTGTAGATAAATCCCATTCTCCTAAACGAACACCGGTCAAAGACCAGTCAACAGGAATTGCTCTTCCATTCACACAATGTGAAGCAGTCAGAACATATCTCTCACTAATTAATACTCCTCCACAATGATGTCCTTTTCTATTACCAGCTGTGAGGAAGATTGTTTGTATCGAGCTGTTAGTAAATCAAGAAAAATTACGTTTTGTGTATTCTAGAAGCGCCATCCATGGGTATTCGTCTATTTTGGTCCTGTTTCCACCATATATTCTATCGGTGCTTCCGGTTCCGCATACGCCTGGTTGTGGCAACAAGTTAACTCCAGCTCTCATTGCAGTATTTCCCACATTTTGAGATGGAGTCACATTTGGCTGATAAGGTCCCGAATTACCAGATCTGGGAGGGCAGCAAACCTGCATAAAACAAGAAAAATTACTTTTTGGTCTTCATTAACAGTTAGATATTCATTATTGTAAACGCATGAATGTTATTAATTTTTGCGCCGTTAGTGCAAATTGTAACATGAAAAGAAGAATAATTCGAATCAGTCTGCAAAACCCTATTCTTAAAATCTTGTCAATTTATAAATGTAACACAAGAGAAAATAATGAAAAATTTTTACCAAAATTTTAGGAAGTATGGAAAAGGATTAGAAGCTTTCAGTTTAGAAATATAACACAGAATAATTCTTTCAGAGCCAATGTGAAAATTATGAGAGAATAATAATAATATGTATACTCCATAGACACTTTTTGGAAAAATGTATGCATTAGAAAATATTCTCTAGCAACATACCTTTAAAGAGTCCATTTCGTAAGGATCAGTTGGCTGAAAATATTACAGTTTTAAAGAAAATTTCGCTTCGTTTTCCATATGATAAACGAAATGTAATTTTGGAAATGATTTCCAGCGGTTTTTGAGTTTCTTGCATTGTTTAGAAGCGAACTCATGAGAGGTTAGCGTAAGCTAAAATTTATTGCTTAAATATAGTGTAAAGCCGGAGGTACACGATACGGAAAACGTCATATTTATAAGCGATTCGCCTTATTTCATATCGTGTGACTCGACGATAAGCAATATGGTGTATCGCTTATAAATATCCCAAAAATTTCGGAATATTTTCGGCACATCCAAGCAATTTGCGGGGTACAAATTTCCCGAGTCACACCATACAGAACTTTATGTACACAGTTTTCAGATTACTGCTCTTACGGGCGGCGCGGCGGCGTGATAATCTGTGAATTGCAAAATAAAGGTTGCAAACTCATTTTTGCTTATCGTGTGACTCGATGTCTCAAAAGTGACATCCACAAAGATATTTCCTTATAAATATGACGTTTTCCATATCGTGTACCTCCGGCTTAAGCCGAAATAACCTTGAGGAATAAGGAACCTTCACAACTATTACAATTCGCAGAAAATTAAATATTTTAGTAGTATGATCATAGTATGATTGTTTAATTGTGTTCAGTTTTTCAATAATAAAAGGGCTAAGTCCACTCTAGCATTTTGAAAAAATTTAAAAAAAAATATTTTAAAAATGATATTCCAAAATATTATAATATTAGACGGGAAATATCTATAAGTACTCGAATTTTAAATTCTAATGCAAACCCTTTCGACCGTTCCAAGCGTCTTCTATGGTAATTTTTTTATTACTGCAATCATCAAACGTGTTTCTCTCAAAACCAAAATTTTCAAACTGCAGGCATGGTTCTGTGTTATGATTTATAACTGAAAGAATTCTTCCCCAATCGAGACGAATATTTTACTGTAAATTCAAGAATATATTCTCTAAAGTACTAGGTACGTTGGATTATAAAAAAAAACTATATTGCAAAGCTCTTTTGTTATAAATAATTTTCTGGCGATTTTATCATGAGATTTTGAATTGATTTTCCAAAAACTCGACATTTTTCTAAATATTAATATATAGAAATAACCCTGCGTATTTTTCTAGCTGTTATCATCTACAATCAAAAAACTTTTGGTTTTTGATCCTGAGTTAAAAATTTGCAGGAGCAGCTGGAATGCCATTAAAAAATCGAAAACCCTTTTCGCCAGGCCTACAGGCTGAGGAAGATTTTGAAGTATTTTGATTGCATTTATTGTGGGCATTTATTTCAAAATCGAGAAACTAGTTATGTATTTGTAAACTACTTATCAAGAGCTCTTATCAAGTACTCAGAGAGGCTGAAACGAAAAACTATGAAAGAATTTTTCAAAAGTCGTGACATGGTATCTTGGAAAGAAACTGCCGTCTCTGTATGTCCTGCACTCCTTATTTCCTTCCTGCTGTCTCTCTCCCTCACAAATTTTTAATTTTTTAATTTATCCAGTTTCTTGTTTAATTTTTCCCTTTTTTTGTTCAACTGAGATTCACTTTTCTCTATATAAACAGCATGTATGCAACTAAACTCTATAGGGTGTAAAACCTTTAACAACAACAAATGTGTATTGTAAGCCTCTAGTTCCACTTTACTTAATTTGCTGTATAAGTATTTTAATTCCAATTTTAACCATTTTCTTTTCTTTCTTGTTTTCTTCTTTCTTTCTCTTATTAACGTAGCCGTTTTTTTTAAAGCATGTGTGTTGTTTAGTAGTCATATAGATACTCGCGGAGGATGACAAATAGTCGAAATGCATCCGAAAGTTTGTTTTGAGTTTGTTTGAGCATTTGTTAAAAATTGTTTAAATGACCGAAATAAAATTGAGCAAAGTCAGATAAGGTAGTAAAAATTGAATTTAAAATTTTGTGTTTTAATAAAGACCTGTTTACAGAATCTTTATTGATTCCAAACCGTGGCTAAAAAAAAACCAAAATATGCCTATTTTTGCTTGCTCTAGAGTGGTCTTACCCCTTAAATTTTTTAAAATATTTCCATTAAAGATAAATAATAATTATAATTATTGAGCTTACCAGAACTTTGCCGTTGTAATAACCACATTGGCTTTGTCTCAAAAAGAGCTTATCATTATCTGTCAAAGGAACCTTTGTTAGCAGATTGTAAAGGACCTGACAATCCTGGAGATAAACGCAGGCACTCCTCTCCTTTGCCGGTGTTAAACATTGCCCAAAGCTATTTGCATACTGTTCTGTTTCATCAGTTGGGAATAAAATTTCTGTATTAAATATTAGAAATTGTATAATTTTACGTAAAACATTTTTAATATAAGTTCCTGTTAATTTGTCCATTACCGTTTTTTTTTCTTTTGCAGGAAGCAATTTAGAAATCAGAATTGATTGATCAACGTGGTTTGGTGCATACAGTGATATAAAGAAGTAATTTTTATACTCACTGTGAGTCAGTCCAAAACAAAATCATCTTACACTTATTAGTATAATTTTGAATCTCCATAATTGTGTTGTAATTAGAATGCATTTTTAAATATTTGAAAAAGCAAATTAATAAAAAGCATAGAAATGTTGTTACAATGAAGTGCGCACGCTTTCAATTAGTTTCTAAGGCGTTGTATTACATGTTATATTGAATTGTTAATAATGCAAATAGATACGTTTTTATGTTTATCATTTAGTAAACACAAGTGCGCAATTGTAGGAATACATGTTGGTGATTTTCAGACTTAATCTAAATGTTAATCTGTGCATTACGCATTCGTCACTAAAAAACGATGGGAAACCCAATTACAACGTAATTTCCTCGTGCATGCCCCAGTTTCTGATTTCCCATTGATTACGTTGAATAAAAATGCAATACTGAACATAAAGTAAGTTAATGCCAGGCATGAGGTAATACCCATATCCACCAGAAACATTCATAAAAAATGGGATGTATTATAACCTTTCTCAGATCAAGTTTTACAGCAATTCAAACTCACGTGCTGGCAGAGGAGGAGAGCTCTTCTCTCTCTTCTACGACAGAGGTCCATACTTTACATCAAATTATTTTTAATAATTAAATAGTAATTTTTTTTGTTCAATCAAGCTCAAAGAACAAAACAACAGAATGAGTAATACAAGTGCACACAATATTTTTGAATAAATATTTGCAAATTTAATAAAATTAATCAATTGTGTATTTTTCAATTTTTTATTTTAAAATTTCAACGAAATTTTGCTACACGGCTTTCAATACTAAATAAACATAAAATTAAAAATTTTTCAAGTTAATCCAAATGGAAATTTTTAGAAGCACGAGTAACAAAAAACTTGAAATTGTTTTAATGAGTTTCTTGAAAAGGACGATTGAGAATCCGATAAAATGATTAAATATTATATTTAGGAAAAGTGATTTACAAACTTTTGATAATTTATTTATTTTTATTAGTAAGTATAGTATTCGATAGTGTTAGTATAGTATTAGTATTTATAGTGTAAATAGCATTACCGGCACAATGATAATCAGTGAGGAACATTGGCAAAATATCTCAGTTTTTGTCGAAAAAGTCCTGAAGACGAAGAAGAGAGATCTTGATGAAGATCCGAGATGAGCTGGAAAGCGAGGCCTGAACGCAGGCTCTAGGGAAAGATGATGGCATAGATGGCCAAAGAAGGACCCTCCCCGAAGTAATGCGAAAGGAGTTCCGACTCCGCGGAGGAAATGAGTCTTTAAGCAGTAAGACTGAGAGAGGTGTTTTAGCCGGTATACCTACTATGAAAATAGGAGTCCAACCATACCAGTTCAGTGATGACTGACTGAGGTGCAAAAAGCATTTCACGGCCCTCATACGCAAAAAATAGTAATTTTGTATAGTATTAAATTAAAAGTTCAAAGAAAGTATTAAGTTCTCCTCTCAGAACTTTCATTCGTGTCAGAATTATTGTCTTCCCTGAATAATTAATTTAAGCATTTATTGCAACGAACATTATTTATGGTTTAAATTCAATTTTCGGATATTACGTCCTATAATGAATTAATTTTTGTTTAGAATTTGTTGGATTTTTTGTAAACTCGCAATAGTTTCAAATTGTTAAAGCATTTAGTGTGCAAACTGCAATAAATATACTGTTTCCGTTTTCATAGAAGCCTAATATTTTATTTTAAGTTCTACAATAAACGTAATAAGCCTGTTTTCCTTATATTCGTTAGCGAATTGTATATTCAATAGAAATGATTAAATATTTTATTGATAAAGTTAAAAAAATGGTTAAACAGTTATTGAAAAAGAGAATTCAAAATTATAACCGTTAATTTAACAGTTGCCAAAAATATTTAAATTGGGATTTAGAAATTTGTGGCTAGAATGTTTGAAAAATCTTTTTTAATGAAATTTTAAATTTTGTTATAAAAATATAAAAGTCTTGAACGTGATTGTGACTCAAAATGTATTTTGTTAATATAAGTATAATTTTATAAAATCACGTTTCTCAAATAGGTACTCGTATGAATGAACTCAGAAACTGAAAATGCCGTAGTTTCAATTCAGATTCACATTTATAATTAAATCACAATTACATTGTAGATATCATTTAATTGTACATTTTCGTTATCCCGGGAATTCAAATTACAATGATTATTGCCTTATTGAATAAACTTTTTCTCACGTTTTGTGTTTATTTATGTTATAGTTGACTACTTCCACTATTGCGTGCTTGAGATACATTTTTTGTTGAAGTCAACTGAATTTCAGTTTTCAACTGAAATTGAAAAACGTATTTTAGAATTATTTGTATTGTATATTTGCACCCAATAAATCTGGTAAAGGAAATCATATCCGAATGTGAATGAATTCCGTCTGATGACGACTTCTGTTTTCGTCTAATAATTCAATCTTGAAAAATAATACATGAAAATTATTTTCGGCATGAAAACAACTATTAAATGTGCACCATTATCATGCCGACTTGAAACAGAATGAGGCAAATGATATTTAAATGCAAAATTATATTGACATACAATATAATTGAAAACCTGTCTGCCTCGTCGGATGTATTCCAAGTTTTCGGAAACTGAGCAACATCAGTCTCGTTTGTATGGGGAATCACAGCGCGATGTTCTCTTGGTTGTTTTTTGATGAGCGATGTGAGATGTCATATGAAAACTTGATTTTTCGCAACAATCATTTCTAGGTTTCGTTTTAGTTGGTATATTGCAGAAAAAAAAATGATCAGTATTAATTAGATGGATCCGAATTTTGGATGCTTATATTGGTTAGTTAGTATTTTTATTGATACAATTATTGCAAGTCTCCAGACATAATCATCACTATTATTAATTCAGAGTTCATAGGTGAACATTAACACAAACACACAAACATCAAAGATATAGTTTTTTTTTTTTTTTTATTATAACATATAATCAACTTACGAGCTTCAGCAGCACACAGAAATGTTAGAATTAAAGCCCAAAAAATGCCCATTGTTTCGGACTTGCTTCTTGGGTTCTTCAGTTTGAGACGGTCAAGCAACCAAGATCATTAACACGACAAACTTAAATTTAACACGAGTACTTCTGACCGCACGCAATTCCCGACTGGTAACTTCTGATCCACTGTGACGATGGTCAGTTGAGTTGAGACAGAATCGCGTTCACGTGATATTAGCGACTACGGAGCAATCAAAGCTTTCAGCAGACTAGCGAGCATTATCAGCATTGAAGAAGTATTATATACATGTAACGAATATTAAGAATAGTGTATCAGAAGATCTTCAAGATTCAGGGAAAAAGAAACCGGGTATGATACCTTTTTATTGGCTCTGTCGGATGCAGATATCGTATTCACTTATGAACATCGACATCCAACTAATTAACTAAACCGGGGAACTCACCAGTCAATTCTATTTTCTTTTTTATATATAGCCATTTAATTATTTGTTCTTTTTCAGCTCTTGAAACTTGAAATCCATTAATCTACCAGAATGGAAGTGATTTTTTCATATTAAGATATCATGGGGACTCTTTGTGGACAACCGATGACGTCGAATTATGAATAACCAGTTCAGAAAGGCTGTTTTCTTTGATAACTACCATCACTTTGTTATTGTTCTTATTTTCATTCGTTGAAATAATATAAAAACTCGAATACAAATGAGTAAACATTTTATAGTATTTCTTTTGTCATTTTCGTAAGTAAATGTTATCATATAAATGACTATTGTAGGAAATAATATTGTACGTTTATACGATCTATTACTATTATTATAATAAAACAATTTCTTATCAATCGTCTGTTTATATTTTTTGTTTTATATAGCAATAGTCCATTATACATGTGTGTGTGTGGATATGAATTATGCTTCTCAATCATAAGTTAAAATTAATTTTAATAAAGAAAACAAATTGTACGTGTAGAAAAAAATGCTATCAAAAATTTATATTTGGAAATATTTTTCTTATCTTTTTTGCTGGTTGCGACAGATATTAAAATTATGTCTCAAAAAACAAACGATAGCGATAAATGTAAATGAATAATGTATATTTATACATTTTTTAACATTAACTTACATATCTTGGGACGCTCGTCACGACTTTTGGTTTATATTATTCTCTTTAAATTACATTTTACATATACGTATCACTCCGAAAAAATTATTTTGACCACCCCTTCAATTTTTTTTCTTTTACATTTCAAGGTTCGTAGATTCGAAAAATGCAATGTTCATCCGCCGTGTCATCGATATCTACCTTAATTTCCGGTCGAAAAAATCGTTCTTTCGCACACAGGCTCCATTCGTTTTTTTTTAAATCGATAGTGTTCGTTGACCTTTGTTCAGGATTTCTGAATCTCTTCAGCGTGCTGTATTCAGTAAGGAATAATGAACCAATGTGTAAGGACCTTGCAGCGTTTTTACTAAAAGATAGATTTTTATACAAAACACAGCATTGAGCATTTTATATTATTTAGGTATAGTATAATTATATATTTGCGTATTCACAAGAAAAATATCTTCACCATCAGCATTAGATTCGCAAATAATGATTGGACGTCCGCGATGTGAACGAGTATCTCCAAGTCCATCACGTGGTCGTGGTGTTTTTGTTGGTGGTTTTAGAAAGAAAAGGACTAAAATTTTCCATGGGAGAAAATCCAAACTTTTCTTGAAGATGATATACCATGCAAATGTGTCGCCCAATATTTTTTTACAAGTCGGCGCTCCTGGATTTTACACTGTACAAGTGTCTAGTTTTTTCATACCTCCTGCGATAATTTAAAAATACTTGTAATATTATATCATATTATGTAAAAAGTCAATATTGTAGACAAAATTTGATTAAACTATTCTAAATTCGACTCCTATTTTTAAAAATTAAAAAAAAAAAACATGTTTCGTTTTCAAAATTATCGGGCACTTTCATTCATTCCAAATTTATATAGTGGGAGTTATAAGATCTGTAATAGAAATTTTTTCGAGGCATCATCTAAACTTTCGCGGCCAATGATAAGACCAGTTAACATGACCTATAAAATGTACACAGCAACCTCGGAAGCTATTGGACAACCACCAATCGTGATACTGCATGGAATTTTGGGATCGAAACGGAATTGGTACGGCATGTGTGAACGATTGAATTCGAAACTGAAATTCAAACGAAAAATCATAGCAGTTGATTTAAGGAATCACGGAGAGAGTCCTTATTCACCGTACAACACTTACGAACATATGGCAAAGGATATTGCTGAACTTCTTAGGCAACTTTGCATCGATAAAGCCAGCATTTATGGACAGAATATGGGTGGAAGAGCCGGTATCTATTTCGCCCTGAACTTTCCACATTTGGTGGATAGAATAACGTTGGGTGACTCCTCACCATTCACAAACGCTCCTTATAGTAGACTCAAGCAAACCATTCATGCTATGAAATCAGTTACGCTAAATCATAATTTGACGAACGAAGAGGGCCGATTACAAGCTGCCAATCAATTATCAATGTTCCTTTCACATCCGAAGTCAATAGATTTTTTGTTGTTAAATTTGGAAAAAACCCATTATGGATACTTTAAATGGCGTCTGAATTTGAATGCTTTGGAAGCTAACATTGAGAAAATTCGTTCATTCCCAGAAAATATTCTGAAATCTAAGCAATATCGCGGACCGGCATTGATCATTGGCGCAAGTAGATCGAATTTCATTAACTATGATGACTATCCTCGTATAAAAACCGTCTTACCAAAGGCGACCATGCAGTGGCTGGACAGTGGTCCCTTTATGCACTTCGAAAAGCCCAAAGAACTGGAATCAATTATTACGAATTTCCATAACACAGCCTTTTAATTTATAAATTTCACGAATAAGAATTGCCTGTTAACGTTGCTCACGTCCATCGTGTCCAAGTCAAGCTAGAAGAAATTAAGTAGGTATCAAAAAATCAAATGATGTTTAATTTAGCCTTTACAATTTCGATGTTTGAAAACCCAGACAGAACTAAATTCTTCAATATTTCGCAACCAATTCCACCGGCTCCTACCACCAAGATTTTGCTAGACGCAATCTTTTGCTGCAAATTTTGTGTGAAAACTCCGTTAATACTTGCAGTCATATTTAGATTATTTGAACTTATATGTTTGAGTTTAGAGTAGGTTAGCTAAATTATATTAAGATGATTCACAAGAAAATTTTTCCGGATATTTCAAATTTGTTTTCCAGACGTCTGCGGCAAGCAAAACAATTGACACACTCCGAAAAATGGCCGACTTAATCTCACCACTACATCCAACCAACCGCTCGAAACACAAGAATGCCATTCAGCCATGCGGTGAATAGCTGAGAAGTGCCGGCAAAGAGCCGGTTGCAACCTTTGACACAATAGATGGCGTATCAGCTGCTACTAGAATAGTTAGTAAACCACGAAAGTTTTTTCAATCTATGGATTTGCCCAAGCGAGTTATTTCATCAGACACGTGTTTACAGTTGATTGAAATAAAATTATTAAAAAAATATTGGTAGTTGATAATATGCAGACATCGATGGCAATTTTGAATTTTAGATAACTAATTGTTTGAAGAATTGGTTATAATAAATACTATGGTTGCATTACACCGTCATAATGACGGTAACTATAATTACAATGGTTATTATGGTTAACCTTACGTACGCCTTCGGCCGCCACGGTGCAGTGCGACTCATTATGGAATCATCATATGCATTTAATATATCAAAGAAATTATTATACACTAGTCAAGTCTAAAATACTGTAGGTATTATAGTTTCCAATTTCTTAATAGACAGCCTTTAAATTATTACATCAAGTGTGTACCAACACTGAAGAAAGTGCAGCTATTGACATCCAGTTTCGCGGCTCAGAGGCTTACAGTTGCTGCAAACCTAACTTTTTGTAACACATAATCTACAATTAATTTGATCAAGAACAAGTTCCACGGGTGTGAAATTTCCGAAATAGAGACAATTAGACTTGGCCACGCAAAGACGAACTTTTTTTAAATAATAATATTGTTTTAAAATATAATTAAATTATGAAAATAATCTGATATAAATTTGTCTACAATTACATTCTTCCGGACGCACTTGAAAATCAGTACTAGATTTTAATTGCAACGTTCATCTAATTGACACGTGTCAAATTGTGAAATTGAAAAAAGTGGAATAAATAAGATTACTCGATTAATATAGTACTGTGAAGAGAAAAAAACTGATAAATGTGTTTAAGTGAACTTGTGACGGGTTTTGTTGGTTTTCACAAATAAATTGTAATTTTTTCCGAAAGTATATACGCCAACCAAGTTTTTTTTTGCACATTCTGGCTTTTTTAACTAAATTACATGTCCACAAAATTTCATTGAAATCCGCCACATGTCGCGAAAGTCAACTTTGGCCAAAAAGTGTAATTTACGCTAAAAACATAACTTTTCGCAATCGGGTAAAAAGGAAGATTATGATGTGTATAAATGTAGTTAATGAGCATAGTTTTTCAATTTCCTTGATTTTCCTTAAAATATTGCGGTCTTTCGTGTGATGCGGTCGCTGTTGCTTGACTGTGATTCGGGATGATGTGCTGCGAGGAGTTATTTTCTTTTTCTGCTTCAGCGATTTATGTTTTAACAGTTGAATATAATTCATTTCCGTGATCCTTCCTGCTGCTGTTTTCCTACCGGGATTGATGGAAACAAATTTATAACATCAGACGAAAATAATTTTGAATTGTCAGGCAAGTGCAACTCTTTTATTGTTTTAATAGGTCTTTGAAAAATTTTTAATTGTGCTTGGTTTCAAATTTAATAATTTAAGGACGATCACATTTAGTATTTTACATAAATTTGTGTTGGAGCAAAAACAGCACACAGATCTAATTGCTTTATGAAGCTAAATGGATGGAAGGGATTGGTACTTTCAGTTGCGCTTTTGTCGGGTTATTTAAACAAATGTAATTTGAGGTGAAAAGGGAGATTTAGATGTGAACATAATTGTTTAAAGATCATAGCTGTTCAATTTTAATTTTATTGTATTTCATTTAGAAATATTCATTGAATAGAATTGAATAATTAGAATTTTCATGCAATAAATTGAATTGAATTGAATTGACATTCGTCTAATCATTTTGTCATAACAGTTCTTTTTCAATTGTAGATTAAATAAGGATTCGCAACCCATCGGCGGCGGATGTTTCGGAAGCGTTACTAAACAGGACATCAAGATTCAAGAGAGGAGACTTTCGGGTAAGCCTGAGAGCAGGTAAGTAAAGATTTGATATTTATTCTACGATTTTCAATACGAAACAAAATTCGGGTGTAATTTTAAGTAATTTTCATTCTTTTTTTACTTTTTGAGTCATTTCTCTTAAATCTTTATAATGGAACATTATTTAAAAAAAAATTTTGGATCAATATCATAATTTTTTAAAAAAAATCATTGATTATGAAATATAAATAATGTTAGAAAAGTCTTAAAATCGTGCTTTTCAAACAGTTTGGATATTTACGGCGATGATCTTCGCCAACTTGAAGCACGAACTTTTCGTTAAGGCTGTATTTAACTCTTCCATGAGCTTTACTCCTTTTTCTGCTGTGTCGTTTGTAACACGAAGTGTATTTACAATTTCAAGACGTTTTTGAAACTGTTGGTTTTTATCCCACATTGATGGGTGATGCTAGGAAAGCGAAGTTGATATTCCAAATAGCAAAAAACGAGCAGATTCAACATAAATAAAATTCTTTATTTTTTTTTTCATGAATGGAACTACTTCATTAGGTGAAACAGTAATTCGTTTACAGATTTCAGAAGTGTTGATTTTGATCTTCAACTATTTTAGTTTTAGTTTCAATTTCAGGGGCTTTTGACACCATAGTTTTTTCAAAGTTGATTGAGAAATGTATTTATCTATTTATTCATATTCCTTGAGACTATTCAAAAAGTTTTAAGTCTTGAGATGGAGCTAAAGGATCAATAGTTGCAACAAACCATGGTTTAATATGCAATCTAATGGGAACTATGCAAATGATAAACATGTATCAAATCTCTGACCCAACTGGTTTTATCTATAATAACACTTTATCTATAGCACACCTAATTTAAATATAAAAGTAATTCTAACTGGATTGGAACGATGTAAACAATTTTATTCAGAGAACTTAATTTGTTTAAATTTGGATAAAACAGTTTCCGAATAGAATTCCAGAGATTATAGAGGGTACTGAATATAAGAACATGAGATTTCGAAAAAAGAACTAAAATTTCAATTCCACTCACAACTTCAGTATGCTCTCGAAGTTTGTGGACGCGCACAAAATGTGATTAGAAAACTAAACTTCTTCAGAAAATGAAATGCGGCACTTTGTCAGCCCAACTTTGGAAGGTGGCCATTATACTTTTGTGCGTAGTGAATAGGACAAGATGATCACTTATGTATATTTCGTTTGAATTTCACAAATATTTTGTATCCTAGGAGTAGGTACAGAAACAGTCTTAAATATTCGAGGAATATTCCTGATATTTTCAAAAACCTATACTACTTCTAAAACGCTTAGGAGAATAACAAAGCCAAAAATAAAAAAAGCGGCTGAACTCGAGGAGTTCAAATAACTTTTATCGATGTACTTCTATTCCAAATTTGGTTTAAATCGCTTGAAAAATACGCGAATAAAACGGTAGCAACTTTATTAGGGATGAGCCGAACTGAGTAGAACCTCCTCTTTTTCTTTTTCAACTTTCTCTGCGATTTTTTCCCGGAAAATGTTTTAAAATTGAATAGGTTCGCCAAATATTTGCTCACTCTTGGCATCAAGTGAACTTTAAAATATTCTTAAAATATTACATATTACATACATTACATATATTCCATACATATTGTTGGGTCATTCCATTCCAAATCAAAAAAGCTCTTTCGGTTGATGTCCTGTATGGTGTTATAACTTATTTTTTCAAGGCATAGCTTGATCGACTGCAGAAGTTTCAGTTTTACGTAATTCAAGACAGCAATAGTAATTATTTCTTAAAACCCCAAGGATCCAAATCTCTTTCACCACTCACTTATTTTTTTCCCCCATCAGAATTTGAGACCTTTACTTGCTTTATGCGAATTTTGCTTATTTTTGTTTTCTTCCATCCTTTCAGAGAGGAATTTTTTAATAAGCGCGAAGTCTGTGTAAGGAAAACATTTCAAATGATTTATGTAGTTTAACATTCAAATATCATAACGCTCGGTCCATTTTTAAAGGATTTTAATAAATCACAATCCTTATCCTTTTTTAAACTAAACAAAAACTCGAAACTCGACACTTTTGATGATGAAAACTTATTTTATTATTTAAATTTAAAACTGATGACACGTGAAATTCATTTGTTCATATTTCCACACGAATTTCGCTTATTTTTTCACTAAATTTAAGTCAATAATTTATTTTAGTTTTGAACATATCAATAATAAAACACGCTGCCATAGTTTTAATAAACTTGAGGATATAATTGTTTATGAAAGATAAATATAATTTTAAAGATGAACTTAAAACATAATTAAATTAAGTTGTTTTTCTTAGTGGAACAAAATATCCGTATTGTGTGATAAGTTTTTTTGGGTTTTACTAAAACTAGATCTATGAAGTATATACAAAATTGTAATGTTGTTAGATGTTAAAGTAGAACTGTTTACAATAGGAATTAATGTGGATATTATTTAACTTAGTAATAATAATTTTATTAAGTGTACTCGGTATTTATCGCTCAAAATAATGGCACGAGAAATTGAAGACGATTCCAAAAACCGGGAACAATAATATTTAACAATGTGAACCGTGAACAATAAACAACGAAAATGAAAAAAACAAACAAAAATTCGTGAATTTAAGATTCATAAGAACTTACTGAAGTGCATTTTGACATCATAATTGTTAAAGAGTTGGATCATTAGCATCGCATGTGATTTCCACACTTCAAAATAACAACATCGATGAAAAACCGAAGACAACTTTCCCGTATGGTAATCCGCCAACACCCAGGTTCCATGGTCAAGGGTAATCTAGGGCGGTTGAAACGCAGGATAAACTATAATATCATCTTGTTTTGGATACCACATGGTTGAGCCACTGCGGCATCAAACTGTATCCAAATTTTAAAGAATGCATTTTCAAAGAAAACGCAATCGATAAAGTGAGAAAAACATTTCATCAGTTTCAATTTCAACTGAAAAAATAACATCAAACAATCTGAAAATGAACCGACAAGAAAAATGTGGAATTTTTAAAAAAAGTGAAAAAGAGTGAAAAGAGTGATTTATAATTTTACTTTCGTGATATAATCTATTATGAATTATTAAATTTGCGAAATTCATTAATCTAACTCGAAACGAGACGTTCGTAAGTTGAAATAGTGCGGACTATCAGCAACAATTAAGCAAATTTGTTGACTTTTAATTATTCTCACATCAATTTAAATGTGCGAATATGTTCACTGGAAGATAAAAACCCTTGATACGAATTGTTACAACAGAAACAGCTATCAGCGAAGAAAAGAACGATCGAGTAAATAATTGTATAACTCCTAAACTTTCGGAAAATTATTTTGCTTTAAAGACAGTTCTGGAAAAACATATAATGTTTAACATATATTTCTTCGAAAAGTTTTCTGTTTGTAAATAAATCTATTTTGGACTTAAAATACAATTGTTTTAAAGTTCGGGTTCATTCATGAGTGCTATAATTTTGCAAGTTAGTCAATAGCCATAAATGCATATATTGCATACGCATTAAATATACTTATGGTACGAATATTGTAAATATTATTGTAGTAATATTCAAAATGTAACAACTTAGAATTTTATTTTGTTTGCTTTGATAAAGAAAACTATTTAGTGCAAAACGTCAATAAATGTCGATATAATTATCATATTTAAAAGTAAAGCACTTGTACAATTTGTAACTAATTGTAATGTAAATGTAAATTATTTGAGCAAAAAAAAGTAAATTAATAATTATATTTGAGAAAAATTGTTTAAGAAAATATAGAAATCTTATCTTTTGTTTTTAAAACTTAACAAACTGTTAAATGTTAGTGAATTTAAAATTGTGAAAAATACTTTAAATTTAGAATTAAACGCTGAACGGAAAGAATAAGTTAAAATTAGGAATTCTAACAATGAATTTGTTCGTAGGTATTTAAAATATAAAAAACGTGCTTTATAACCGATTATGTCATTCCTACATTAAAAAAGAGTAACTAAAAGTTTCGATATGGACTAATCTAGTTTAGTTTAAATATGGAGATTGTTGCTGGTTTATCAAAAATCCATTATAACGGAAAGCATGTGTTACAAATTATCATGTCTTCATTCTCCAGATCTTTCAATGGAAACTACTTGTGTGGTGAATTTAGTTCGTTTTTCACCAATTTGTCCACATCAGCTTCAAAGGCGTTCAAATTTTCATAAATCCAATAATTACATTTCAAGACTGTCAATGTTCTTATTAGAATAAGAAAAAAATAATTTTGCTGCAATTAGTGCGGAGCATTTGGACAAGAAATTAGCTTAACCTGGACAAAATTAGAAACAACACGAAACCTTCATGGATGTATTCAAAATGATCCCCTTATAATTTTCAAATACGAAAACTACTTTAAAAGATTTTTTTTTTTTTAGTTTTCTGTTTACTTGAATATATTTATTACAATAAACAAATTATTAAATAATTATTTACATTTAAATACTTTTTCGTTTAAATTTACATTTCTAATAAAGTTTCTGTTTACTTGAATATATTTATTACAATAAACAAATATATTAAATAAATATTTACATTTAAATACTTTTTCGTTTAAATTTACATTTCTTTCAACTCCTGAATCATACAAATTACAAAATATATAAAATATATATATAAAATAAACATTTAAATTTACATTTCTTTCAACAAATCCCTGTTTACATGAATATAAAATAATTTAAATCCTTTTTCGTTTAAATTTACATTTCCTTCAACTCCTGAATCGTACAAATTACAAAATATATAAAATATATATATAAAGTAAACATTTAAATTTACATTTCTTTCAACAAATCCCTGTTTACTTGAATATAAAATAATTTAAATCCTTTTTCGTTTAAATTTACATTTCTTTCAACTCCTGAATCGTACAAATTACAAAATATATAAAATATATATATAAAATAAACATTTAAATTTACATTTCTTTCAACAAATCCCTGTTTACTTGAATATAAAATAATTTAAATCCTTTTTCGTTTAAATTTACATTTCTTTCAACTCCTGAATCGTACAAATTACAAAATATATAAAATATATATATATAAAATAAACATTTAAATTTACATTTCTTTCAACAAATCCCTGTTTACTTGAATATAAAATAATTTAAATCCTTTTTCGTTTAAATTTACATTTCTTTCAACTCCTGAATCGTACAAATTACAAAATATATAAAATATATATATAAAATAAGTATTTAAATGTACATTTCTTTCAACAAATCCCTGTTTACTTGAATATAAAATAATTTAAATCCTTTTTCGTTTAAATTTACATTTCTTTCAACTCCTGAATCGTACAAATTACAAAATATATAAAATATATATATAAAGTAAACATTTAAATTTACATTTCTTTCAACAAATCCGTGTTTACTTGAATATATTTAGATACAGATTAGAATTAATCAGATTCATCATCATCTGATCAGATTCATCATCATCTGATAAATCAAATTCATCATCATCTGATTCATTATCATAAGTATATTTAATAAAAAATATCCCAAAAATCACCCAATAGTGAAAGTCATCCATCTTATTGACTGTATGTACTGCTTGTAGACTCTTTCTTAAATTATTTTTCTCGTGATCAGCGTCCTAAATTCCTTCGGAAATCATCAACAAAGTAAACAGCCGCAGTTATCGGTATCTCCCCAAATTATTAGAAGAATTATTGGTTTTTGGTGTAATTGGCCTAAGGAATTGAAACCAATAGAGTTCATCTCAAGGGGGTGCACACTTTAGTGCCACTAAAAAACATAAAATAAAAATTAATTAATTAAAAAAATTTAAAAACACGACTGCCGTTTCAAAAAGTGAACTAAAAAGTTTAAAACAAGTTGTTTTAATTAGAGTGAACAAGATGTCGGAGAAATGCTTCACTTGACCCCTTCACTTGGTGGAGGAGGGGGCGAGGGCCGCCGCCAAGAAAAGAGCTGCCGCGTTGATGGTGAGGGCCGACGCACAGAGGGAGAGAGCGGCAAAACTCTTCAGAGATTCCCTGGAAGCTGAGATCACCGCGATGGAGAGGGAGGATGCCGTCGAGATTGTGGACTTGTGGTCAATGAGAAGCTTTTAGTAGTATTATAAACTATAAATCAATCAACAATATTGTAGAAAAATGTTTATAAAAATTGATGATATTTCTTTGAAAATATAAAATACAAAATTGTAATTGTTGTATAGAGAGAAATAAATATAGAGTTACTTTTGCAAAATTTTCAGATTTGTAGAGCTTGTCCTTCCAGAGATATATCAGTTTGAATTTAGCCATTTTGGATAAAATCAGAATTTTTGGAGGCTTATAAAAAACAGAGGACATAACTTTAAGTCCTGAAATTTTTCCAGGAAGTAATCTCATATAAACCCTATCCCTCTGCAAAATATGTTTTCCAACAAATATTGCGTTCCAAAGTTTGGCTAATATATGATTTTCACTACAATTTTCAAAGATTTTTCAGCAATTTCCCTACATGTGAACTTAAACATGACCCACATATCAAATATAGTATGTTTTGTAAAGAGCACGGTGGTTTTTGTTTCATCTTGATATCTTTAAAAACAAGCAAGTTATTAAAGTTTCCGCCAACCTCTATAAAGTGTGAAATTGGCTAACCTCTCCAAACAAAATGGCTGCTACAAAAAAAGAAGAAGATCACAAACATAAGATAACCACCATTTCTTGCTCTCAAGACATCATAAGACTTTGTGACAAAAAATTATAAAAAATAAATTTCATCAGCAACATTTTATTTTTGAATTGGATGATTTCAAATGGTTTGACCCAGTAAGTACAACATTTTACATTCCAAATTAAAAGAGTTAGTAAAAATAGAAGACTTATCACCATACAATCTATTCAAAAACAAAAGACTATCATCACCAGCGAAAAGACCCAAGGCAATATCGTTTATATTGTAGACCGATAAAACCATTGCGAGAAGAACCAGAGTATTAAAGAAGAAGGTACTGGCATCACCAGATCTCCTTTGTGTAGACAAGCAGGTAGAAACACCACATTGGCGATCATAAACCCGAGAAAAGTAATGTGCATTCCACCAAATTCGCACTAGCCTTTCATCAACACCCATCGCGCGCATGAAGATAATCTCAAACCAAAGCAATAATATAGTCTGTGATTTATCGTATTTGCTGAAATCATTTTCCACCGTTATCAGTTTGTTTAAATCAACAGCACTTGCTATTGCGGTGAGTTTCTTGTTAAAATCAGCAGGAGATAGCCCAGAAAAAATCAACAGCCTCGGATCCAGAACACTAAACAAACGGACGCGCATTTCATTAAAAACAGGACAAAAAATGACGTTAACCTCTTTTTCGTTGTATATAATTGTTTCAGTAGTCACTAATAACACAGAAATTCATATTTTGAATATCCCATATGTACTTCTAACCGTTCATTTTGAACTAATGGCGATTGGCGAGCTTGTTGGCCTTTCTGGCTGAAATTTCATAGCCGCTTCTTCACCCCTCATCTGAAATAAAGTGAAACTATGTTAAAAATGTATAAAATATTACAACAAAATAATAACCTTGATTATTAGGACATTTATCTGTTCTTTTAATTTATCCTGATTGGAGGGTGAGAGAGTGCTCATGTTATTAAGGGTGCAATAGAGATAGGAACCAAATGGAGATTCTAACTGACGTCGGAATCTGTCAGATTTGGCTCCTATCTCTATTACGCCCTTTTCTAACGACTCCATTTTCTCGGCCATAGCGGCATCTACATGCCGACGGGTGCACGCAACAAAGTCTACCACAACGGCTACCGGATGGATAAGGATGCGCCACAATCCTTCCTGATACGTTGGTCAAAGGTTTCACTTTATTTTTAGGGTTAATAACCCTGTCGAGGAACCTTAGCTCTTCGTACCACGGCCAGGAAGATTGCGGGACCTCACCCTCCACCCCCCGCACCCGACGACATTTGTAAACGCCGCTTCTCGTTGTGGTATTTTTTTAAGCTGCCGCCATATTGTCAGGCATTCATAAACTAAAATTACATACTGTTTATGTAATTTTATTTCAAATTTAAAAATAAAAACTTTACTCGGTCTTCCGCAAGCTTCAGAAATTTTTCGCCACGCATCTGTTCTCAGCCGCTCGTCTTTATGCCCTACAACATTCTCGATACAAAGCTAATGTTTATATTACTGAATTGAAAGGAAAGAATTTCTCAAATGAAAATGAACTACGAAGCAAAATGAAGTAAGTGCTTACTTAAGTTGCTTCCCTAAAGAACAACTGCATCTCCCAGAGCCACGGAAAGTCAAGTAAGTTATTTGTAAGTTATTTTTACATTTAAACTTTTTAGTTTAATTCAGATTTTCAAATTATGGTCTTAATTTGTTTTGAAATTCAATTTGCAAGATATTTACGAAAATTTGCAAATTCAAGTATTTAATTCTTTTCAAGGATATTTCTTGAAAGTTATTGGATTCCTTTTGAAAATAAGTAACATGCAAATTACCTATTTGAAATCTTCTTTTTGTTTTGTTTAAGTGAATTTGTTTGGAAAAATCCCTTTCTAATTGGAAATGATTATTTTATAATTTACAAAAAATTACATTCACCAATCTCCACAATAAAATAACAAAACTCATATGCAAAACTCATAGTAAATAAATCACACTGGCAAAGGTTAATGAGGGATTCAAAAATATAATTTCACTCAGTTTCAGCACGAACGAGAAAAAAAAAAGCAATAGCACACGAACGTGTTGCGCAAAGGACACGCGGGTCTTTGAAATTCATTATCTCCGTTTTTTCATACCGTTGCCAAATTTGTTTCTGAATCCTGAGATAAATGGGAAGACATGGTTCACCACCCACAAACAAGGACTTTAATGTAATTGCCGAAGTGTGCGATTAATTTATAAATCTTGTTTATTTGATGGGATTTTGTTAGAACTACAGATATATTTGTAAAATGCCTTCAGAGGAGGATACACCTAAAATTGCGAAATCGACCGACTTTATCCCCAAATAACTTCTTTATTTCTGAATGGATTTTAATGAAAAATACATCATTTTATAGATTGAAGGTTAAAATAGGATTCGTATGCGGCGATTTTTAAACAAGGTCCTAGATTTTTTTTTATAGCTGTTTAAAAAAAGTAGTTTTGTCAAATTTGGTAGAAGTTATCCCCAAATAACTTCTTCAGTTCTGAAAGGATTCTAATGAAATATACATCATTTAGTAGATTGAAGTTTAGAATAGGATTTGTATGCGGCGATTTTTAAACAAGGTCCTAGATTTCCCGTAAAGGATATTTTTCTAAGAGTAGTTTCTTGAATTTGTTATATGCTTTTTTCCCCTATTTCTGGATCGATTTTTTCAGATTTTCTTGCGTTCATACACAGAAAAGTATCATTTCTTTTATTTTTGTAACTTTTTTCAATAAAAGAGTGCATAATATTAGCAATATTTTAATGTAAAATTCAGAGAATTTACCCTAAAACGCCTAAGGATAGGCAAATTTCGCACTTTTTGACCAACAATTTCTTGACAACACACTCAAGCACTTTGTGTATCATATGAGCGTGCCGCCGTTCATGTACACGATTCCTCTGAGAGAAATTTCAGCGACGTAGCGAGTGACGTAGAAAGAACATGCCAAAAAACAAGCACTGCGAGGCTGCGCTGCGGCGGTGTAAGATTTCAGGATGGCTAGTGGGATGCAATGTAGAGAAAAGTGGATTTTTGCTTACGGGCATTTTTCTTGTTCAGGCAATTTAGCCACTTGACTCATTTAGGGACGGGGAGGGTAGATAAAGGGGCAAAACGATTTCTCAATGGCATTTGTATTTTTCAATGAATTGTAAGTTTACGTTTTACACAGCGAATACATTTCGTTAGAAAACTTTCATTCCTCACTTTAGAATTTCGCAGTTCGAGAAAAGGAGTTTGCCTTGCTTTTATGAATTTCCACTTTCTAGTACTAATTTAATATGCAACTTTTCTGTAAAAATGCAAGTTGGCTGTAATATTATAATAATTTGAATAATTTTGTACGTATGTAGATAAGACTGAAAAACAACTAAAGAAAAAAATACTTTAATGTAAACATACATAGTAAATAATTAGGTACATGTATCTATGTACTAATCCGTATTCAGTTTTCATGCTATATTATAATATGCAACTTTATGATGCTTTGGAGAAGGCGAAGTATAAATTTTACGATTTTGATTTTTGAATGCCTGAAAAGAAATTTTGTTTTCATGGGTTTGTTTTTTTAGTTTGAATTTTTTTTATACTCTAGATGTAGGGTAGGGTGTATTAGTTTTGAGCAAACGTATCCAATGCCAAGAAATAATAAAGACAAAATAAAAGAATTATATGTTCATGAATTTAGGGTCAATAGGCAAATCAATAAATTATTGAAATGCCAAGTGAGTAGGTTATGTAATCATTTCTTTATTTTTTACCTCCAAATCAGTACGTATGTCAATTAATACCGCCACCTCTCTCTAATTCTATTCCACTAAGTTGATAAAATAACTCTTAATTAATAACACAGGGCAACAAAAAAAAGTTTTTTTCATGTTGTCTTTTATATTTGATTTGATTTTAACTATATTTGGGACGCTGTTTTCAAAAATGCTTTCCGTTTTCCCCTATCACGTCTAGTTTCTTAGATAAAGCACTTTCAAATATTAAGAGGATTTCCCCTACCAAAATAGCATTTTTCTCGATTATTCTATTTTCTAAAGGTCCAAATTCAACAATATTATATTCATTCTGTTCAGGACATTTTTCTGCTCAAATTGATATCTTACATGTGTGATTCCGGCCATACTGAAGATCTTAGGAGTAAGCGAAAGTCGATTTTTTAGGCTCGATGACGACTTGAGCGCGGTTCACTATTATTCCGAAACTACCCAACCAATTTAGTTAAAGTTCATCTTACTTATTCTTTAGGATGTCTATTTTGTTGTGACGAGAGAATTTATATCTTAGAAATATTTTACGTTTCTGGCAGCGATTTTAAAAATGTAGACTTCTAACACCACACAATTAGTAGGCATACGCAAAATAAAATGTAATATACCTTGATATCGTTCTTCCATGACCTTCAAATCCTGGTGGAATCGCTCACCCTGTTCATCACTGACTTCACCAGGATTCTCTGGGAAATCAGCAAGATGGCTATGCAAAAAATGCAATTTGATACTCATGTTGCATCCAAGCATTTTGAAGCTCTCCAAGAGTTGCTGGACAATTTCGGTATAATTCTGTGCTCGTGTACTTCCAAGAAACTGTTTAACAATGTTTTTAAATGCCAACCAAGCATCCTTTTGAAACTCGGTCATTGTTCCGATGAACTGTTCATCTTTGACAAGCTTCCGAATCTGTGGACCATCAAACACACCGGCTTTTATCTTTTCAAATGACAGCCTAGGAAATGCCGAAATCAGATATTTGAAACAATCTCCATCAATTGGCAAAGCTTTTACAAATTGCTTCATGAGACCCAGTTTTATATGGAGAGGTGGAAATATGATTTTTTTTCTATCAACAAGTGGCTGGTGTTGAATATTTGGATCACCCGGTTTCAAATCAGATCTTGGCGCCCAAGTAGTCTGCACCCAATGATTTCCACGAGCTCTGCTGTCCCACATACACAAAAAACAGGGATACTTGGTATATCCGCGTTGTTGGCTTCCTCCTTGGCCAACCATTTTAAGGTCAACACAGATGATCCATTGGTGCATGTAATATTGCAACAAATCAAGGGCTCTCTTTATATCGTCATATTCTTCACGCAAACAAACTGAATGGCCTATTGGGACTGCACCAAATAAATTCCCATTGTGGAGGAGGACACACTTCAAGCTTCGCTTTGAGCTATCGATGAACAATCGCCATTCAGTTGCATTATAAGCTGAAATTCCCAACTGTTCCATTAAACCATGTACGTTGTGGCAATACACAAATCCGTCATCAGTTCGAAAGTATTGCAGAAACGCACTTTCTCTTGATCGAAAGTAGGATACCTTACCTCCTTTTTCAAGCAAGTGTTTCTCAAGCAGTCTTGATGCTAACAGCTCTGAAGCTTTTTTGGATAGTCCCAAATCTCGTGCCAAATCATTTAGCTCAAGCTGCTCAAATCCCTTACGACCATCATCATTTTCGATTTCAAAATCTTCGTCGTTGGGGTCATTTCGATCTTCACCAGACTCGTATTCCTGTATATCCAACGGAGGTAAATCTTTGAAAACTGGGACTGGGATTTCAGTTGAATGAGGCACTGGGCGTATAGCTGATGGTAAACTTGGATATTGTATTTTACATTTGTTTTTCTTGTTATATCCTGAGGTTTTCACCATGCAAAAGTAACAATCACTTGAGTGATCTCTGGGCTCTCGCCAAATCATAGGAATTCCAAATGGACATTTATTGCGTGTTCCTTTCGTCCACATCCGCAAGCTCTCGACACACTGCTTGCACACTTGGTGAGGAGCCCATGATTTGTCTTGATGGCTAATTTTCAAATTAAAATAAGCGAAGTAGGCTTGTCTAACAAATGTACTGATGTTTGCCCTTTGACTAGGAATGGTAAAACTACCACATATATAACAAAACGAATCAGGGCTGTTTAAGCACTTACGACGCGAAATAGCAGAGGCAGACATAAAGAAAGGTTTCAGTTCACACTATAAATAAATAAAATAAATACTATATATAAATAAAAACTAAACACTGCTAACCGTCTATACAAACAATATCTCGGACTCCACGTCCGAATGCACTTCACTATGGAAAGTGAAAAAAAAAAGATGGATCAAGACAATTATTTTCCAAAAAAACGACTATATCTAAAAACACTTTTTTTTTATTCGCAGTTAGTTGTAATCGTGTTAAATTTTTCTGTAGTACTGGGAGTAAAGCGTTTCTTAGGAATGGGGTAGTATTTTGCCTATGTCTACTGATATTACATTTTATTTTGCGTATGCCTACTAATTGTGTGGTGTTAGAAGTCTACATTTTTAAAATCGCTGCCAACAACGTAAAATATTTCTAAGATATAAATTCTCTCGTCACAACAAAATAGACATCCTAAAGAATAAGTAAGATGAACTTTAACTAAATTGGTTGGGTAGTTTCGGAATAATAGTGAACCGCGCTCAAGTCGTCATTGAGCCTAAAAAGTCGACTTTCGCTTACTCCTAAGATCTTCAGTATGGCCGGAATCACACATGTAAGATATCAATTTGAGCAGAAAAATGTCCTGAACAGAATGAATATAATATTGTTGAATTTGGACCTTTAGCAAATAGAATAATCGAGAAAAATGCTATTTTGGTAGGGGAAATCCTCTTAATATTTGAAACTGCTTTATCTAAGAAACTAGACGTGATAGGGGAAAACGGAAAGCATTTTTGAAAACAGCGTCCCAAATGTAGTTAAAATCAAATCAAAAATGAAAGACAACAAAATCACTGTTCCCCTGTGTAATCTTTAAAAAATCAGACTCTTATTTGATCAATTGTATATATTAATTAAATCGAAATGTTTCATAAGTAGAAGCCCAGAACGCAGCTAAAATGCAAAAATATGTCCCTCTTAGATTGAGAAAAGGATGATTATCAATAATTAATTTATAAAAATTCCGTAATATTACTTCGAATTGGAACTATTTTTTATAATAATCTAAACTCTAAAATGTCTAGAAAATTCAAACTAAAAGAAAACAAATTCATCCAACAAAATTTCTTATCGGGCATTTACAAGTCACAATCGTAAAATTCACTCAAGAATAAAATTTACCCTGAAACTATAAACGAAAGACCTGCCCTGTAAAAGAAAGACCTGTAGAATCAACGTGCGCGGTAACGCACGCGCCAAGTTGCCTCGTGCGCTGCCCAGTAGATATTCTCGAACCAGAGAAAACCGCAAAATTGGCATTTTTGAGCTGTTGCTGTAGCGCTCCTGTTGGACCTAGGTCAACCAAATTTTTTTCTTGGCCTTGCCTGGGGCCAATCTACCAAATTTTGCAACAACAACTTTCTGGCTTCTTTAGGGGCCAAAATAGAGCACCCTAAAATTAGCGAAAAATGTGAATCGACCATTCATAATATATATATATAGACAGAGACTCACTGACACAAATGTTCGGGTACTTCCATGATACCTAGAAAAATGAAATTTTGCACAAATGTAGAACCCTACCCTGCGAGACTGAGAAAAAACGAAAATTTGGAAAAAGTGTCTTCGTACCTAAACTATAGCATAAAATGTTCTCATGAAAGGGTTTGCAGGCCTAGTCTAATTGCGCTATCGCTACTGCTTTCACATCGAGACACATTGAGATATACTTTCGGATTTCGGGCTTGAGATTATGTATCATTGTACTGTCTATTAATTAATAATGACTTGTTTGGTCGAGGGGGGGGGGGGGGGGGGGGCAATTTGGGGGAGGGGGTAGTAATTTTTTTTTTTTTTTTTGCTAATATCGAATTTTGAGTGCATTTTGTGTAATAAGATATAGGTTGTGGGTTTTACACTGATTTTTCGTGGTCCTGGGGAGTTTTTTGGGGAGGGGGAGGAGGTTGAATTTTCATTTGAGGCTAAAATCGAAATTCTAGTCCATTTTAATTTTTTTCGCCCATGGGGCTGTGGGGGGATAGAATTTTAATTTTGGGGCTAAAATCGAAATTAGAACTTATAATATTATAGAGTAGGCCTAAGAAAGTACGTTTTTATTTTAAACTGTCTGGCTGCAGTGGCGAAGGTAAAGATTTGTTATTGAGTGTTCAGAAGTCCAGTTAGTCCTCCTCAGACCTCCTTAACCACCAGAAATTTGAAATTGAACACTGAAATTGAACAGTTGAACTGACTACTACTACTACTGAATAACTGAACGCTATAAATATAGTAACGACTGCAATTTTAAAGTTTGAAAAAGTTTTTTTGCTCTTTTTCCCCTGACCCTCTTTCTCTATATTCTATGTTTTTTTGTAATTTTCTAACATTAACTATCTCTTCTCAGTTCTCACTGGTTAAGCCCTCCTTCTCACTAAAAATCTTTGACTATATTTACGCATTTTATTTGAGTTAGGTGTAATGCATTTAATACCATGAATACATCAATACATGGGAGTAATTAACCGAGTTAATGACGTCACGTAAACCGTTCAACACGTCGTGTGTCCAGGCCATACTTGAAACTGAGTTAGCTTGCATCCAGGAGAAGGCTTAGAAAAGACTCTGTCTATGCAAAACGTACGTGTTTACTGAAAATTGAGTCTTTTATTACAAATAAAATTAAAATATATTTGTAATTACTTTATCCGTCATATTCAATAATTCTTCCAAGTTTCACACTGGTAGTGTTAGCGCGGTCCATCCCACTTTTCTTAGTCGACGGCTAAGATATCAAAAATCACTCCGAATCTTAATTTCATTTTTAGCTTTTTTCTACAAAAATTATTGAGATCCCAACAAAAACACTCCGTGTAAAAAAGGTGGCCAAGTCCCCTCAATCAATCGATCTTGCAAAAAGTTTCGCCATCTTATGTATTGAGATAAAAAGAGCCAAGTTCTTTAGCCAAACAAATTACTGAAATAAAAGGAGCCAAGTTCTTTGGCCAATGAAAGTAGTGATATGAAAGTGGCCAAGTTCTTCATCTCATAAGCAAATTTTAACTTGGCCAGTTTTTTTAGCGTGAAGAATAGCTTAAATTCATTGGAGCCTTCGATTATGTTGATATATTTCGCAGAGGTGAAAGAGTAGGTAACTATAGGAAATATTCCATTCACTAAGAATATAGAAAGTATACTTGAAGAAGGAACGCTGGTCAAGTTAAAATTTGCTTATGAGATGAAGAACTTGCCCACTTTCATATCAATACTTTCATTGGCCAAAGAACTTGGCTCCTTTTATTTCAGTAATTTGTTTGGCTAAAGAACTTGGCTCTTTTTATCTCAATACATAAGATGGCGAAACTTTTTGCAAGATCGATTGATTGAGGGGACTTGGCCACCTTTTTTACACGGAGTGGTTTTGTTGGGATCATTTTTTCCGCAAGCGCCAAGTACTGGCCGAGATGCGCAAGAAAACCAAATAGTAAAGAAGAACAGCAGAAACTACAAAGGCGAAGACCATCGCAAAATCGATATTTTTTGCGTGCCCGTGAACTGCAGAGAGCAGAGAACAAAAATGCCATCGCTACACACACAAGCAAAAGGGACCTGCGATTGTGTGGTTTGACTTGTTTGTAGTAGTTTCCAACTCGGAAAAATTTTTAGGTGTATCCTCCTCTTCACCAAAATAAATGCACAACCGATTATTTGTTAAGCGCGTCTGTCAACTACTTCCGATGTCTGATAGCAATCTCAAACTGATCTCTTCAGGATTCTGATCCTTTCCCTGATATTTCCGCATTTCTCATGTTTTTTCGAAATCTGGCTGTCACTTGGAAATTCTCCATTCAATCTGCTTTACTATTTCCCAAGAAGAAATTGAACTCCTTCAAGGTACCGCTTTTATTGCTCATCGGGAGTGGAAGACTGTTTAATTGTTGCCAGTGTTAGTTCTTAATAATTTTGTGAAGGGGTTTTTCTGAACATCTCATTTCTTCTGCAATATTCATTAATGCGCGCCTCCGCGTCGCCATTTTTAATTTCATTTTTTCGGAAACGTTTCACATTTTTATTATGAAGTGGATATGTTACTTTTTGTTCGATAACTGACATTTGGATTCGGTTTTTCTAAGGGAATTCTTACTATTTCATACGCCAAATTCAACTAGAATGTGTAGTTCATAGCTCCACGTAAGACTATGCAAAAAAAACCAAAAAGGCCAAAAAGTGAAAATGTTACCTTTTGTTCAAACACTCCTCAATTGTAAGTCTTATAACCCGTAACAAAATATTATATGAGACCAAATCATTTGGTCCCGCGGAAAAAAAGTTATGATAACTTAAACGTCCTGGATAGAAACCCGCTTTTGTCTTTACTTTTTGCACATTCTTAAGATAGAACTTTGTGGGCATTCGCAGGTAGCCGGCGCGGATTTATATAACATGTACTTAATAAACACGTGTAGCTGTCAGTAATCGTCAAAATAGTTTTACAGAGGTCAAAACCACAGTAGGGAAAAAGGGTACTAACAGATACTTTAAGAATACTATAACTTTTTATTCGCGGAATAGATTTTGTTGCCCCAATAGTAAAAAATAGTTAGGAAGGTTAGATATATAAAATGAAGTAACTTTTGTTTTTGGGCCCAATGAGTTGCATTGTCCTTTAAAATTATACTTCAAATATGAACATGAACACCCTTGATATGATGTATTATTTTATAATTATTTATATAGGTATTTTAGCACCAACCTTTTATTGAAAGTTCTCACATTGAGCGAAATTCAAATTACTGGTTTCATACATTACAAATTGCACAAAGGATCTGGAGGACTCTAATGAAAATATACACGTACCACAATTTTAATCATTATTATTTTTCTATTATTTAAACAATGTAATTTTACTAAGTTAATGCCGACTTTTAATGTGATATTTTATGAAATCTTTTCACAATCTCTAATGTATCAATAATTAATATTAAAATCAAATTTTCAATTAAAATATGACAATGTGAAACATTTATTTAAAAAAATAGTGGCAATAAACACTACATTAAATAGTTAAATACTCAATTTGTGCTGAATTCAAAATTTTCATTGTTTCGTCCATTATTTGTAAATTCCCTTTAACACAGTGAAGTACGAATAGGATGTATTTAAAAGTGACTGAAAAGTTTCCAGATTCATTGGATATAGGTTTCCTGTTCTGACCTGGGAAAGTATTAGTTTTGAAGTAAATATTTGAAAAGAATAAAAGCATTCAAAAATGGTTACCAGCAAAGGATTTTGACTTCTCAATATTATTATCAGAAGTAGTCTTCGTACTTTTCCACCAAAATCATACCAATGGGAATTGTAAGCAGCATCACCAACGCGAACACTCTGTCAATAGTTCAAATATCCATCAAAATTAAATTTGAATGTATTAAAAAAAAACTTAAATCACCGCAATCATGAGTTCATTTGATTGCCAATAATACGTAAACAGATAATACAGCATTGTTGAAATGTACAATACAATAATGATAGCATGTATCCAAGATTGACCCTGAAAATATTTCAATAAATCTAATGTTCCCTGATAAAATAGAAACTTTTATTTACAATGATCAATGAAAACAGAAGGAAAGACAAGATAGTCGTGTAAATGATGAGCTCAACGAAACAAGTGTACGTCACCAAATCATTAAATTCGTTTACGTACCTAAAGAAATGAAATCTTCATTGAGTACTTAAATTAATTAATATAATATTATAACACTACATACTTTATAATTTTATTATGTTGCTTAATACAGGAAGCAATCTCTCTGACAACTTCCTCCTCAGATTTATTCATATCGCAAACATTTTCAAGGCGATATTGAAGAATTTTAAGTAGCACGGTTCCAAATTTTGCGAAAGCAGCGAAAAGATTCACGAATGGCGTATACAAAGCAGTCAACACAATTGGAGCTGCTAGCTGAAATACGTAGAAGATCTCGTAGACCGGAAATGCTATCATATCGACTCCAGGAATCCGAACCCCGAAAGGATGAACTAAATTAACGAAAATGTTTTTTGTATTAGGTCGTCAAGGATGAAATTTGTAGTAAAGAATATTGCCAACTTTGACAGCTCATTATGCGACATGGGCTTAATATTTTACCGAGTCTCTTTTTCAGTTGGCAATTTTTGTGTACCTTGCCTGTTGAAAGTACTCATTTTAAGCTCTAAAAATATATTTTTTTTTATATTAATTATGTTGAAAATGGAACGGTCTTCGCAATTTTTTTTATACATATAAACATATTTCTATTATTATTAAATACAGTCAAAATTAAATTACAATGCTCATTAATTTGTATGAGGACTTTGATTAAAATAAAATTGTAATAAAATACATA
The DNA here is from genome assembly GCA_963082835.1 of Leptogaster cylindrica. Taxonomy (NCBI): domain Eukaryota; kingdom Metazoa; phylum Arthropoda; class Insecta; order Diptera; family Asilidae; genus Leptogaster; species Leptogaster cylindrica. The sequence goes on from OY720106.1 coordinate 5,197,923, forward strand.
AAAAGAATAGTAAAAGAAAAAATATTACATATTAAACAATGGCATCTACATTCTACATTAACCTCAGAATATTTGGTTATTTAAACTATTTACGAAGAAAAACTTATCATTCTTCTGAATTTCTTAAGAAACAAATTGAATTCAGTTTACGTTTAAGCAGACCTGCATTTTATATTTGCAAAGAAAAATAAAATGAAAAATAAAAAAACAGACAAAAACTCGAATACAATAACATAAAATACTTGAATATATTAAAAGAACTAGGAAATTCAAGCTTTAACTGAAACCAAAATTTATTACTTTCTTAACTTCGTCTAGATAAAAAATATTGATGTAATGGAAACTTACCTTACGTAGGTCGTAGGATGAAAACGGATGGGAGATATTCCCGAAGTTAGTCTGTGAGTTCATTCTTACTATGTATACGAGAGTCAAAACTAAAACTAAATTCATTTTGCTGGTATTATTGTGCACAACTGCACACTCGTGTGATATACACTCGTATTCATTTTTTATTAAGAAACAAAAAAAATATACATAAGAAAATTCAATTTTAATTTTGTATAATAATTATCGGCGACGACATTCGCCAAAGTAATAAATCTCCGTATTAGTTTGTTATTTCTAATAATAAACCCAGTCCCCGACTAACCTTTGTGCAGTCAAGTTGAGTTTAACAGAGTGCTTTTGATCGCTTCGTTGCATTGATCCCGTTATTAGGTTTTTGTTTCCGTGTACATTACGGTAGTTGCTTATAATTTGCCATTGTATATCGGCTATTTATAGAACGTTCAGAGTGTAATTGAAATACTAGTATAGTTTGGTGTACTTTTAATTTAGCATAATGGCGCCAGGGCCACCTAACCTGGAATCGAATAAGTTTAGTATTCTGGCTGAACAACCGGCGAACAAAAAACGCAAAACCAAAAATATTACAAATGAATGTTTTCCACTTCTACCCACTGTGCAGAAAGAAGACCCCAAATATGTAGTTGTTTCTTCAAAAAATAGTGACAAAACGCTCTGTCAATATTCTTGCTTTGCAGTGCATAAATCCTTGAAGTTAATTAGCAAAAATATTTTATCAATATCTGAGCTCCGCGACGGTAATCTACTCCTATTATTGAAAGATTCAGCGACCGCTTCTAAGTTTATTTCCGCCAAATCATTGCTTGGAATCTGTGATATATCAGCAAAGTATCATGATAACCTTAACCACACTAAGGGCACAATTTATGCTCCATTTTTAAATGGAGTTCCAGAAATTGAAATCATTTCCGAACTTAAAAACAGTGGCGTCGTTGAAGTATACAAATTTCAAAAATTAGTTGAGAATAAACTCCAGCCTAGTGGGGTTTTGTTGCTCACTTTTGACAGATATTACTTGCCTTCTATCATCGACATAGCATGGAGAAGGGTAGAAATTAAACAATATATTCCTAATCCTATGCGATGCAAAAATTGTCAGTTGCTTGGGCACACCGCGAAATATTGCAAAAAAACTCCTACTTGTGTTCAGTGCAACTTTCCTCCTCATTCCCCAGCCGTCTGTGAACGCACTCTCTGTGCAAACTGCAGTGGCGATCATCCAGCCTCTTCTCCTGATTGCCCAAAATTCAAGCAATCGAAACAAATACTAAAAATTAAAATTACAAACAAGTGCTCAATGCGCGATGCAGTTAAGCAATACAAACAACTCAATCCTATCTCTGCTGAACCACGCCAACCCTATTCTTCTGCTGCTTCATAAGCAGCTTCATCCCTATATTATCCCAAAACTAACTTTACAAACCCCACAACCAACACAGCTAACCCTGAAAAAATCGAACCAACAAAAACTTCTACCACACCTCAAAACCTTTCATTGAAACCTTCTGATTCTCCATCTAATGCTCCAATGGAAACTATTGAAAATGAAACTTCTTCCTCCCCTCTCCCTTCCTTACCAAAAGACCTATCTCTATCTATCCCTCACAGTTCCTCTGACGATGAGTTGCCTCTCGATACTAAAAAAAAAAAAAACAAAACAACAAAAAACAACAACAAAAAGAACATAAATACATTTAAACAACAATAATATTCAACTAACTAATTCGAAATAAAGTATTATAAATAACATTTTACATTACAATAACATATTCATTGTATAACCCAGTTATGAATTCCTTTTTGCAATGGAACATCAATGGACTATCAAACAATCTTCATGAACTTCATATTCTAATAAACCTACATTCTCCTTCTATAGTTGCTCTGCAGGAAACTCATCTAGCAGCCAAGTCCTCCTTCCCAGTCCCTAGACAATATGTGGGCTACTTCAGCAATTTACCCCACAATACTTCCAATAAACAAGGAGTCGCTGTTTTGATTAACAAAAACCTCCAACATAAACAACGTTTTATAAACGCTCCTTTTTCTGTTGTTTGTATTGAATTCAAGTGTCCGCTCAGATTCTGTCTGATCTCCATTTACATTCCTCCGTGTCAAAAATATTCACTAAAAGATTTTGATTTTTTATCCCACATTCCGCTCCCCTTCATCCTCTTGGGAGACTTCAACGCCTGGAGTCCCCTTTGGGGTTCCTCCACTAGAAACTCTCGAGGCAAAATAGTTGAAGATCTTTTACTATCTTCTAACCTTACTTTGCTAAACGACGGATCCCCAACTCATTTATCAACATTTTCTACGCTTACGCACGTAGATTTATCTATTGCAACTTCATCAATAGCTCACTATTTCTCTTGGAATGTCTTAAATGATTTACACGGCAGCGATCACTTCCCCATTTTGATAAAATGTTGTGTACACTTTTCCCAAACCCTCAAATTCAGACCCCGATTCATCACCGACAAGGCAAATTGGGAAAAATTTCAGGTCATTAACTCAGAACTTTGTAATTCAACTTCAATCTCATCTAACACAAATCAAGAAGCTGCAAAAATTTGTAAAATCATCAAATCGGCTGCTAACCAGTCGATTCCACAAACTAAACTCTTTTTTCCAAAACGTAAAGTACCCTGGTGGAACAAGGAGCTAAATAATCTCCGCTAACTTAATCCGCTATAAGAGGGCTAACTCCCTATTTAAAAGGCAAGCCAAAATAGCCAAGAAATTGTGTTTTGAATCCTTCACCAGTCAAATTACTCCCCTCCTTTCCTCAAAAAAAATTTGGTCGGATATTCAAAAATTATCAGGCGCTAATTTTCACACCCACATTAACTACATTAACAGTAGCAATGGTCCTATTTCAACATTTACTGAAATCGCCGATTTATTTGCAAACCACTGGTCTCAACTATCCGCTGACCTTAATTTTTCTTCTAATTTTGTCGCTGAAAAATCTAGGATCCTCAATTCTCCGTACAACCCGGTTTCTGTCCCCAATTTGGCTAAGTTAATTGAAAAAGATTTTAGTCATGTCGAACTGGAAGATGCTTTACAAAGCTCTAAGGGCAAAGCTCCTGGTTTCGACCGAATTACCTATACAATGCTTAATAACCTGCCATTTCCTCTAAAGTCTCGCCTACTTAACCTTTTCAATAATATTTTTCGTTCCGGCACAATCCCGCAATCCTGGAAAATTGCAATAGTCCACCCCATTCCCAAACCTGGAAAGGATTCTAACGACCTCGAAGGCTTCCGTCCCATATCCTTGCTTCCTTGCGCGAGCAAGGTTTTGGAAAAAATGGTTGCTCGCAGAATTATATGGTATGCCCAAAAAAAACGATTAATTAGCCACAAACAAGTAGCATTCAAAAAGGGCCAGGGAACATTTGATTCCCTAGCTTTGTTGGACGATTACATTTCTAATTCCCTTTCTCATAGAAATCATGTTACCATCCTTAGTGTTGATTTTATTAAAGCGTTCGATCGTATTGGTGTACATGTAGTCTTGCGCCAACTTAAACAATGGAATATAGGTCTCAGAATGTTCAACTTTGTAAAAAATTTTCTTTCGTCCCGGAAATTCAGGGTAAACATAAACAATCACCTTTCAACACCTGTACCCCTCGCAAATGGTGTGCCGCAAGGTTCGCCTCTATCGGTTATATTGTTCATTATAGCTTTCGACGAACTAACGGTTATACTCAACGGATTCGCGCGTGTCGATTACAGTCTCTACGCTGATGATCTCGTAATCTACTCTAAATGTTCGGACCTTAACCTGATCAAAAGCACTTTTGTTGACATCTTGAATGCCCTCTCTTTCTGGTCCATATCTTCCGGTGCTTCCATTTCTTATCCTAAATCCTCTACTCTCCATATTTGCCGTAAAAACGACTGTAACAAATTTTCTCTAAATTATAATAATATTAATATTAACTGCGCCAAAGTTCTAAAAATCCTTGGCTTATTTTTTGACAATAGATATAGATTTAATTACCATTGCACACAATTAAGAAAATCCCTCATGTTTAGGCTTTTTATTATTAACTCGCTTTCCTCATCTCATTCTCTTATCCACCCCTCCATCCTCATCAACGCTACACGAGCTCTACTTCTCTCCAAAATTGATTACGGACTGGAGATATACGGTATCCACGCCAAGACTCACTTGAAACTGCTATACGCACCATACCATACAGCTATCCGTCGCAGCTTACGGGCATTTCCAACGACGCCGATAAAGAACATCTTAACCGAATCTGGACTTCCGACTATTGAGGAGAGAGTTAGCCAAAAAATAAAATCAACAATTCCCAAGATGTATTTTTCCCCCAACGAGTCAATCATAAAATCAACAAAACGGGCTATATCAAGGAAACGTAAACCTAAAATATTATCAACCTTCTTCCACGCTGTTAATCTCGCTGTTGAATGCTGCGGTGATATTAAACCACGCTTGTGCAAAGTCCTGCAGCCACCTTGGACACTCAATAAACAGTCGTGCGACATAGAATTGGCAGCTAATAACAAAAACTTGAGCAACAACGATGTATTGTCCGCACTGTTCCACCAGAAAAAAGAATTTTATAAGTCAGCTTCTTGGAGATTACTATATTCGGATGGCTCTAAATCTACCAACTACACATGTTTTGCAGTAACAGATGATAGAAACATTATCAAACGCGGTGAAATACAGCCATACTGCTCAATCTTCACAGCCGAAGCCTATGGTATCTTATCCGCACTCCAGTACGCTGCGTCGAAGAAAGGAAAATACATTATTTGCTCGGATAGCCTATCGGTTATTAAAGCCGTCATTAACTCAACCTCATTCTACTACGATTGCCTCGTTGCCAAAATAAGAAATTCACTTATCACTCACCCAAATACGCTCAAATTAATGTGGATTCCGGGACACTGCGGTATAGCTGGCAATGACCTTGCGGACAATGCCGCAAAAGAAGTATACCTTTCGCCTCACCCTATACTGGATATATATGAGAAAAAAGACATCGCTCGGCTAACAAAACAATACAAAAACTCTCCGGGATGGGGAGATTACGTTCATCACTACACAACAATCAACCCGTTACGCAAAGCTCCACTATTACCTCCAGATGTACCCCTTCACAAACTTCGTATATTCATCCGACTCCGCCTTGGCCACACAAAAATTACACATCAACATATTTTCAACAAAACAAATGGTACTCCGTGCCCATTCTGCCATAACAATTTTATTACTATTCCTCATATCCTATCACTTTGTCCCCGACTTCAAAACTCAAGAAACTCCCTATTCCCATCTAAACTTCCCTCTGAAATCCTTGCCATCCCTACTGTAGAAAATATTGAAATTATATTTAATTTTATAAAAAAATGTAATCTAGCTCATCTCATTTAGATCTTATTTTGCATATTTGTAAGTTTTGTATATCTGTAAGTATCGAGTCGAAGGCCAAAGTAGCCAGTACTCTTTTACACATTAACTTGCAACATTTATTGTTCCTGTTAATAATAAAAAAATAAAAAAAAAATAAAAAAATAATAATAAACCTTTGAAATCGAGCACGAAGAAATTGTAACCCCCCCTGAAATTTTGCCAGTTTTCTTTTTGAGACATGTAGATTTCAAAAAAACGAATAAAAAAAAATCCGTCCGCCCGCAGTCCGCCGCACCGTCCAGGCTTTTTTCAGAAACTACTGGAGATATATCAATGAAATTTGATTCAAAAATCTAGTGGCACCTGACAAGTGACAACGGAACTAAAATAGCTCGATCGAGCGATTTTGGGGGCTGGGATTGAGGAATCAAATATTTTAAAAATCATATTTCCAAAACTGTTCAAGGTGTACTCATAAAATTTGGAATATGCCATGCTCCAATATTCCTCAATAGAACATTTATTACTGCATGACTTTAGCTAAATTAGTTTTTGAGTAATGGAATTTTGAATCTCGATAAAATATTCCATTTTTTGGTAGGTGAGAACGTGCGGGAAATCTCTACACGTGATCACTACTGCCATCTACTTTTGAATTTTAAAATGTCAAGTTTTATCTCCATCGTTAGCCGATCTACGTGAACAACGGTCGAATATGTACTGGAAACAAAAATTATTTTGATAATAATAAACCTTTCCAATTTTTTTTTTTGTTTTGAAGTAAATCACCCTCCGTCATTTCTCTGTGTTTATCCCTAGTGCTCTTGCGGAGATGTATTAGTGGGCATGTCCAGCTTACTAGTGTAATATTCCATGATTTTCTTAAATTGTTTGATTGTATGTTGTTCAGATCGGTCGATGGTGGAACAGAATAAGCGTGCTCAATTTTTGCTGTAGATGAAGAAGCTTTATTTGTTTGGAAATATCATCTTCGTTTTCTTCTTCAGAACGACTAATTACTACATCTTCATCTTCAGCTGGCTTTTGATCTACAATTGTTGATTTCTCAACGTTATTCTGCTGTGTTTCAGTTGGATTTGGTACCTCAATGTCGTTATTGATAAAACCGTTTATGCTGCTGCCACATCTTCAGTAGCAATAGTTTGGCGAGCATTGGCTGCTCAGTCAGGCACTGTAGCACTTCAGCCGGAAGTCTGATTGGGAGTCGCTGTAGGGAGACCAATGAACATAGAATTGATTCGAAGCGGGGCTTTCGTGATCGCATACAAGTTGGACAAAGATACTTTGGTTCAAAATCGCTTTCTTGAATATTAATTGAACGCGAATCGGATGTCTTACGTGGATCAACGGCATCACAGACCACGCGAAACATTAATAGTGTATCTAGCTTTAATATTAGTACGCAGTCAACAGTATCAAATTGATTCGCCAAATTACGTACAGGTAACTTTGATCTCACTCACTTAGCAACCAATTTTGCATTTTTTTCCAAAAATTGCATCCTTGATGACCTAATATTTATCACCCGATTTAACTTACCTCTTTGAGTAGTAAAAAGTGGATAAAAAATAGCTCCAAGGATATCAAGCACCGATGTTGAAGAATTAAATATGGATATGATTCTAGCTCCTTTCGTTGCATTTTGTAAAACGGTGTTCATGTACACATTCCCTTCATCCTGTGAGTCAGAATATTATTAATAAGATTAATAAAGCAATACCAAAATCTCAAAAGTACTTGAATTTCTTTATGCATTTCACTAAGCATTTCTAGGAACTTCTCGAAATCATCACTTTTCTTTATTATAACCAAGGACCTTAGAGCGGTATTGAAAATTGCAGCCGTGTAGAACGTGTGCAGAATAAAAACATTCCAGTTTCCAATTTCATTGAACACAAAAATAAACTGAAGAATGTTATTGAAACATACCGGAATAATAAACAAATACTTTTTCCAGTTTTTATTAATGATAAAATAACATAACTTTAAAATTTTTACATCAATCGAAATCAATGGAATATTCTCAAACATCGTGACGGTGAAGGATGTCTTACTAGTGGCTAACTAGTTTCATCAGGTGAAATTTGATGCTTTTATGATGTGGCACTCCAGGTCACAGGAAGGTTATAAATTAATAATTCATAAGCCTGGTTGCAAGGAATCAAAGTCAGGAAATATAGCAACTAATTGGGTTGATTAAATCTCCTTGCAGTGTAATGGGACTCGAAATTGAGCATGCAGGACGATATTGAATCGGTACCGTATTGAAAATTCTTGTAGAATTGATATCCAAATATTATGTGAAATGATGAGATGGTCAACTTTCATTGCAGTGTAGGAAAAGTTATACGTAATAGTTTACGCTTATTGTCCTAATTGATCAATTATATACGCTGTGGAAAGTTCGCCACAATTTCATGGATAGTTATTAGGGTGGCCCTTATTGTGAAAATGTAAGAGGTAGCTCTTGGGGATCCCCTCAAATATTTTCGTCTTTATAATTGAAGTAAAACGGTAAAATTTGGACTCCAATAAAGAACGTTTAGACTCAATGACGATGAAACACATGCTCACATGTTGTAACAATCACATTATCCGACTGCGAAAATATTTCATTGCAAATAATGCACTTTAAATTCATTCTTATAAGTAAATTTTATTTAAAAACATTTAATATAGATATCGCCACAATTAAAGACATCACAATACTCTACCGCCGAATTCTTGTCGCTTTTAAATCTGATCCACTGTTAATAATAAAAATTGTTTTTGGTCTTCATCTTTTGTAAGAAGGCATTGTATCTTCTATTAGTTTTACTTTTCTTTCTGAAACATCATTACCTACGATTTTTTACACCATTTCCAAGCCTTGAACGAAGTCACTGCACTTTCCATTAATTGATTGATTGATTGCACCATTTGCCTCCAACATTCATTTTGGAGTGTTTAAGCACGTTTTTAATGAAAATGAAATAAAAAAAAAATTTTAGGCACAAGCTTTATATCAGTCGCCTAGATGCAAAAGCTGACAAGTCCATATAAACCGAAAGTGAGAAAAAGCAAAAAAACGTGTGAAATCTTTATCTTTCATTAAAACAAAACTTTTTTTCTGAGATAGGGTATTGAAAAATAACAAAAAATGATGTACATATTTTCAGAAATCTATGAATGCTAGAATTCATATAAAATTCAATGGTTTTATGGACAGGTCGGCTTTTGCACCAAAAACTAGGATCATTTAGTAATAAAAAACAAGGATAATGCACAAACTGGTCTTATTGGCAAAAAAACTGTGCATACATTGTATGCCGCTCCCCTACTGATTTTCTAATTTAATTTTATATTTCAGAAATGGCGCAGCAACTAATGCGAAACAGACACATTGGCAGTTCGTTCTTCGTCTGCGAGGGGTTGGCTCGCCACAGATCGGAACAATTTAAAGCGACGGTGACCCTCGCAGACGGGGGACGAACTGAATTGCACAGCGGCTTCGGGGCTACAAGAAGCCAGGCGTATGAAGCCGCAGAGGGAAATTCAGAATTGCTGCGACGACGGCCCCCAGACAGGAGGTCCCCAGAGGGGAGGCCCTCTGACTGCCTCCCAGAAGAGGCGAGAGAGGAGGAGGATGGTGGCGGCTAGATGCGGGAGGAAGGCGGAGGAGAGGGTGAAGTCGGAGGAGCAGGCGAGGGTGGCGGAGGAGAGGGCGAGGGTGGCGGAAGAGGGGGTGGGACCGGACTCGGGATTGTTTTTCATTCGGGGCCCGAATGTATGGAAAAGGCACCGAGTTCGTGGCCTTCTAAACTGTGCTTTGCCTTTTTTGCCCCACATGAGGTTCCAAATAAAGTTCCAAATGTTAAAAAATTTCCCAAATATTCCGCGATGTCTTTTTCAAACACCTGGCCGTATGCAAATTCTTACGCTCGCAAAGAGTCGAAGGGAAGTAGTCGACATGCATTTTTCAAAATCCCAGAGCACCATAGAGTGCGCAAAGAGTGGGCCAAGCTTGGTAACGTGAAAAGTTTGAAAAAAAGTTCGTCATTTTGCCGTTGTCATTTAGATGAATCTGATGTTGTCCAAAGACTGGTTTAAACCTATTTCAACCGGCTGTGTCTGACGAAAAACTGCATACGAACGCAGTTTAGAAACAAGGCTTGACGACTTTCTTCCGGCAAGTGAAGTAAATTTCGGAAATTTCGACGAAAAGTCGTTTTGAAAGTGATAGAAATGTACAGGGATCAAGAATTGCTATGGAATTACAACCACCCGGAATTCCGAAATTGGAACAGGCGGAAGTTACAACTGATGAAACTCACCGACATTTATAGAGAATATAAGCCGGAGACAACCTTATCTCAATTTAAAGAGATACTACATAGCTTTCGGACCACGTTTCTCAAGGCGCATAAAAAATTCCTCCATACCCACGTGACACCCAGTCTGTTTTATTTTGAAGCCTTGTCTTTCATCATTGGAAAACAGATCGGTGGGCAAATAACGTATGTTTTTTTGTAATATATTTAATTTATATATTTATTTAACTTTCTTTTTGTGAAACAGCCATACCCAGAAGGTTGACAATGCTGCGGAGATCGCGCGGTACAAGGCTAACTTCCAGAAGTTCCGGGCAAGAAATTGTCGAAGGGTTATTGAAGCGGAAAAAAAGGAGAAAACGTAACAACAGTAACAAGAGTAGTGCATGATAATAATGAATCAGACCGTTAATGAATCAGATGATGACGAATCTGATTAATTCTAATCTGTATACTTGTTTAATCTAATCTAATCTGTATATACTGAATCTGAATACTGAATACTGACTGAATAAACTGTATATAAATAAGTAAACAGGGATTTGTTGAAAGAAATGTAAATTTAAATGTTTACTTTATATATATATTTTATATATTTTGCAATTTGTATAAATGTAATAAAAATTTAATGATGAATCTTACTTATTTTCATTTCTCTCATTTCTAGTTTTTGAACGGAATTTTTTTCAAAAGGATGTTTTGGTGACGGAATTTTAATACATTTTGATCTGAATTCTTAGTGGCAAAAACAACTTCCGCAATTCGGATATTAGTCCAGTTATTTTAGGGTTTCACCTCGGAATGAGAGATAATAAGCTGAAAACTCGTATACACCTTCATTTTGGTGTTGTATAAGTTGTCTCAAAAGTCTCATAAAATCTCGTGTCGGCGTGGTAAGTTATTCAAGATCAAAGATGAAAAAATCGGTTTTTCGAGATTATCTAGGTTTCTATAGCTCCAATGAGATTAACATCTATTATAAAAATTGTAGAGCATAAAATTTGCGCCAAATTTTCTTACAAACATTTTTTCATGCGATCAACCGTTTTTGAGATAGAGGGCGCAGAGCGCGCAGCGCTTATCCATACATACTGTAAGGCAAGGTCAACTGTGAATCTCCGTGAATTATGCCTTGTATAAAGTTACTAAATCCTTAAAATATAATTAACAATGAATTATTTATATTATTTATTAACTAATACATTGTATTTAACAAAATTTTTGTATATATCTAATGTACACAATTAATAATTATTACTTACTTTGTGTAACAATTAAACACTCATTAAATGAATTATATCTGTATATCTTAATTTTATGTTAATAATTTATATTGAAGCTTATTGAAAATTTACAGATCTTTAATATAATTAACAGAACAAAACAATTAATTTTCTACTTCTTCTTCTTCTTCATCGTCCTCATCTTCCGCGTATTTCAAAATTTCTGTTTCATTTTCATCATCTTCGTTGCCCTGAATCGTTCTTACAATGTCTTCCACAATTTCCGGGTTAAGTGCACTCTCTTCCTCGGGGTCGCTTTGGAATGAAGCAGCATTGAGGCAAGCTTGCCCATTACACTGTCCACAAGCTAAAGTGCATTGCAACCCCGATTTTCTGCACCCGCGAGTTGTACTCACGGATAATTTGTGGCCAATCATAATTACTATGTCAGTGTAGTATTTTTGCAGCAAAATAGCAAAGAAATTTTAAACTTACATAGGAGTAAGGGTAACAGGTAAGTCGAAGTAATTGCCTGAGTGCGTTCAAAACACAGCACTCTTCGATGGCTAAATTTAACCTACTATACGAAAAAATCTTTGTTGTTGTAGTCCGGAAAATTTGAGTAAAATTGAATTTTAGTGATGAGCAACTCCACGTTTTCACGAGATCCTTTCACCAAATTTAAACCATTACACTGCAGAGCAACTGGATTGTACCACAGCATACTTTCGGCGTTTAACGGAAAAACGGAAAGATTATATTATAAATATTATAATAATTAAGTATTTTGTCTTCAAAATGTCTAAAATCTGAAATACTTATGGCTGATTTGTGTTTTGTTTGTGAGAAGTCACTTTCAGAAGGTGATTCTGTTAATGTAGTGCGTGGCTTGAAAACTTTAAGAACTGCAAGTATCGAAAGAAATGATGGTCATACAGACTTCTTAAATACTGTAACCTCTGTGAATGTGCATGTTGAGTGTAGAAAAGTGTACATGAGTAAGAATTCTATAGCAGCATTGAAACGACGCCTAGAAGAAGGTGAACCTTTACCATCACCCAGTGTACCTCGTAAAAAACGGAATGAAGTCTTTGAATTAAAAAAACTGTGTTTATTTTGTGGTCAAACAGCTGATGGGGCAGCAGAGTCAAGAAAAAAAGAAAAGTACCGACGCACGATCAGTAACGTACGTACTCTGGAATTTAAAGGCAATCTCATAAAAAGAGCAGAAGAACGAAAGGATTCCTTAGGAGAATTAGTCAAAGATCGTGTACTTTATGAGTATGACTTGATCGCAACTAAAGCAAAATACCATACCGTTTGCTATACTAATTTCTTGAATCGAGCACCATCTACTGAGAATAAGCCTCGCGAAGATAATCAAGTTACTCAAGCAATGAAGGAGATTTTTTGTTATATAGAAAATCATGAAGATTCGCAATTTACATTAAAAGAGCTTAAAGATGTCCTCACGGAGTATGTACCAGATGACAAAACTATCATAGTAAGACTTCAACAAAAATATTCAACTGACATAATTATTACGAGAAAAGTAGGATCATTTACTATCATATCTTTTCGTGACACACACAATAATATATTATCTTGGTACGAAAATAAAAAAAGTACTCCGGAAGAAGAACGATTAAGGATTGTCGAAGCTGCAGCAGCTATTGTTAGAGAAGATATTCGAGGATCGGTAGTCGAAACCAAGTCTTATCCACCTCCGAGTAAAATGTTAGATGACATTAATGAAGAAATACCCAAAACTTTATTGCATTTTTTACACGAAATCATATTGAAAAACAAGAGGAAGAACGGATCATTTAAAAACGAAATGCACATCGATAAGTCATGCAATAATGGCTTCGATACGAGAACGATCATTTTCATCACAGCTATTATTAGGGCTTTCTGTAGTTCTTCATAGAAGATATGGATCTAAAAGACTATTAGATGTTTTATCTAGCTTGGGATTTGCAGCTTCGTATAGTAATACTGTTCAGTATGAAATTTCAGCAGTTTACCATCCGCAACCTCGTATTTTATCATCAGAGTCGGGTGCTCTAGTACAATATGTTGGAGACAATGCGGATATAAATGTCCAAACTCTTGATGGTAATAATACTCTCCATGTTATGGGAATGATTCAGATTGTTACTCCTAAAGAAGCTGTTATTTACGATGAACGCATACAAAAATGTACAACTAATCCAAGTGCAAAAGAGTTGGCAGCAATATCACATGTATCTCTTCTAGCATATGAAAAACCAGTTGTGCCTGGATACAGCAAGATCCAAGTGGAAAATCTGCATGATGATCTAGCACTAACAGAAAGAAACTTAGATGCAGTTGATTTTTTGTGGTTATACGGAAAGTGGAGGAATATTTCACCATTGCCAGGATGGAATGGCTATCTTGAACAGCTAACCAAAAGTAATAAGAACTTTTCAACTTCTCAGGTTATGTTTCTTCCTTTTATTGATCATTCAGCCAGTAATTTAGACACGATTGATTGTTACTGACCAAGCTCCCTATGGCTCCAACATAAAGGGCTTGGTCATAAGTTACCTGCACTTCCACTGGCCCCAAATCATACAATTAACGTTTATCCAGCATTTTTTTGTGCCAGGCAAGCAAAATATGTTTGAGATAACGGAATGCTTCCGAAGTATTGAAGAATACGTGATTTTGTTTCGGTATGACGTGAGGCGGGATGATGAAAGCTTTGAGATGGCTTTCTCCCGTAATGGATCTGTTCAGCGCAAACAGATGGTCCGCGCCTACATACCGGCAAGAACACGTCAATACATGGATAGAACCAATTCCTTTTCTGAGTTTGTGGAAACGGAATTAGAGTTTTACTGGTATTATCAAGCTCTTGCGCAAACACCAAGCGTTGTAGATGGCTTGAAAACAGTCCAACGCAAGATTATGTTTGAATCTTTTAAGCTAGTGGAAAACCAGGCAATTGATATCATTGACGAGGACAGATACGAGGACGAGGAAATTAGTTCCGACTTGAGTAAGTGCAACTATTTTGAGATGAAATTAATTTTGATTGAATAATTTTATAGATCGACCTCAGAATGACCGTCCCGGGTATGAGCACGAGCCATTAAACATTCATCATCCTATGCCATGGTAAATAATTGAACTTTCAAATAAATAAATAAAAAGGACAATGCTCAAAATGTATGGATTTGATTCATGTTTTACATTATTAAGATGTTTACACTGTATTGTAGTCATAATAGTGTGATCATACTACTGTAACTACTACTGCTATTAATATCTTCGGGTAGGCCTAAATCGAATATATTTTAAAGGTGAAAGAAATCACCCCTAATAAAAAACAAATGGCAATATCTCCCATTTAGCCATCGAATCTTACAGTGAAATATTTACAGAATTACATCATTAATTATGACTAACATTTTGAGCTATATTCGGTTTCTGTTCGCTCTGGGTTTTTTTTTGGACATTTAATTAACGTTTGGAGTACTCTCCATGAGGTTAACGGTTATACCACCGAATTAAGGGTTGTTGGGGTTCGAGTGGGGGTAGGGGTAAAAATTCGAATTTTTCTAAACCACGTTCTTGTGGGGTATCGTTTAAAAGCTCTTGATGAGTAGTTTATAAACCCATAACTAGTTTCTCGATTTTGAAATAAATTACCCCAATAAACGTAATCAAAACACTTCGAAATCTACCTCAGCCTATAGTCCTGCCGAAAGGGATTTTTTTTAAATTAATTTTGGGATATTAAAGCCAACATCCATTTTAGCTTTCCTCATTGAGCAGCTTTCTTTAAGATGACAAGTAAATTTTTTGTTTCTCTTTTAGAATATCCCTTTACGAACTCAATTTCAAGGACTTAATTCTTTCGTGGTAACAAAAAAAAATCTGTAATCCAATAATATTATCCATCTATGAACCTCAACAATTTAATATTTTGTGGATTTAAAAAACAAAAATTTGGAAAATCGGTTAGGAGCGGATTTTGCTGAACTGGGAAAGTTTGGGAATTTCCAGAGACTGATAAGGGAATCATGTTTAATACATCCATGAAGGTTTTGCTTTGTTTCCAATTTTGTCCGGGTTAAGCCCGCACTAATTGTAGCAGAATTATTTTTTTCTTATTTTAATAAGAACATTGGCACTTTTGAAATGTAATTATTGGATTTAGAAGCTGACGTGGAAAAATTGGAGAAAAACAAACTAAATTCACCACACAAGTAGTTTCCATTGAAAGATCTGGAGAATGAAGACATGATAATTTTTAACACATGCTTTCCGTTATAATGGATTTTTGATAACCAGCAACAATCTCCATATTTAAACTAAACTAGATTAGCCAATATCGAAACTTTTAGTTACTCTTTTTTAATGTAGGAATGACATAATCGGTAATAAAACACGTTTTTATATTTTAAATACCTACTAACAAATTAATTGTTAGAATTCCTAATTTTAACCTATTCATTCCGTTCAGCGTTTAATTCTAATTTTAAAGTATTTTTTCACAACTTTACAATTCATTAACATTTAACGGTTTGTTAAGTTTTAAAAGCAAAAGATAAGATTTCTATATTTTCTTATAATTAGACAATTTTTCTCAAATATAATTATTAATTAACATTGTTTGTTCAAATAATTTACATTAATTACTAAATTTGTTTGAAGTGTTAAAGAATAAAGAATACCTAAATTATATAAGTGCTTTACTTTTAAATAATTATATCGTTATTAATTTATTGCCGATTTGCACTAAATAGTTTTCTTTGCCAAAACAAACAAAATAAAATTCTAAGTTGTTACATATTGAATATTACTACAATAATATTTACAATATTCGTATCATAAGTATATTTAATGCGTTTGTATTTAGGGCTATTGATTAACTTGCAAAAAAATAGCACTCATGATTCATGAATGAACCCGAACTTTATAAACCATTGTATTTTTAAGTCCAAAATAGATTTATTAAACTTTTTGAAGAAATAGTTTGAGTCACACATTATATGTTTTTCCAGAAATGTCTTTTAAACAAATTAATTTTCCGGGAGTTTAGGAGTTATACAATTATTTACTCTACGTCTCGACCGTTCTGTTCTTCTCTGATAGCTGTTTCTGTTGTAACACTAGTAACAATTCGTATCAAGGGTTTGTGAACATAGTCGCACATTTAAATAGAAAAGTCAACAAATTTGCTTCATTGTTGCTGATAGTCCGCACTACTTCAACTTCCGAATGTGTCCTTTCGAGTTGAATTAATGAATTTCGCCAATTTAATAATTCAGGATAGATTATATCACGAAATTAAAATTATTAATCACATTTTTCAGTCGTTGTATTTTAAAAATTCCACATTTTTCTTGTCGGTTCGTTTCCAGATTGTTTGATGTTTTTTTTCAGTTGAAATTGAAACTAATGAAATGTTTTTATCACTTTATCGATTGTGTTTCTTTTTAAAAATGTATTCTTCAAAATTTGGATACAGTTTGATGGCGCAGTGGCTCAACCATGTGGCATCCAAAACAAGAAGATATTATAGTTTATCCTGCGTTTCAATCGCACTAGGTGACCCTTGACACCGGTTGTTGGCAGATTTCCATAGTGGAAAGTTGTCTTCTGTTTTTCATCGATGTTGTTATTTTGAAGTGTGGAAATCACATGTGATGCTAATAGATCCAACTCTTTAACAATTATAATGTCAAAATGCACCTCACTAAGTTCTTGTGAATCTTAAATTGACGAATTTTTGTTTGTTTTTTTCATGTTCGTTGTTTATTGTCCACGGTTCACATTGTTAAATATTATTGTTCACGGTTTTTGGAATCGTCTTCAATTTCTCGTGTCATTATTTGTCTCATTTTGTTGAGTGATTTTGAGCGATAAATACCGAGTACACTTAATAAAATTATTATTACTAAGTTAAATAATATCCACATTAATTCCTATTGTAAACAGTTCTACTTTAACATCTAACAACATGTTACAATTTTGTAAATACTTCACAGACCTAAGTTTACTAAAACCGAAAAAAAGTTATCGGTTTTTTTGTTCTACTGAGAAACAAAACTTAATTTAATTATCTGTTTTAAGTTCATCTTTAAAATTATATTTATCTTTCATAAACAATTATGTCCTCAGGTTTATTAAAACTATGGCAACGTGTTTAATTATAATTGATATACATATTTAAAACTAAAATAAATTATTGACTTAAATTTGGTGAGAAATTAAGAGAAATTCGTGTGGAAATATGAACAAATGAATTTCACGTGTCATCAGTTTTAAATTTAAATAAGAAAATAAGTTTTCATCATCAAAAGTGCCGAGTTTCGAGTTTTTGTTTAGTTCAAAAACGGATAGTGATTGTGATTTATTAAAATCCTTTAAAAATGGACCGAGCGTTATGATATTTAATTGTGAAACTACATAAATCATTTGAAATGTTTTCCTTACACAGATTTCGCGCTTATTAAAGAATTCCTCTTTGAAAGAATGGAAGAAAACAAAAATAAATAAAATTTGCATAAAGCAAGTAAAGGTCCCAAATTCTGAGGAGGGAAAAAATAAGTGAGTGGTGAAATAGGCTTGGATTTTTGGAGTTGTAAGAAATAATTACTATTGCTGTCTTGAATTACGTAAAACAGAAACTTCTGCAGTCGATCAAGCTATCCCCTTAAGAAATAAGTTATAACATCATACAGGACATCAACCGATAGAGCTTTTTTGATTTTAAATGGAATTACCCAACAATATGTATAGAATAATGGGTAATGAATGTAATATGTAATATAATATGCAGTATGGAATATTTTAAGAATATTTCTAAGTTCACTTGATGCCAAGAGTGAGCCAATATTTAACTAACTAATATATTTAAGTAACTAATTTTGAGTCGGCGCGCTCCTTTGAAATGTACTACGAACTGTGGACGGCCAAGTTTTTAAAATGATTTGATATTTCTGGCGGGTACTCCGTCAGTCCTAAACGACAGCCCGCGGTCGGAAAGTGTATGGGCACTATTAAAGGAGCGCGCCGACTCAGAATTAGTTACATACATTAGTTTAGAAGATTATTTATTAAAACTAAAAAGCGTCATTTTTATTTTTCACTTTTCAGTTTCTTTTTTCGTCGGTTCAATTTTTTGTTAAAAAGTTTTTTTTATTTTTCGCTTTTCAGTTTCTTTTGTTGTCAGTTTAATTTTTTTTAAAAAACCTTTTATTTTTTATTTTATGTGTCTTAATTTTACTAACTACTATTAAAATCTAAAAGTTACGTTTAAGGTACAAAGTTATGCGTGGTAGAATCGGTGAAAGTTAGTTGAAATATCTATCAATTTATACCTTTGGGGATGGAAGTTTTTTTTTTTTTTAATTTTTATTTGACAAACTACGAGGTATACCCTGTGCAATAAAAAAAAACCATCAAAATCGGACTACTCAGTAAAAAGTTATGCGTGGTCTGGTCATACATAAAACTTAGCCACACATTGACTTGAGAACCTCCTACGTTTATCGTCGGTTAAAAATCAGGGTATGATTAGAGGCCTTAGATAATGAAACAATGTGTTGAATTTGAAACAACAAATTATAATACAAAATGAGTGAATTTTACTGCAAAATATAAATCATATTCGTAGCAAATTTAAGATATAATATTTCGAAAAAAATTCGAATGCAGATTAACCAAAAACGATCATCAAAAGTGGTCTCTCTATGGAATATACTCTCAGAAATTAATATTCCGCTTCCTCATCTTGTTCTGGAATCGTGGCGTGGTTTGGGGTTCGGGTTCGATTCGTTCGATTTCGTGCTCCATGTTTCAAATTCTGTTCGTTTTTAAAGACCAAGAAATGCAGTTGTGGAAGGTATACTAATATATTTTCGGCCATAAAGGATAAGGCATTCAAAATTGCGAAAATGCCAGCAAGAAGATGTGGAATATAAGTTTTGCGGTTTGCTAGTGGAGAAAAAATGTTGTTCCCTGGCCGTTTTTCATTGTAGTAACCAAGAAACGGTTGAGCTTTATGCTTATATGACATAACTACTGCACGACACAACAAATGGATCCCGATGATAGCGAAGAATATAAATCCAATAAGATTTATAACTAAATATGCCTTCGCGCTTGGCTCTCTTTTAAATACTTTACCTAAAAAATCAAAATTGCAGTTAATCGAAACGATATCACTTAAAATCCAAAATACCAATAAACAAAATGAGGTTAACTGTGGTCAGAAAGATCACTCCTCCATGGAAAGTAAGTACAGAGCCCTCATTGCCCTCTTGCTCATATACGAAGTGTAATAATCCGAATCCAATTAATATCAAAAACTTGCAAATAAATAGAAGAGCAAAATTTTTAGATTCTCATTGACAAAAACAACCTTTTCAAATTAACTAATTGAATACGAAATTTCTTATGTTCATCAGAAAAAGAAAAATTCGTTATGTGTATATTTAAGTAGCAATATACATTATTAAATATACTCACCAATTCGATTAATTTAGTCGCTGTATATCTACAGAAATTTGCGGAATGAATTGTCGGCATGTTTAATACAAGAAATTTAGTCTGACAGTCTCAAGAACAGAGGGATAACTTGAATTTTGTTCAGTTGGTATTTGAAATAAAATGCAATGCTAACACGCAAACAAAATTGCACTGTAAATTTTAGTATGCAAAACGAAATTAATCTAAAATTTCATATAATGAGCTTTAAAAAATTGATTTAATGCGGCCCTTCACTCATTATGAAATCGCATGGCCGTTGTTGGAATAATATTTTGTGCTCCAGAAATAGATATAACAGTAAAAAAAACTACTTTGTTTATTTTCCCGGAAAGCTGTGTCTTGGAAATTAAATATTAATGCTGTGTTCAAGTGTACTGCAAAACGTAGCATTAAAAGTCTCACATCAGGTCATTTAGTATTAAAGAAAATTCTGTTCCAAAAATCCTATTTACGAACAGAAAATAACAGCGACATCATATTTAACGCTGTTATTAACTTTTGTTTATTTAACACGAAAGATATTTTTGGCTTCTGTTCACATGCTTTATAAGGCATCAACACTATGCTGACATCATTTTCTTAAATATAGTATTTAACTAGTAAGGAAGCAATTGATCGCACCCTAGATGTAGAAAAATATACTCAATCTATGCAAAAATCTAGACATGCATTTTCTTATGTCACTAAGGCTAGTTGTCCTCGGCTGCTAATTTTGTATTCGCAGTTAACCAGCAACAGTGCAAGGCCATTCCTCTATACGCAACCCGAGAACGCGTCTTGCACACAGCACTGCCTGCATAACACACACAGGAAAAAGTTTTTGTTTTAATAAATATTATTAGATGGAATTATTTTTAAAAACATTTTTTCATTTAAATATTAAACAATAAGGAGTAAGTATTAAGGAGCTCATTTCACCTTAACTAGACTAAGGTTATTAAGTCCAGTGGAGCATTGATGGACCGACAGCCACTTCTCTTGCAAGATTTTCGATTGAAGGAAGTCGACCGCATAGTGGAAATACTGGATAGCAACGACGAAGACGCCCGCAATACGGAAATCGCTCGGAATAAAGGTTATTTTTTATCTAGTTTCTTACTTGTTGTAGTTGTTGTTTATTGTATAGTGTACAATGTATATTCAATTACAATTTCAATTGCGCCAAATATTTAATATACATGTAATTTAATTTTCGGTCAAATTTATGCGCACATAAAAGTTTTAATAGTAGCAATTTATTAAAAACGAAAGTGACAGAGGTTTCAAAATCCGCTCAGTGGTTCCGTAAAAAAATTTCCGTTATCTGTGCTTGTAATATTAATATATGGATGTTTCTTAATCAATCGAGCATATCGATATAGGTACCTATGTAATATATATATTGTCTATCTACCTACATTATATTATGATTTTCACCGGGAAAAACCGAGCAACTCAGCTAGTTGTCTAAATAAATTACAAGAATTATATTTAATTTACAGAAGGTGACTTTTCGAATGAAACAATCAATTTTCTAGAAGAAAATCTGCAAAAGAATATTCAATATTATAACTAAATAAATACTAATATATATAAATAATTCAATATTATAACTTGTAGAGGATCAGAAACAGATAACAGAAGATTTAAAAAATCTGCAAAAGAAAGGAGATCAGATGCAGACTTCTTTGAATAATAGTGTGAAAATTCCACTAAGAGAAATTATAACCTTTATTTTTAAAAAACAAGAACATCAAAAATGATTACTAACTAGCTGATTTTTGTTTTTGTTGCAATACTCGCAATATTCTGCACAATATTGCTGCAACTTGCAAAGAGGCGGATATAGGAATATTACTGCAATATTGCAGCAATATTGCCTGCTGGCTGGGGTACAGCTAAATATTTACACTTAAATGAAAGTTTACAATATATGTAATTAAAATAAATCTTTGCAGTAAATTATGATAACAACACCCGATAACACGGTAAGAAAGCTATAACGGGGAAATCCAAATTCCCCCAATCCAGACAGTAGCGCAGACAGGAAATTTAAGGAAATTGATAATTGAAAGCTATGTTCATTTTACACTCATTTCCACATCATAATCTGCCTTTTGACCTCAAATCACACTTTTTTAAATAACCCGACATAAGCGCAACTGAAAGTACCAAACCCTTCCATCCATTTAGCTTAATAAAAGTAATTATAATTACCCAATTAAATCTGTGTGCTGAGCTGTTTTTTCTCCAACACAAATTTATGTAAAATACTAAATGTGATCGTCCTTAAATTATTAAATTTGGAACCAAACACATTTAAAAATTCTTCAAAGACCTACGAAAACAATAAAAGAGTTGCACTTGCCTGACAATTCAAAATTATTTTCGTCTGATGTTATAAATTTGTTTCCATCAATCCCGGTAGGAAAACAGCAGCAGGAAGGATCACGGAAATGAATTATATTCAACTGTTAAAACATAAATCGCTGAAGCAGAAAAAGAAAATAACTCCTCGCAGCACATCATCCCGAATCACATTCAAGCAACAGCGACCGCAACACACGAAAGACCGCAATATTTTAAGGAAAATCAAGGAAATTGAAAAACTATGCTCATTAACTACATTTATGCACATCATAATCTTCCTTTTTACCCGATTGCGAAAAGTTATGTTTTTAGCGTAAATTACACTTTTTGGCCAAAGTTGACTTTCGCGACTTGTGGCGGATTTCAATGAAATTTTGTGGACATGTATTTTAGTTAAAAAAGCCAGAATGTGCACAAAAAAGTTGGTTGGCGTATATACTTTCGGAAAAAATTACATTTTACGATGCAAAAATTTCATGGCATTTTTCGGCCTTTTGCCGCATTTATATCCACAAAATTTATTTGTGAAAACCAACAAAACCCGTCACAAGTTCACTTAAACACATTTATCAGTTTTTTTCACTTCACAGCACTATATTAATCGAGTAATCTTATTTATTCCACTTTTTTCAATTTCACAATTTGACACGTGTCAATTAGATGAACGTTGCAATTAAAATCTAGTACTGATTTTCAAGTGCGTCCGGAAGAATGTAATTGTAGACAAATTTATGTCAGATTATTTTCATAATTTAATTATATTTTAAAACAATATTATTATTAAAAAAAAAGTTCGTCTTTGCGTGGCCAAGTCAAATTGTCTCTATTTCGCAAATTTCTGGAACTTGTTCTTGATCAAATTAATTGTAGCTTATGTGTTACAAAAAGTTAGGTTTGCAGCAACTGTAAGCCTCTGAGCCGCGAAACTGGATGCCAATAGCTGCACTTTCTTCAGTGTTGGTACACACTTGATGTAATAATTTAAAGGCTGTCTATTAAGAAATTGGAAACTATAATACATACAGTATTTTAGACTTGACTAGTGTATAATAATTTCTTTTGATATATTAAATGCATATGACGATTCCATAATGAGTCGCAACTCGCACTGCACCGTGGCGGCCGAAAGCATACGTAAGGTTAACCATAATAACCATTGTAATTATAGTTACCGTCATTATGACGGTGTAATGCAACCATAGTATTTATTATAACCAATTCTTCAAACAATTAGTTATCTAAAATTCAAAATTGCCATCGATCTCTGCATATTATCAACTACCACTATTTTTTTAATAATTTTATTTCAATCAACTGTAAACACGTGTCTGATGAAATAACTGGCTTGGACAAATCCACAGATTGAAAAAACTTTCGTGGTTTACTAACTATTCTAGTAGCAGCTGATACGCCATCTATTGTGTCAAAGGTTGCAACCGGCTCTTTGCCGGCACTTCTCAGCTATTCACCGCATGGCTGAATGGCATTCTTGTGTTTCGAGCGGTTGGTTGGATGTAGTGGTGAGATTAAGTCGGCCATTTTTCGGAGTGTGTCAACTGTTTTGCTTGCCGCAGACGTCTGCTAAACAAATTTGAAATATCCGGAAAACTTTTCTTGTGAATCATCTTAATATAATTTAGCAATCCCACTCTAAACTCAAACCTATAAGTTCAAATAATCAAAACATGGCTGCAAGTATTAACGGAGTTTTCACACAAAATTTGCAGCAAAAGATTGCGTCTAGCAAAATCTTAGTGGTAGGAGCCGGTGGAATTGGTTGCGAAATATTGAAGAATTTAGTTCTGTCTGGGTTTTCAAACATCGAAATTGTAATGTATTAATTGAATAATTATTTGATTTTTTGATAATAAATTTTTATTAGATTGATTTGGACACGATAGACGTAAGCAACCTCAACAGGCAATTCTTGTTCCACAAGGAGCATGTGGGAAAATCAAAGGCGCAAGTAGCACGCGAAAGTGCTCTCAATTTTAATCCTAATGTTAAAATTAAAGCGTACCATGACAGTATTACAGGGTAAGTAATGGGAATTACAATTGAAATTTGACTGTACTTGGAGTTGTTATTTTGTTCATTAGATTAGACTACGGCGTCAATTTCTTCAAGAGTTTCGACGTAGTCCTGGGAGCTTTAGACAACAAAGTCGCCCGAAATCATGTAAATCGTATGTGTCTAGCTGCTACTGTTCCTCTGATCGAAAGCGGTACTGCTGGATACAACGGGCAAGTGGAGTTGATTATGAAGGACGTCACCCAATGCTATGAGTGTACACCGAAGACTAGACAGAAAACATTCCCAGGATGCACAATCAGGAACACGCCTTCAGAGCCAATTCACTGCATCGTTTGGGCCAAGCATTTATTCAAGTGAGTAGTTGATGTTAAATTGAAAATTTTACCTCTATAACTGTGTTAAATCGTAGCCAACTCTTTGGCGAAACAAACGAGGACGAGGAAGTCTCACCAGACACAGCAGATCCAGAAGCTGCCGGAGAAGCGGGCAGCGAGGCAATGGAAACCGATGCGAATGAACAAGGAAACGTCAGCCGAGTGAACACCAAAGAGTGGGCACGATCCTCTGGATATAATCCAGAAAAATTATTCAACAAATTCTTTCACGATGACATTATATATTTGTTGAGCATGTCGAATTTGTGGCTGAAGCGCACTCCACCACAGCCACTAAAGTGGGATGCTCTCTCGGATGAGGCAGGTCCGAGCGGAACCCAGAACAACTCGGTTCTGCCGGATCAGAAAATCTGGACACTGGGCGAATGCGGAAAACTATTTGCCGACAGCCTCCAGGCCCTAAAGAAGCAAGCAGAAGATCTCCCCGAAGGTGATCACCTCGTTTGGGACAAAGACGACAAGTATGCCATGGATTTCGTCGCCGCTTGTGCCAACATCCGAGCCTCGATTTTCAACATAATAAAGAAATCTCGGTTCGACATTAAATCCATGGCTGGAAACATCATTCCTGCCATTGCGACCACCAATGCCATCACTGCTGGCATCGCTGTGCTGCGAACTTTTAAGGTGTTAGAGAGCAAAGTGGACAGCTGCACATCGGTCTATTTGCGGTCAAATTTGGATGCAAATCAGCAAATCTTCGCTCCTGAAAAGGGTAAACAATAATTTTTGGTACTCGCAGTATGTTATAATATCTCATTTTTCAGTCCTCATCAAACCCAACCCGAAGTGCATGGTTTGTTCTGAGAAACCCGCAGTAATGGTGCAAATGGACACGAAAAAATTAACAGTAAAACAGTTCCGGGATGAGGTCCTCGTAAAGGGTTTGAATGTCGTCGATCCAGATGTGATCGCACTTGGAAAAGGAACCATTTTAATATCTTCAGAGGAGGGAGAAACTGATGACAATAATGAGAAAACTCTTGAGCAAATGGGAATTGTTGATGGAGTTATGCTACAAGTGGATGACTTTTTCCAAAACTACACACTAACGGTAATTCCGGTTCACAAGGACACAGAACGTGATGATCCACTATTTGACATTCTCTCCGGTGAGGATGCCGTAAAATCTGAATCAGAAAATGGAAAAGAGGAAGCTGCAGAAGAGAAAACTGAAAAGATTCAGGAGCCAATGAATGGCACTCCAGCAAAAAAGCGGAAAATCGAAGAAAATAATGAAATTGAGATAAATGATGATGACGACTTGATTTTAGTGGAACCAGATGCTGTTGAGGCGATCAGCTCATCAACTATTCCTGCTAAAAAAAGGAAAATGAACGATTTCGGAGAAGGTCCTTCAAATTACAAGCGGCCTCACGTCGCACCGGAGAGTGACGATGACGACCTCATCATTGTAGAAAACGATTAGATGCTAAGGTGCTCATGAATCGTGTTCCATATTTCACACATAATGTATATCCGTCTTCTATAATTTTTTAATGTCTATTTCGATAAAATAAAACAATTGAAAAATACAAATCAGCCTTTCTTTCAGGACGATTCTGTTTTATAAGTAATGCTTGGACTGCTTCATCTCCTTCGTCTCGAGGATATGTAATTTCTGTTTGAGTTCCGCAATCTCAGCCTGGTGCTCCTTTTGAATTTGATCAAAATTCTAAAAATAAATACAACTTCCGATTGTGATTGCCTTTATTTTTTTTTTAAGAAAGAATACTTACTGCAACTGCTTTCTCCAGTTTCTCTCGTGCATGTGGAACGGGAGTTTTTTGCCAAGTGATGCCAAGAAGGGACTCCATACGGCCAACTTTATCGCGAGAATTTTTCAGCTCCACCCTTAAAGAGTTCACTTCTTTCAAGAGTACCATATTATCGTGCAACAATTTCTTTACTGCTTCCGGTTCCCTCCTCTTCTCCATCATTTGCTGATTGCTAGCAGCTAATTTCTCCATGTGATCTCTTTGCCGCTGGAACTCGAATTGCACCTCAGCCTTGAGGAGGACCGTTTGCTTTAAGTCATTTTCATTTGAGTACTTCTGAAACAGTTTCTTGTATCCCTCCCTAAGCAGAGGTGGATTGTTTATAACAGTAGACAAGTGGTAAATATCACTGCAGATTTCCTCAATGTAACTTTTCGCTTGTCGGAACTTTTGGATCTCCATTTTCAAATCACTTTGGCTGCTCACGTATTTGTCCGTTAATTCGCTAAATTTATTTTGCAGTTGCTGGTTGTTGGCATGAAGACCCTCAAGCTCTCGTTCCATTTCGGCAATTTGATTTCGTTTTTCTTTGATTTGCAGTTCGCGGGGCTCAATTTGAGACTTTAACTCAGCTATTTTATGCATCAAAACTGGCTTGTATTTTTCCAATTCTATATTCTTGTTTTGAAGTGTCTGAATTCGTTTCTCCTTTTCACCAATGGCATCATCACGTTCAGCAACTTCGTGCTTATGCTGTGCTATGGTTGATTCATAATCTTTGATTTGTTGCTTATGGTTGTTAAGTTCCTCCTTCAAAGTTTCAATATCTCCTTCCAAATCTTCACACTGCTTCTGGATGGAATTATATTTCTTTCTCAGTACTCCTGCTTCGCCTCTCCATTTCATCGTTTCAGCTTGCTCCTTCTGAAGTTTATTTTCATACTGGAGCTGAGAGCTTACCATGTTGCGATCATTGTCCGTTTCAACTTGTCTACAGTACTCAACAAACTCAATTTTCTTGTCTTCCATTTCCTGCATCAGTTGTCGTATCAATTCCTGTCGTTCTTGAAGTTGCTTCATAAAATCGGTCTCAAGGGCTTCAATAGTGTCCTGCAGACAATCAGCGGATTGCTTTAATTTCTCTTCGTATTTTTCTCTCATATCAACCATGTTCTCTCGAAGTTGTTGAATCTTTTGGTATTCAACCAACATCCGGGCGGAGAATTGCGAGGATAATGTATTCATTTTAGCCTGATACTCTTCTTTAGTTTCGTGGATTTGATTCGTAATCTGATTGAGTTCCTCAATATGTTGGGACTCCATATGCTGGTTCCTTTCCTTCAGTTCGGAAATAACTGAATTATATCTCTTGTGAAGCTCTTGGGTCTCTTGTTCGTTGAACATATTGTTCTGGCTGATTTGATAGGTGAATTCTTCAACTTGTTGCTGAAGCCTCAAATTCAACGTTTGTATACTTTCAATTTTATCAATAAGCGATTTCCTTGGGATTAGAATGTTGGTAGATTTCAAGACATCTTGATCTATAGATGCCACTCTGCCTTCTATGTTCTTCATCACCCAAAAGACAAGTGTACCTCTGCTTGATGCGGTTAGAAGAAGAGTACCGTCATAAGTCATCTGCATGCGGGTAATTGCACTAGTAAAAAATCTGAAGTTTGTGCATCTTCCACCGCCGGCGTCCAAAAAGGGTAGTTGCACGTTAAACAGATGACCTTCTTCGGAGGACATGAACATGATCGCATCTGATCGCGACAGTGTCATTCCCATTAAGTTACTGGACATTGGTGGCTTTATTTCGCGAACTACTTCTGAATTCATTATTTCACGGAGTGTTCCCATATTCGTTATAGCGTATATGGATAACGGATCGTTCGTTACCTGCAATTTTCGGTATTCTATGCCCTGAAAATTACCGTTATCATTTAAAAGTAATAAGGAAATTTTAAAATTCTATATGTACTTTTTGAACGACTTCATGAATCCTCGCTCCAGTGCTCACGTCCCATTGATAAACAGCTCCATCAACTCCTCCAGATACTAGATACTTATCATCTCGTGACCATGCTACAGACATGACATCAGAATTGTGACCCTAAAGGGATGAATAAATTGTTTTAGGGTGTAGTTTAGTGCAGAGCTCACCTCTCAAGCTAAAATCAAATTGAGTTTTAGACCCGCATTTTTGAGCACTCAGGAAATCAAGTCCAAACGTAGTTGAAGAGTGAGTTTTAATGCACCAATTTGAGCTATTATAGGTACTAAGAGTTTTTTCAATTTTGTCGAGCTCCAGTTACATTTAATGGACATTGTGAGGAATTTGATTTCGAACAAATCACAAGTTTTGACCAATTGCTCCGGAAACATAAGCAAACAACGAACTTTCAACTAAATTTAGACTGTTCAACCCGGTTTCGACTCGTCTGATGTTTACATGGAGTTGAATCTGGGTTTAACTTATTGTTAGATTCAAAAACTTTGCAAGTAAACATTGTAACTTTGTAACAATTACAGTCTCTACAGAAAATGAAATCCCGAAAGTTGAAGGTAACATTTGAAAAAATCATTGAAAATAAAATAAAATTAAACATTCAAACCTTTAAAATTTTCAGTATTTCTAAAGTATAAACAGAAGTGATTGCGATGAGATTATCATGAGCTGCAGCCATAAAATGTCCGTAGTTTGAGAATATTACATCATGGCATCTTGGGAAATTGTAAGTTTTCATGATCTAGAAAAAGTTTAATTTAAACTTTTCCATTGTCATTAATATTTATAACCTGAAGATCGTCCAGGAAAATCTCCATGATCCTCAGCTGGTCAGTGAATGCGATTGCAGCCAGTAATCCGGTGGGATTAAGTTCAATCACAGCTATATCAACCTGATACTTCTTGACCAGTTCGACCTTTCCCGTTTCATAGTTCCAAATGCGAACAGTTTGGTCCTTAGCTAGGGAACAAACTCAGATTAATGCTTAGCTCTCATCTAATATGTAATTTAACTGACATGCCGTTAGGATTATCGGTTTCCACATGCACAAAGATATGTCAATTATTTCGTCCACGTGGAGAGGCTCCCCGAGGGTGTCGAAAGTCAATGATTTCGTGTGCAAAGAGTCGGGAACGATGAGAACTCCAACATAGATTTGGGCATGTTGCGCAGTCACTATCACTGTATCCTGCTGATGATTGATGGCCATGTTCGATATGGAGTATGACGGTTCCGGATAGATTCCTGTCTCCAGAGTAAGGATCGTTTTCCTTGCATATGAAAATTTACTTTCCTTTTCAAATACGTAAACTTGATTGTAAATCGCGTACGCAAAGCCACGAGGAAAAACATTCATGCACAAGATATTGTACTCCTGTCGCGGCAGTTCAATCTCGGAGGAGGTCAACGTAACTGTTCCCGTAGTAGTAGACTCCTCTGCTCCTTCTTCAGCCTCCGTAGTCTTCATTAGGTCTATGTACTCCACAACCGATGCGGCAAACTGCAATCGAATCTCCGCATTCTCAATGAAAAGAAGATGTCCTGAGGCAGTGCCTGCAATTACGACGTCCATGGAAAGCCAAGACATGGTCGTGATATGCACTCCTTCCGCCTTCATATTGGCGGTTACAGCGAAACTTTTCTCGGCTTTTCCTAGGATTTTAAATAAATTCTCCCCGGCAACTGCTAATTGTCCTGGATCATTGGGATTACTGGCCACGCACTCCACTGTCCCCCGGGTGTTCGGATTGCTGGCTTTTGTCTGCAAAACGGTTTCATTTTTATCGAACAGGAACAAAATCAGGAGCTCATCGGGAAGCTTCGTGATCATTGCGAACGCTTTGGAATCCGATGTAAAAATCATTGACTCAATTTCCGATTCCCGATTTTCAGAATTAAGAGGAATTGGAATCGTTTTTTTAATTTTAAATGTATTCAGGTCGTAGATTTTAATTGAATTTGTTCTAAAAGAAATTTTTTATGGAGATTTAATGAATGGCATGAATGGAAACTCACTCTTTCCCCGCCGCAGAAAATTTCTCTTGAACCCCCAAATATTTTCGATTAGGACTCATAATAATCCTTACAGGATCTGTATGTTCTGGCAATCTAAATAGAATGTTAGCTATACAACTCTCCCTTGAATAATCGTATTACCTCAGAAATTTTTGCTGGTTAGCAGGATAATTATGAAATGCCAGGACACCTTCCACGGGATACACAACCTCTTGTTTCAGGGTGAAATGCACATTCCCTTTAACGTCCGTCCTGATGCCATACACCGTTTTTGGTTGAATTGTTACTGGAATCACTTGAGTGTTCTCCTCCATTTTGAAAACGGTCAGTTACAGTAAATTGTTAATGTTAATCAAGTGAACAATTTGTTGTCGTCTTTGCAGTGAATTTCTTCCGTTTCCAAGTAATAATTGATCAAACTTTTACTTTTGCAAAAAAAAAACACCTGTTGATTTTATGTCAAACGTGAATACTACGTATTTTCAATAAACTTACTTTTAAAAGTTTGCTGAGCTTTTGAATCAAGCTCAACATTGGTTTTCTTTTGTGTTTCGTATTTTGTTTTTAATAAATAATGTTTCAACTTTCAACCGAAAATTCCTGTTGGAATTGTTTGTTAGTATAGTAAAAAAAACTTCAACTAGTCTACAATATTAGTCTAGAATAGTAGAATAGAAAATCAGAAGCAAATTTTATTAAAAACCGCCAACATAAACAAATACTAAGGCCCGCTATGCACAATATGAGCTGCGCTAATAGTCCAGTCATTTAAGCAAAAAAAAGGGGTCAACCTCGGAATGAGAGATAATAAGCTGGAAAGTCGTATACACCTTGATTTTGGTGTTCTATAAGTTGCCTCAAAAGTCTCATAAAATCTCGTGTCTGTGTGGTAAGTTATTGTAAAAAATGATATAAAGAATAAGTTGCATGCCGCGATTTTGAGTATATTCTATATAGTATTTGATCTTCAACCTTGACTTTGTTTTTTTGTGTTGTGCAACTAGTGTTCTTGTTCATCTCACTTTGAGGAGATAGTATGGTGATTTGTATGCTGGATGTACACTTGTGTGAGGAGGACAGCAATAAAACCATCGGAGAAAGACGCATAACTTTAGAGGAGTACGATGTACTCATCGAATCAGAGACAGGTAGAGCTGCGAGAATTTTGTTGTATTGCAGAATTCACTCAATCCGGAGTGATAACAAGGCTGATGAATCCATCCCAATTTGCGTCTTTCCTGGAGGAAAATTCGCATGTCAGTGACGATGTAATCTTTGAAGATAGCTTCCACATCCACTATGATGAGGATCATCCAAAAGAAAAAGCTGAAAAAATTACCATGAAAATAATTACCATTTTAGTCGTGTTTGTAAAATAAATTTTTTCGAATATTATGTTATTGTGTCTGTACATATTATGTTGTTCTTGGGTTCTTATTCGATGGCTAACGGCTGTAAAGTTTGATGTCGTCGTTATTTTCTGTTCTGAAATTGGATTTTTTGAATATATTTTCTTTATATCACAGAAATCTATTTCAAACTTTTATCATACCTTATTCATATATTAATCTAAAAATGACTGCATTTGTAAATAATTTAGATATTCCATTCTATAGAATTTGTTTTCGTTATTTGAAAAGGAACTAATTCCTCACACAGCGGGAGTGAGGCCACCCTTGGCGTACAGCTGACTCATCGAACGCAAAATTATATAAAAATGTCGGTAACTTTGCAACGCTATTGTTACCAAACTACACAAATGTTTTCTTCGCAATTTTTTTCTAAATCTATTATGTATTTTTGTCTATAAAACAAAATTAATTGCAAGTTTGTAGGTTTCATAGTTTCGAAGTTATAAGTGCTCGACGTGACGGATAGACATAGTTCTACCTACGTCAAACCATGTATGAAATTTACAAATAATATTAAAGAAACATGCCGTTTTTAGCAAATGAGCAACCACAGTGTGTTGGGTCCATTGTCCATAAAATATAATCGAATACGCCTACAGATTGGTTACTAATTTCAATATCTGTTAATAATAATGCGAATTTTCTAAGCAGTAAAAATATTCATCAACATAATATAATCTCTTGTTGTTGATTTTTTTTCCAAGAAAGTTGTTTCTCTTTCAATTTGAAGACTAAATTTTTAATAATAAGAGTGAAATTGAATTTTTTTTTGTCCTTATTTAGCTAAAGGTATCAAGATTGGAGATATTTACAACAATAATTTAGAGGGTTAGTCTGTGCAATGCAAATCTATGCTTCTCCATTTTGGTAACGGATAACGGGAAATCACACGCCGACATTAAATTAAAGCCCTAAAGGTTTTTAGCTTTAAGAAAAACCGTTCCTTCGTGCACAATAATAAAAAAAATATTTCGAGAATCGAACAGCTGTGAAAGCTTTGGGAGTTTAAGAACTCAGCTGTTCCAAAAGTTTTCCGAAGCTTTTCGAAACAACGAATTTTAGTTTCGTTGCCTGAAGAGTCCATTCAATTCAGTAAATATTTTACCGTTGTAACGGGCATGTGACGGTGATTTTTTCACAAATGAAAATCGAAATTTTAATAACGAATTTGCTCAAGAACAAATACAACTTGCCTCGTTGGCTACGCGGCCTCCATTAAGGTTAATGCGTGTCCGCAGGATCGCTTGTGATAAATTTTGCCTCTTGTGAACGTTACGAGCTGTCGTGTTCCTCATTTCCTCACCTTTTTATTTCATTTCCTCTTGATTGCTTCCAATCCTTAGCACAGGTTATATTGTGTTTTATACTTTAATTTTTGGTGTTTTGTGCCTTTTTATAATTTTCCGGTATCTGACGGTGACACAGAAAACGCAAATACCAATCAATACTACTTAGTACTTACATATCCAGTATGCCGGCTTCGCGTCCTCTTTGATGTGGTGGTTGCATGCAAGATATCGTTGACTCGTTATCAATACCGTAAGTGATTTTTAATAAGCCCCATAATATTTAAAATAATTTCCCTGACATTTTCGAAGAAGGACTCAAGCAATGACTCTGTAGTGTGCGACTTTCAAATGAAGTGAATTTCACTGTTTCGTTAGTGCAGTGAAAATTGTGAGAATTCCAAATTCGGAATAGGTTGATTTCCTTTTATTTTTATTTTTTTTCTTTAGTATTCAATGCCTGACGTGGTTGATTTCGCGTGAAGTGCTGTCGGTTTTGAATTCGTAACGAGTCCTTCGACACTCTTTGGATAGTTATCGACTGCATGGAAATGACGAAGTGAGAATCCCAAAGTTCACGAACGTTTCTGGAACACCGTCAAGGTAAGAAGTTAGTCATAATAATTATTGTAATAGCAGGGTAAATTAATCCTCAAGACACTAATCTTAAATTAAGAGTTTAGTTAATTTTGCCTTTAAAAGCGAAGAATTCTGTTACATACACATGCAGCAATTTTAGGCGCCTATACTTAACTGGAAAAGCGGAAAACATTCTTTTATTAATTTATGGATCATGTTCCACATTCGTTAAAAATAAACAAATGTAATATTCCAGAAGGACATTAAGTACGCCTCTTTTGTTTGTTTAATGGTAGAATTTTTAACAAATATTCTTTATCTTGAAGACAATATTTTCTGTCGTGTATTATTTTCGTTGGTCTTATTATATGTTTTGCATTAATTAAAACTTTAAAGGTACACCAAGCAAAAATAAAATCGCACTTCAAATTATATTTTCAGTACAGTTATTGAGGAAATTTCGTGAGATAAATAATTACATAGTTTTATATTAAATTCAGTATCTTGTAGCTATTGTACACATGCAACCAGAGTATTCCTGTTATTATTTTTAATCAAAAATTAACATTTGCGTTTTCAGTCAAAGCTAAAGTTCATTAAATATAATTTTGCGGAATTTATACGTAACAATATTATTAAACTGAAAGTTCCAAGTGGCAAGTACCTATCTCTTTACATTTTTTTTTTATATTGTTTACTGATGGCCATAATAAATATTATTATAATAATTTTACCCAACATAAAACATTTTCGAAATGGGGTTTTGTAAGTTTATCTTGCCATAATTTTTATTAAATATCATTAGTCGGTAGGAAAAATATTATATTACGTTTGACATAAAATGATTTTCACCATATTGTTTATTATATTGTGCAGAAATCACAAATATTTGGCAAATTCGTTGACTACTATATTGGGGTGGGTGGTCTGCAGGTAGGAATAGGAAAAAAATTGAAAAAGTGAATCCATATTTCCGACATTTCTTAAAAATTAAGAAAAAATCAAAGGGGTTTGCAAAGGTTTACGTGCCAAGGCCCAAGATAATATAAAATGCATGTTTAGATTTAAAAAAAAAAATCCAGTGGAAGCGTCCAGATGTGTCGTCCCCCATTTGGAAAAAAGCCTGCAGCGGGCGTTTGTTATAAAGTAGTAGGTAAATAATGTTTTCAAATATGTTAATCAGCTTTCAATAGAACTTTTTTGGGCTAATTTTAATAATTAATTGAATTATTCTAATCTTAATTCGCGCAAGAATTCATAAAATTTGAGGGACTTCAAAAGTAGACTTTAGGGTCAATCCATTATATAAGAAATGGTCCACAAAAACAAAAAGTGGTCGCTCGACCATTTCAGAAAAAAATCATATTCCCCCAGTTGTTTCGCCTTTACATATGGTATTGAGAACAGTTTTTAAAAAAATTCTATTTTAAACCGTTTAAGTGTGGAGACCGTTCTTGGTTTCTTTCCTAGTCACGCTGATTTTTGTATTAGCGACCTAACGGGTGGGCCATCTTAAAGAATCTTTGTGAAGTTGCTATTAAAAGAAAATGGTAAGATATTTTTTGATTATTTTTTGTTATTTTGAAGCTTGAATCTTTCGATTATACATGGAATATGATATCGTTCAAATAGCCGCCCTGGCTGACCCTAAAGAAGCGCACAACCTTTCAACCCAATTTTTCCATACTTAATAACCAACTATACGAGCTGTTCTTTTTGGCCGAAAATTGATGAAATGGATTTGGACAACATGTGGATGTGGTTCAAACAAAATGATGTGACGTGCTACACCAGCTGCGAAACAATCGTCCAACGATTGAGGACCAAGCAGAATATTGATGATGCCATTGCTGACATAGAGCCTCTAACAATCGAAAGAGTTCTGAAGAATTGGGTTGATAGATTGGGCATTGGGCTACTGTAAGCCCAGCCGAGGCGGTCATTTTAATGACTTCATTTTCCATATATAATCGGAAGATTCAAACTTTAAAATAATCGGAAAATATCTTACCATTTGCATTTAATAGCGATTTTAAAAATATTCTTTAAGATGGCCCACCCTTTATAACGTTAATGCACATATTTCAGAAGCTATTTATCCAAAAATCCAAAAAGGTTGAAATAAAAACCGTTTTAAAGGTTATGATTCCTTCTTCAAATTGGTTATATATTGCGTCTTCAATC
The DNA here is from genome assembly GCA_963082835.1 of Leptogaster cylindrica. Taxonomy (NCBI): domain Eukaryota; kingdom Metazoa; phylum Arthropoda; class Insecta; order Diptera; family Asilidae; genus Leptogaster; species Leptogaster cylindrica. Next base: position 5,233,758 of record OY720106.1, read on the forward strand.
AATGTCTTGGTCTTTCTTATTTAAAATTTGTAGAGAACAGACAAATCCGAAAATTAATTTCAAACCTGGATTAAAAAAATTCTTTGTAATATTCTTTCTTACTGCGAATCTTTTGTAGAATAACAAAAGCTGCCAAGTTCTGGAGATTACAGTATGGATTTAAACATTGTTATTAAATCCACTTTTAAATTAATTGGAAAACAAATGAAAAGAATTATTAATTAAAAAATGGTTGTAGATTATAATTTTTCTGATTTCTTAACATCAGAATTTCCAATTTTCCAGGAACATGGAAAAGGGAATATAAGTTAATAGAATTCCTGGTGTTTACTTATCTGTTTCATAATTTACTACGTTATGCAATATCAACATTGAAATTAGAATTGTTGATAATGGCATTCAAAACCCCCGTCTTTTCACATGCAAATTACTGGAACTAAATTTGAATATTTTTTAAAGCAGACGTTCAGAACGAAAAACTCCTTCAAAAGTACTGTAATGTTTTCTGAATAGTCCCCCATTTTTGAAATGATATTAGCAATTCTCTCAACAATAATCTTTTTTCAGGCACGTAAAAATCGAAAAAGTTATTTTGATGAAAAAGAAGTGGAGCGCAATATACTCGTAAAGGTTGCCCCAGGTTAATGTCCCAGGACTGTTGAAAGGGGTGTAGAGGTGTTCTTATACGGCATCCATTTTACTGTTTAATAGTCGAGGGTTTAACTCTTATTTTCACTTTGTTCCGTTTCAAAGTCACAAGGCGAAGAAAATTGACGATAAATATTTGCAGAAGAGCGAAAGGTTGGTAGATGGAGATCCTTAAGATGTTTTCAGATTGAGGTCCTTTGACTTCTGAGCTATTGAGAGGAAATAATGGGGTTAATAGGATCAGAGTTTTCGTTTACCTTTATCCAAAGAGCCGGTAACTGTATCTGTAAAGAACTTATTGAGGATGGACGAAAAATAACAACATTTAAGAAGTTTGCTTTTTATTGAGGAAAAGAAATTTTGTTTTTTGATAAAATAATTTATGGGAAACATAACTTGCATGACAAATATTTCAAGGAAAGTTAATATCAAAAATATAAAAATTTAGTTCTTCATACAGCAGCCAAATTTTTCCTCAGCAAAACGAAAAAGGGATTTCTTCAGTAATTACAATAACATCAAAAAATATATTTAAACACTGAAAGCTGCCAAAAACACCATAATGAAAATTGGCAATCCTTTTTGCTATTACGACAATCCTTTTAACAATGAAAATCAATTCCATGTATTTTTATCCATTCGTTAATGTTGAAATTATATTTTGTTTGTACATAATCAAATGTTAATAAGGTATGAATAGTTAACAACACACTTAATTTAATCGGGATTTCAATAATGCACGTATTCAGTGAGCTTTAAAAGGAAAATGCTACAGAAATAGTAATGGGAGAAGTCCTTGAAGGAAACTGGATAAATTAAGGATGAATATCTTAAAAGGAGCACTGTAAAATTTACCAACATATAGTCAAGAACTCCGTGTTTAAAATTCATTTGATGGGTCCAGCGAAGGATGAGCTTAAATAAATAAACTTTACCTTTTAAGTAGAGATTATATTTGAACTTTGGATTTAGGAAGGATATACAAAGCCTAAAGGATACAATTTTTGTCTCTGCAATCAACTTAATGATAAAAAATTAAACTTTCGTAAACCTGGGAAATTTCAGAAGTTTCACAAATAATGAAAGAAATGAAAAATACGGCAAAAACGTAACCGCAAATAATCTTTGTTTTATGTTGAAAATAATCCTTAAAACTAACTTTTTTTCTGCTTTTTGGGAAAATATTATCGTTTGGAGATTTCTCTTTTGAATTTCACAAATCTCTTTAATTTTCGAATTTTTCATCAACAGAACACAAACCAAATCTCAACTCGCCCTTTAAAAAGGTCCTGATAATGACAATGTGAGAACAGATTTAAATTCTTTTTCCAACCATGAAAAAAAAAAAACAAATCACAGGAATTTCTGGAATTCTATTGCTTGTTTTTTTATTTTTTATCGTAGACTTCAATTTCACCGAAATGTTTTATGGTCGATCATTTTCCTTCGCTGTGTAAAATTTTTATTATTGCAGAAATGGTATCCTTTCTCTCTGAGTGCACAGGATGTGGAACGTTCACGGATTGCAGCAGTGAACTTGAAACCTTTGAGTTAAACCCCTAGAATTTTCTTTCCCTGGTAAAATGAAGTAAACCAGAAAAATCCCTGTGGAAGTTGCAAAGTTGTTTTATTCTTGCATTCGATAGCAGTTTTCCCCGGGGGAAGTTCGATTGAGTGCGGGAATTTTACGACTTCTGCATCCGATCGGGAAAACTTGGATGTAGAAACTGAAACACAGAACGAAATTTTATTTTTGGTTTTTATATTTTTATGTTAAACGATGAATGGTCGAATCGATTTTCTTTATGAATGGAAAAATTGTTAATTTTTAACACAAACCGATAACAATTTAATCTGGTATTGTTGTATCTTTTTGTTGATATAGATATTGATAAGGCTTATGTTTCGAAAGATAAAATAGACGAAAACCGATACTACTAAATCAAGTTGAAGTTGGTTGAAGAAGAAGCATAAGCTATATTGTTATTCAAACCAATTACCAACTTAGACTGCGTATAAGTATTTTGAATAAAGTGATGATTATCTTTTGACTTATCGCAGCAGAAACACAAATTTAGGTACATAATGCTCACTGAAATAATGAAAATGATATTATGCGTTGTTATTTGGTTATAAAAGGCGATTCTGGTCGCAGTAGTCACCACAAGGCTTTGTAAGTATTTAATATTTATTGAACATCCAGGAAAGTAATAATTGCAAGACCAATATGAATATAGTAGTTCTCCTTTAGTTTGTTATATATTGTAAGTAGTAGTTGACCCAGAAATGCGTCGTTATTACTCGTTTGGGTATATTGTATACTAAGTACTACTACTGTCGTACTGATGTGCCAAAGAGTACGATGACGTTTTAATTTAAACTTCGCGGCGCTGGTGAAAACCATTTTTTTTTTTTTTTTTTGGTTTTTTGTAGGTTTTTTAAGTACTGCCGTTGACATCTTTTCGAAATTTCACATCATAATATTTATTAGTTGTTAAGAGTTCTTTGTTTTTATGCAACGAAAAAGTTCAATCTTCAATTTTTATAATGCAGTATGGTATAGGTATAATGTATGTCATATAGATTGAAAACGTCATAAACGTTAAAAGCTTGCAATTACCTTTCACTTGATACCACACATCATATTAATTGACTGAACGCCCCAATTTTCACCCTTTTTAACCCTTTTAAAAATTTAATTTAAAAAAACCGGTTCTTAGTAAGCACCTATAACGAAAGTTGCAGAAGGAAATCAGTTCAGCGGTTGCGGAGATACAGTGATCAAAGAGCTTCAGTCAGACAGTCAGTGGGTTTTGGCTTTTGTATAATACAAATAACGTCTTGGAGTTTATTTACAAAAATAATTAATTCATCCTTATTTACCAAAACGCCTGCTTTGCAAAATGGCATAATCCTGCGCCCTTCCAGAACTGAATTGAAAATGTTTAACTTCTTCCAACAAAACCATCAAAATGTTCTCCAATATCAACTTTACTTTTGTTTATAATTTTAAATGTGTATTTTCAGAAATGACTCCCCAAAGTGAATACCACGTTAAAAAACGAATACCTCGACGTTGAAATCCAATTTAGCGAATAAAGCACATTAACCATATTGCTGATGTGATGTGCGATAGTGACACACCATCCACCCACCCACCAAGGTCCTTAATTGTTCTCCGCGAAACGTCAAAAGGGTGTGCTGTAATTTGCATAGGGCAATGCTAAATCTTCCCCCAGTTGCAGAATCTGACTTAATTTCAGTCAATTGCAATCTGCAATTTGTGATTCCAGAGATGTTCTCTGGCATCTGCTCAGCAACAAAACTCACGAATTGCAATCACACACACACATGCAAATGTCGGTGTTCCTTTTATCTTTTGCATAATTAATAGCACTATGAAGCACATGAGACACACGAGCGGTTGTGATCGCTTGATTGCCCCCATTAATTTTGTTTTTTAATAGGCAAAGTCAATTTAGTTTCACCATTCGCGACAGTTCAGTGTTCGATGTTTACCTGATTTCAAGGGAAGTGAGGTGCTCTTCACTTGCTCTGTAATTCATTTAATTGTTTCATATTCGCAGGTGAAATTCAATGCGTACGTGCTACACGAATTCATATCCTGTTCCTGTTGTGACTCCTGTTATGGGTGTGGCCAAATTAACATATTAAGAGTAATAAGATCGCAATTACGGTCATATTAGTTCTTCTAATTAAATTGTGGACACAGTGGTTGTGTACAAATTGTGTAAACCATTTACCACTTTAACGGTAATTACAATTAATCAATCTTTTGAAAATATTCCTTAAAACAATTGTTCGAAATTGGTATTTTTACAAACTTGTTTAAAATTCTATTGATTGTTCGAATGCATCTAAAACATAGATTTGTTGTTATGGTTCCTTCAGGGTATAATTTCTATGGCACTGCAAGGGTCGGAGGGGTGTGTAATTTGGCACAGACTGGAAATTCGGGAAAAGTTTTAATGTCTGAAATTAACTACTGGATTTCTTTCACTTTCACTATCTGAGTTTTTTACGGTTTCTTTCCTTCAGAGTTATTTATAGGGTGGCCAGAAATAACTGTCAAGTTTTCTTAATTAAAATTTTTAAAGAAATTAAAGAAATTACTTCCTAACTTGCATTTTTAGTGTAACATACACATAGGTATATAATATGTATATCTGGCAATACATTCATATCAATGATTTTGACATTTAAATTCCGTTACATGCATTACTAAGATGGACGCGAAGCGCGAGCTTGTTCTCAATTTGTTTTTAAAAAGATAACCTGGAGTAAAACTTACCGCTAACTTCTACATTGAACATTAAAATACATTGATCAACTAACTTTCAATAATTTGTAAATTTCCCAAATACTACATCTACTTCAGCGGTACACGGTTACACGTGGCTATTTCCAAAGGGAGATCCCATCCTTTTTCCACGTGGGTGTGTTCCAAACTGCCAACTTAATGAATAATAAATAATAAGTAATTTTGATGAGACACTATGTATGTACTGTACTTGGTACTTCATTATCCCAATGATAAGCTTGTAAAATGAATTGCGAAGGATAAGAATGTGTTTTTTATAAATTACATATTTCATGTTTCCTGGGATCAAATCGTGATGAGAAAAATGTTGCTTCTAAAATTTTCTAAAACTTTCCGTAATTTAAAAATATAAAAAAGATAGGAATCTCATTTTATAAAAAAAAAGCTGTGCAGGCAAAAATAAATAAATAGAATGTTTTGTTCTCTTTGATTGTGTTCCCGACGGTCCAAAAAATGATTATATCTTCCAAAAAATGTTCAAGATTTTATTTGCTTTTTTTTCGTATTCAGTAGTTAGCAAGAAATTCAATTTTAAAAATTTGAAATTTCTGGGTAAAAAAATTGTTTTTTTTTTTTTATAATTTTTGAATGAATTTTGTAATTTATTTCCAGGTAACTCAATTCAAAATTGTTTATTACTTTCATCTGAAGTCCTGAAGCAATATTTCCATGCTTAAAATTATGTTTTGTTTTTGCCTTACATTGAATGACTTCGCTGCACATAACCAAATAACTTCCCAATTTAAACAATTTTAAATGAAAATTCGTTCATATACTCCGGGGCAACACATTTGCAAGATGTAATTGTGTGGGAGATTACAAATTCTCCGCATTCATAGCTTTCGCCTTTCGGCAATCAAGCTTTGCCAACAATACAGTGATTTGTTTCAATTCACGTTTTTGTTTACATTGAAATTAATCTTGGTTTAATTTATTTTTTGGTAAAACTGTCATAAATTTTGAATAATTTTTTTTTCTTCATTTTCAGATTGGACACCGTAGAAGCAATGCTCGAACAATTTTTAGCTACAAGGACTCATTTTATCGTACTAGGACGAGAAAGGTGAATACGAGAATCAGATTCTCGCAGTGGTTAAATGAAGTTGTGTAGCTCACCAGAAATGACTTCCGGGGTGCAGATCGGAATGGGCTGTTCTCACAGAACTGGTGCAAAATGTTCGTTGCATTTGTGTGCAGAGCAATTCCGTGTTTATTATTCATTCACGCTGAGTCATAATTGGAACTTTTCGTTTGTGAACTATTCAAACTTGTAAGAGGCGAAATAATAGAGTTCACTTGAGTAACGGTGTAAAGGATATTATCATCGATTGGAACTGGTGATAGCTTCACAGGATCGAGAGACTGAGCTTTTGTTCCTCCGGGACGAATCCAATTAAAAATGCTGGTATTCATTGCACTTCTAGTGATTCATGTTTGCATCGCTGGTAAGTTTCGATTTTCTTCCAATACAAAGTTTAGATAAAAGGGCAGACTTCTAAGTTAATATATTCCATGTCATTCTGGCAATACTTAATTAGTTTTAAAAAATCTTTTTATAGACCTAGATGTAGGGGTAGATGAATTATAGTTTTGAGGGAATGTTTGAAAGGCTGAGTTATTTTTATACAAAAATGCTGATGTTCTTTACTGAATATTTACATATTACCTTTCTTTTGTTAATTAAACCAATATTATCCATTTGTACTTGTTATAAATCATTTTTAATCTCTCGCATCTTTAATGTTAAATTTAAATTAGAATAAAAGAAACTACGTTAGAAGTTTCTGGACTACTTTAAGGTCCTTCAAACTCAAATACCTAATTCAGTTATTCTTGAACTGAAACTCGAACTATAAATATTTTCCAAATTAGGTACCACATGAATGTGTCTTTTTCATAAAATTGCTCAACCGGTCAGGAGCATCTGCTGGTGATATTGTTCATTGTTTAACAATACAAAGTTTCGATAATAGAATCCTTAACCTCAATTGGAGCATAGATTCCTCCCTTCAAAGCAACTAGCCCCAAGTCGTGAATATCAAATTGCTATCGATTTCTTCAAGAGAATATTCCACATGAAAACCTGTCGAACCATCCAGCCCAGGCTGTTCATTTACAGATTTTCAGGATGGTTAAACACCTTTTGTTTATTACAAAATCTTCTGGAAGACTTTAGGGAATATATTGATCTGATTGCTTCGTCAACTGTTTGTTTACAAGAAAATTCCGGCGCGATAATTTGAAAATCTATTTCATTCTCCACACCTGTCACTTTAGCTAGGATCCGTGCTAGGTAAATGGGGTAAGAATAAATAATGACAATTGCTCAATTGCAGGCACAATTCCTGCAACTCCGGAGAATATTACCGTCACATTCCTCACCCCAACATCGGTTCGTGTGGCGTGGCAGACAATGTTGGATCTTCAAACTCACCCCATCGAGAAGTACTTGGTCACGTATAAGCCAACCGACGACAGGTAAGTCCTGCAATGAGCAGACCATGTTGACATTAGGTCTAGGTGCTTGGAATGCAGCTTTTTCAATAATTATTGTTCAACTTTAGCAAGTACTTGTTGCTCACTGTAGTTTTAGTTAATTAAAACTATTTCTACGTCAATGCAGGACACTGACGCTCCAAACGTTGATAAAATAGAAATTTGTTTTCGTCCTGGAGTAGTGCCCCGCCTTCTTTCACGTGCGTCGTGCATTTGCTGAGCTGGAATAATGGTTGCCTGGGATTGGGATAGAATTACTTCACTGCAAATGATTTAGATCACAATAAATTTTGAGTTTTATTAGTAAGGGAACAACGCGATTTGTTCACGGTTTTTCTGTCACGTGGAAAACATAAAAACTGGAGTTTAAAATCACAATTTATAATACGTGAAAAACATTGAAATAATTTTTATTTGATTTAGTTGAATTTCGGAACTGTTTGCAAAATTTAATGAGTCACTAAAAGAATCCCAAAATAGCCTCTTCTTTGCATTCGTTTGAAAAACATTAAAATGCAATGCGATTTTAAATGACGACTATTTCAATTCTTATGTAAATTCATCTGGATTTGTCCTTCAAGGAAGTTCCATCTTATTTATGGGCTATGGCATTACTTTCGAAGCACACATCTCTTCTAAAAAGATGGTAATCCTTGTTAAACTACTTCACTTTCATTGTATATTTTCATCAGCTAAAAAGCAATTATGGAATATTTCAGTGGGTGTATTTCGTTTAGGGCACTATAATTAAAAATCCATTAACTTGACTGTGTTCATTTCCTAAATGCAAGTTAATGCAGTGGCAATTTAGATTTTTAATATTTTTTGTTTTACTGTTTTTAATGATTTGTTTTTTTTTTTAAAAAAAACATTGTAGTTTTTTAATTATCTCAAAATTATTTCAGATTTGTTCTTGCAAATAAAATTCACAACGCATTTTATCCTACATTAAAAAACATTTTGAAGATAATATACACGAAAAATTGCTGGCAAACTTTTGTAATTTTTTTCAGTGTTTTTTTCAATGTTATTCATTTCAAATTATCTGCACGTAACCATTTGGGAGAGTTTTGCTGAAGGATTTCGATAAAAAACAACTTCCACATGTAGCCAAATGTTTACGAAGAACAAAATTTCGTATGATTCATGATTTAAAAACATATTTCTTGCGATGTTTATCTCTGGTACTGCTTTACAATGTGAATAAAAGATATTAATGCAAAACGAAATTCGATATCCACTTCCTTAAATAAAGAAAAAACTTTACTAAAAAAGGCTAAAAATGTAAACCTGAAATAATTTACCGTGTGATGGGAGTTTCTCGTCCTTGAAATTTACCCTCGGTGCTGCAGTAGATTCATGCATAAGACTTCTTCAATTATAGGTGCAGGATCTTCGTGTCAGCGACACTATTGGTGATGGAAGTCTTACCTCTAAAATGTTAGCGGTTAGCCTCCCCCCTTCCACTTGTGAATGAAAACGGTTTAACGGTTGACATTTATAGGTCTAGGTGCTTGGAATGCAGCTTTTTACTAATTCTTGTTCAACTTATTCAAACATTCCACGCAACTCCACCTGACATAAGTAGAAAAGTTTCAAGGGTAATTACCCGCATATGTATCCAAACCCGCATATGTATCCAAACCCAGCAAGAGAACCCTTTCCGGAATCCTTAAACTTCACGTTTCATATGTAAATTATCAAACAAGTGTTGCCCAACGTAACTAGGGCAATGAAAGTTGTTGCAGAAAGGTCATAACAAAGCCAAGGTCGAAATTGCCTTCCAAAAGCCCTCCAAAGAGAGTAAAAAGGATTCGGTTGTAGATCAAGGTGGCCATTAATATCCTTTAGCACAATGGCAGTGTGACGGCTGCACACAATATGTTTGTCATCATGTTTGGAATATTTGTTTGTAACGAATGCGATAGATCGATTTTCGTTTTTATTGACATTTTTGTTCAAATAAAGCATGTTAGTTCTAGGAGTTTTCCGCATTGATATTTTTGGAACAACTACGTGAGACTATAAAATGTTTATGTTCAACCCTGAGTCAGTTTTTGTCGACATACTCCAGATATTGATAACCAATAGACAAATTTATTCTTGAATATCGAAATTAATAAGATTCTAATGAACTTGAATACTTCCAATGTTTTTCTAACTACGTTGAATTAAAGAAAACGGGAATCGATAACGAAAGTAAGTTCTTACATCAATTTCATTAACAAGGAAGCACAATCTAATTATTTTATAAGTACCTCATTTAAAATGCCGAAAGTATTGCTTTTAATTTGTTGCAGTTTAAAAACGTTACCATAAAGGCTAACATATTGTTCGTTACGACTTAAGTCTTAAGTTTTACGGCTTAATGTCTACACCTTGCATTGTACATCAAACTGTAAAGAAGAACTTTGTGATATTTAATCTAATGTACAAATAAATATTTAAGAACCAATAAAAGCTGTGTTCCACCTAAATGCATACAAAACAAATTTTACGTATTACGTATAACGTATATTATGATTTAATAAAATGAAAAGTGAAAGACCATGTCATAAAATTTGGCAGAACTCTTGAACAGTTTGGTAAAATATTTTAGTACTGCATAAAGTTTTTATCACGCTGTCTTTTTGTAGAAAAACTAAAATTATTTTTATTCGTTGCAGATTTCTTTTATTACTTTTTCAACTGTTATTGGCTTTAATGTTTTTCTAAATCTATGACGTACCCTGTACTGTACAGGGTGGCCAGAAATAACTGTCAGTAAAGTATATTGGAATAAAACCCAAAAGTTAAGGACCTACGTCCTATATTAAACTAAAAATGCAAGGTAGGAAGTAATTTCTTTAATTTGTTTAAATATTTCCGTTGACAAACACTGACAGTTATTTCTGGGCACCCTGTATATTGCGTTGTCTCATGATTCAAATTGATTTACCTTCCATATTAACAAAGTCATTGAACAGAACACATCTAGAATTTCTAATGGATGACCATTAGAAGAAAATCGATAAAAACCAGTCGTTGTCCTGCCTTAATACTTAAATTACTCTTCCGTTTTCCATGCAGCACTGAACCATTGACGAGTTTCCTCGACTTATCTCTGCCAACTCTTCTTATCGGATTTACGATGTCATGTTAAATAAATGTCGCAAATAATTAAAAGCTTAATGTCGAATATCAGCACTAATTGAATTTTCGTTTTTAATAACAGAAGACCGGGTAACTTAAGTAAGTACTTAGAAAAAAGCTTTCATCACACACCGTTGCTAATATTCAATTAAAACCATTTTCTGCGCCATTTTTGAAAAGTATTCTTTATAATTAAATTGATTAATTTTTCATTGTTTCCGGCAGCGTTGAATTCATTCATTTTCGTGTGTTATTACAGAGAAAAAAAGAGTTGGTATAATGCAGACTTAACTTTTTCTGTTTACTCAAAGAACAGAACTTATAGCATTTCAAAATAACCTTTTACTACAGTTTTAATATTATCTTATTAATCTTGTCACTTATGCTAATTAAATTAACTTCATTTGTGCGCTCAGAAAATAATATTTGAACTTATATCCATCTAAAATAGTGTGATTAAACAAAATCCAAATGGAGGTAAAAAGTGTATATTATTCACTAAGATAATAATATTAACTTTTATATAGGGTATCCCAATATGAGCGCCAACTTTTAATTCAGCGCCATTTTTCTTAAGTTGGTAGTACAGCGTTGTTATTTGACAGCTGTCTTGTGTAGACATTTAGATTTAATCATGGAGAATTATACGACCGCACAGAGTATAAAAAGTGTGAAAATCCACTTCCAAGACAATGAACTTTTTTCGGAGACGGCTCGACTGTCAAAGGGCTCAATTTGATGTAATGGATCTTGAAGACATGTGGTTTCAATAGGACAGCGCAACCTGCCACACATGAAATGTGTGTTGGCTACCAAGATCATGCGACTTCAGTATTTGACGCCGTTGGATTTCCTTCTTTGGGTTTTGTTTAAACAAAAGGTGCATGCCAATAATCTAAAAATCTCGCAAAGAACAATTCCTGAGCTAAAGAATAAGATTCAACGTGCCATTGGTGAAATAGAGCCGTCACTACTCACTACCCCAAAATTTCATCGATAATTTCATTAAATGGACAACCAATTGCCAACGGTCACGAGGCGGCCATTTATCGGATATTCTATTCCATACATAATCTCCATGTCTATACTCTATAATAAAATAAAAACATCAGAAGTTTTCAAATAAAAACTGCATTATTTCAATTTTCAAAAGGGGCGTTCTTATTGGGACACCCTATATTATAACATTTTCATGCACATCACTTCCATTTCTTTAAATGAAAAATTTCAATTATAAAAATTGTGTGACCAAACTTTCCAATATTAATAAAAAGAATTGGTTTGAACTTTTGAACGGGCAACATTACAATTTTCTTCTTTTGTAAATAATTACTAGACTGTATAAAAATCAGGAAACGTTCAAAATCATTGATTTTCAATAATAAAACAAATTCCAAATTTCGCAAACTTTTAATTTAACATTTTGTTCGGAGAAATGTTTTTTATCTTTAAATCACGGAGGAAGTTTTCAAACATCATGAATTTAAAGTTGTAACTCAATTTGATTTCAATGTTCAATTATTTGATATATAAGACAAAAAACGTATATCAAATATTCTGAAAAATACTTAGAACTTTTCGAGTTTAGCATTCAATTTATCAAAATTAAGTTTAGCACACGTGTTCTGACTACTGTTTCCAGAATATTTGCATTTACGAAAAAAAAGATTTTGTCTATATAAAAAGGATTTACTTAATATGATGATGGCGCAATAACGTGACAACATGTGAACGTTGAACTACGAAGTACCTCAGTGGTCTTTATCGCAAGATTTCCAATTATTATTAATAAATATCTGAACACATTCATCATAATAAGATGGAAGGAAATGTTGAACATGTGAATTGTGAATTTACACTTTTTCTTTTTATAATAAAATTCTTGACATTAATACGGCTTTTTAAAATGATTGTTTTACCATCGTAACTGATTGATTCAATTGTTCAAATTTTCATTCAATTAGAATATTATTTGTTATTCATGAGATGAAAATTGATAAAGTTGAAAATCAGGAGAGAGCCTGTGATATTGTGTTCCTTGGCTTAATGCTATTTCAAGGGGAAAGTTCCTCAAGGAATTAGTAAGGAATTTGCTTGCAATTGTTGTTCGGCTTCCTAGTAGAACATTGTTTAAATATTGATTAGTTTTAACTAAAACTGTTTTTAAGAAAGGAAAGCAATTTTCAAATGAGATCTTTCAATTAAATTTAAGTTACGGTCTCAAAGTTTTAGAAACTTTGAATAGTTTTTCTCATTGTTTTGGAACGGATTTTAATGAACTATTGTTTCAAAGGCAATCCTAATGGAAACTTAATCAACTTGCTGGCATTGATCCAGGATTAGGTACGTGCAAACATAATATGCACTTTACATTTCAAAGATCCTTTAACACATAGCTACATATGTATTATGTATGTAACATGAAACATACACAGTCATAAAACATCCCGTACTTTTTTTTTTGGCATTTCTAGTCCTTGTCCGTACATCTTGGAAATATCTATTTAAAGTTTAAGTGAAGAGTTTTCGAATTGATTGTACATACTTTAAATGAGAAATTCTGAATTCGTTTAAATTTTTTGAAGTATTTTTTTTTAAGAATAAAATGTGGAACCTTATATAAATTTCACCACTTCGAACTGTCAAAAAACTATAAATATTGCGCAATGATATATATATGAATATCCTAACAATAAGTGGGTGAACCGTGGAATTGTAAATGGAGCTGTCGAAGACAGATCGATTCATACAGAATAAATATTAAATGCAATCGAAGTCAGCTTGAAATTGAAATTGGGGTTGAACGAACATCTTACGTAATCGCGATGCCAGAACACAGGAAGACCAACTAAAATGAGAGCGAAATATGTAGTTATAAATGTCTTCCTCCATTAAAAGACAAATCAATACAGCGATAGGTTTTAATTGTGATAAAGTTACAAGGTTTCGTAGGTGAGTTTTGTTACAGTTTTCAAAAAGTTAACACCCATTTTAAGGGGTAATTTATAAAATTGTCGAGGAATAATTCAAATTCAATATCACAAATAGTCTGCTGGACTTAACACCTATGGCTATTTGAAAGGCAAGGTGTACGGCAGTACGTCGAGAAGTTAGCTACACTTCAGGACCTAAAAAGGAGCATAATTGTTGCGGTAGGCGCCATAAAAACCACTATACTGGAAAGCGTCATCAACAATTTAGACCATCGTCGTATCGACGGCTGTAACTGTAGTCGTGCTGGAACATTTGACCGATATCATTTTTCATTCATAAATGCCATATTGTAAACGAATAGTCAAAAAAAAACATACAAATAATATATTGATTAAACCATCAACGCTAGTTGTTTTACTAACCGTTTACTTTCCTGCGTCTCAAATGGCGGACCCTGTATTTAAAACTTATCATGCTGTTCTTTCTATAAACCTTTATAAAGATCATCGTTCTTTAAATGTGTAAAATAATAAGTATTCGCGAATAAAAGGTAAGTTGGGTTTAATGGAAAATCGTCAATACTATTAATTAAAAAAAAAAACCGTAAAAATATCAATATCGGTAAAAAGTACATTTGAAAAACTGAGTTATTTATGATAATAACTTCATTGCATAAAAAAACGTTAGTTCACTCTAACCATAACATGTTCTGATATTCTAAGACTTCAGTGTTTCTATTTCAACTAAAAATCTGAAAAATGCTACAAAAAAACTCGTAATTAAATACTTCATTAGTTTAACATATGAATCTAGGTGGCTTTCTCACAACCCCCACGATAATGGGTATTCCTACCGGTTTACATAGCAGCGCTATCGCATTTCCTTTCCACCGCCCGTCAAAGGTGTTATGTATATCCGTTCCCTTGTCGGATATATTGTTGCAAGCAACAAGTTATAACTGTAAACCTAAACTGTATGTACATTGTACATACAGTGTACAGTTGTACACATTCTGTAAAATGCGACTTTCCCTAAAGATGATCGATAATGCTATCCACCTCCAATTCATGGAGTCCTTAACAAGTGTCTCAAGTAAAACGAGCGAAAGGACGAAGATGAGGGGGATGGGTACGAGCCGAGGTAAGAGTTTATTATTGGTATTCAATCCTTGGACTAGAGTCTTACAACAATCTGAATTGCAGCGGAAAGTGTACCTTGAACCACTCAATGAAAGAGTTCCTTTCGAAAAGGATTAGGCGCACCCCGGTCACTGAGTCCTTAGTCTACAGGATGGCGACAGTCTTCAAGGAGACTAGTCATTTGACCACCATGGAAACAACGAATGTTATACAGGTATATCTACTGTTTGGTATGAGGACTATTCCATAGGACTGCAGCCTTCTGGGCGATATGCGCCTTGAGGTGTCTCTATCAAGCTTGAGACAACTGCTTGAATGTATATAGTGTCCTGTACACTCCAACCTACGCATGTTAGTGTTAGTTCGTTAAAATGTAATTTGACCGCAAGTATGTTGACTTACCTCTAATATTTTTATCGATAGCGGATTTGGGGTCAGGTGACTACCCTCACGGTCGTATTCCTGACCATTAAAAGGCGACAGCTATCAGTTCTACTGCAGTATTTTTGTTGTTCGGCCCAGAGTCCTTCCGGGGATACAGTAACGAGTGGACAGCAGGATTCTGTTCTCTTGGGGCTATTTTCAATTATTTGCAATTTTTCGCAGGATGTACGCCTGACTTACTAGCTTGCTGATCTGTGAATGTGCAGTGTTGTGCGGCGTAGATAATTTAAGTCCTTTATGTAGTGAATAGGTATGAAATGTTGTTGTAATGTTGTTGACAATACATTAAGAAAGTGCGCTTGACATTAATTACGAAGTTTTTCAAGCATTCTTTTGTAAAATTTCTGAAGTGACACAATTTACATATAGACAACTGCAATTTAAGTTTTTGCAGGACATTGGAAGCTTGTAAAAATAAAAACGACAAAATTCACCCAGGAAAATTACCGGGATATATGCGCGGCTTGGAAGAGCCACTGGAATAATTTTCCAAGTGCTTAAAAGTTTTATAATCTCTCAACTGTCTAAAAGTGGCTTGCCTTATTCCACAGTTTAAATAATTGTTCTTTATCCTTCAACAATTTCATCATGTTTACCATGAATGAGTTTCTTAGAAGCTAATCCAGCCTTATTTATCTGACAAAAAGTTTATACGTTTTTAAAATTTTGAAGATCAGAATTATGTTTTGTTAAGAGGTCTCAGAAATTTTCTTTTGTGTTGACATTTTTAAATTGAGTTATAATTAGAAGTAAATTCTTTGTTGGTGTTGGTACAATTTCTTAATAAAAATTATCACTTGGTATAGCAAACTTTTACCAAAGGGCTAGTCTATTTTTTGGACTATTGATCACAGCCGTTTGCTGCATAAAAAGTGGAGTTTTAAAAGTTATTTTTATTACTTGTCGCAGTCGAAAGATGTTCTTCTTGAACGTTATTCAAACATTGTATTGTTGTAGTTTTAAATTTTTACTATATAGGTTACTGGTACAGTGGTACTTATATATAGTTAACTGTTTCCCATTAATTCAAATTGCAAGATTTATTTGTCAGTACTTGAGATGCATGAAGTTGCATCATTTTTTAAATTATATTTAATATTTATAGTATTTCATATAATTTACATGTTATAAACAAAATGCTTTAGTTATTTTTTATTGCGACTGCACAAAAAAATCCTCTCACCTATTTTCCTAAAACGAATTCGAATCACGTTCATAGACAACCAAAGCAGTTGTTTTGAAGAAACCATTAATGATCAATATCAATCAATATATTGTGGCCAATGTAGTGCTTTTTGTGTGGGAAGAATATATTGTACATTATTTATTTGATTTGTGTCACATGCAAAGCCACGGAAACCTCGAGAAACCATCAGTGGGTAAAGTGGTTTCTTTAACAGCAAGTTATTTAATAGTTCGGATATTAAGGACACAACAAACATCAGAAAGTAATTCACTTGAAATTTATCTAAAGGTCGTGTCTATCACAATTTTCGTTATTTTATTTATTCTTATTTTAACTAAAGTAATGCAATTCGATTAACGGTCACGCAACGCAAAAGATATGTTAATAAAAACAAAACAAGTATAAGTAATGCTTGTTTAACCCAAAATAATGTACCTACAATAATAGGCCATTATCACGTTAAGATTAAACAGCTCTATACTGTATATCTATTAATTATTAAATTCTAATTTTAATATAACAAAAGGAAGTCTAACGGCGAGAAAAAAAAAGTCCGAGGACGTCACGCCTCTGGCATGGCGTGGTGATCGTTTTAAAGTTAAGCCTCAGTTTTTCAAGGTTGCCGCATATGTCGCTGCGAACTCTGAGGCCCTGAGGGTTCTGAATAACTATTCGCCACAAGTCCAACTGAACCTACTTACAAGAAGTTCAAATTTTTGATATTCTATTTAAATTAAACAACACCTTTAAATTACAGAATTAAAATTAATGGTTCATATAAATCCTGCATTTACACTGTTGCTTTCTACCGTAATGCATCCTTGTTAAAAAGGATATAAACTTCGAATTACATTCTTAAAGAATTTTACAGGAGCATTCAAATACTTATGGTTGCTCCTGTAAAGTTATACTGTAAGGTAAAACAGTATAACTTTATTGTAAAACATCGTCATATCATTTTAATTTTAATTGATCATTAAAATGTCCGCTGTCCGAGTTATTTTGTAGATGTGGCGGTGCGGCGTTTGTAAAAATAGATGGCTAATCCTGTATTTTAATTTATATTTGATACTTTAAAATAAGTTAGGTTCATTTATTCTATAATCAAAGTTTCCGGTTTCCCTATTTCATGTGTTTTATACATAACATATTGCGTTTTAATTATTATGTTTACTTGAGCTCTACTTTGGATTTTATTTAATTAGCGATTCGAGATAAATTTAACGAAAGTATTTGTCCATTAATCAAGTGTTCATGCAGTCATGCTGCATAAACTGTTAGTTCAGTTATAGTAAGAATAAAAAATAAAACGTTTATTTAACCATGGAACAGCATTGCCATTTAGCATGGCAGCGCTGTGAGGAGATTCCCTTTTTATAATCATAAATTTTCATGTAACAGAACCTTTTTGTGTCTTTTAAGTTTAAGAACGGAAGAACGTGTGCAGTTTCTTTTTTTCATTTTAAAGATGAAGAAAAATTTAAGCTGCAGTATAATAATTAAGGATCTAAGTGAGATGCAAAATTTCAAAGCTGTGGTTACCCAACACAGGATAAGATCTAGAATCCTTCACGGCAGCACCTAACGGTTTTTTTCCGTTCTATTCTTTGTTGTCTTTGTTCTAGTCTTTTTTCTGCTATATATATACACTACTGTATAGATCTTACAGCAAGATACAGCTACAATTCTCCTATGAACATATTTTTCTTCATTTTGGCTTCCCTTCTGAAAACTTTTACATTTTTCATAAAAAAGAGTTTTCCTATTTCGCTCCAGAAATAGTGCAGCAGTCGGGAAAACATACGAGGACTGCTGTATAATGCACGCCTTAAGGAAATAACGTTTGCAATGCACTTTTTTTTTTAATGCGTTTTTTCCTGTTCAAGCTTGCAATGGAAGGATTGCCACAATTGGTGCAGAAATTGTCACTTTGTTACTCTTTTCGGTTTTGTTCTTTATTTTGTGTTTGGTTCAACAAAAAAAAAAAAAAAGCGCACATTTCCTCTATAAAATTTTTGCGGTAATGCACTTTTTACATGCAGAAAAATTCGTTCACATTTTAAATACGTTAGGGTTACGATACCAAATTTAAATGAAAACAAATTTTTTAAAATAATTTTCTGCGTGCGTTGTCAAAATAATCACGTAATCTAAAGTAAATATTAACCGCTATATTCAAGAAATCAAAACAGTTCATTCTATAACATTTTTTATAGGTAATACCATTCAATATAAAATATTTGTATTACAATATAAAAATATTTACATGAATTTCGCTTCGTTTATAGTCTTTCTCGAAATGTTAATAAAAAAATGTTTTTTTCGTAAACAACGCAATTTTAATGTGATTAATGTGCAAACAATATGCTTTAAGTTTTTAAAAAAATGCTTCAAAACAATTTTTGTGCAGGAATTTAGATGATAAACATTTGTGGAAATAAGAAAACTTTCACGTTGAAAAAGAAAAGTAAACAAATGTTTTTCTGGTTTGTGACCCGCCCGACTCAAACCCTAGGGGTAGTTCTGAATACACTTTAGTGTATTCATTTAAGAAAATTTTCAATTGAATTTCAAATGTCACAATTATTATTCATTGTTTTTTGAATTTTACCAGCATCTAGGACACCCCGAGGAGCCGTCGTCCTTGCTTCCTCAAAATTTAAAGGAATGAATTCTACGAAACTCAGCTTATTTCCTTTCGCTCTTTCATGTTTAATTGTGAAATGTGGTGGAAGGTGGCGGTAAGTACACCAAATCTGTTACCTCCTACCTCTCAAAGCCATACATACCTACAATTACATATCTTGTACAAATATTCTATAAAACGTCAGAATGACGAGACGCGTATCTTACTTCCGGGAAAGCCGTCAAATTTCTCTGCTAGTATAGGTATGATATAAAATATTTAAAATATTTTTTGTTTAATGTTGGAAAAAAAATTCGAAAAGTCTTCTTTTATTAATTTTAGCGAATGGAAAAATTAGCTTAGAATCGAACAAAGCGGAAAACCATATGCTAATGGTTTTTTTCAGCGAACTTTTTGCGCAACTCCTTTTAAATATAACAAGTATTGAGTATTTAGTGACATTTTTTGTTTCCCACAAAGGATTTCGAATTGTTTAATTTTAGTTGTTAGCAATTAAATTAAGCTAAGGTTCAGGATAATAACCACACGATAAACGATTCTGCTATTGCGACATCCTGTCATCTTAAAATGTCTCATCATTTATTTGCACCAAAAAAGTGTATATCAAAACTTTTCGATCCTCTGAAATTCAAAATATTCTAAAAATTGAGATATTTTGTTTTGTTTTTTGTATTGTTCCTGCTTTGGAGATTAATAACACGATTCAATTTTAGTGATTGTGTACAATTTATTGTTTGCAAATATTTCAAATTGTGAAGTTGTGGTTTTCACTTTAAGCGTGAACTATTAATAACATCGAAAGGACGCCAATAGTCCTGTACCACTACGTAAAATGAAGTACCTGGTACATACACTAAAAGCGTCAAGTCTTATGAATCATGCTCCCTTTGTGCTTACCGTAATACATCCGCATTTCGCCTTTAAGGACAGAACATTAATCTTCTGTTGTCACGAAATTCTGTCTTCCCGAAACATATCCTCAGGAATTAAGTTGCTTATCTTTCGCTATAATAAACGGAAGACCCAAGTCGATTGCCCATACTTAGTGTTGCAAAGAAAATGCAATTAACGGTACAAAGGAGCATTACCCAAGGATTACACATGACGTATAACATCCCCGCAACCCTAATTGAGATCCCTCTAAATTCCATTGAACTCATTTATTCTATTCATTACGGGAAATTACTTCTCATATTTTGTGTGAGACGAACTGATTGTAATTTTGAAGGTTTATTTTACAGATGTTGGGAAATTATGGGATATTTATTATTTTGTTATTCTGTTATTAATAAATATTAAGCGCAAACTTGTGACATCTTGAGCTGTGCGTTTATGCATATCAATTAATTATTTGTTGTTTTTCTCTTTAAAGTTAAATTAGTTTTTTGTCTTTAAATGTATGCCTTTTAATAATTTCAAAAATATCGGTGCTAAATTTTCTTATAGTAAGATTTATGCCTTTCTTACCACTTATGATATATATTACGCATTTAGTGTAATAAATATTATTTATGAAATAACGAAAGTTTCTTAAAGGACTTTTAAAATAAATGCAATAATTTTTTGATTACAAAATGAAGGACGAGTTTTTAACAAAAAAAATCAGTCATTGAATAACTGAATTAAATTAAATTATTAAATTACTTATGTAATAACTAATTCTTCTATATAATATGCGTAAGTGGGAGGAATTTAACTTGAATGTGTTATGCAGGTGGTGCAATAATTAATAAATGTTATATAGGTATTGTTGCATCTTGTATTGATCATACCAATTTTTTCCCCAATTTTTGTATGTTCCTGGTGTCCCTTGACACCTAGACACAATTGCAGACTATTCAGTCTGAATTCTAATGCAAAACGTGGATATTTTGTAGAACGTTTGATTTCAGGGCCGTTCCTAGTCACCTACTGTGGGTAGGTGAACAAGTGCATCAAGTTGGCCCAGACGCCTCGTCTTTGGCTTAGTGCCCTTCTTAATCGATTTACGACTCAGACTGCAGTATAAAACTAGTTATAAAAAAAAACTATTTTACTAGACAATTTGCTTTACTAAAACATATTTTGATTACAAATATATCTTTTTTTATATTCCTCTATATTATTGCTGCGAAGAGGAACATGCCATTTACAATATGACAGTATGAGAAAGGGAATGGGATGCAGAACTGCAGACTAAGGTTTTCGGGACGGCCCTATTAAATTCATTTTCAGTTTATATAAGTCGTATCCAAGCCACACTAAGCAAACTATCTCTAACGGTTTAGTTGAGATTCGATCCTGTTGTATTTTTCTATAGAATATACATATGTATGACTTCAGACTTCGTAATATCTGTATAGATAGTCTTAGGAGCTAACATTTTTTTACATTTTATTTATTTATAAAATAGGTTGTAAAAATATATTTTATTTATAAAAAAACAACCCATAAAAACAATGTTTTTTGCTATAATTCATCTACATAGTATTGTAAAAATTGTGACAATTAAAATTAATTATAGAAAAGAAAAGATGACTTGATTTTATTATAATTTTTTATGGAAAGTGCAGAACGCTGTCTTTTTTACATTATTATTAAAGATATTATCCGTTCCTTCTGTGCTAAGGAGATTAAAATTTCTGTATAGTTTTAACTAAATTGTATGACGAAAAGTGTGTCAATTAGCCGTCACACGAATTGCCTTAACGGCACAAATACACAAATAAACAATTAAGTAAGCTTTCGGGAATTTAATATAGATGAATTAAAAAACTGCACTATTTCAAAATACAAAATTACAAACTAAATGCGATGCGTTTACCGTTATGTTTTGAAATATAATGCATACTCTATTAATAAAACATGAAGGAAAAATATACAGTTCCAATAAGATTACCATTTATTTTAGAAAGTTAACGTGTGTGTGTGTGTGTGTGTCCATTGAAAATCTAGTGGAAATAAATTTTCAATATGGAGAACTCTTAAAATTTAATTGGAGCACTTTTTCAAATCCTTTAATTCCAACTTTTTCAATTATTCTGAAGTGCTTAAATATTAAAAACAAATTCTTTACAAAACCCATCAGTTCATACGAACTCTGCTTGATATACCCTTCCACACGTAGGGTACTTTTTGAAGAGGATTGCGTTATAAATTACTTAACTCAATATATCCATCCTGAGGTCAGTACTCCGCTTGATACAGGGAAGGGAGGCACAGGATGAAGTAACCTGAAATTGAATTAATTCCCACTTCTTACACAGATCGATAGTTCAACTATTTTTAGCTGTAATAGAGACAACTTTATAACCAACCACATGAGATATCATGGGGACAGAGTGGCTTGGCCGAGTCGGGATTATATCTGGTTACGGTGTTTATTCCTGATGCGCACACAAGCCCTGCCGATGACAGGGTATTATCCATAAATGTACGCCTGTTTGTTGCAAACAAAAAGCTGAGGCTAATTACATCACGCTAAAAGTTTTATAGACCTAATACTTACTAGAATGACACAATTGGCGTACTTAAAGGTCGTGACAGTTGTACATACTAGAAATTCGTCCTTTCAAGGACTCTTCACCGCTTCCTTTCTACCCACATTAGCATTAAATTATAGAGAATACAAAATTGTTCATGGAAATTTTTGATGAATATTCAGCAGATATTTATTGTTTACCCTGGCATTATTTTTGCATATGCTTTCTTGTGGTTCCTGGAAATTTGTAATTGTATGTAGTTTTAGCGTTTTTGTATTATATACAATTGATATTGGAGAAGGATAAGAACCTGACTAGGAAGTTTTCAAGCAGCCTTCTTGTTTGAAACTTGTCAGTTGTTAATATCATACGTTTTATTATTGTAAATACTTTTCACTTTTAAGTATACGTTTGTTATATAAACGCCAAACACCATTTTTAGGAAAATTGAGAACAACAGTTAAGACTTTCAACCGCTTTTTCTCTTTTGCTCACTGATGTCCCTTTGTTCCGGTCGGTTTAAAGGCGTAAAGACATATTAATAAGAGTTTTCTGTTTTCAACAAAAAAGGAAAGGATTTAAAAAGTTTAGAAGCTACAATTGAAAACTTCCTTAAAAACTAATTCCGTTATAATTTCGGTAAGGTATTTTCATATTGATGAGTTGATAACATTGTATTGATTACAACAGACGTCGTCGAATGAAATAAAATTGCTTTTCCAAATTCGATGACGAATTTCAATCCCTCCAATTAACAATGGAAAATAGCTACTAATTTAAATTTTAGTCGCAAATTACGTGCAAATATGAAAATTCTACTTAACCCTTTAAAAGTTACAAACCGAAAATCATAGTTTAATAAATTATACCAAAAACACTTGCCATGATTATTCCATAATATCGTTGAAATGAAATATTTTACAATTGCGAGAATATTTCAAAATCCAAATTGGACTTTTAGCGATTCAATAAAAACCATTTTGCGGTACGTACTAATAACAAAAAAAAATTGTCCTGCATGTTGGGTGAAAAAATTCCATGGGGACCATAAAAAGGATGTAAAAGGAAATATCATTTTAATGTGTGTATTGGATTGGAAGCAATATTTACCTGCATATAACACCAAAATAGCCAATTATTGTGCATTTTTCGATGAAAAGTCATAAAACGAAACCGAAAACCGGCATTGTTAACAATTTATTGATGAATTTCATAAAATGATTTGAATCAGTATTGTGCACTTCTGTGGTAAACATAAAAATATAAAATAATAGCAACGAATTTTATTAGGTACATAAAATGAAAATTTTGTAGCTATCAAAAATTTGTCAAAACGGCAAATTATAATATAAATATTTTTACACAAATCTTAAAATTCTATTCAGTTTAATTATGTTGTTATTATTAATATTTTATTATTGCTGTAAATAATAAATTTTTCTTGAAGTTACTACCTTGAAGTCTAAAAAAGTATCAAATTTTCAAAAAAACATAATTTGTGAAATTATTCTTTGTTATTGAGGTTGGTTTAAATACATATAAATATTGAAAAATTTCCATTAGGAACTTGAACTGTTTAATAAAAACAAAACTGTGTAAACAATGTCTTTTTGGACAGTTCCAAATAATCTAAAAATAGTTTGTTGTTCTATGGCTTTGTTAAAGAAAATCAACCACCGTTCAAATGAAGACACTCCCTTCAATCCAAAAAGAAAGCAAAAAAAAGATTACTTATTAGGTGCCAACAAAATCTCATCATTTCTAGTGGCTACATAAAATAGAAAAACCAAACCCATAAATTAAACCCAAGGGTAGATGTGGGATTCCTGGCCATCAATTTTAGATCGCCCTCGTTCATACTTAAATAACTCCTGCATCCTTTGGGGATGTTATTGTTGTATACAATGAATTCACTTCACAATAAATGGAATTACAGGAGAAAAACCAGATAAACTCCCATCGTGGGCACAGGATAAGTATCAATTCGGATTTCTTCCCGCTGAGATGACATTTTTTTTTTCGCAATTCCAGTAATAAACCAAATCGTCACTCGTTCAGTGTCAACGAAAAAAATACTTGCTTGCAAAGTTATTCCTGAAAGGCACCCGTAAAACCAGAAGTCGTTTATAATGCTGAGGTGTATCAAATTGTAAACATTTGTTACTGCGCCAACAATTTTGTTGTTGCTTGGGGATCCGCAATCGACAATGAATTCAACAACCCTTTTGGAAACCGCACATAAAACAGCGAAAGGAGTAGATAATGCGAATAAGGAATAAGTGTCGGTAGACATTCTACGGTTTATCAACTTTGTAAATTTACAACTCCTAAACAACAATTAATGCGGGTTGTTTACATCTTATAATGTTAAGGGAGGTCATTATTTGGTTTGAACACGGAATTTAATCTCCAGGGGGTCCACTAACGATCAAAAACTTCAAGTCAGCAATTTTTGAAATGAATTGAAAATTGCCGTACTTCAGTTTCCGTTTTGTTCAATCATTGGGTTCCGCTGTCTATTCCGGAAGAACTTCGGAGTTTGGACTTTGAAAGCAATCAATAAAGGATTGGGACAAATGGACGATGTATTCGAGGTCCCATGAAAGGGTCAACGGGTCATTAGTCGGCAGGTCACAAGTGCACTATGATAAAAAAACAACAGCATGTGTGAGTTTCAGTATACATGTCCGTTGTCTAGTCATTGTGTCTAGTCTGTTAAATACCGTGGTTGGGTCTCATCCACTGAGAGATTTATGGTGTGGTCAACGTCGTGTTGACCAAATTGTCGTTCTCCGTTCAGGCTGGTTGTTTCATTTGAGAGTATGTACATTGTACATCCATCGGCATTCTCAAGTGAATCGACCATCAACCCCCGTTCCTGCCCTTAGTTGAACAAACCTCGCATGACGTAACCCATGAATTTTGTAGTGCTTCGATGTTTCATTGTGTTGCTCGTTTCCTCTGGGGATTGTTTCAATTTTTTTTGTCCACTATTTTTCAATTTTTATTAGCAGTGCGTTGTAGCATGTAACAAAGAGTGGTAATTGAAAAAATTCAAGTTACAGGGTTGTACAGCAAGTGGCAGGAAATAGCGAGGCTGTCATCCTTGATCGTCTATCACCCAGCACACAGTATTCAATTACCGTGACAGCCATTTGGGCCGGGAAGAAATATCGCAGTCGGCAAGTTATTTTTAGAACTTTGGGTAAGTACTTACGGACTTAATATAGTTCACTTTTTATTTTTTGTTGTCCTGCAGATCTCCCAAGGAACTCGGCACACCAGGATCTGTACGGTGCAGTATTGCCAATGGCTCCTCACGGTGGTAGTGGACACGGTTTTGATGGATTTCCAGATGACGCGATTTTGGGAAGCTCTAGTAACACAACAAACGTTAGAGAACTTCCACAGGTGACTATATTATAAATTATAAGATTCGAAACATTTATTATTCTAATATGTCCTTAATGAAAATAATTTTTGTTTGATTAATTATCTTTTCTATAGGTATATTTATTCCCTCGCAGAGGTTAAATTTTGGCGAATTTTTATCTCTCTTGGTGTAAGAAATGGAACATTTGTTTTTTATTTAGTTTAAATCCTTATAATATATGTATTATACTATCCTGGACAGACAACATAACTTTATCGAGTTAATAACGTCACGTTGTCTAGAAAGGTTTATCGGGTTTGACACGGACGCCATTTTGACTTGTTCGGCCATATTTTTGTAAATATGACCGTTGTGTTTCGCCCTCGTAAAGTCGAGGATGTTTTCTCTCCAGATGTCTTATAATAAAACATTCTGGAGGACTTACGCCCATAACTAAAAGGCGTGTTGCTTCCTAAACTTTGAAATAAATAAAATGAAAAAAAAGTTAAATTAAGACTTTGGTTCTGATTGCTGATATGTCACGAGTAAATTTTCACAACAAAATGACGTTTCACATGCTTTTTAGTACAACTATTCACTTTTTCGTAGTTCGTAGCCGCTAGCCAGTATAGAGCGGTGACAGCAGCATATCGAGTATAATCGATTTGTAGCGAGCATATTCATATAAGTCGAGATGGGCATAGCAAATTTTCATGGGCTATATTATTACGACGTCATCAACTTGATTAAGTTCTCTCGTCAGTCAGGGTATAAGGATTCCACAATTTTATAAATTTCCATAAATTAAAATATATTTCAGTAACATTTTCTTTAAGATTTTATCTCGTTCACATCAAAATTCAAAAGTAACGTGTGACAACTCGACAGAATTTTTTAGTTGACAACATTAAAATTATGTCTGCATATATAACTTTAAAAAGCATCTTTGTTACCTGTGTTCATGCTAGAACTGTTCACATATCCTTAGCACGTGTTCGTAGCGTCTATCCTCTAATCCCCCACTAAGCGAATTTGCTCCCCTGTAACACTCGAAGAAAAGACAACAGGAAAAACTTCAATGTGTATCCCGGAAAGATTTTCCACATCGGCTGAAGGCGAACAACAGATCCACCCTCTAACAATTTATCTTTCACTTTCAGTTGCCAGAATCTAATTTATATATGAAAAGGGAACTTAAATTCCCAAAACTTGAGTTTATTGTACCCACGCTCAAGGACATCTCTCCGCCTACAAGTGCCTTGCAAATAACATTTCGTTTTATTCAATTCACAGATTCGCGGCGTTGAAGTTGGCATTGTCCTGATAGTGCTCCTGGTGTGGGCTGGCGCTATTGCCCTCTTCTTCAATCGTTGGGGCAAAATCCGTATGTTACTACCATATCAGCCCGATTACAAACAGGAGCAGCTAAAGGTTCCAGGAACTGGGGTGTGCACCGGAGCAGCATGTACTGGACAACATTCACATCAGGTAACAGAAATAAATTTTATTTTCTTTTTAAATAATTCACCTTTAGAACACTATATTGGAAAACGGAACTAAACCCTAAAATAAATATCCCTTTTATAGACCATACACAAAGACAAGATAACCAAGGTATCGATTTCATTTATAACCGAAGAAAAGTGCTTGAGGAGCTTTTCCCCCCACCCCCGCTCGTTTCTCTTTCTTTCTTTCTTGCTCGATTTGCTACAAGTTTTCCAGCCTACTCTAGGTAGACACCATAAATAATTAATTAAAATATTTTTGTTATATTTTTTTTATTGTATACCTTTCGAGAAGTGTTTGCTCACGGATCTTAACTGGATAATGTAAACAGCAAGCTCAAAATCCTGTTAGACCTTAGTCCTTGAACGAACACTTCGAGATCAGGTGAAATTTAAAACTTTCTTATAAGTTTCATGTTCTTTCAATCCTATGCAAAGTTTGCAAGCAATTATATTTCTTTTAGAAATTCTGTGATAATCCTTTTATTTCCACATTTTCTTGACTTATATATTTCACTTTAATTACAATTATAATTAATTATATTAATGAAGTTTTCTTTGACGACAAGGCAAAATATCCTTTTTAAGTTTACCTGATTTGATTCAATACTGCACATCAAAATTTTCGTCATAACAAATGGATTCACAACTGCTCCAATTTTGAATTTTTACGCAATATTTTTATCACAATTGGTTTTTGCCAATGGAGGTTAGTATGGTTTTTGTTTACTCATCGAAAAACTTCGTACGGAAATGTTTTGTACGAGACAAATAAAATATATAAGAACTTAACGACTCGACATTCGAGAAGTATTAAGGGTAGTCAGCCATAAGAACTATAAGACCCACAAGATAGATCTTTTGAGCATTCTTCAGTATCCTTTTTATGGTTGAGATGAGAGACCTATGTCGTTCGTCGACCCCTATCAGTTTGCGTTTCATTTCACGTCCCAACAATATTTCTAGGAGACTATTCGAAGGAATTATGTTGTCTGAATGTTCAACCTTACGCCTCCAAATAAATGCAAGACACATTTTTTATTTTTGTTTTTCTACATAGATATTTGTTTTTTATTTGATTTGGCTGTGAATTCTCGCTTCGGATTCAGATAAACTGCTGTGAAGCTAATTTATGATCAGCCAAATCCCCAGGTGAGTCCTGGCTGAGTCCTGTAGGAATGGGATCGATATGCGTGATTGATTGTGATTTATTAGGTTCAGGGATAGTGCAGATGTTCAGCTTATGTAGGATTTCCAGATGAGCACAATTGAAGGATTCGTGTAAATACATTTTGTTCACTGTTGATTGACGGCAGTTTTTATCCTGACATTTTTGTTTTTTGTAAGGAGAGTCAATTTACTTCTGCTAATGGCGTTGTTGATGTGGAGTTTGCCTTTTGTGTAAACGAGACTGTTAATGAATCAAGAGTGTTCCGAATGGCCTCGCTCGTCGTATCCACTACCCAATGGGGATTAGGGATTAATATTGATAATATAATGTATTAAAATTGCTCACAAAAAAAACAAAAAAAATACTTAAACAAGTTTGTATAAACGTAGGTAAATGAAATCACTTGTTTCACCTACAATACCAAAATGAATTGCTTCATATGTAATTCATTGAATTGTACACACAATGAAATAATTAAAAAAATCAACTGCGATATTTGTGAACGTTGTTAATTTTTCACCAAACAATTTTCACTGATTGTTTTCCATTGTTCAATTGTTGTATCCAAAAACTACCGATTTGTTTTTTAAATAATTCAATTATTGGAATAAACAATTCCGTAAAATGAATTCATCACGAAAATTCAATTAAGAATGGTGGACATTTTTTCACAAAAACAATCATGATGTGAATTGAAAATTGAAAATTAATTTGTTATATCAATTTTAACTAAACATATTTTTATTGTTTAATTAAAAATTAAAAAAAAAACTAAGTTTATATTGGTTTACAGTAAATCACTTAGTGGTGTGAATATGATAAATTTTTTGTTTAATTAAAATTAAGGTAAATTATGAGTTCAGTTAGTCTATTCTAGGATTTTGAAAACATTGAAAAAAATTTTGCTTTTAAAAGTTGCCTTAAGTAATATTTTAAAATTGATATGCCAAAGATTATGGGTAGGAAAAATCTCTAAGTTCCGCGGCGAGCGTCTTCTATGATAATTTAGTTACTACTGTAAACATTAGACGTATTTTTCTCAAAATCGCATTTTTAAAACTGGGCGTAATCGTAAATGAATCAAATCTTTGCCAATTCAGTTGAAAATTGCACTGTATATTCAAACCTATATTCACTATGGAAGTACGTATAGGATTTTAAGTAGATTTCGAAGAAAATTATTCTACCTATTGAGATGTATACCATGTCACGACTTTCGAAAAATTGATTCATAGTTTCTCGTTTCATGCCTCCCTGAGTACGAAACCACCCCCCGTTCGAAAGTTTATATATATATATATAGCTATTATATATATATATATATATAATAGCTCGGTTAAGTTCTTTAATGAGCAAAAGTGTCCCACGGGGGTGGCCGAGGGAGGGGATTGAAATTTAAAAAAAATTATATCGCGGCCCCTATGAAGTTTAGAGAGAAACTTTATTTGCATAAACTAGAGTACTCTCCATGAGGTTAACGGTGACACCACCAAATTAGGGGTAGGTGGGGTACGAGTGGGGGTGGGGGTGGAAATTCGAATTTTTCTAAACCACATCTTGTGGGGTATCATTGAAAAGCTCTTGACGAGTAGTTTATAAATCCATAACTAGTATCTCAATTTTGATATAAATTACCCCAATAAACGTAATCGAAACACTTCGAAATCTACAATCTACCTCCGCCTGTCGGCCTGCCGAAAATGATTTTTTTAATTACATTGCACAGTTCTTTTGTTATAAATAATTTTCTGACGAGTTTTTCATGAAATTTTTATTTTTTTTTATTTTGATTTTTGCAAATAAAATTGTCAGCATAGATATATAGTTTACTCATTTAAGTAAACTTTGTACAAAAAATCTTGCAAAACGATAAATTTTCACAAGCAGTTTGTAATTCTTTATTATTAATTGAACGTTTAAATGACAACATTGTATTTAATAATCTCACTTAAACAAGCACAACAGCATAATTGCAAAGAATTACACAATGCCAACTCACGTGAACCTCAAAATAATTCTTCTTCTTCAGGTTGCTTGAGTGCCGCTTGTAAAGGGACCCAAACGCGTTTAACAAAATCCCTTTGTCATCCTAAAAGGATTACAAAGTTGTTAAATAAAAGAGTGAAGAAGGATTATGACATCAATATCAGTGCTCGGCAGCTCCAGCTAACGAACAGTGACAAAGCAATTCGGGCAATTGCCTGCAAGGATACTCCGACATTCTGTTTTGTTGTAAACTCCCTCAATTTAGAGAATTTGAAGATTCCTTTTAAGGCTAATCAAGTTCGTAACGAATAGAATCGATAATGAAAAAAGTCCGATAAGTGTGTGCACGAACATTCACCGTTTTACGTATATAATGTATTTAATGCAATACTGCTATTATGAATTTCTCCTTGTCCTTGTGCATTTATTCCTTTTAGGATGTGTTCTTTTGTAAAGCTTAAGTAGTTTTAGCAATTCTCAGTTGGGATTAAATGTTCAAAGTATGACTCCAGATCCAGAACAGGACTGCCTGAAGGGTGGGGCCAGATGTTCTACTCTCTGTGAGCCGTTTGGGCAAATAAAGAAAAGTACCAAGTGCCATTTGCATTTTAATACTGTATGCACCCAGATAATGCCTTATCATAATGTTCTACTTACAAAGCAGCTCAGAATCTCGTAGTAATTTATGCGATAGTGCCGCAGTAAAGTTTTAAAAGATGACATTTCCGGAATGTCAGCCACGGCGCCATGTCCGAGTAGTAAATGGGAATAGGAAGTGTCCTTCACATGCTTTGAACGCCAGCATTAAACGGAACTTTGACAATTAAAATAATATGACATTTATTAAGACACAATTGAATATTTTATTGTTTGGGGACCGCAGGAGAAATTTATGTGAAAACGTTGCAGACAGGATTGCGACAGGATGGATTGTAGAAAATTATAAGGACAAAGCTGCATAACTGCATTAAATGTTTTATGTGATCCTTTCTGAGTGTTTTTTAGCTGTTTTAGTAACAGCATAAGTTCGTATTAGTGATGACGTATTTTATTTTGCAGACAAAATACTTTTGTCAATGTTTTTCCTGGTAAATTTTTACAAAAAAGCTCGAGCGTAAATATTGTAATTGAAAAAATTTGGCATATCTTCCCTTCTCATCAGTTGCAAGGAGCGATCCTGATCCAAGTTCATAATATAAACTTACAACAAAAAGATTTGCGAGAATTTCAGTTTATTTTAGATAAGTATCTCATTTATTCTTTAAAATATCTTCACGTAATATTGTATGGAGACAAAACAAATTTATGTTAAAAGGAAACTAAAAAAATGTGACAAGATATACTATAATCTGCCTTACGTCACTTTGAAAGGATTTCAGCAGATTTGATCCATAATTCCATACCCAAACGAAATTGAAGAGGATTTGTGTGAGGATTTAGCAAATATTTGGTCTGTGTAATGTGTATTGTGCAACTCGAAATATTTCTACATTTACGACTAAATTATTGAAAATCCAACAATGCAATGAAGTAATCCAAATTTTGTTGATTTTCCTGAACACTGAGTACTTAGCTCACTAAATTTGTTACATTCTCGTCTACTGATTAATGAAATAGCTAATTAATTACTAATTTTTTGAGTTTATTGTGTTAAGAACTCTTTATTCGTGTGGAATTTTAATGAAGAAATTTACTAAAAAATAAGATAGAATACACTATGGTATGAACTCATCATCGGTAATTGAATTTTTAGGCATACAACAAAATTATTATAGCAATTAATAATATAAATAGCAACAATATTTTTAATATATCTAGTATTTTTTATAATATTTTACATATTCTGCATAATTTTATTACTGGAATAGAAATAATTCCACAAATTGAAATTTAAAACACCGATTACCTATTTCCAACAGAATAATTTGATTATCATTGCAATCCTTTTTCGTACCCTTGTCAAACATTTCCTTCAGCAAGACGCTGCCAAATGCAAGAAATTTAGTTAGCAAAGTGAAATAAGTGAAGTCATAAGTCAGCAAAATCAGATCCGAACCTCTGAGGATAGTTGTGAGAGCCATAATTAAACCTAGTTATTTAGGCAGGATCCCCCATCTGCAGATGACAGCAACGAAATCATTTTCCAGCCTCAGATAGCCTTTTGTAATTCCATCTGCTTCAACATAAAAATAAGTCCCAAAGCTTAAAAGGAAATCTTGGTCTGATTCTATTTTACTGCCTCAGCGATTTTACTTCCGAAAATATATTACACATCAAGGAAGCCTCTTGGAACAGCATGATTCAGATTGTGGGTGATTCGTTAAATAGTCCCAAAATTAGGAAGCTTTTGTTCTTAGCCATTTGCTTTACTCCTATTTTCCCGGTGGTAGAAATATTTTGTTGCTCAACTAAATACAACACACATGTCACAAGAACATAGAAAATGTTTGTTTTCATTCTTGAATATTTTACAAAATCAAAGCGATTTCTTGACATACTTCAGTTTGTTGTTGCAAGTATCTAGACATTTTACATTTCCTTAAGAGTGCTTCTCGATAGTTATTATACCAAAAATTACTAAACAATAGAAATGAATTCCATTTGAACACCACGACACTTGAATATTGAATGTTGTGTTACACTGGTTGTTCGCTGGTTGACAATTAAACGTTCTTATAAAATTATAAAGTTTACTACTATTAACTTTAAATACCTAGATTTATATGGAGTGTCTGAAAAGTTTCTGAAACAAAGATACATGAAATTCTTTCTTGAATTTTACTTTTATTTTTTTACATAGTCTTGTAAATCTATACACTCTCCGAGCGATGTTCCCATCTCTTCAACTTGTCTAAATAGCACTCGGCGTTTTTCTCTGCAAAATAATAATTGTTCACAAAGGTGAAGGCCTCGTCAACCGACAAAAAATCTGTCTTCCGAGCGCAACTTTTAAACTTTAAAACTTTTAAAACCCCAGACTTGTTGCGTCTAAACTGCAACAACAACAACAGAGCGTTTAAAATGTTCATTCGAACACTATCGTTTCTGGTCCAAAGTGAGCAAACGCGGCGTTGCGGCACCAAACGCGCGGACAGCTTTCTCATGTCTAAATATTTTGACATGCTCATCACTCATTACCAATATCACCAATGCTATCTCCCTATCTTTAATTGGACGGTTGCCTAGCCCGAAATTTCACGGTGGTAAATGATTATGTCTTTCATTTGTTTAGATGTATTGGATTTCAAAAAGGAATATTTAATGACAGCTCCATGCACCATATATTTTCCATTTTCACAAAAATACTCACATCGACTCACACAAATGATTGGCAAACAATTGTGGGTTCAAAATGGCTGAATTTTTGGTGAGTATACCTTTCAAAGTAATGACAAACACATTCTCCAAGTTGTGTTTACGCATACTGCTATCTTAATATTGAAGTCGGAGTCTTTTAAGACAACCCTCGTATACACGGAGGGAAAAAACGCTCGGTTTTGGTTTATTATTTTCAATAATAAACCTATGTAATCGAACACGAAAAAAAAAATTATAACCCCCCCTGAAATTTTGTCAGTTTACGTTTTGAGATATGTAGATTTCAAAAAACGAATAAAAAAAAATCCGTCCGTCCGCCGTCCGCCGTCCCCCGTCCGCCGTCCAGGCTTTTTCTCGGAAACTACTGGAGATAAATTAATTAAATTTGGTTCAAAAATCAAGTGACATCTGACAATGGTCCTAACAGCTCGTGAGTCCGATCGACGTATTTTGAGGGGGGGAAATTGAGGAACCAAATATTGAAAAAATCATATTTCCGAAACCGTTCAAGCTTTTTTCATAAAACTCGGAATATACAATGCTCTAATATTACTCAATAGAACACATTTTATTGTATGAATTTATATCAATTGGTTTTTGAGTAATAGAATTTTGAAATTTTTAATCTCCATAAATTATTCCATTTCTTGGTGGATCAAAAAACGTGAAATCATTTCACATGATCACTACTGCCATCTAGCCGTCACTTGAAAAATGTCACATTTTTTGGAAATAATAAACCGTTGTGTAAAATTTGCAGTGTTTTTTGTTTAGCCTTAAAAATTTGGGTTGAATAATAATTAACGGGAAGTTTAAAGTAAATTTGGAAAACTGCCTGTGGTGAATTCAATCACAACCAACTGAAATACTAAAAGTTTTTAAAGATTCTAAAAAATATTGCAAGTTGAATTTTTGCTAGTTTCCATGTGACATTAAGGAATTATTTCCATATTACTTATTATGAGCTATTTTTGCAATCAATATATTTGATAAGTATTACAATAATGTTATTTACGTTCCAATTAATCGAGATGCGAGACCACATTTCTCGAATTGCTTGACTCCTCTTGTGAATTGTAATCGATATAAACTTGACACGCAACATTCCCAAAAGAGTAAGAAAATGTAATTAGCTATTACATTAACTGAATTTTATTCGTTCTTAATTAAAGAAACTATAATAAGAAATATTAATTTATAGCAACTCTGATTTGAAATTATTAATTATATTATAGGTTTGCAAATTGATTAAGGCGCATGCGAGTGCAATATGTATTTAAAATCATTAGTTTCCTTTCCACAAAATAATTAAAAATGCTTCCTTTTTAAACATTCACAAGAAAAATATATTTTTAGGAAATTCTTTCATATTTTGTATGTTTCTTTTTATAAATTTCAGCCAAAACAAAAAATGTTCTGGTTACTATTCAAAAAAGCACTGCTTTAAATTTTGTGCAAGAAACTTACTCACTGTTATATTGAATCAAAAGCAATAAGAAGTACTAAAGCACTAAGAAATACTAGTAAGAGTAGTAAGAAGAGTAAAAACATTAACTTCAATTCTATTTGAACATTTTTTATTAATTTTATACCCTTTGGAAATAATTTCAAAATCTAAGGCATGTCTTGAATGGCATAGAGACCAATTATTTCGATCTTTTTTTATATGACTTTATATACGTTAAAAGTCATATTCTTGCTTATCAATTCGCTTATCATTTTTTACAAGCACTTCTGACCCTGAGGAAAAGGACATTATTACATAAAGTACATAAAGAAAAATCAACAACGACTCTCACTCTATGGCACTTTCAACCTACATCACTGGTCCTCGTACATCTAAAAATTTAGGGCACTTATAAAAGTTTCACAACAAATGTTGTAATGTCGTTAGTAAAGAAAATGGACAGAATTATTTTATATCAATTCACGACTGTTTTCGTTGTGTACTCCAAAAATGTGTAGACAGTACACTTCTTGTTTCCATTGTCAAAATTATCCTGCAACCAACATATGAAATGTGACTAACAATAAAAATAAATGGCTTTATACTCAGCGCCTGGGAAAGTTTTGAGTTGTTTTCAGGTGAATTCGTTTCCCCTCGGAATTTTTGAAAAATTTTTTTCAAAAAATAAAGTAACATGATGAAAGTTTCATAACTGAATTAATAGCCTGAAGCGAAAGAAAACATCAACAAAACTTTTCAATTCTTCTAAGTACTTTTGCAACTAACTCCTGAAGGAGCCTCGATTCCATGAACCAAAATTTATCAGTACTGCATTGCTGACAGGAGAAGTGTGGGAATGGTTTGAATTCCAGAGATGATTTCATGGCCCAGGTAATTACTGAATGGAAAGTCTCGGAAACTTAATAGCAACGAGTTGTCTGGATTAAACTAAATTACCATGTAAACGTCGTCTTTCATCTCCCTGGAGATGGCTTAACCTCCATATAATCCAGGTTCCTGTGATCCTTGACAGAAAACAAAATTTCACTGATCCTGGATATCTTCGCTTAAAGATAAATAAACGCAACGAATTACCTTGGTTTTTGGTATAATTCCGAAATTTTTGCATTTATATTTTGGTTTTTATGGCGAATTTTATGTACCTTCCCAGGATACTCAAAATCAACCTGGGATATGACCACTCATCGAAACTTAACGTTCCTCATAAACCTTGAACCGCATCTTCTTCATGAAATGGGTTCGCAGGGGTTTAGGTTTGTTAAATTTCTATCCTCTTTATATAGTCCTGCAAAAAGCTTTTAACGAAAATTCCATTTTGGTTGTGCCGTAAACAGCCATGAGCATCGTCTAGACACAGTTTCTCTGAGACAGGAAATAAGATTTTTGTAAGTTGAAAATTCCTCTTTCCTGAGCAACTAATCCTTTGAAATCTGTTTCAGCAAAGTTCAATACAATAAATTCTTTACAAAATATTGACTGAACCTGCCGGAAAAACTTTGTCGAATAAAAATTTTCCTCCAATCAGTCGAAGCAATTTTGTTGCAAAATATTTTACGACGTCTAGATTTGGAGAGAGTTTCGGAAATAGCAGAAGTGAAATCTTTGTAGCATGCGGAAGGAAAGAATTGCTTCTCTTAGGCGTACAACAGTCAACAACAAAAAAAAAATCAAATTTTTCATCTTGAGTAGACCACTTATTTTATATGAGCTTTTCAGGATTAGGATGTGGTGAAACATCCCATCAACATGTTTACAACTCTAGGGACGTGACTAAACATACATAGATAACATACATAACCATAGATAATATACAATATTAACATATGTAACACAACAGATTTAAGATGGGTTTCCTGTATAGTTTATTACAATGGCTGATACACTATTTTATTATAATAATTCTAACAAATTTGGAATTTATTGGTCATCATTAGGGATGGCAAAATTTATAAATACATGCATATAATATTTCATATGATATATCGCATTCATGTAACGATACAGCCTATATGTATCGAATGCAAAATCATCGATATATTGAAAAAATTTAACATTTAACATTTTGTTTTGCTCTTGCGAAGAAGTTTATACTTAAGAATTAAACGTATGTTGTTCTACAGGACCTGCGTGGGCTAATACATAAACAAACAAAAGTTTCAACAATAAAATAACATTTCATAATATTCAAAATTGGCACAGAAGTTAATGGATTTATTTGGGACCATTTTTATTCTCTTCTTTAATTTTTCTCTGTAAATTTTATTTTAGAACCTGTAAATTATTGGTTCCATGTGGTAATGTTGCGGTGACAGACTCATGAATGTGTAAAACTTTCTTTCCTTTTTGTTTAATTGTATTTGTTTGAACTTACCTATTAATTAATTATTTCGGCTTGTTATATACGATATATTGAAAAACATCGATATGTATCATTTGATATATCGGAAAGAAAGATCGATGGGTATATATCGATGTATGAAAAACATCGATGTATGAAATATATCGATAAAGTTTTGCCATCCCTAATCATGATTATTATATATATAGACTTAAATAGGGTTTTTATTAAACAATTTCAAAATAAAACAGACACAAAACATTTGCTTTTGTAATTATTTTAAAGTACATTCGAAAAATATTTTGTTTCACAAAATCATTAAAAATTTAATTTTGATTTTGCGAAAGTTCTCAGCTCAAGTTTAATAAAAAATAATAAAATTATCTGTGCAAATATAGTAGATGTAGATAAAAAATATATAAGCATTGTTTAAACGCTGAGAGTTAATTGTTATAAACTACACAACCATTGTATTTGTATGTTAGGCTTGTTATTATTATCAATCACTCCTCACTATGAATAAATAAAGTAATTTTTAAATGCAGTATTTTTTGAAATTGCTGATTGTAGTATAAAGACCTGAATAGTATGCATTGTTGTAAAAATTGTTACGCACAATATTCGAAAAGCTCCCGAAAATCATCCATTTTCAATTCGACAACAAAGAAATTAAGTTGTAGTTTTTTGAAATCTAAAATCATATTCAAAAACTGGACTAGCCTCACAAAAATTTGCGGTAAATTTGCTGGATAGTCAAATCAGCTCTGCAAGCGACTTTCGAAGGATATTTTGCCTTAGCCTTCTGAATGCCCAAAGTAGTTGCTAGACCCTACCTGCATACCAACCTCACAAGAGTAGCAAGCTTTCATAAAAAAAAAACCAAAAGGTCTGCTTGAATGAAGATCAATCTCCTACCACCATTATGTTGCTTTTTAGAAAATTTGTTGAAAATGAATGAAAAACAAAACGATAGAACAAAAAAAGTTGAATAATTCTCATCACTAAAAAAACACAAAACTTATACAATCTAGTGTATACCACGTTGTGAAGGTTGTGGTCTCCTGGATCGATGTTTCGTCTGTCCCAGGCGTAAGGATCGAGATTGCGGCTGTCAGTTTGCCCTCCTGCATAGAGCTGATACAGAAAGCTAGCAACCAGCCACTGATGATGTAGTTCCTCCACTCCAATCCCTGGAGGAGCGACATCATCAGCTCAAGGAAAAATTACATGCGAGATTTCTTGATGAAGATGATGAGACACGAAAGCAAATAATTCTGCGACGCAGGCGCCTCTTTAGTCATTACAGACAATATGAAGCATGGCGCAAAAAGCAATTCAGTTATGATAGCGGATATTATTATCGACCAATGAACAGCGCAAATAAAAGGCGTCGTATGTATCATCGGCAATACTCGTATTTCGAACGAAGCGGAGGCAGTCGGGAGAGTCATGAGTCACGATGTGTCAGTGAAGGATTAAGGAACAGTGTGAACAGCGTAAGTGGATTCAATTCGTTTTTGGAGTTATCTTGTGTTTGTCGACCACCGTGATTCACGCAGACAATGTGTCTTGTACCATAATACCGCTTCGTTTCCATCGCACTGTTCATGTACACCACAAACAAGGAACTAGTGTTCCCCAGTTGCACCATTTTTGCACATAAATTCTTTTAGAGCCGCAGCAGAAAAGCACTGTTCTAATTTTGTAGAGGACACAAGAATTGCTTCAGCATATAATATAATTATAATTCATTCAGCATATTGTACAAATATAGAGCACTGTAATAAAAGCAATTAAAATTATGCTGAATTTGGTGAATTCATATTTGAAGTTTTGTAGATAGACGACATTTAAGACGGATTCTAGGATATTGCGTCCCGTTGTTTTCCAAGGACATACTACGTATCAATTGCTGCGTATAATTTTCTGCATGGTGTGGAATTGTTTATGTAAAATTGAGTTTACTATTCAATTCTTTTTTATAAGGGTGGAATAAATTTCTTTAATGTGTTCGTGTATTCGCACTGTTTCCATTTTAACATTTGTGATGTCCTTCATTTAGTACTTCAAATGATGAAATTATCACAAAACAATTAAACATACTACATAATAAGTTATTAACATTTACAGGTAGAAATTAATAATAAGCCTTTTGGAAAAGTATTAATTCTTCAAAATATAATAATTATCTTTATCTGTATTTAACTTTAAATTTGGTGGTGGTGAAAACATTATTTATAGGTACACAAATAGTACCTTGATCAAAGAGTTTCAGGAATTGATTTAGAAAATTCAAAATACAAGTTTATTCATCTAAATAAATATTGTCCACTTCAAAATACTCTCCATCAACTCTAATACACTTACGCCAGCGCTTGATCATATCCTCAAAATATTTATGATATGATAATGATGTCCCTTTCTTGCATGAAATTCAAGTCCTTCAGTACCAGAATTGCAGTGACACACCTCAAGCCCAGTTCCTTTATCAAAATGTTTTGAACAAATCCAAATGGGATGCTTAATTCTTCTGCTAACTCTCCAATAGTCAATTTGCCGTTTCCGGCCACTATTTCTTTGATTTTATCGACGTTTTCGGTAGTTTTTAATGTTGACGGCCTGCCACTGCTTTCGCCACCTTCGATAGGCTCACGACCACTTCTGATGTATTTCTGCCACACATAAACACTTTGACAACATTTCCAAGGTTTTCCCACCATTGAATCCGTTTTAAACACAAAACTTAATCCAAATTCGTT
The DNA here is from genome assembly GCA_963082835.1 of Leptogaster cylindrica. NCBI lineage: Eukaryota > Metazoa > Arthropoda > Insecta > Diptera > Asilidae > Leptogaster > Leptogaster cylindrica. The sequence goes on from OY720106.1 coordinate 5,274,105, forward strand.
GATTCCATAATTCCATTTTTAAAATACAAAACAAGCACAAAAGTACATTTACTCATGACGGCGTAACTTATACAAATGTCGAGCTATGACGCTCAAAATTTGCTAAGATTAACAATGGCAGATGTGACAACCTAGCACGACAAAAAATAACTGAAATCAGATGTCTGAGAGCGCCACATGATTGTCATTCCTGAAACTGATTGATAGGTAGATGATGAAATTAAGTTTAGCAAACATATTAACTTTTTTACAATACAGGGTGTCCCATAAATAATGGATAAACCGTTAACGGTGGACGTATCAGACAAATGTCAAAGGATGATACTTCCACGGTTAACGGTTTATGCAAAATTTATGGAACACTTGGTGTATATTTTTAAATTTCTGAAAATGCTAATTAAAGTTTTTATACCTACATATTTCAACTCATTTTCACTCAGGCTGTGAATTTGAAACCCATATACCTATTAAGCATGAAACAAGAAAATTAATCTGCGTTGCTACTTTAGATAATGTGAGCATTTAAATTACCATATAAGAAGGATTGTAAGGTACTAACAAGTTTATTGAATACTTTGAAAACGCCGTTGTGGACGTTAATATTTAATAACAAAACCGTGTAGATCTTAAATCCAGCCAAAAAGTTGCTTTACTAACGAAACCCTTTATGTCGCTGTCAATAATTTTCCTAGTTAAAGTTTCCTCTGAAGTGAGTAAATATTTAAATAGGCTATTTTTCCAAAAAGCAAAATAAAGAGTTCACTCAAGCATTATCAAAACATACGTATTTCTGTGCAAGGATGTAAGTGAAGGATGGGTCAGAAAGTTTATGTGTGTTTGATGCTCTCAACCGCGGTCGGAAAATCCAAAAATAATTTTGGAATAAATAATCCTGCCATGTCCCGGATGTTTTTCTTTTCCATGTTTTTATTTTTGGTGAATAAACTTAAAACATTTCATATTAAAAGTCAAAGTTTATTTGGAGTTTTCAAATTTGTCTTCAAAACCTTCAAAAATAACGTGAGATTTGTTTGACTTTCTATATGTAAATAAATTTCTATGCTCCCACAGTCCCATTTCATTCCTCATAATCAATTGGATTTCGAATTATAGGTTCAGATTGCAAATAACTATAATATAATGTATTTCAAATTAATTGCATGACTTGGTTTTAATTAATTAAATTGGCTCTCGATTGTGTATAATGTTTATTAAGTTTTACAGTTCAATTTCAATGTGCTGATTAAAACCAAATTTTGACAAATTGAGGTTAGGTCATGAAATTGAATGCAAATTATTACACAATAAAATTAAATCAATTGCTATTAGACAAAGCGGAAATATCATATCAAATAAAATCACATTCACATATAAGTAAATTAGTATTGCGAATTGCCATAATATTTCAAATGAGGTCATATCCATTAAACTAATCGCCATTTCACGTGTTTCGATTTTTTTTTATTTATTTACTTTTATTGATAACGCTCTACATCTACTCTTCATTTCATTATGTTGTTCTTTGGCCGGAAGGGAAAACCGAAATTATGAATAATACATATAATTAAATGGAAGAATTAATATGAATGCTGATAAGACATAAATCGATATGGAAGTAACTCAAATACAATAATTCAACAAATAGTCAATCGCAAACCTTCTATAATTTCAATCAATTCTACTCTCGAACTCTTTCAACATTTTTCAAAAATACCAAGAATTTTATTAAAGTTAAATTCTGCGGCTGAGACCAGTCATGTTCTTCTTTTACGTAAAAGCATCAGATTTAAATTTTCACACTCGAAACAAAAACAAAAAAAAAACGTTATTGAAATCCAGAACTTTTTTTCCAAACGTCATTGAAATCCAGAACTTTTTTTTCCATTTCAAGCCATTGAGGACACTTGTCTGCAGACTGGATTCCAAGTTTTTATACTTGTTAGTTTTTACTTTCTTTTTTTGCAAAGATGATTGTATACCTAAACAGTAAACAAACTTTTTTTGTAAACTTTTATTGTAGTTATGAGGTTAACACTAAATAGTGACATTCATATATGTATGTTGATAAGAAAAAAAAATAACAAATGACAAACATTGAATTCTTATAAAGAATGGAAACCCAAAAGTTTAATTGAAAGATTGTATAAGTGAATGATTAAATGCATATAGATATACATAATATAATATTACATACATTGTTTGTAAAACAATATAAATACAGTAGAGTCTCGTTTACCCAACATTCGCTTATCCCACAATCCGTACTATCCGTCAGGCGACAACGCACCACAAAAACCATGAAATAAATTACATAAATCCTTAATATTATAACAAAGAAAATACCGATATCTTCCCTCCCAGAGTAGCCTAGGTATCCACTTAATTCTAATTTAGCGTACAAGTCAAAATTGACAACTCTCCAGAACACAAAAAAATAACAATTACCCTTCTTCTTCCTTTATCCGAACTACAAATCGGCGGTCTGAGATAACATTGTGGTATTGGAAAGAAAACAACAAGATAGATGCAGTTAAGATCAGTCTACCTAACTCGCAAAAACACGTTGGTTGGACAAATTTTGACATTATTAGAATTAAGGCCACGATATGCATATTGCGCAATGCGCATCCTTTAATATTACCAAAATATACAAATTAAGTGATTATCCTGGTAGTTAAGAGAGGTGACGAGGTATAAAGCATTTTAATAGCTTTCAACATTTATTTATATATAACAACAACAACAACAAAAAAAAAAACAACAATAGGTACAACTAAAGAATATCTAACAATAACATCATTCTTTCATCTTAAAATTAAAGAAAATAGGCAGTGACAGACGGAGGTTTGAACATGGTTAAATAGAACAGGAGGGCAGTTCAGAATTCAGATCATTCCATAAAAACCCGTCCAAAATTTAGAACATTTTCGAACCTCATATGATAAAAATGTTTTTATACATATAAAGTACTCGTACTCGTATTGTATGAAACAAGTTTAGTAGTTTTTCATAAAATATTCCCAGTTATTAAATAGGGTCTTGGAAAGTGAAAATTTTGAAAAAAATTGCCTTTTTGAAAAACTCACTGCATTTGCAAATATTATTGTAGTTTAATGATATGTATATAGACATATATCATTTTAAAGAAAAAGCCTTAAAGTTTTAGAACAAAATACACAAAATATATTACATAAAATTGACGACAGGAATAACTTGTTGACCGTTATTTTTGAATTTTTGAATATTTCAAAATGCATATTTGTTGTCGTTTTTTCAATTTTTTCTTAAATGCTATATTTGTAATACTGTTAGAAAATACATATTTCAATTTGAAGTTGGAATAAAAATTAGTTTGGCAGGTAGCATTAGCGGATCTAAAATTTTATTTTGGGGGACGCTTAGATTACAAAATCGTAAGAGCAAAAAATCGTTATATAACGTACGCGTGTTTCATGAGGAATCATCAGAAATAATTAACTGCAATCTTACATCACGAACAATCAAATGAAATTATAGCATTACATTATGGATGCAATTGCTGCTATGCGTTATCATTAAAAAAGAAAGCAAATTATATTGGATTGGGGGTGGTCCATCCCGTAAGTCTCCCCCTCCCATAAATCCGCTCGTGAGTGGTAGGGTACCTAACCTAACATAAGCCTAACCAATTCCTTATATCCCACCATTTGAGTTATTTTGGGTATCAATATGAATGTCAATATACAATATTGTACCTACTTGTACATGTCTTAACACCTCCTTTTTATTCGACATTCTGCTCGTCCCGTTTAGACAAGCGAGACTCTGCTGTAAAGTTGCTTTGAATATTTCGGCATCGCATATTCCAGATTACTTTTAAAATAACTTCAAAATGAAAAAGTTAACTAAAGTTAATTATTAAGTATACTATATCAAAAGGAATCATAAGTACTTACTATATTGTTCGATATTCTACTCGTGAAGTAATAGATACTGAGGGCGCCTCTATTATAACTGTGATCCATAAACAGCATATTGTTGTTTTAATATAGAGTCACAACTTCCAAAGGCCTCAGTTGCATTTATCAAACAATTGCAAGTTTCGAGGATCCTTTATTTCTATAAACTAAACTTTTAAACTAAGACATTGTGACTATCAACAATCAACATAGGTATTTCGTTTTACATACATTAACTCAATCTTTAACGTTCATCGTTCCATTTTCACTTGCAAATTTTAAAATGTTTGAAGTGTATCAAAGAATAATTGTTACAATGATGATTATAAAAATCTTGCCTTTTGCAGAACTTCACTAAAATGTATAAACAAATTTCTGGGATATAAATAAATTGAAAATTTTACCTTCATTCACAATTGCAATCTATTACAATGGTTCAATGTTTATTCAAACAAAACAATTCCTCTGTTTCACGTCTTTGTTAATTTTGTTTTTTGTTTTTATTTCATTTTAAAACATATCGTCAGTTATTAATTTCCAATCTCATTTCAGCCTGAAGAAGAAAGTGACGTCGAAACGGTTGTTTCCCTGACTACCGAAGAACAAGTTTACGGTCGAGTAAGTTTTAGAGAATCTGCACGCTTTTAGAGGGCTTGATTGAAATCATAGCAAACTCATTCAGTTGATTGGTTACAATCCGATTTTAAAACCAAATCCAGCACAGCTTATCAAATATTTAAGACGCTTGCGTAGTGTATTAGTTTACATCCATTCTTTTTTTTACATATAAATAATATATGAAATTTGCCAAATTGTTTGGAAATTTGCTCATTTTTAGGTATTGGTATTTGCATTATTTATTTAGAGTCTTTTGCAGGAGAGCATCTTGGTACTTAGAAGCAGTTATATTAATTATTCACTATTGCTTTGTTATATTTATTATAGAAAAAATTAAGAGGAAGAAGAATATCAAATTTTTTAAGGAGAAATTGTATTCAATTTCAGTCATTTTGAAGAGCAGCTTACAATTTTCATTTCAAACATCAAAATTCAATTTGTTTTGTTTTTTAAATTAAATACTTAACGCTTGTATTTGATTTTATCAACTTTCTTCGCATTTGAATTTTATGAGCATTCATGGCTATGAATTTGTTGTTCGGGTTCTAGTTACCAATTTCGATAATTAATATAGAAATGCATTTTGTGGTAGGTGATGACAAAAAATAATCTGTTATAAGAATATGTTTTAAGATAAAATTGATCTACTAATGCCGTAGCATATGTCATCTTAAAGGACTATGGCTTTTTCACTAATGACAATTAAAAGTGTAATAAAAAAGTAATACAAAATTAACCAACAAATTAATACGAAATTACAAAAGTATTACATTTCTTTGCAATTAAAACTAACATAATTATGAATCCAATGATCCGAGTAATCACTTAAGTTAATTCTCTCTGAAGGAAGCCAACAACACTTCCCTGAGAATCCTCAAATCTGATCCCTTCTGATGTCTTCCTTCATTACACTAATTTCCAGGTACTCACAATAGACATCAGCACGTTAATATTGCTGATGATAATTACAATCAGTAACACAAATCCCCACTTCGTCATTATAATCTGGCTATAAGGAAGCATTGAGTATAAAAGGGAACTCCTCACAAAAGAAGAAAGCAGGACGAGTTTACTTTTGAAGTTTAAAATAAAAATCAAGTTTTCGAATTTTCACCAGATTAGTGATAATGATTTGATAAGGATGAAGACAAATTTAAGTGAGATTAATTGACAGAGGGTCACAAAAAGATTCGAATGGAATTGAGCGCAGATATTAAATTACCTAGAAAATTGAGTAAAATTAGAATTGAGGGTACAACATTGTAGAACTAATATCGAATATACTAATTGACACTGATTGCTTTGAAACATGATTTTGCATTTATCCTCACTTATTTTGAGGAGACGCGTTTTTAAAAATCATATTTGCAATAACCACATAATAAAATTTTAATTAAAAACTTTCACAAATACTAGGTGGGTGAGCCGGTTTCACCCGGTGCAATGAAAATCATAATAATAGATTATACATATTATGTATTTTGTACATAATGTACCTACATCGATGTATTGATTGAAAAACATCGATATATTACAAACACTAATAATAGAAATATCGGTCATCAATTTTGTTCGCCATTTTGAATTTCTTCCCAATTTAAAAAGATTTATAGAGTCATAGATTCGAAATCAGTGACTTCAAAATATCTTTAGTGCGTACATACTAAATTTTTCCCGAATTCGTTGAATTTTGTAAAATTTTGTTTAAGCAACAACAACAAACAAACGAAGTTCCGATTTTATATGATATATAAATAGATGTATAGATGTATTTTAGGAAACTCGAATATTTTTTTTACATTTTATTGCATTTAAATGGATTGTTGACGCAATTCGTGAAACTAACCGGACTTTGAACCTAATTAAAGCTAGTAAGGAAGCAATTGGTTACACCAATTATGTGATACCCTAGATGTAGAAAAATATAGTCATGCTATGTAAAAATCTAGACATGCATTTTTTTATGTCACTAAGGCTAGTTGTCCGCGACTGCTTAATTTAATAGTACTCAGCAAGAGCTTTAATTTGATATCACACACGGCCCAAATTGGACAACCCCAAAGAAAATGGTTACCACCTCCACCTCCACAACCCCAAAATCGTAAAAAAAATTTATCCCACCGGAAAAATCCCCATTCATTCATTCTAAATCAAAAAACCCCATGTAAATCCAACCACGTTTACCACCCTAAAACTGCCGAAGTTTTCTTCCACTTCTATAATTTTAATATCGTGTAAAAAACGACCGTGTAAAAAAATTCTGGCAAATAATTAATTATAATCCGTATTTATAACAATATTTAAAGAAAAAAACTCAAAATGTAAACATTCAGTAAACAAAATCAACATTTTTGTATAAAAACGATTCAGGCTTATATGGCAACACTAAGAAGGAGTTGCCCGATTTTTCTCATCTTCGAACTTCACCTTAAAATATTAACTAAGTATCATCGTACCAAGTTTCAAGTCTCTAGCTATATGCGTTCTGGAGTTATCGTCTGGACAGACAACAGACGTCAGACAGCAGACAGACGGACATGCAAAAAACGGTTTTTATTTTCACTTCCCAATCATGAATATAAAATCCTTTTTTGTTTATCACCATTATTTCTTGGCATTGCAAACGTTCGCTTAAAACTAATATACCCTAGCTCTAAGGTATAAAAATTGTCATACCTATACTTAATTGAAAAGCATCACTAATCATTTTCAACCCCAAAGAAACCTCTTCAATTGACTGCACATTAAACTCTTCAAATGGGAAAAATATAGTCCTATTATTACCTTTCATTGCATTAATTGATTAATAAAAACCCTCAAAATTCCGATATTCAGATATAATTTCTTCCAGAATATAGTACTATATCATTCCTGTGGTAAAGTAATTGGGGTCACGGGTCACAAGAGACTTACGCCCCCAACCAGAAGCCAATCAGTACAAAATAAATACATGATTTCTCTTCCCCATCATAAAATTTTGGTAATAAATGGTCACGTTCGATGTCAATTATCTTCATTAAGATTAAAATATGAGGCCGTCGCTAATAAAGAAGATTTATGTTCCGAAAAATTATATAACAGAAATTTTGTGGTGAGCTCTTAAGAACGAATTTTGTTTGACATTTTTGATTTATGAAAGTCTATAAACAGCTGCAATCTCAAATTTGTCGTCAAAAAATCGTCCTCGATAACAATAGAATATATAAAATGGAATGTGCTATCATCACGTAGAAAGCATCATTAAAGGCAAAGCGTATTTTTTGGTTGGGTACATTTTTAATGGACTTAAAAGAAATCCAACCAAAACGAAACAATGTCAGGTCTGACAGGACATAATGTGAGAGAAGAAAAAACTTTGTCCTACTTCAGCATACTTTGGGTTAAAATAAAGGAGCGAAAAATATATTAATCGTTAATTCACTGACGGAAAAAGTAAATCGCATGGTTGGATGATATCCCTGGAGCTTATTAATTTTTCAACAAAATTCAGTAGCAAAATACTTACAGCATAAAATATTTTCATTCAAAAACCCTTGAAAAAAAGTAGACAAATTTATAAAATTATTTTCAGGCAATTTAATGTAATACGAAAATTACTTATTTTGAGAAATACCTTAAACCTTTAATTATTGACTTTTTGCTTGTACATATTACTATTCTGCTCTTTTTGTCCTGAATTCATTTGGTAAAAATTTTAAGAAAATTCCTAATACTGAAATATGTTCAAAAAAAGAAAATGTTTCAAAACATCTGAGAAAGTTCTTTTATATCAATCACTAAAAAAAAGAATTCCAAACATTTTCTCTTTCAGCATTTTCACTTTCTTCAGGATGAGCAGTCATCAACAGCGATTGCGGAACGTTGCTCGAGGAGTCGCATTAATTCAGCAATTTTTGTGTCATCAGAAGGAAAAGGATTCGATTCAATTGAATTTCTCCGAAGGCATGGATCCCAGAGTGTTCTATGCAGGAAGGCGAAAAGTGCCGAGAATCTCAATGACGAGGAACGAAATGTGAGTACAATTCATGTGGCATTAATTTTATACTTGATAAAGTTCTTCGATCAATTGAAACAACGACACAAAAAAAAAAAAAATAATTTCAAATTCAAGTGCTCGACGACATTTTTGATGCGAGACGAGATAAAATTGTTGTAAATTCACATGTGCCGCAATGAAATTTATTCAAAGGATTTATTTTTATTGCTTCTTACTCGATAAAGTTTCAAATAAATCTTATTGAAATCCATTCTAGGATTCGATTTCCTCTTAAGTAAATATTCTCATTCCCTCGCCCGTCTTTGTTCATTAAAGTAAATCTACAATAAAAATAAATACGGCTAGAAAAACGAAAGCGATTTTATGAAAATACATAACGTCGTTGTGCACTTTGCCACTTTCCTCATAATTCCATTAAAAGAATTTTTTTTTGTCCTGTGTATTCTATATTTACGCATGAAAAATCAATGTAGATGAAATGAAGCATTTAATCGATTAAAATTTACCTTCGAAAAATTTCATAAATTCACTGAAATTTTTAAATCGAAAGTGTAAAATCATTTGTACAAATTTTTGCATGATTTGATAAAATCGAATCATTCGTTCATGTTAAGCGTGTTTTTTTATTGGATTTTTAACGAAAAACTTGAATATTGACTTTATTCGAAATCCCCTATTAAATTTCTTCTTAAAGATGACTCAGAACTAATATTAGTTGCTATAAAAAATCGATTATTTCAAAAGATAGTGTTGCTGTATAGCATGGACATTGGGCACCTTTATGATAATTCCTGGGGTGGGACTGCTGTATGGAATTCGTCTCTTGAAGCGGGGAGTTCGGGGGTCTTCCTTCCATCAAATGGAAGACAGTTATTGAATTTCATTTCACTTGTCAATTGAGTTTATTATTAAATTCGAAAGTATCGGCTTTGTTGTCCACTTTTAAACCAAAGATCCATTATCCATAACATTAAAAAAAAAACGCTAGGGTGCTCCTTATATATGTACAATGTGCAATGTGCATAGATAAACTACAAACTACAACTACAAAAAAGGAGGCTATGTAAAATTTCAGTATCCCCTGATCACATGTATTCATGCCGGGAAGAGGAGGAATCTATACACTATACCTATAGAGCCTATAGTGGACCTTCAAGATATTTTATGCTAATAGTAACATTTTCCACAACTCTTAAAGAACATTTAGTTCACCTTTTTTGAACTCTTGCATATTAGAAGAAACACTTATTTATACGTTAGAATACTAAAATGTTCAGTTGTTTTCCCGAATTTTCGAAATTGGACAATCAAAATATTCCAAATATTGTGAAATTTGAAATTTTTCCATTGGATTTCAAAACTAAAAACAATTTTATTTCCCATGGACCATAATGTACACCTTAGAATGGGAAGCGATTTCCAGGTTTCCTCCTATTTGCGGGCCGTATTCCTATGAACTGAGAGGGGTGAAATTTTTACATTAATCATTTCTTTATGAGGGGTGGAACTTTAAAAAAATCAAATTGAAAATAAGGACCACTCTAATATTGTATGTATTGTATATACACCTCATAAGATTGGAAAAAAGTATTTATCTTAAAAAGTACGCTGAAAAGTCAAAGTCAAAGGTATGTCATAATGTAAATATAAACATATTAGAATATGGATTTGACACTATTTGTTTCAAAATGTATACAAATTATATTTTACTGTTGAACCACATCTGCGTAATATAGGTACTTTTAAATGATTTTCTTGGAAAAACCCTTGACCACGATTATAGCATGCAGTATTTTTTCTTTTTCCTGAGAGATATATGCGGCCCCTCCCTGCCCCCTGTATGGGTGCCCATATGCCGTAGTAGCGCAATTTGACTACAAAAAATTAGGTACTTCTTTCAACAATAAAATCATTTTTATCCTACAAATATCCTAAGCAAATTTTTTAAAGAATTGAAAAAAAATAAACATATTTCCCAAGTTCTTATCTGCAAGGATACGTTGGCACATGTTTGCGATATGTTTGTACGGCTGCATAGCAGCGATAATTTGGCATTCTACTGAAATAAACCTCAGTTCGGTATTCTCAAAACTTTCCTACATGACAACATCCTTGATGGCAAAACAGAGAAATTTTGATGGATGCCCTATGCTTGCACCAATTTTAGCTCCGGGATAGACACATCAGATATTGACGTGATTTATGTGCGAGTATAAGTATTCAATGTGTGCTCCTGTCCCTCTTGTTGCTCCATTGAAAGATGAGGAGTGACGCTCAGTGCCATCGGGCAAAGGATCCATCCAATGTTAACTGAAACTAACAAGACAGATGAAATTTCTCCATATTCGATTAACTGTACAAATAACAAGATTATGATGAATTAGAAAAGTTCACATCCTATGCGATATCCTTATACCCAGCAACAATGTCACTGATTGTTAAGTTACTTTCGATAACCAAAGGAGTCAATTATTATAACACAAACACACTGTTTAGTATTTCCACGAAATACCAAAATTGTGCTTTTCATTGCTAACACACAAGACATTTAAAATAAAATCGTTTAAAACTTTCGATCTGATGTAAATCAATATCAGTCCCCGTTCAAAGGGAAATTACCTAATTTTGCTGACATTTCTGTAAAGTTTTATAAAAGTTTCATCACATTGAGGAAATTATTTCCTTTTGTTTCCGATGGGTAAAACTTTGCTTTCCTGATTGTAATCCTCTAACTTGTTCAAGTCACATTCTTCTACTTCATCAGCTTCAAGAACACAGAAAGGAACTGATTAAATTACATCCCCTACCCTAATTTTTTCACTCGTTTATTTTTACAATTCATGTTATATATTTTTAAAATTTGATTCGCAATATTTGTATCTTGATAGTGGTTATTAAAAGTCTTTTTTAAATTACTAAAAAAACCAAAAAAAAAATCAACTTAATTTGATAAAACCAAAATTTATCAAAGTAATTAATAAAAATGATTTCTAAATATCACAGGAAAGTGCAGAGGGATTTGCATCTATTATGGTATGTAAAAATATTCTTAACTTTCAGTTTGAAAGTTTATACTTAAATATAAAAACAAAACTGTAATTTATGTATTCACAATAACTATGCTATATAAACGCCTAAAATTACGTATTTACACATTTGTTAAAGACTCATTCCTATTAGTAAATGTTTTTCAAAATTTCTTCTATATAAAGTTATCTTAAAACTCGTTTACAGCTTTGATTATGGCAGTGCCTGGATTTCAGCACCTACACTCATACTAATGTAATTTTTCATTTGATTCATTATAGCGTCGGTTTCCTGTCAATCGTCAGTGGAATACCGAGGACAGCAGTCAGCCAAGCGAAACGATCGAACTAACAGAATGTCATGTGGTTCCTTCAACAGCAATTCTAGTGGCTTCAAATACCGCACCAGATCCGTCCACACAGTCTACAACAATGCCGCATTCAGCGGTAGTAACTACAGCGAATACCATTGTAGGTAGCATATCAATTGAAACACCCCCTCCCCACATCCAAAAAGAACAGCAAGAAGAGATGATAAAGCAACAACAGCAGCTGCAGCAACAATCGAGCATACCACAGATTCAACCCCCTCCACCACCAGTAATTCAAGCACTCCCACAGAGAAAAAGGCCACAATTAACAAGACAAAAATCGTCCACATCCGCTTACCAAGGACGATCACCTTCTGTGTCACCAACAAACAGCACCGCGCATTTAAACCTGAACAATGTAAAGAGTCCTAGTTCCAAGCCAGCTTTGGCCAATCTACCAACTCTATCGGTTTCGGGCCCATCCCCTCCTCACGAAGGGGAATTCTTGTAACATTTAGCGTCGGAGACATTTATTTAAGTTGAACTTTTTCTATATCCAACGCTTAGCAAGTTTTTACTATTCAACAATGTTTTAAACGAATTATCCAAATGCGTTACGATGAAAACTAGGCTTCGTCTGATTGTAGTAAAATTTCAATTTAAGTCAATGTCTCCGTCCTCTGCGCCAAGGATATGCGCATCTCTGAAATATATTCTTTAAATCGACATTTTGATTCAAGGACACAATTCAATAAAGACCAAGGACAGTAGTATAAGGCAACGGTGTTACCAATACTGGCATAAATATTTCCTGTAAGTCCTAATTAGTTCGTTGATGTATCTTTAACCAACAAGGAAAAGTCCAGTCAATTTCAAAGAATTTTTAAATGAAAGTTGCCTAATTATATATATATTATATCAAGTGTCCCAATTGGACATGTATTATACATTTCTGTAGATAGGTGTTTCCTCTATAAATCCTTGTAACGATTAGCCAACAAACTTTTTATTACCTGCACATTAATATAGTTTTTAAATGTTATTATTATTAATTATAGTAATAGAAGTTACTATTTATACTAAGTAGGATTAGAGTATACTTATAGTTGAAAACGTATGGGAAACATATGAACTTTGGTGTAAGCTTTATCTCGTAAAATGTTTCAGTTCAATCGTCCTCAGATGATGAGAGAACTGAAATTACAATATTTTTTAATCAGTAAGTAGTAGAATGTAGAAGCAGAAATTAGTAGATGTACATTTTGTTTCAAATACTTTCACTTGATTCGTTTTCTACTCAAGACATTTTTTTTATAAAAATATTAGTAATCCAAGTACCTAAATCTGTTTTCAGCATTTATAATGACGTAAAACTATTTGTCTTAGTTTTCTATTACGTTTTCTTTTAAAAAAAAAATTTATTACAAAATAGTTTCAAAATTCTTGTAGAAGATTTTTTGTTGTAAGTATAAAACCTTTTTCTTGGTATAACAATTTTCGAAGAACTTGATATTATGAAATCATTTATTAAAATTAACGGTTTTTACTTTTATTAATCTATCTTAATTTCGGTTTTTTTATAAAATCTACTACATCTTTCTGCTTTCGTTCAGTAACAAAACGTATCAATGAAACAAAAATGAAAATACGGATTTTTAACGAGCATAATCAGGTTTTCATAAAGAATTCGATGATAAGAAAAACAATATAAAAACATATTTTGTAAGTTGTACAATTTTTGATAAGAATAAACTTTTTTTCTTGTTGAACACATAACATAATCGTCCCAATTTCTCTACCTACCGCCATTATTATTTTCTAAACAAAATCCATTTACTTTCTTGCTTTAAGCTAAGGTGCCTTAATTATAAGATCGATGGAAACGAATTACAGCAAAATTGTAGAAATGTAGAAAATTTATTTTCATGAATGTAAGCATATTAATTTAAGTTTCTTTCAAGCCCGGAGAATGTATGTATTTTTCTGCGTATTTGTTAAATGTATATATAGGAATCAATATAAGTATAGTTTTCTATTGATCGTACACCTACTTGTATGAGGGGGTTGACAGAAGAATCCTTAAGCACATATGGGAAAGACTTGTAGCCTCGTAAGACTTGTAAGGAAATATCGTCCACAAGACTCAGTTCTCAATTACTGTATTCTTATCCTATTACGGGACCACTTGGTGTCTTGTAAATAAAATACAATTATAATAAAACCAATTAATATTAATTAATATAATATGTAGTTGTAAAAGATTTTCAAATTTTCAAACCTAGTGGAAGTTTTATGAAATAAATAAAGTATTTAGTTAACTGGTAAATAAGTCTTTAATTTATTATCTTATTTTGTTTTGGCCTTGAGTAATTTTCCCTTCCTTTCTCGGCACGTTGCAGAACACGTTAAAAGAAATAGAGTTTGATGGTGACATTTTATAGAATCACAATTCTCACGTGTTGTGAAAACGATGAAAATACATAAATAAATGTGTCAAAAACATCTATGAAAGTATTCCACAAATATAGGTTACCCAATAAATTTTTCAATTATTTCTTGTAAAGTTCAAATATTTTTAGCAAATTTCGATTCATAAATTATAATCAATTATAGAAGAAACGTTTAACAAAAATATACTCGAATTGACATGATTCAATTTCTCACTGTCAAGGTTCACATGCCCCATATGCATTTGTATGTATTGCATTATTTCCATTTTCGTTGCACATTTCGATTTACAATCGAGGACAATTTATGATGCAAGGAGCACCATCCCCTGCACCGATTATAAACGTATTCATTGAGAGTTGAATAATGATTATTTCCCGTCGCACAAGGCTAATGAATTTCAATTTTCATTGCTCGAGTTTCCTGTGGCAACAATAATAATTGAAAACCGCCTCATTAAACATGTGAATTATTAAAATGAAATTATCGCGCTTAAACATGAATTTACAAATTCACATAAATTATTGTTTGAGGTTGTTTTTAAATGTTGAGCGCATTTAACCAGATCAATGGGATATAATTAAGTTCCTGTAATTAACTATGGTTAAAAAAAATAATTACGAAAATAATACAAAGCACCAAGGAAAATTAAAATGGGATTTTATTATGCTTTTATCTATATCTAACAATAATTCACTGAGGAACAGTGATTTTGTTGCCTTACAATTTTTACCTATTTCTGGGTATATTTGGGTAACTGATTTCAAAAATACTTTCAGTTTTTCCCTGTGGTCTGTAGGCTATCAGGTCTAGTTTCTTAGATAAAGCATTTTCAAATATTATAAAGAGGATTCATCCCAACAAGAACCATTTTTCTCGATTATTCCAC
The DNA here is from genome assembly GCA_963082835.1 of Leptogaster cylindrica. Lineage (NCBI taxonomy): Eukaryota > Metazoa > Arthropoda > Insecta > Diptera > Asilidae > Leptogaster > Leptogaster cylindrica. The sequence goes on from OY720106.1 coordinate 5,289,332, forward strand.
TTTCTAATGATTCGAATCCAAGAATTTCAGATTCATTCCGTTCAGGAGAGTTTTCTGCGCAAACTGATACCTCACGTGTGTCATTTAGTTCATCTTTAAGATCTCGAGAGTAAGCGAAAGTCGACTTTTTAAGCTCAAGGACGAGTTGAGCGCGGTTCGCTATTATTCTAAAACTACTCAACCAATTTCGTTAAAATTTATCTTACTCATTCTTTCGAATGTCTATTTTCTTCTGAGGAGAGATTTTCTATATTTTAACAATGCATTACGTTTTTGACCGATTTTAAAAATGTAGACTTCTAACACCACACACTTAGTAGGCATACGCAAAAAAAAATGTAATGTCAGTTGGCATACTAGGTTTTTCCCCACTCCTAAGAAAAGATTTTCTCACAGGATTACAGAAGGATGTAATAAGAACACAATTTGTTTAGATAGAAATAGTCGCTTCTTGGAAAATAAAGTGCTTAATCCACCAGTTTGTTTGCTCGTTGCTCCATCACGCCTAAACGCTTGCCTTGATTTTTTTCATTTTTCGGGTGAAGGTAACACATGTTCTAACTGAACATACGTAGGTATAGGCTAGGAATAGGATTTCAAAATGACGGACGAAGGATGGCCATCAGCAAATTAAAACTTCAACTGATTGCCTTGAAAACTTGTGTCTGGGATGTTGATTAGTGATTGCGAATCCAATTTCGAAATTTCAAAATTCAAAATTGCAAAATGGCGAGCGTAACTGTTCAAAATTCAAAAAATTTAAGTAATTTAGGACAATGGGCAAATTTCATACAAAAAACCCAGCGTCAACAAAAACAAAACCTATCTCTAATTATATCACATTATCACACATATGTTAACCTGATATATATAACTATTTGGTCGTTTTATAGGTGTGGAGGGTAAGAGATATAAGTCGTCTTATATGCCCTATTACAGTAGTTGATAAAGCAACATTAATGTGCTTTTATGTTTGTTTATTGTTAATTAAATATTTAATACAATGACTCAGTTCATAAGAGCCTGCATGTCCTAGCATAATAATATTCTTACAATCTAAATCAAAACCCAATATATCCACTACTTACCTTTTATAAGATATGCAAGAAAAACTTTAGTGTGCTTTATGAAGGTAACTGATCGTTTTTGTATCGATTTTGAATACCTACCTAATATTATAATTTTAATCGAATTATAAAGTCAAGTTAAAAAAAAATTGATTAAAAATAGATTTTTTATAGGTAATTATGCTTTATATTAAAAATAATAATAATACCTTTAAGAAAGTAATGTCATCATAGTGTTCATGAATGATGTTTTATAAAGCAAATTTTAAAAATTTTATTTGATTTTACCTGATTCCCAGCACTTACAGAAAAAATGAATGTGTATAATTGTTTCTTACATCAAATTTATGAATTTTACTGAAATTAAATGACTAATTTCGAATTTCATGTCACAATTATTACATTCAAACTGACGGATCTATTATGGCGTCAAAAATTCATTATTCAAGGAATTTTCGTGGAAATTCATATGTACATTGAAGTTTTAATGGTCACAATTTGTAAGAAGCAATAATGACAGAATTTCCAAAATCCATTCAGTTCATCCTGAAAAAATACCATTAAAAGCCTTTTTATATATATCGATGTTTTTTAATCAATATAATGATAATATCTATTATCTACATATATTTATGTAGATACGTACCTATTGTCCATAACTATGTACATTATATTAATATGATTTTCATCGCACTGGATGAAACCGGGTAGGTAATCCATCTAATAAATCATCAAAATCATATTTTTTTCTTACACACAAAATACATGTGTTTTAAATATCAAACAAAATATTGTCGACAATAAATCAAAAAATTATAATCTAGCATTAAGCTGCATTTGGTTAATGGCGAAGGATAAAAGAAATTTTCACATCGGCAATTCTGAAATTTCCTTCCTTATGTTATGCACATAAATTTCTTCCTTTGCCCTCGCAAATCGCACAGTGTCAGGAAAATTCAATATTCAGATCCGCAGTACTTGTCCTTACCGCGAAGAGCGCTTGAATAATACTTCAGGATAATTTCCGTCTTAAAGTAAAATCATTTTCCAGAGCTTTTTTCCCGAAACCGGATTTTTATTAAATTCAGCCATCTTTCGTCTGTCTTCAACGGAAACTCATGGAAATCCTTTTCCTTTATGCACATTTCTCTCCTAAGGCGCGGCGCTTTTGTTTAAATTAATCTTCATCGAATAAACGATATCGTATTTGTCTTCAAAGGTACCAAAACAAAAATTTTATAATAGTATTGATCTTCACACGCTCCTTTTTGCCGCCTTTTTTATTGCCTATTTCATTTTAAAAAAAAATAAAATAAATTTCAACCTTTACCTAAAAACATATTCTACCGTTTTTTGCGAGGGAGAATTTCAGATTCAAATTAAGTTTTGATTAATGTAAATTATATTTGCATGTTTATAGGACAATAACATATTACTTTAGAAAGGAGTGCAGAATCCAGTGTAATGGGGTGGAAATTCTAATCATTTGTAACAATCTCTTTTGAGGTTTCTCTTGCGGTTTTATCTTAAGATTTGCAGTAGATATTTATGAATGATATTTTCTTGCATGTAAACTATTTTTGATTATACATATAAAACTTACATTATATGCTCAAAATTATGTGAAGTATTTTAAATTATTGTTTTTTATGGAGTCATGGTTGAAGCATCTCGTAAATGTAAAATGGTTTATCACTGGAATGTAATTTGTAATATCACCACCCTAATAAACATTACTACCACTTAATCTATAATTTGTTGCTTAAAGTCAAGAGCTTCTTCTTTACAATGTCGTCATTTATGTATTCTCCCCGAATTTCATGATCCCCCAATTTGTTTACTTTGGAATGAATATTACTTAAATTTTAACGACTTTATAACCGTATCCCATCAACCAAAGGTGCACACGAAAACCAAAACGTAGCACATTAAACATGAATACACATTATACAATATACAATATAGGTATACCTGGTACAATATATAAAATTTATTTTATATAGGTACCTAATTTACATCACTCTTTCAAGTTGTAAAAAAACCAACCTGTAAAAACAATGTTTTTTACTATAATTCATCCACATAGGGTTTGCGAAATTATGACAATTAAAATTAAAAAAAAACTTGTAAGGAAGCAATTGGTTACACCAATTACGTCATACTCCAGATGTAGAAAAATATAGTCATTCTATGTAAAAATCTAGACATGTATTTTCTTATGTCACTAAGACTAGTTGTGCGCGTCTGCTTAATTTAATAGTACTCAGCAAGAGCTTTAAGTTGATATCACACACGGCCCAAATTGGACAACCCCACAGAAAACGGTTACCACCTCCATCCTCCACAACCCCAAAAACGTAAAAAAAATTACCCCACCGGAAAGATCCCCATTCATTCTAAATTAAAAAACCCTATGCAAATCCAACCACGTTTACCACCCTAAAACTGCCGAAGTTTTCTTCCACTTCTATAATTTTAATATCGTGTAAAAAATACCGTGTAAAAAAAATTCTACCAAATAATTAATTATAATCCGTATTTAGAACAATATTTAACGAAAAAACCTCAAAATGTAAACATTCAGTAAACAAAATCAACATTTTGGTTTAAAAACGATTCAGGCTTATATGGCAACACTAAGGAGTTGCCCGATTTTGCTCATCTTCGAACTTGGCCTTACAATTTTAACTAAGTATCATCGTACTAAGTTTCAAGTCTCTAGCTACAAGCGTTCTGGAGTTATCGTCTGGAGAGACAATAGACATCAGACAACAGACATCAGACAACAGACAGATGAACATGCAAAAACGGTATTTTTCACTTCCCAATCATGAATATAAAATTCTTTTTTTTCTATCACCATTATTTCTTGACGTTGTGAACGTTCGCTCAAAACTAGTATGGTATAAAAAGGAAAAGATGACTTGATTTTATAATAATTTTTTTTTGCATAGTGCAAATCATTGTCATTTTTGCGTTATTATTAAAAATTTTATCCGTTCCTTCTGTGATAACGGAATAAAAATTAGGCATTGTCAGCAACAACGAACCTATATGTAAAGTTTTAACTAGATTAGATGACGGAAAGTGTGTTAATTAGCCGTCGAAAGATTTGTCTTAACGACACAAATACACAAATAAACAAACAAACAAGTTTTCGTGAAGTTAATATAGATGAATTAAAAAGCAATATGTTTCCGTTTCCAAGGATTTTATCAATATTTGACTAAAGAGGATATTTAATTGCATTCACAATTGCTGCCGCCTGTCGATGCGTTGCCGAATATTTCTGAGAGACCCATTAATATTGTCCTAGGACCTGATTCATGGTTGGAGTAGAAGCTTATCCAACAAAACGGACAACAATACATACTGAACGAACCGAACCGAATCAGCAAGTGCAGACGATAATTGCAACGAAAGTACTTTTGTGATTTTATTTGTACTTTGGGTGATTCAACTGGAGCAATTGCTCGTTTTCAGGATGAACGGTTGGGGATGTTAAAGTGCTTTTACACATACGACACAGACTCCCTGAGGGATATTCATGAGTGTTTTTAAGAGCTGCGGTATATAAGAGCGTGGAAAACGTTAACCGAAACGTGCAAAATCGCTTTTAATATTAAATTTGTCAAAGGAGAATTATCCAAGCTTCAATTGGATCCAACAGATTTGACATCTTTTTAGTGAGTTAAGCATTACAAACAGATAACATTGACATGACATTTTTAAATTTCACGCAGTATAATTTCAATAATACCCTGTACAGCACTTAATCAAATAAGACGTCACTTAATATAGTCGGGTTTGCCGTCGGCCACCGAACTGAACTAGTTATTGACATATGTGTTGACGTTTGGCATAAAGTAAATATAAAATGAATTCGCAACAGCAGTCAATTGAATTTCTTTCAAGCAAGCAATGAATGCGAAATTGCGTTATGTTATGTTATTTTGCATTTTGCACGAAAAACAAGAAAATGATATTTCACAGCTGATTACTTCTTGTTATAGTACAATTATGATACAACTAATCACTGCTAGTGCTACGTAGCCAGTACGGCGCTGACAGTAGTATATCGAGTCCAAATAAGTCCAATCGAGTTATATAGCAAGCATATTTGTAAGTCGAGTTGGTTATAGCAAATTTACATGGTGTACGTCATTTTGACGTCACTAACTTGATTAAGTGCTCTCGTCTATCTGAGGTATAAGTAAAGTGTTTTTGTATCTTGTTAATTTGTTTCATTCCTTCACAACATCTAGTATTAAGACATTTGTGAAAACTTTATATGCAAATACTCACTTTGATATTCTCTTTGGGTTTCTCGAATGGTTTTTTTTTCACAAGCCCTAATACCAAAATCTACACATTTAAGACTTGTTCATTCTCACAATGACTTAAATGATAATATGACAGCAAGAGATTTTTTTTTGAGTTTTAAATGAAATATTTTTTATCATTTTCTTTCATATTTTGTTTTAAATAAAATATATGTTTCCTTGACCATTGGATAGTAATAGTAACTTTCCTTCGAAAGAAATTAGAAAAATAGGGCCCTATGATTATTTTGCCCTAGGGCCCCAGGCTGTCTGGTTACGCCACTGTCTGACCTACAAAAAAACGACACGGAAATAACAAGCAATTGTTGAACATTTTCATCTTTAGATCAATATATATTACACAATACACAATAATTTGTGCATTAACTTTTTGACCTCTTAATGTTCAGTCGAACAATTGTTGTGTTCTCTCAAGGTAGAAATTGTCATGGCGCACTTGATTGTCGTTCTCTTTAAGCACAATCATTCAATTGTGTACGATTCCAATGCAATTTTAACCCTTAGTGCTTGGAAGCAGTTAATGCCTGATAAGATCGTCCCTTTAATGGGAGAAACTTATTGCGGTCACATGAGGGCTTTTAATGTTATTCCGTTTTCTGGTGAAGTAACAGTGTCCTTTCAGAGGCTGTAAAAGTTCCATCTTAAGAGCTAACCATATCCATGTTAGAGTCTTCAGTTGAAGTGGTCCATTGTCATTAAACGATTCACATAACATGAAGTTAGGCAGATCTTGTCGACAAATTTTCCGAAGAAGTTTAAGTGTATTAAAAACGATTGCAACGGAATGTGGAATACACGGAATCAATCATATCTTGAATCCAGACATCACTCGCACGGAAAGGTTTATTATTTAACTTTATTTTATAAATTAATTTTATAGACATGAATCTAAAGTATTAACACAGACTTTATAACATTTAGGGTGATGTGGACACTATTGGCCATTTTGGCAACTTTAGGAGCAATATATATAAGTTTTGTCCAGTTTGTACGTTTTGAAGAAAATCCTACAGTGTCCATACTTGAGAAGACTTACAGGAAATGGAAGGGTACTGTTCCTGCAGCAACCGTGTGCTATCCAAGCGAATTGGATGAAGATCTAACCAAAGAGTTCATTTACAAGTGAGATGGAAATATTATATCACACAACAATCGTGTACAATCATCTTATGCAATACTAGTACATGGAATGCCACCGAGGACGATGAAGAATATGAGGAGTTCTTGGAGTTTATTTCATCTGCTGTGAATATGACAATGAATGAGTATGAATACATGGGTCAGTATTCCGGGGAGGACAATATGAATAACATAGATCTTATGACAATTTTGGATCTGATTAAGCAAACTAAGCCATCTGCCAGCACTTATGATGACCAAATATCCCTCGATATTATTCCCGTGATGACTGAAAAAGGATTGTGCTATTCGATTAATTCGTTGGTGACCAAAATAATTACCACCAAGTAAAAATTTCCCATCATGATATTCTACCAAATAATACCTACCTACTCGATAAGAAGGAAACTATGACCTCAGCGCGGCGGCTCAGCCTCAGCATTGTCAGTCATGTCGTCTGTCCGGGGTATTAGAAAATTAAATACCAACAGAATGAAGTATGCCGGAAAGAGCTGCAGTGTGGTTCGTTTCTCGCGCGAATTTTCAAAAGTGATTTAAATTTATAAAAGTTAGCAAAAAATAAATAAAAAATACAATGACAACTAAAAATAAAGTGATAATTCTCAATAGAAAATCATACGCACTGCAGCCTGTAGCCTGCTTTAGGATCTTTTTAACTTAACCAAATCCTCTGGTGCGAAAGCTCTTTGCGCGAAGTTTTTGACTTATCACGCGCCTTGTCACGCAAAAAGCTCACAGTTCCACATTTAAAAGTACAGCATGAACAAACCGTCAGCAGTGTCCGCGGCAGCGTAGGTTTTAGCACTCTTTCCCTCTTGTACGCCATTTACAAATTAGATTAGTGTTCTCTCACTCATATTTTCCTTTTTGTACCCTAGATGTAGGGTATACACATATTAGTTTTGACCGAACGTTTGCAACGCCAACGTCTGCTAGAGACTTGTGTCTTGTAATTTGGTACAATAATATTTGATTAAAATTGCAAGGTCAAGTTCGAAGATGAGCAAAATCGGGCTACTCCATCTTAGTGTTGCCATATAAGCCTGAATCGTTTTTATACAAAAATGTTGATTTTGTTTACTGAATGTTTACATTTTGAATTTTTTTCGTTAAATATTGTTATAAATACGCATTATAATTAATAATTATTTGTCAGAAATTTTTTTGGCACGGTCTTTTTTTACACGATATTAAAATTATAGAAATGGAAAAAAAGTCGGCAGTTTTAAGATGGTAAACGTAATGGGATTTACATAGAGTTTTAGGTAGACTTCGAAGAAAAATCTACCTATTGAGTTCGATACCATGCAATGTCACGACTTTCGAAAAATTCTTTCATAGTTTTTCGTTTCATGCCTCCCTGAGTACGAAATCACCCCCCGTGCGAAAGTTTATATATATACAGGGCGACCTATTCCTTGAAAGGGGTTATAGTAGAGGTATAAATATAATTTGCAAGAAAATAACCCTGATCAACTAGGGGTCGAAAACTAACGGTTTCCGAGATATGAAGATTTTAAGTTATTTTCTAAATTTTCTACCACGTCATCGAAATAAGATATTTACAAAAAACCTACTCATTTCTGGCCACGCAATTGATACTTTTTTAAAAGCTGATAAACTAGCAAGTAATTTCAAATTAAAATCCGGTCCAAAATAATCATTATCTCAGAATTGTACGGTCTTAAGTTGCAAGAATTTAAATGTTTTCAGATCTTCTACGAAAAAAGCAATTAATTATTCAAAAAAAATGTACGACACATGGCGTACAAATTACTTAAATAATTACTAATTAAAGCCCATGCTGAGTACTATTATAAGAAAATGCATGTTTAGATTTTTAGATAGAATGAGTATATTTTTCTACATCTAGGGTATCACATCATTGGTGTGACCAATTGCTTCCTTACTAGTTTATCTTGTTTCCATCAAATACTCTAAAAAGGTTTCCCTTATCTTATCGAGTAGATAGTCTTTGATTCTTCAAGCAGGAATTCATGACATTTATTTCAGTGCAGAGACAGACAAAGTCCAAGATGAGCCAGTTTCATGTGTTTATTGGAAGCAAGAATGTTTTCTTGAACTACAACTTCCCGTTCCTAATGCTGAAGTATCTTACTTCAATATTCTGCTGTTTCAAGTGCACTTTTTGAATACTTTCTCTAGATCGCTATTCATTCCCCCTTCGAGACATATTCGAATGAGTTGGAACTCTTTAAGCTTGACAATTATCCAGAGATGACAGCAACATTCAAAGTTGTCGAAACTGTGTAAGCTTTTTAAAAATAATTGTTATACAAACCTTTTTAATTAAGAACCTTTTTTATTTAAAGATCTGATGACGAGGTCAGGGAGTTAACTGAGCACCAAAGGAAATGCATTTTTCCAGATGAACATTTCGGGAATTTTCCGGCATGGAGACTTTAATTTGCATTCATTTCGTTAATAATGGCACTTTATTTGATTTTTCAGATTTACAGCAAAACACTTTGTCAGATGAAATGTCGAGCTAGTATGGCTGATTCGCTGTGTAGCTGTGTGCCTTGGTTTTATCCTTTCTCTGGTAAGTTCTTAAAGGAACTGTCCCTCTTTTCGATTTCAAAAAATGCGGTTCGAAGAAAAATCTACCTATTGAGATCGATACCATGTCACGACTTTCGAAAAATTCTTTCATAGTTTTTCGTTTCATGCCTCCGTGAGTACGAAACCACCCCCGTTAGAAAGTTTATATATATATATTATACATATTACACGCTAGGGGTGGAAATTCGAATTTTTCTAAACCACGTCTTGTGGGGTATCGTTTAACAGCTCTTGACGAGTAGTTTATAAATCAATAACTAGTTTATCGATTTTGAAATAAATTACCCAAATAAACGCAATCGAAACACTTCGAAATCTAACTCAGCCTGTAGGCCTGCCGAAAGGGACTTTTTTTTAAAACACTCAGAATCGATGTCGTTCTTGCATGAACCAGGATTATATCAGTCTGCTGTAAAAATTCGAATTTTAATAGCAATTTAAAGTTGAAGAAGAATATCCCAAACACCGAAATTCTAAATTGAAAGTTGCGCCAAATCGTAAGGAGGAACAACCCCCTTAGCAAAATATTCCAAATAATGAGTAGATATTTCATTCACAGTAAATTTGTCAAATTTCTTAATTTTGTTTTGGTATAACAAATTTAAAAAAGTAATTAATTTGTTCTTTTGTATGAATTTTTCTAGAGGGCCCATTTTGCACTATTGAGGGAATAGGATGTTTGGAAGACTTCAACTGGCCCATTTGGTCCTTAAGTGTTTGCAACTGCCCAAACAAATGTGTAAAAAGCGAGTATTCACTTTTTTCATTGGCTAAAAATATTTGGTAAGATAAATCGTACAATAAATTGATGAGTTTTTAAATTACAATTTTATGATAAAATACTCCGAATAATATTTGTGTTCGACAAAAGATAATTTCACGGTGCAGTTGTGTTATACTAATGCATTGCGCATAGTTGAATTTAGATTAAACTTGTATATAGAAAATATTCTAGAAAATATTTCATTGTTATTAATTGCTAATTAATTAATTGTTATTTTTAATCTATTTTTGAAAAAAAAATTTCATTTTTCAGGAAAGCAGAAGACGGGAACAGTAGCCACCAATACAAAACAAATATACAAATAATAATTGTTCCACCAAAAACGAGGATTAAACTAAGTGTTGTTTTTAGCTATGAGGACTTATTAGGTAAAATAACAATATACCTAGAATGTTTTTTTTTTTTTGGTAAAATATTGAATTGAGCAAAAATATCTTTCAGTATCCTTAGGAAGCACGTTTGGGTTATTTCTAGGATTCAGTTTATGGGCAGTACCTACGGCTGTGTATGTCATCTTGAATAATGCAGTAAATCGACTAATCAACTTTTATGATTTAAGAAAAATTAAGCCCAACGGCAAAAAGTCAGCTTCGCAATCAAATTATAATAAATTATTATAAAAAAAACATATTTTTGCTTGTGTACCACATGAAACCAGCTCAATTGATTTATTTTGTTGGCATATTTGTATTCGTTGTGAACCATAAAATCCGAAATATCTATGACTCTGTCAATCGCAAAGGAATACAACAAATTGCTTGGGGCATTCCATATTAGATTGGAGACAATTTTGATGGAAAGCCAATAAACGGCTTGTAGTCAGAACATCATTGGAGTTCCATAAAAGTGATTCAGTTTACAGAATAAAATTTATTTGAGAATTCATAGGACAAAACTCATGGCGAAGTACTCCCAGGATAACGAGCCGGGCCACTGCACCATCCCAAGCATGTTAACAGCATTGCAAGGACATTATTTTTAAAATGTAAACATTTACCAAATAGTGTTTTATCAGAACCTTCTCAACTCTTACTTTGACTTTAAAAATAAAAAAATTTGGGTAAAAATTTGTTTCACAGCGTTATTAGAAGTTTTTCTAGTTTAATTATTTTGTCATTTGGTTTGATAGATCACTGTTCGGGAATGTTCTTTAATGTCTTAACTCATTGTTATTTTATCAAAAATAAAATTGTATAGTTGAATAAATATGTGTATATAGTATATCTGGCAATAGAATCATGACTTTTGAGTATATTTTTACTAGGTTGAAATAAAGAAAGAAGTCTTGATTGATTGACTGACTGACTGGCTCATCAACGTAATGTCGTAACCGCTGAAGTTACAATTTTAGAAATACTAGAAATGTGTAGACTGTACAGTAGGTTAGGTTCGTAGCTTCCTTTCTGGACTTAGCAGTAGGGGGGTTGACAATAGGAATGTCTGGTACTAAAATGGATTTCGGGTCCACTCCTCTGGGAATTTTTTGACATTAAAATAATGAAAATTTATAAAAATAACAAATACATTAATTTTATTTTGATGCAAAATGATTGCGAATAATTAACTTAAATGTTAAAACACGCAAAATAAAATGACTTCATAAACAACATTAATAAAAGGTATAGGAATTCTTGTTAGATATGCCTCATAATTAAAAAGGCAAAAAGTTATTTTGGATTTGTTCTAGTGACGGCTCGTCAGGGGAACTTCAGGAGGCACTGCCACCTCGGAAAATTCTCAATATTTGGTTAATAAGAATTCTAGTTTTTAATGAAACCATTATTTAGAAAGAAAACTTCTTCATTTGTATCTCAAATAAGAAAACATCATTATTACATAAAATAGGTAGGTACAATGTACAATATACATTATACATTGCACATATTCTACAAAACAAACTAACCATTGCCTCCTGGACTTGAAGGGTCATGACCTGTCGCTGATTTGTGGGTGGGAGACTGCCGGGCTGAGTCCCTCCTGTTTCGGGGACTCTCTAACCTTTTATGATACTGAAGTGTTAGCTAGGGAGATCAGAGAAGAAATCGTGTCCTATGTCATTCAAAATTGGAAAGAATTTTCCGTCAAATTGTACGCCCCGAACGATGACAATTACATGAGTGACGAATTGGGATTGTTACAGTAATGTAATAGCAAATAACATCATCCTTCATCCTCGCACTAAAATAATGAAATCTATATTTCTTATCATTATTGCATTGAAATATTTAATTACACGGTTTAGGTATATTTGAGTTTAAAATAAACGGATTCTTTATCAAGCCCGAAGTCGTTTATCAAAAGTTTACACTTGCAATTCAAATAATGTTTTTGAAATATTTTTTTTTTATATAAAAGAGGGCCGCGTAAAATTTTTACAAGAATAACCCTGCTGGCTGTATTTATTTGTATGTTATGTATCTACTATATTTAGGACAATATCTACAACCGCGAGAAGAGGAATGCAATTGTTAATTATATTAGTAAATTATCTGAAAATGAAGCACTGACTTGATATTCCTAAATCCTACGAGAGTTTATCTACATCCTTGGAATAAAAATTGTTACAATAAATAATTTATGCCACTCATTTTACTTTCAAAGCGTTCCCGTACCGCAATTTTATCATTTCCGGCTTCATTTTCCCTACCTTTAACTAAGTACTTGAATAGTTCTATGGTATTATAATACATTTTCATCCGTTTCCGTTTATGATGATTTCCTTTATTCCGGGAAGAGTATACAACAAGTTTGATGGAATTGAATTAAGTTACAATTCTTCGCTTTCGGCCCACTCAAAGCAATTTATAAAATCAATTTAGATTTCCAAAATAAATTCAAAACACTTGTAGTCCTATACACAAAAAACAACAGCAGCAAAATTCGGAGAGATAAGGATTATTTGGTCGAAGGATCATTAAGGACTTGATTTATTCTCCTTGTGGGCAATATTAGTATTTGGTTTTTACGATTATTTTGATTATGAAACTTTCGAGGAAAAGTTGAAAGGATGAGCAGCTTTTACGGTTCGTTAAACATCCTGTTTTCAGGCTATTTACCTTTCTTTGAATGCTTGTGTGATTCTTTGTGGAATATTCAAAAAGATCATTATTATATTTTTCTAACTCTGGCACTTGTTCGTTTTGCCAATTCAAGAAGGATCAGAAGTATTCTTAAAATTTTTTATTGTTGGTACATAACCGACATTTTTCGATTTTTGTTCATGGATTAGTATTATAGGTATAGATACGTACCTATTGTAAATTTCTAACAAATCTAATTCTTAAAAAGGTTTTTTTTTATTCAGTACAATTAACATGGTTTAATATAATTCATTATACTTACCCACATGAATCATGATCGGTTTCTAAACATCCTGTTCTGTTCTTTAAGACGCACAAAATGTGGTTTAATTGTTTGCGTAGTTTTTTTTTATCATATACGATAACCTATAAATATAATATGTAAAACATAATTAATTTTTTTAAGTATTAAAAGCATTAAAATATTTTCAACTTTAAATAACAAATAGTGTTACGTAAAATATTTGTTACTTCAAAACAATTTTTATTTTTCTTCTATTTAAATTTTACTTGGTTTTGATGTACAAGTGCAAGTATATGTATTATGTAAACCTTCTTATAAGGTACCATATGCCCAGCTTTAAACTGTGTTCGGCTGTAGAGATTTTTTAAGGACAAGTTATTTTTCTTTCTAAACTGATTTTAAAGTCCCCCAGATGTACTTGAACGTTAAATAAAACTTTTGATGAATATATTATATTATAAGATAAAAGGATGTAATACGATAAAAGGGAACTTACATTTTATTATAATATGATAGTTATTATGCTACGTCAAGTCTTCATAAATGTTGGAGGTCATAACAAAGTACTAGGGACTTTATAATACCTAAATAAGAGAAAAACTTGGCGGCCTAAAATTAGTAGGTGCACCATATTTGGAAAAAATGTTTATGATGCAGAATTTAATGATGATGTTATGAAGTCTGAATTTAATATCTTAAATAGAAGCGAAAGTTTTTTATTTGTTGCGTAATCTCTGGTTCCGAATTTTATCACATCTACACTGCAGTATTGCTGCTGTTTCTTAAATAAAACAAAACATGAACTTTTAGTCTTGATTGGAAACCTTTATTATTTAAGGTTATTTTTTGATTCCCTAAATCCCTAAACTCATTTTAAATTTAGTTTTTTAATCAATCCGATTCCCGTTGAGATCCTGATTACTTGACTATAGGTATATATTTGAAACCGAAGGAAGATATTGTTTTCATTAAATGCAACTCAAATCTACAATTTTCATCATCAAAAATTAATCAATTCGCAACAGGGATGCCACTAAAGGTAAATGTGCGGCGTGCGTGTACAGAGGGCGTCATTTCTACCAAAAATAAAACTTTGAGTTGAATCTACGGACAATAAACAGGAATTTACAAAAATACTGTGTGGGAATATTGATTTTGCTACCTTACATAATTGTCACGTAGTTTTGTTGCAACTAGATTGGCAAACAGTGGCAGTTAACACAGGAGTCAAGATGAACGACGACACAGAATTCAATTAATTTTAACCTCAAAAGACTAATATCCTTATCTTAAGAACTTTCACCTACGTAAATGAAAAAAATATATAACTAAAAAAATTTGAAACAAGTTTTATGTGTTTCATCTTCATTAGTTTCAGTCACATTTCTGTGCATTGCAATCTGATGAGATGTGACATGAGATTTAATTTGAATGTTCTTTAGTATGGTTTTAAACAAATTTGCATTAAACACCGCATATCCGTAAAATCAAGAAGTCTTCGGTACACGAAGAATCTCGGAAAGCAATTATAAGACTGGTGACTACAGAATGAATTATGCATGAGCTTTCGCATGAATTCGGTCTTCTACCAGAAGCAAAGTTTACCTTTCCCCAGGGAGAAGTTTTAAGTATTTTGCAAATTTCGTCTTGGGACAGGTGTCAACTAGAAGTGCATCTGCAATAAGAGTTGGTATTTCTTAAGATATTTTCGTTATTGTTTTTCTCCGATGTTTTCAAGAATTTTATGATGTTGGCAACGTAAAGTATTTTTTTATTACCAAAATATTAAGTTTCATCAGGTTGATAATTAAATTATTCCTTCGCAGTCGTAAAATGAAAAGGAAACAGAAAATACAAAACTTTGGAAGTTGTTTGTTATATTATCAGTTTTAAAAAAGTAATGGTAAGTATATATATTTATAATGACCTATATTTATCATTTTGTAATAAATTCTACAAATATTTTCCTTCTAAGAAACAAAATTATATAATATGCTGATTGATAATCCTTAAAAACTCATTTAAATGTAAATTAGTATATTGTTCTTTCTTTATTGCAAGACTAGGGGAAGAGTAAGAACAAAACTCTCAAAGCAAAAAGTAATTTTAGAGTTGTTTAATATGATTGATTTCTATAGTAGTTCAGTGCAATTAGACCGAAAAAAGGCCAAACTGCGAATCATTCATACAACGGCAAATGATGACTTTTCTGGTAGGTAATGATGTCTTGATTATCGTCCTAACAGTCCCCAAAGCGGGAGTGTAAGGACACCCTCTATGTAATGTCACGCTCTACAACACATCAGAAGTCCTCAAGCCCTTCATTGGATTTTTTTCAAAATTAAAAGAATCATTTTTTTGGTTCATTTTACGTGGAATAACCCAACAGTGCTCTATGTCATAAACTCTACGTTGTAAAGATCTATATTACAATATCAGAACCAAATTAGGAGAGAAAGTACATAATTTTATTCTCACAGCCAAATCAACTTTGATGCCCAATCTATTATCTTAATACTTAATTGGACTTCGCCTTAACCACCCTTGGTTTTTTCGAACTCAACATGGACAATGAACATGTGGCGAACATAGTCCGAATTCCGTTCTTACTTCCACTCCCCGCCCGATTGATGGTATTTTTGTAGAGCTCTTTAAATGTAGGAATATGTCGCGTTGTTTCTTACGTTACGTATCTCCCCCTCTTCCTAATATAATATAATATTTAATTTGGATACTTTACGGTTTTAACAAGTTAGTTATATGTATGTATATGTATATTGAGTATTGTTTCTTAACCATTATTGACTATGGCTATTAACTTTGGCGTAAAGGTAATTGATAAGGGAAATTATTATACACTCCAGAAATAAATAATTCGTAGAAAAAGAGTAACATTATTATGGAACATAAATACACATATGTATAAAGTATAAACAAAAATCCTGAAAGAAAAACGTCAATTTCGGGAAGAAATATCATATTCTTTGGATCTAAGTCAATTATGCATGGGAAAGTATTGCTAATGGAATGGATTTTCGGAAATATGTAACAACGATAATTTCATATGTTTCTCACTTCCTTTTCCATGAGCGATTCCTTCGAAATTTCTACGAAAATGTGGCCTGTATATATCTCCGTTAGGAAGCGATTTCTTAAACGAGCATGATGTAGTTATTATATGAACAAAGTGGTCTGATAATATTTATTGCTACTAATGTTATACCATTTCTTGACGGTGCGGAAGTGAATGTCGACAGTCTGAAAGCTACTACAAAGTAATCTGTGGAACCTGGAACTCCTCCCAATAACATAAAGGAATAGTATATCCTCCTGTCAAGGAAATAAATACACCTTTGATGGGATCCTTGAAGTCATTGCATGCTTCATTCTAATAATTTCGATAGAAATAAAAGTATCAGTTGTCCATCCTTGAGTATCAAACGACAGTGTATTCTTTCATTTTGTACAATAGAAAGCAAAGTAGTTTGACCTCGTGGACAATAGAATTTCCAAGCAGAATCTATGTATTTACAAACAGCTTCCAAGTTGAAGTCCTTCAAAAATAAAAGCAGGATAAATCCAATTCATTCCCCCAAAGGGACGTCAAATATTTTTATCAAGGGAAGTTTCAAAGTATATTAATCCAAAATGAAAGGGATTTCAATTCATTTAAAGTACTTAAAAAACAATTCTATCTGACTTTGAAGGATCACAGGATTTCGAAGTAAATTGAAATTCAAACACGCTTTTCGATGGAAATTTCTGAATTTTTCTTTACTTCTTTCAAGAAACAGGGATGAATTCATACTGAAACATCCTCGAGTCAAGCTCTTGCCAATACTATCGGATTCGAGACTCGAAATTTGTAGCTTTTATCTTCATACTAATGGTCATGCGCTACCAAAAGCTCTGCGGTAAATGCGTTTGGATCGGATGAGTACGTTGCCCGCAACAACCATCCCGATGGATAGGAAGGTTAAGGATGCAAATAAGCTAGACAATTGTCGTTTAGATGTAACCAGTTTGCATTGGAATTAATCCTTCAGCTTCATAGATCCTGGCAAAGCGGAATAATGAAACAACACTTGACGATGGCGACATTTAGTCGCTCATTAATGCTTTCTGCCCAAGTAGGTGAGCTTTGCAATGAAAAACAAAGTTGTTTGCATGCAAGAATTGTTTGAGTTAATTGTTTCCACTGAAGATATTTTTTTTAAATGAATAGTTGATGAGAAACTGTTGTTTTCCTTTGCAAGTATAATTTTCGCAATTTTTATCGTCTACCTTGAGTGAAAATTGGTGTTTTTGAATGAATACATTTAATTTTTTTTTACAACAAACAGGAAAATAGGAAGTTCATCGTTCTTTTATTCTAAAGGATTTTTTCATAGTCCCATTTGCTTATCACCAATTTTTTTTATTTTATTATTCAATACTGCTCTATCTGCTAGTCAAATAGGAGGTTTAGTTTGGGAAACCTTGTGGTTGTCCCGACCTTAAACATTTCAAATGTGCTACGGGCTATTTACCAATCTCCGTTTTCGTCTTTTGCCCCTTCTTGAAAGGAATAGAGTTCAGTGAGCATTTAGTTTATTTAATTTCCCATATTATAAAACAAGAGACAAACTGAAATAGCATTTTCTTCTACAAAAGGCTAGAAAGAAAAATTTGTTATTTTTTTCGAGGAGATAGTCGCAGATAGGTACTTTTTCTTGTATAATATTTTAAACGGACAGTTTACGTAAGTTGTATAAGGTATACTTTTAAA
Source organism: Leptogaster cylindrica (assembly GCA_963082835.1). Lineage (NCBI taxonomy): Eukaryota > Metazoa > Arthropoda > Insecta > Diptera > Asilidae > Leptogaster > Leptogaster cylindrica. The sequence continues at coordinate 5,307,341 of OY720106.1, forward strand.
AATTTTAAAATAGTAAAACATTTTATGATGGAGAACTCATAATTGTAATATTTAATGAAATTGCAAATAACTTTGCGTTTATCTTTAATTTTTTTTTCAGTCCATTGTTCAAAACTCTCAACAAAAAACAATCCACTAAAATGGTATCATATTTATACTCTTGAAACCTGAAAACGTGTCAGTGTCAGGAATATTTATTTTATTGTCTAACCCACTTTAACAAGAGCAAAGTGTCCTTTTTACTATGCACGAACCCGCAGAACTCATCCCAGAAACATTCACCTTGAACTTGCTATGATGAAACTGAAAGTATTCATAAAGCTTATACAAAACGTAGTTTTTTTTATAGATATTACGACTTCATAACCAAAATGTAATTTGGGCACATAGCAACAAAAGGAAAAGTCACGATGAGTTTTTCTGAAATATTATTATATTATGCCGGTTAAATACGCACGTAACTCCCCAGTTTAACTTTATGGATTAATCCAATATGTACCCGTATTATACGGCATCATCAAAGGGGATTCACAGAAAATGAGGCAATGAACTCCTCTGGTCATTGTTCTCTGTATTATTTGGAGGACCGACTTGACATGTGACCCCACTATGTTAATAAATCGTTTAGGAACGTTAATCTCGTGACGGTTTATTGAGTCATAAACGACAATTGGATATGTTGCATGTTCCAGTATTGTTCCTTCTAACTCATAAAGCATCTGTGCTAATGCAAAAAACTGCAAGGACTTTTATGTAGATAGGTACATTAAGGCACCGGAAGATTCAGAATTTAATTCTGGGGGTGTCTACTTATACTAAACCTGCAATGAAAATGATAAGATAAAAAACAAAGAAATACATAGGTACGGGTATTAACGGTCAATCTAATCTGAGCCCAGGGCCCAGGATTTTAGAAACTGGTGAGGATGTAACAATTTTTTTAAATTCCTTTGAGCTTAGGATGTAAGTATTAAGGATAAGACACAATTCTTAATATACCTCTATAATATTATATTATGAAAATAATGCGTTAATAAACTTGATATGTCATGAATTTTTGATCCCCTCAGAAAAAAATACCCTCCTCTGCGTAACGAATTTTGTCCACGAACGACTTAGGAACGAAGCCTATGTACAACGAACTCCCTCAAAGAAAACATCATTATAGCGACTGTCAAACAGAAATCACGAACATCAATACACATATAACGTATTTTTTAATATATCACATCAAATTTGTTATATCGAGGTTAAACTGTATAGGGGATTAAAAGAGAGCTCATACGAAACTACATAAAGTTATAGTTCTATCTCTTGCAAAATTTGTAGGCAAGTAACTCCATCCCCCCACCCCTTCGCTCCCCTTTCTAGGGTAGGTTTCATATCCTGAATTTCCACTTTACACCGAAACAATTAACCGTCAACAGATAACAAAAAATCACATGCTTCTTAAGCTCCTTCTAACGTAACTTAGATGACTAATTTGCATTTATAAGAAACATGTTCTTCCAACTTCCTTGCGATAAAAAAACCTGCAAGAACAAAGGAAAGAAAATCCACACAGAAATAATGTAAACTAGGAAACGAAGTAATTACACCGGTTTCAACAACGATATCAGGAAAGGATCAGGTGCACTTTGTGAGACGTGAAAGGCCTTTTCACTCCTTAAAATTCCTTCTTGTGGATTTCATCGACCACAGGTTTCCTTCGTGGTAAACAAGTTTTTTCCGACATGCAATTTTAATGGTTTTCATTATGGGATTTCCCCAGACAAAGAAAGGGCTTTGAACTGGCATGAATTAACATAATTTCTGCACGATTATGTGAAGACTCGCATGCAACTGTAGTTATTGCCACGGAAGGAATGTGTTTTTTTTTTTTTTTTTTTTGCATTTCATGCACAACATTAATGCATTTGCCTAAAGAAGTAAATCATTTACTGTATTAAAGTAATTATAACTTTATGTTCTGCCTTCTGCTTTCAGGTAATTTCCCCGTTTGTTCCAAGTGAAATTATTTTTGTGTTTTTTCGAAGGAAACTGAACTGAAATTAATTGTTGATGCAGATGTAATTTAAACTGTAATTTTCAAAACTAATTTAATTTAAATAACATTGAGGAATTAAAATTTTACAAATAACATAAACTCTCTGAAATATTGCTTTTGGTCAAAAGCACTGTTAATTTAAAACGCAAATTACTTCTAAGTATAACAATTTCAATGAATTTTTTTTATTATAAATATATGTATGTAGGTATTAACAACATTTTTAGATATACGCTGATTATGTAAAATTGTTTATTAATTAATTTTCTAATTATAAATTTAATATATGGACTATATGTTATAAACAGGAACCCTATGATTTTCTTTGTACGATAGGTATTTGCAACAAGATACATGTTTGTATATTTTATTCAAAATTAAAATCAATAGGTATATTGTTTTCCTGAATCCATAAAATACTCTATATAGTAAAATGTTTTTGATTAATGCAAATCAACATTCAAACGTGCACCATAAACACCATCTTGTTCTTTTCCGTGGTTTATAAATATTCTTGAATATTTTTTTCACAGGTGTCCAATTTCCATATTTTCGTCCGAAGTGTTCGTGCCCCCTAGTAGTGTGGACTGTGGATTAATACACAACCTGAATTAATATACAAGTCCCTATTTTTCTTTAAAAAGAAAACATGCAAATGTACCAAAATTTGAGTTAGAGTTTGCATTCAAAATCTGGAAATATTTATATCCTTCAAATTCATACAACCATTCAAACATAGAAAAACACAAACATACATGCATAATGCATATATTTAAGCATATATTTAGTTTGAAAGGATACAGAAGATTTTGAAGTCTCATGAATTCACGGCCAGTGCTAAGGAGGTACAATTTATTACCTCATATAGATGATATATAACTATAACGAACTGACCCCACAATCTGCATCGCATATGTAGTTCAGTCCTGCAGGATGCATATCCTGTTTTAGTCATGCATAGTGAATATTCTGGTGCTTTCTGGTGGAAAGCATAACAGTAAAATTCTTAATTTATATACCAGTGAGTCCGGAAAATTGAAATCATTTTGAGCTAGACTTATGCTGCTTGTGCTAAAAGGATGCATTGCGGACAGTTGTTCCTAAAACACTTGACATTACTTATCGTTAATTGGTCAAGGCTTGACGAAGCATTCACGCAAGAACTAACTTAACTCATCAAATCCTGAGGATAACAATTTCAATTTTTGATAAATTCAGTGTTAACAAAAACTCCTTTACATTTTATTCAGCATTTTCTATTGGAAAAACAATAATCGTGGAAGAACTCTAATCAATTATATCGTTTCAATGCGAAAGTTTGTCAAACTAACAAAATGAAAAACTTGAGAGAAAGTGACTGAAAAAATTGAAGATATTAGATAAATTAGAAGACAACTTTTACTTCAGGTGGACACTTGCACATCGTCAATTTAGGAAAAAGCGAAAGAAAAAACACCGAACCAAGATAAAAACGGTAAAGTTATGAAGTTTTAGTCATAAGTTTGTTTTCGAACTACACATCTAGATCTGCTAGAAATCGAGGTAGAATTAATGATAAAGATGGTTTCACTCAGAGTTTGAAAATAGAAGCAAGTTTGTATGCCTGCTTTTTGTTCATCTGTCAACGAACATATACAAATTTGCTACACATCGAAAGTTAAATTGAAGGTGTCGCTCGTTAATGAACCTGAATTATATTTTGGATAGCAAAAATTTTCGTCCCAGAGGCGGAAGAACACAAGGTCGAACAAAAAATACTCAAACAATTGAAATGGTCATAAGTGTGGTCCTAAACCAAAAGCATTTCGGAAAGATGTTCAAACAATGAAACATACAAAGGACTTAATACTGGAACAATTCTTAAAGCAAACATGCTTAGGTAAGTATTTTTCTATGTGTGTACGACTATGAACAGAAAAGAGTAAATCCGTTTAACTTTGGGTTTTAAATCCTTTTGAGATGGCAATTTAAAGGATGTTGAAAGCTCTTGTTCTTTCCGGGTAGCTCGGTCTAAATTTCTACGATTTCTTTTTTAGATTACATAAATCAACATTTAGTTGCAAAAGGTAAATATTTGATCCTTTTTTATTTTATAGATTAGTACTTACCGTCAAAATAATCAATTTTTCATAAATTCGTTGCAAAGGCCTGAATATAATAAAGTCCATACTCCATACGAAAAAGGGTTCTATTATGTCTGCAGTCAAGAGGGGCCATTTTGTAAATTTACTATAGTATAGAGTGATCAGTGAGGTAGACTTTTCTCTTTTCTAAGCGTGTATGTCGAAATGCAGGTAGGATATAGGATATGTAAGTAATAATAATAATAATAATGATTTTTTTTACTTTTTAAAGCGGAGCTTTAGGATTCATAACTTTTGAATATAAGTAAATTTATATTTTTTTACTTTATGTAAAGCCTTTAAGTCTACCTCAATTCAAGAATAATATTTATCTGCTTTAAAATGTTTACATTGACTCGGAAAAGACAATATGTATTCGATTCTCGTTTTCCAAAACGAGATCAAAAACAAGAGTTTTCGAGTCGATGTATCCAGGCTATGATAATCTTTATCGGGCGTTGCGTAGTTTTGAAGATATAAGTCAAAAATGCAAAATCCTGCACTTTGAAGATGAAATATCCTTTTATATCGAATTCCTCGAAAACCGTTAGGAGGAATGAAATTTTCCCCAGCAATATGTTTTTCGTTTCTTGAGCTCCCCTATATCACTTCCGGCAAGGTTGACCTGCTTACCTGAAAGACCCTGTATGTATAGTAGAGATATGATATCGGGATGGATATAGGTAAAGCAAGGGTTTGATGGTTTAGCGGATCATCCAGATTATACACATATTATGTAATATGGAAAATATATATTACGGAATATTTCCATACTAAATTTTGGTATTAAATTAAAGTCGTTGAATCAAATGGACTGTGTTTAACTGTTTACTGTATGTAATCTCAGTAACAGTAGTAACTATTAACATATTATACAATTGTCTTTGTTCTTTTTAATATCACCGACGGCCGACAACCGACGCACGGTAGGCTATCCTATATTCCTTCGCAAACTTACTTGCAATTTTAGGGTAACTTTAAATCTTTCGATAACTTCCAATTTTCGCACTTTTTATTTTATACCCAAAGGCCAAACTATGTACCGCGTATCTGCGGCACCATGTTAGTCTAAAGTTAAAATGAATCAAAATCCTAGAAATGTCTATTATAAGCAAAAGCAGAGAGCAGAAGAACTCTCTGGCAAAAGTAAGCACAAAACGGTTTGTGCACATATTTTTTAAGTATTTACCAGTCATCGAACTGTAGAGGATCCCAGACTATTGAAGCTCTCCTGTATTTATTTTTAAAGCAATTCATCATAAAATTTAAGTTGTTGCCCAAAGCAATGAAGAGTCTCTATTAATTATGGAGTTATTTGCAGGTTCCAATCAATGTTGAACATTAAACAGCTATTACCGATAATATCAAAAACGTGACAACATTTTCAGAAGGACTTTGACTCAGTGCACAAGCAGAAGTCAAGGAGCTCAACATCCTCGCATTTGTCACTTATCTCCAATCAAAATTTATGACAGAGCTAATAGATGAGGACCTGAAACATCCACTCTGGCTTAAATATCGATGGTATGAATTTATTCAACGAGCGTTTGACTACTGGAAATTAATCTCAGTTTGTTAACCCCCACTCCCCAGATAAGAATAGTCCTTCATGAGGGTTACTGTGTTACAAGCAAAGACGCAGTCAACATAATATTATTGATTTAGGATAATAACTTATTGAGCCAACCTTTCATATGCACGGATGCCGGAAAGCTAATCACATCTGTCAGAAGTTCTTACCAACTTTTGGGGCCTTCGCCTTAATAAAACCAACCTAACACGAAACTTCCAAAGATTTGCGCCGTTTAAGCTAAATGTTAATTCTGAAACAATATTTTGTAATAAATTGTTAATTATGTTTACATTTGCAATGCCAATAGGTATATTTTATAAATTTGAAATAAATCGCAAACATTAATTAATGCTTTTTGCTTTAAATTCTAATTTAAAAAAAAAAAATAGTTTCGGTAAGACACTTAAAACTTTAGTTCATTTTAGATCAATAATGATTGTTATAAATTATTATTAAAGAAAGTGTTTGTCTGTCTGTCTGACTGGTTGCGTTGTCCAGACGACTGACTCTATAGCAGTTACAGCCATGAAATTTTTGCACACAGGTTGTCCTAATGTGTAATGATGACTCAATGCACCTCGAAGCCCACATTAATTTTTTTCTAGAAAAAGTTTTGTGTCGTTCTTGGTGATTTTTCTCACTAATTTCTCAATAGCTAAAAGCCCTGAACTCCTGAGAGATGGTCTCATCAACGCCCAGTTGTTCAAGCCCTTGGACCTAGAAGGCTGAAATTTTGCACAGAAATTTCTTTTATAATATTAATGTTGATAAGGAAGAAGGCGGGATTTTGTAAAATTTCACCTCTAAAGAGGTAAAATAGGGGATGAAAGTTTGTATGAAAATCCGCTGTTTTTGAAGTAAAAAAATTCATAAAAATTGGGATGTGCCCTTTTGGTTAGAAATAAAGAAACACATGTATCAGGATTTTAAAAAATTTCACCCCCAAAGAAGGAAAAAAGGGGATGAAAAGCTATCCTTACTTTTCGAACGTGCCTTGGTGTTTCAACTTAGAGCGATCGTTCTTCCACCTTTAGAGAAAACTCAATGAGAACTACCAACCTCTGTCCTAATTCAACCCACCCTTGACTGAGAAAAACTAAACAACTGTTCTTGTAATCTGACCTACGGGAAACGGTTCTATGTAATATATGTCGCGTTTGGATGCAGTTTTCGTCAGTCAAGGATGGTAAAATACACAAACCTCGATACAAATAGTTTACCTTACACAAGAAAAGTTTTAATTAGAAACCACTTTCCATTTTCAAATCAAGAACGGTCTTTGATCTACAGAAAATCAAATCAATAATTGAAATAATAAATATTTAGCGAATTTCTGCAGCTTCTTGGAAACTTTTATGTAGAACGGCCACAAAAGCCCTTCACATCTTATACACTTTTCCATCGTCCTTCTTCTGCGATGCATTTAAAATTGTAGAAAAAAAAATTAATTGCAAAACTTCAAAAACTCTAACCTTTCTTTATAGCGGAGAGTTATTTCAAGTACATAAGAAGCCCCTGAGGAATCTTTTCGCTTTTAATTTATTTAATTAGTTCAAAACACTTTTTCGGTCTCCGTTGACTAGAACTCAATTATCTATTAATTATCTTAACCCTTGTCCTTTGAGCACAAAGTTACAATTTTTATTCAAATAAATCGAGTAATTTTAATTCAAAGGATTTTGCCTAAAGGCATTCACCCACCGCGTTAATACAGTAATTTTGTGTTTTTATTAATAATAAGTTAAATTTCATAACTGTTGGATGGAAGTATTTCGGCGCTAAATAAATTACCCAAGGGACAAATCTTCACCTCTCAAATAGAAATTGTCGCCTAGCCGCCATAACGAGGGTCACCGAAAACCACTGCGACAAACATTGTAGAGCTGCTAGCCCTGGCTACCCTTGTTGACCTAATTAATATCAAAATGAGATTTGTTAGGAACCCATGGTGTGCAGATAAGCAGCAATCAGCGACTGCAAGACAAAAGGGTTTGTAGCTTTCCTTTCTTCTGGTCATATTTATTCTTCAGCTCTGCTCCAATTGTCCGTTAGATAGGAAAGATATTGAAAACGTTATTTCCCGCATTTATTTTTTACGAAAATTCGTTTAATAACTGTCCCTTAACTTAGTCTTTGTTTTTTCTGTCTAATAATCCATTTTTATCTATCCCCAATTTGACTCCTTAAGTTACAGAGATGCAAGTAACAGGTCCCACCAGGTAGGCGATGGTAAAGGAAATAAAAGTCCTAGTTGCACAGGACTTTGCAAAGGACATCATCGCAGCACACACAACTTACTAAAAATTATCAAAAATCAAGTGGAACTGGTAGATTACATCAACATACCAATATTAAAGTTATCTGAAACTATTCTTTTGTTTTCTTTGAAATAATAATTATGAATAAAAGGTTTTTTTTTTTTTTAATTAAAAAACAAATATTTATACTTTAGTAATAAAAGTCTTCTTTCCAAAGGGAAGACGAAAACTTTTTCGACCAAAAAATGCATTTTTTTATATATTTAAAAATTCTACATTTCTTCCTATTTAATAAAAAATATAACACTATATTCTCAAATATACTTTAGGCATTGTAATAATTATTTTAAAATTATGCCGCACTACTTTTCGGTGTGATTTTTATTGGAACAGGGATTTCAATTGCGAATTGCCGACGAGGTTAATTCTTTAAAAAAACTACAGGAGCTGAATTTTGTAAGTACAGTGCTGAGTCACATGTATTTGAGACTACCCTAGCAGAATTATAGATCTAGGTGTACAATTTGTTTAATTAATATTACCTGAATGTTATAAAATTGAATTATAAATTTGTATAATCAAAACTTTAAAAAAACCTCTGCAGATAAATTTATTTTTTAGGAAAATATTGTAGGGTGGTATAACCTACTCCAATTCACTATACTGTACTTTACAATTTCGCGTTTGTGAAACAACCATTCCATGTTCTAAATACGTTCCTCCAAAACTCAATTCGTTCTTTTTCCGGATTTCGCTTCATTCGTGTATTTTCGTCAATTTCCAAACAATCCAAAACAAATTCGTCATTATCGTTAATTTTCTTAACTGGACTCCATTTGAAATTTATCAAATTATCTTCAGAAGGTGTCGGATTACTAAACCAATATTTATATTAAAAAAAATAACACGAAAGGAATATTCATACCTATATTTTGCAAAATTGGCCCACAAACGATTCATCTGTTTTAAAACTCTCTCCTCTCTGGATCCAGGTTCCATTGACTCTTCTGTGTACATTGTTTGGAATAAATAAAACAACTCGTCGCCGTGGCAAGCACCCTTCAAATCGGGGAAGCCAAATAATTTTTTGAAGCAGTTATGGTCTCCATCAAAATGAAATCTGTAAAAGTATAGCGGAGATTTGTGCTGCCTACGGCTGTGTATTTCTGCACCAATGTGTGATCCAATGATGAAATGGTAGTCGCTCAGCAGATTTGACAATTCATTGAAATTTTTCTTACTAAGTTGCTCTCCTTTGAAGTAAAAATCCCGGATTTGTTGGGCAATTTCCTTTACTTTTGGATTATCAGGTTTTATGTTCACATTTCTTGGTATTAGCCTCTCTAAGTCCTTATTGAATTCATCTAGTTTTTTCACAGCGGTAGGTAACATTGTGATACCTTCCTTCGAGGTGTATCCCATCATTATTGGAATTTGAATGGTGTCCTTCTCCATTAGGGCAGTCAAGGGAGGTTTTGGAACAATCGCGTTTTCCACGTTGGACTCCACAATCGGTTGTACCGGTATTGGAAGTCCTCGTCTTCGCTCATCTGCTGACATCATATTTAACAGATGCATAATAAACTTAACAGGATCCTTTTCATTCATAAAAAATTCAGCAATCTCTTTGTCCGTCTTAGCAGAGCATCCCATTAATTGTGCCAGCTTTCGTGCCTTATCAACTGAATTTTTTTGCATTGCCCATTCCATCACTGCATTGCCGCTTTGCATGATAGCCTTATGGAAATATTTCTTTGACTCGGGCGACAAAGTATGCAAATGAACTGCTGCCGCCCCCGCGCTGTGACCAAACAAGCAGACATTATCTGGATCCCCATTGAATTGGCTTATGTTGTCCTTCACCCATTTCAACGCTAAAAGCTTCAATATTTTATTAACTTATTTTTAACAAATCGTCTTGCTTCTCACTTGATCTCTAAGTGCCATGTTCCCAGGTATATTGCCATCAGGTAAATGTAGGAATCCGAAAATTCCAAGCCTGTAATTTAAAGTTACAACCACTACCTCCTCTGCTGTGAGGGTTAAGGGTGAATACCTACATTGTTCATAGCATTTAAAAATGGATTACCAGTTTTTAAATACTATACTTACAAGTCACTATTTCCACTGCCCATAATGAAGGCGCCACCGTGCAAAAACACCATTACTGGCAATAATTTCTTGCTCTCCAATTTAGGAGTATATACATTCAGAAATAAGCAATCTTCACCTCCAACAAGTTCGCCACTTATCGGATCTTTCTGAAAGGAAACACATCCATGCGTACTGCAATCCAGTTCAGGCGATTTAAACCGTTCTAGCGGAAGGGGAGGCTGAAATTTTACCATTACTTAAATTATAGAATTTTCTTTATCCTCAAACAACAAATGCTACCTGAAATCGTAATCCTCCAACAGGTGGGACGGCGTACGGGATTCCTTTGAAAGAAAAATATTCATGGCCGTTCGGAAGTTTGGACTCTACTCCCAAAACAGTGCCTTGACTTACTTTTATTGATACCTTCGATGCGGAGGACATCTGCATGAAAAAATTTAACAAATCGTAACTGAAGTGATATTGCATATGAAATATTCTAAAATAGTTATAAGAAAAAAGTAAGTTTGTTATTATCCCAAATATAACGATTACTTATGGTGAGAAATATCTAAACATCTGTACAATCATTCTTTTAATAACGCCTACAGTAATAAAATATAGGATCAGTTTCAGTCACAATCGTTAATTAAAAATACATAAATTATGTATTTACATAATACATTATATAAATCGTTTGAGTAAATTTTGGTCGTTCTAAATTCGTTTTATTTTTTTTATGCACTTGTTGCATTATCCTCAGATTCAAACCACTCTGTAAGAATAAAAGTAAGCCAAAAAAAGCACTAAAACAATATTTCAGATATATTTATGTATATTGTATGGATATGTCTAATTGTTATAAAGATATCCAGTGTCGGTCGATATTTTTGAATCGTTGTAATAAATTACTATGTATTCTTAATAATGATTAGTTAAACACTCTTTATAGCATGTTCACACTGCGTTATAAATCTCCAAGATTAAGATAATCTCAATTTTTAAATCTTGCCTGTTCACACTGGGATTTGAAGATTAAGGGCCCGATTCTACGTAACAGAATTTTAATAGATCTCTTAATATCTTTTAAAGGTTTTTAAGAGATGATGGTATTCTAGGTAGCAGAAATATGGTGAATTTAAAAATTAAAAGTTAAGAGATTCACCACAGCTGTCGAACAAATTTTTAATAAAGTGCACTATAAATCTCGAAAGGGTTTTTTGATAATCCATCAAGTTTCGCATTACTGTACGATGGATTTGGTTTTAAAAAAAAATTATTTAGCAAAACATTTAAACTATCCGTTTTTCTTGCCTTTCTTAATGTTGTTTCTCTCTTCGATTTTACGCACTCTCAATTATCCATGAAATCATGTAGCTGGCACAACACCACTTTCCATTTTTTGTTGACACTTGAAAGCGTTTTACAGCAGCGTCTGACTTTAGACTTTAGAGACGTTTAGAGAATATGAATTTGACCCTCTTAAGTTAAGAGACGATTGAGGTTAGATATTTCTTTTAATTTTGTAAGCAGAATACCAAATCTGTTAATTTTTACTCACCACTCAAGTTAAGAGATCAGCTGATTCTTGACATCTCTTAACTGGCTACCTGGAATACCGTTTCTGTTAATTTTGCAATTAAGAGGTTAAGAGCTCTTAACTTTTACCTAGAATCGGGCCCTAACTTTGACAGTTAGTCTTGTTGTTGACATATTGTGCAAGAAAATTGAATTAAATTGAGAGTCATTTGCTAAGAATTATTATTCAAAAAGATATTAATATATTGTTATTTAGTGGCGCAAGCAGAATTTTTGGGAATTGGAGTGCCAAATGAATTCAGATACATTTTTCAAAACAAATTTAGGCATGAAACTGTCAATTTACTGTGAAATGCCGTCAAAATATTCCTTGAAGCCATCTATGTATCAAAATTTGAACTAGTATATTCACAATAACATGGAGATTACGAGGCGTTTACGATTGAATCTCCTCAGATTCGAGATCAGCATTTGACAGTTTTTGTATGGTAAATCTCCTCGAAAACAAGGAGATCAAGGCGTTAAACCTCGAAACCGGTTTAATCTCGTGATTATCTCACAGTGTGAACATGCTATTAGGTCACTTTCACTGTCATTTTACCTAATATCACAACCACTCATTACATTTAGACCCCCCGGCAAAATTAAGAATTGTCAACTTTGTACTTTAGACAGCCTAATTAATATCCAACGTTAGTTTTTACAAACAAATTAAACCAAATCCAACTACAAACCGCTCTCCTAAAATTCTGTAAATGTCTTATCATTGTTAACTGTACGCTTAGCAATTTCATCTTGCGTGAAAACCGCAATAAAAATGCACCGATACTGCACAGCTCTACTCACTGTATGTTTATAATCCAAAATCTGACAACTGAGAATTTTACACTAGATGAAATTGCAACTTCAGTGATGACTGATTCTATTCCGGTCAACAGTAAAGTCGGATAACAAGTCGGAATTAACAAATAAGAAATGTTCTGCTAAGTAATGGTTTACAACAAAAAAAAAAAAAAAAAATACATAAAAAACATATTCACGGTTACAATAGCTATCAATTTATAAATTAGGTATATTATTTTCTTGTAAGATAATTCAAATTTTTAATATTATTTCCTTAACTAAAAACCATAAAACTTAAAATCGACGTTGAACAATATTTTTATATATTCTTCTCGGCGACATTTGTAAGGTTAAAAGGAAAGCCCTTGCAAATGTTCAAAGTAATGATAAGTTGATATTATCCAAAGGTGTTATGATTTAAATATGGGACCGTTTCCAATTTTTAAAGTGCAATTTTGTTCAGTTCCACTTTTAAAAATATCTGACTTGTTTTCATACATGAACAGAACAGAAGATGAAATTATTTTATTCATTGTTTAGTACAGAAACTTTTGTGGAACTTATTACAAAGAATCGAAAACCGATTTTGTACATTTATTCTCATATTTATATTAAAGAATTATTTTTGTAAGAGTGCCGATATGAAAATCGATGTCTCCTTATATTCTTTACGCCGTCATACGAGAAGCGTGTATGTACCCTCGGGCCTTGCACTTTTCTAACTAATTATTATATTAAGAAAAACATGTCGTTATTCCTTCTTAATGGAACAGTTTTAGGTCGTTCCCATTTTCTTTTACAATGGAATTTTGAGCGAGCTTAGATGTCTTTTTTCATGTTTTTTTCTAAATTGTTTCCGTCATTTTGTAGAAGAAGTTAATAAAGAAGGATGATTTGCGGATTGTAAGATAAAAAATTACCTGTGTGTTTCACTTGATTGTAAAGTTGTAACATACCAAAACAACAATACTCTCCTAAAAATATGGAAATCCAATTTATAGGTTATAAATTATAAAAGAAAATCTGTTAAAATGAACGAAAAGCACGATAGAAGAAAGAATCGTTTCATTTATTTATTATATAAATATTGATGCTTATGCCTTGAAATTCTTTGTACAAGAATTACTCTTCATCTGAATAACATCTTATCAGTTAACAAACCAGATGCAATGAAAGATGCAATGTTTTGGATGTTTAACTGAATATTGATTCAATTACTTAAATCCGTTGATAACGAATTGACCATATACGTATTGTACACGAATGCATGTATTTATTAATCTGCAACCATGGTGAATTGTATATATACAGAGTAATCGTGATCAAGCGAAGCGGGAATAGATGAATGTCACGTGGTGTCCATTTAATTCTCTTTACACAGATAAGAAGTGTTACTGAAGTCATTTGTTTCACTCAAAGATGATATCGTTATCAGAGTAGTGAATGAGCGTATTAAAAAAAGGGGATAGCTGCTAAATGGTTACATGTATTCCAAGATCTTTATCGAAATAAAGGACAAATTAGAGATACACAGATTTTTCAAATGGTGAAAAAAATAAATAAAATGTAATAGAATACCTGCAACTACCTGTCCGTGCAAATTTCATCTTGAATAAATTGTACCGCATTCTAGCGCTATAAGTTAACATGATTTCCACGCTGATTCTTGCGTGTATGCTGTCTCCAGGAGAAAGTAAACTCCTTAAAAAGCTAATCGCTGTTTCTTCTCTATCTTCAACATCATTCGGTGGGTGTGTCTGGAATTCCTATATAACTTTGGTTGTAGGTGTATGCAAACGTTGGAAATGGCTAAACAATCATAAACTATAGTTAAATCGAATGCTTTTCGTTTGTTTTTGATTGTTTAGCCATTTCGACGTTTGTTTAGGCCTACAGCCAAAGTTATCCAAAGTTATAGGAACAAAGGTGGGTTTGTATGGAATTCCTATATAACTTTGGTTATAGGTGTATGTAAACGTTGGAAATGGCTAAACAATCATAGACTATAGTTAAATCGAATGCTTTTCGTTTGTTTATGATTGTTTAGCCATTTCGACGTTTGTTTAGACCTACAACCAAAGTTATCCAAAGTTATAGGAACAAAGGTGGGTTTGTATGGAATTCCTATATAACATTGGTTATAGGTGTATGCTAACGTTGGAAATGGCTAAACAATCATAAACTATAGTTAAATCGAATGCTTTTCGTTTGTTTATGATTGTTTAGCCATTTCGACGTTTGTTTAGACCTACAACCAAAGTTATCCAAAGTTATAGCAACAAAGGTGGGTTTGTATGGAATTCCTATATAACTTTGGTTATAGGTGTATGCAAACGTTGGAAATGGCTAAACAATCATAAACTATAGTTAAATCGAATGCTTTTCGTTTGTTTATGATTGTTTAGCCATTTCGACGTTTGTTTAGACCTACAACCAAAGTTATCCAAAGTTATAGGAACAAAGGTGGGTTTGTATGGAATTCCTATATAACTTTGGTTATAGGTGTATGTAAACGTTGGAAATGGCTAAACAATCATAAACTATAGTTAAATCGAATGCTTTTCGTTTGTTTATGATTGTTTAGCCATTTTGACGTTTGTTTAGGCCTACAACCAAAGTTATCCAAAGTTATAGGAACAAAGGTGGGTTTGTATGGAATTCCTATATAACTTTGATTATAGGTGTATGCAAACGTTGGAAATGGCTAAACAATCATAAACTATAGTTAAATCGAATGTTTTTCGTTTGTTTATGATTGTTTAGCCATTTCGACGTTTGTTTAGACCTACAACCAAAGTTATCCAAAGTTATAGGAACAAAGGTGGGTTTGTATGGAATTCCTATATAATTTTGGTTATAGGTGTATGCAAATGTTGGAAATGGCTAAACAATCATAAACTATAGTTAAATCGAATGCTTTTCGTTTGTTTATGATTGTTTAGCCATTTCGACGTTTGTTTAGGCCTACAGCCAAAGTTATCCAAAGTTATAGGAACAAAGGTGGGTTTGTATGGAATTCCTATATAACTTTGGTTATAGGTGTATGTAAACGTTGGAAAAGGCTAAACAATCATATACTATAGTTTAATCGAATGCTTTTCGTTTGTTTATGATTGTTTTGCCATTTCGACGTTTGTTTAGACCTACAACCAAAGTTATCCAAAGTTATAGGAACAAAGGTGGGTTTGTATGGAATTCCTATATAACTTTGGTTATAGGTGTATGTAAACGTTGGAAAAGGCTAAACAATCATATACTATAGTTAAATCGAATGCTTTTCGTTTGTTTATGATTGTTTTGCCATTTCGACGTTTGTTTAGACCTACAACCAAAGTTATCCAAAGTTATAGGAACAAAGGTGGGTTTGTATGGAATTCCTATATAACTTTGGTTATAGGTGTATGTAAACGTTGGAAATGGCTAAACAATCATAAACTATAGTTAAATCGAATGCTTTTCGTTTGTTTATGATTGTTTAGCCATTTCGACGTTTGTGTAGACCTACAACCAAAGTTATCCAAAGTTATAGGAACAAAGGTGGGTTTGTATGGAATTCCTATATAACTTTGGTTATAGGTGTATGTAAACGTTGGAAATGGCTAAACAATCATAAACTATAGTTAAATCGAATGCTTTTCGTTTGTTTATGATTGTTTTGCCATTTCGACGTTTGTTTAGACCTACAACGAAAGTTATCCAAAGTTATAGGAACAAAGGTGGGTTTGTATGGAATTCCTATATAACTTTGGTTATAGGTGTATGCAAACGTTGGAAATGGCTAAACAATCATACACTATAGTTAAATCGAATGCTTTTCGTTTGTTTATGATTGTTTTGCCATTTCGACGTTTGTTTAGACCTACAACCAAAGTTATCCAAAGTTATAGGAACAAAGGTGGGTTTGTATGGAATTCCTATATAACTTTGTAGGTGTATGCAAACGTTGGAAATGGCTAAACAATCATAAACTATAGTTAAATCGAATGCTTTTCGTTTGTTTATGATTGTTTTGCCATTTCGACGTTTGTTTAGACCTACAACCAAAGTTATCCAAAGTTATAGGAACAAAGGTGGGTTTGTATGGAATTCCTATATAACTTTGGTTATAGGTGTATGTAAACGTTGGAAATGGCTAAACAATCATAAACTATAGTTAAATCGAATGCTTTTCGTTTGTTTATGATTGTTTTGCCATTTCGACGTTTGTTTAGACCTACAACGAAAGTTATCCAAAGTTATAGGAACAAAGGTGGGTTTGTATGGAATTCCTATATAACTTTGGTTATAGGTGTATGCAAACGTTGGAAATGGCTAAACAATCATACACTATAGTTAAATCGAATGCTTTTCGTTTGTTTATGATTGTTTAGCCATTTTGACGTTTGTTTTAGCCTACAACCAAAGTTATCCAAAGTTATAGGAACAAAGGTGGGTTTGTATGGAATTCCTATATAACTTTGGTTATAGGTGTATGCAAACGTTGGAAATGGCTAAACAATCATAAACTATAGTTAAATCGAATGCTTTTCGTTTGTTTATGATTGTTTAGCCATTTCGACGTTTGTTTAGGCCTACAGCCAAAGTTATCCAAAGTTATAGGAACAAAGGTGGGTTTGTATGGAATTCCTATATAACTTTGGTTATAGGTGTATGTAAACGTTGGAAATGGCTAAACAATCATACACTATAGTTAAATCGAATGCTTTTCGTTTGTTTATGATTGTTTTGCCATTTCGACGTTTGTTTAGACCTACAAAAAAAGTTATCCAAAGTTATAGGAACAAAGGTGGGTTTGTATGGAATTCCTATATAACTTTGTAGGTGTATGCAAACGTTGGAAATGGCTAAACAATCATAAACTATAGTTAAATCGAATGCTTTTCGTTTGTTTATAATTGTTTAGCCATTTCGACGTTTGTTTAGACCTACAACCAAAGTTACAGGACCAAAGGTGGGTGTGTATGGAATTCCTATATAACTTTGGTTGTAGGTGTATGTAAACGTTGGAAATGGCTAAACAATCATAAACTATAGTTAAATCGAATGCTTTTCGTTTGTTTATGATTGTTTTGCCATTTCGACGTTTGTTTAGACCTACAACGAAAGTTATCCAAAGTTATAGGAACAAAGGTGGGTTTGTATGGAATTCCTATATAACTTTGGTTATAGGTGTATGCAAACGTTGGAAATGGCTAAACAATCATAAACTATAGTTAAATCGAATGCTTTTCGTTTGCTTATGATGGTTTAGCCATTTCGACGTTTGTTTAGGCCTACAGCCAAAGTTATCCAAAGTTATAGGAACAAAGGTGGGTTTGTATGGAATTCCTATATAACTTTGGTTATAGGTGTATGTAAACGTTGGAAATGGCTAAACAATCATAAACTATAGTTAAATCGAATGCTTTTCGTTTGTTTATGATTGTTTTGCCATTTCGACGTTTGTTTAGACCTACAACCAAAGTTATCCAAAGTTATAGGAACAAAGGTGGGTTTGTATGGAATTCCTATATAACTTTGGTTATAGGTGTATGTAAACGTTGGAAATGGCTAAACAATCATAAACTATAGTTAAATCGAATGCTTTTCGTTTGTTTATGATTGTTTAGCCATTTCGACGTTTGTGTAGACCTACAACCAAAGTTATCCAAAGTTATAGGAACAAAGGTGGGTTTGTATGGAATTCCTATATAACTTTGGTTATAGGTGTATGTAAACGTTGGAAATGGCTAAACAATCATAAACTATAGTTAAATCGAATGCTTTTCGTTTGTTTATGATTGTTTTGCCATTTCGACGTTTGTTTAGACCTACAACGAAAGTTATCCAAAGTTATAGGAACAAAGGTGGGTTTGTATGGAATTCCTATATAACTTTGGTTATAGGTGTATGCAAACGTTGGAAATGGCTAAACAATCATACACTATAGTTAAATCGAATGCTTTTCGTTTGTTTATGATTGTTTAGCCATTTTGACGTTTGTTTTAGCCTACAACCAAAGTTATCCAAAGTTATAGGAACAAAGGTGGGTTTGTATGGAATTCCTATATAACTTTGGTTATAGGTGTATGCAAACGTTGGAAATGGCTAAACAATCATAAACTATAGTTAAATCGAATGCTTTTCGTTTGTTTATGATTGTTTAGCCATTTCGACGTTTGTTTAGGCCTACAGCCAAAGTTATCCAAAGTTATAGGAACAAAGGTGGGTTTGTATGGAATTCCTATATAACTTTGGTTATAGGTGTATGTAAACGTTGGAAATGGCTAAACAATCATAAACTATAGTTAAATCGAATGCTTTTCGTTTGTTTATGATTGTTTTGCCATTTCGACGTTTGTTTAGACCTACAAAAAAAGTTATCCAAAGTTATAGGAACAAAGGTGGGTTTGTATGGAATTCCTATATAACTTTGTAGGTGTATGCAAACGTTGGAAATGGCTAAACAATCATAAACTATAGTTAAATCGAATGCTTTTCGTTTGTTTATAATTGTTTAGCCATTTCGACGTTTGTTTAGACCTACAACCAAAGTTACAGGACCAAAGGTGGGTGTGTATGGAATTCCTATATAACTTTGGTTGTAGGTGAATGCAAACGTTGGAAACGGCTAAACAATCATAAACTATAGTTAAATCGAATGCTTTTCGTTTGTTTATGATTGTTTAGCCATTTCGACGTTTGTTTAGACCTACAACCAAAGTTATCCAAAGTTACAGGACCAAAGGTGGGTGTGTATGGAATTCCTATATAACTTTGGTTGTAGGTGAATGCAAACGTTGGAAACGGCTAAACAATCATAAACTATAGTTAAATCGAATGCTTTTCGTTTGCTTATGATGGTTTAGCCATTTCGACGTTTGTTTAGGCCTACAGCCAAAGTTATCCAAAGTTATAGGAACAAAGGTGGGTTTGTATGGAATTCCTATATAACTTTGGTTATAGGTGTATGTAAACGTTGGAAATGGCTAAACAATCATAAACTATAGTTAAATCGAATGCTTTTCGTTTGTTTATGATTGTTTAGCCATTTTGACGTTTGTTTAGGCCTACAACCAAAGTTATCCAAAGTTATAGGAACAAAGGTGGGTTTGTATGGAATTCCTATATAACTTTGGTTATAGGTGTATGCAAACGTTGGAAATGGCTAAACAATCATAAACTATAGTTAAATCGAATGCTTTTCGTTTGTTTATGATTGTTTAGCCATTTCGACGTTTGTTTAGGCCTACAGCCAAAGTTATCCAAAGTTATAGGAACAAAGGTGGGTTTGTATGGAATTCCTATATAACTTTGGTTATAGGTGTATGTAAACGTTGGAAATGGCTAAACAATCATAAACTATAGTTAAATCGAATGCTTTTCGTTTGTTTATGATTGTTTTGCCATTTCGACGTTTGTTTAGACCTACAAAAAAAGTTATCCAAAGTTATAGGAACAAAGGTGGGTTTGTATGGAATTCCTATATAACTTTGGTTATAGGTGTATGCAAACGTTGGAAATGGCTAAACAAGCATAAACTATAGTTAAATTGAATGCTTTTCGTTTGTTTATGATTATTTAGCCATTTCGACGTTTGTTTAGACCTACAACCAAAGTTATCCAAAGTTATAGGACCAAAGGTGTGTGTGTATGGGATTCCTATATAACTTTGTAGGTGTATGCAAACGTTGGAATTGGCTAAACAATCATAAACTATAGTTAAATCGAATGCTTTTCGTTTGTTTTTGATTTTTTAGCCATTTCGACGTTTGTTTAGACCTACAACCAAAGTTACAGGACCAAAGGTGGGTGTGTATGGAATTCCTATATAACTTTGGTTGTAGGAGAATGCAAACGTTGGAAACGGCTAAACAATCGTAAACTATAGTTAAATCGAATGCTTTTCGTTTGTTTATGATTGTTTAGCCATTTCGACGTTTGTTTAGGCCTACAGCCAAAGTTATCCAAAGTTATAGGAACAAAGGTGGGTTTGTATGGAATTCCTATATAACTTTGGTTAAATAGGTGTATGTAAACGTTGGAAATGGCTAAACAATCATAAACTATAGTTAAATCGAATGCTTTTCGTTTGTTTATGATTGTTTAGCCATTTTGACGTTTGTTTAGGCCTAGAACCAAAGTTATCCAAAGTTATAGGAACAAAGGTGGGTTTGTATGGAATTCCTATATAACTTTGGTTATAGGTGTATGTAAACGTTGGAAATGGCTAAACAATCATAAACTATAGTTAAATCGAATGCTTTTCGTTTGTTTATGATTGTTTAGCCATTTCGACGTTTGTTTAGACCTACAACCAAAGTTATCCAAAGTTATAGGAACAAAGGTGGGTTTGTATGGAATTCCTATATAACTTTGGTTATAGGTGTATGCAAACGTTGGAAATGGCTAAACAATCATACACTATAGTTAAATCGAATGCTTTTCGTTTGTTTATGATTGTTTAGCCATTTGGACGTTTGTTTAGACCTACAGCCAAAGTTATCCAAAGTTATAGGAACAAAGGTGGGTTTGTATGGAATTCCTATATAACTTTGGTTATAGGTGTATGCAAACGTTGGAAATGGCTAAACAATCATACACTATAGTTAAATCGAATGCTTTTCGTTTGTTTATGATTGTTTAGCCATTTTGACGTTTGTTTTAGCCTACAACCAAAGTTATCCAAAGTTATAGGAACAAAGGTGGGTTTGTATGGAATTCCTATATAACTTTGGTTATAGGTGTATGCAAACGTTGGAAATGGCTAAACAATCATAAACTATAGTTAAATCGAATGCTTTTCGTTTGTTTATAATTGTTTAGCCATTTCGACGTTTGTTTAGATCTACAACCAAAGTTATCCAAAGTTATAGAACCAAAGGTGTGTGTGTATGGGATTCCTATATAACTTTGGTTATAGGTGTATGTAAACGTTGGAAATGGCTAAACTATCATAAACTATAGTTAAGTTGAATGCTTTTCGTTTGTTTATGATTGTTTTGCCATTTCGACGTTTGTTTAGACCTACAACCAAAGTTATCCAAAGTTATAGGAACAAAGGTGGGTTTGTATGGAATTCCTATATAACTTTGGTTATAGGTGTATGCAAACGTTGGAAATGGCTAAACAATCATAAACTATAGTTAAATCGAATGCTTTTCGTTTGTTTATAATTGTTTAGCCATTTCGACGTTTGTTTAGATCTACAACCAAAGTTATCCAAAGTTATAGAACCAAAGGTGTGTGTGTATGGGATTCCTATATAACTTTGGTTATAGGTGTATGTAAACGTTGGAAATGGCTAAACTATCATAAACTATAGTTAAGTTGAATGCTTTTCGTTTGTTTATGATTGTTTAGCCATTTTGACGTTTGTTTTAGCCTACAACCAAAGTTATCCAAAGTTATAGGAACAAAGGTGGGTTTGTATGGAATTCCTATATAACTTTGGTTATAGGTGTATGCAAACGTTGGAAATGGCTAAACAATCATAAACTATAGTTAAATCGAATGCTTTTCGTTTGTTTATAATTGTTTAGCCATTTCGACGTTTGTTTAGATCTACAACCAAAGTTATCCAAAGTTATAGAACCAAAGGTGTGTGTGTATGGGATTCCTATATAACTTTGGTTATAGGTGTATGTAAACGTTGGAAATGGCTAAACAATCATAAACTATAGTTAAATCGAATGCTTTTCGTTTGTTTATGATTGTTTAGCCAATTTGACGTTTGCTTTAGCCTACAACCAAAGTTATCCAAAGTTATAGGAACAAAGGTGGGTTTGTATGGAATTCCTATATAACTCTGGTTATAGGTGTATGCAAACGTTGGAAATGGCTAAACAATCATAAACTATAGTTAAATCGAATGCTTTTCGTTTGTTTATGATTGTTTAGCCATTTCGACGTTTGTATAGACCTACAACCAAAGTTACAGGACCAAAGGTGGGTGTGTATGGAATTCCTATATAACTTTGGTTGTAGGTGAATGCAAACGTTGGAAACGGCTAAACAATCATAAACTATAGTTAAATCGAATGCTTTTCGTTTGTTTATGATTGTTTAGCCATTTCGACGTTTGATAAGACCTACAACCAAAGTTATCCAAAGTTATAGGACCAAAGGTGTGTGTGTATGGGATTCCTATATAACTTTGTAGGTGTATGCAAACGTTGGAAATGGCTAAACAATCATAAACTATAGTTAAATCGAATGCTTTTCGTTTGTTTTTGATTGTTTAGCCATTTCGACGTTTGTTTAGACCTACAACCAAAGTTACAGGACCAAAGGTGGGTGTGTATGGAATTCCTATATAACTTTGGTTGTAGGTGAATGCAAACGTTGGAAACGGCTAAACAATCATAAACTATAGTTAAATCGAATGCTTTTCGTTTGTTTATGATTGTTTAGCCATTTCGACGTTTGTTTAGGCCTACAGCCAAAGTTATCCAAAGTTATAGGAACAAAGGTGGGTTTGTATGGAATTCCTATATAACTTTGGTTATAGGTGTATGTAAACGTTGGAAATGGCTAAACAATCATAAACTATAGTTAAATCGAATGCTTTTCGTTTGTTTATGATTGTTTAGCCATTTTGACGTTTGTTTAGGCCTACAACCAAAGTTATCCAAAGTTATAGGAACAAAGGTGGGTTTGTATGGAATTCCTATATAACTTTGGTTATAGGTGTATGCAAACGTTGGAAATGGCTAAACAATCATAAACTATAGTTAAATCGAATGCTTTTCGTTTGTTTATGATTGTTTAGCCATTTCGACGTTTGTTTAGGCCTACAGCCAAAGTTATCCAAAGTTATAGGAACAAAGGTGGGTTTGTATGGAATTCCTATATAACTTTGGTTATAGGTGTATGCAAACGTTGGAAATGGCTAAACAATCATACACTATAGTTAAATCGAATGCTTTTCGTTTGTTTATGATTGTTTAGCCATTTTGACGTTTGTTTTAACCTACAACCAAAGTTATCCAAAGTTATAGGAACAAAGGTGGGTTTGTATGGAATTCCTATATAACTTTGGTTATAGGTGTATGCAAACGTTGGAAATGGCTAAACAATCATAAACTATAGTTAAATCGAATGCTTTTCGTTTGTTTATGATTCTTTAGCCATTTCGACGTTTGTTTAGACCTACAACCAAAGTTATCCAAAGTTATAGGAACAAAGGTGGGTTTGTATGGAATTCCTATATAACTTTGGTTATAGGTGTATGCAAACGTTGGAAATGGCTAAACAATCATACACTATAGTTAAATCGAATGCTTTTCGTTTGTTTATGATTGTTTAGCCATTTGGACGTTTGTTTAGACCTACAGCCAAAGTTATCCAAAGTTATAGGAACAAAGGTGGGTTTGTATGGAATTCCTATATAACTTTGGTTATAGGTGTATGTAAACGTTGGAAATGGCTAAAAAATCATAAACTATAGTTAAATCGAATGCTTTTCGTTTGTTTATGATTGTTTAGCCATTTCGACGTTTGTTTAGACCTACAACCAAAGTTATCCAAAGTTATAGGAACAAAGGTGGGTTTGTATGGAATTCCTATATAACTTTGGTTATAGGTGTATGCAAACGTTGGAAATGGCTAAACAATCATACACTATAGTTAAATCGAATGCTTTTCGTTTGTTTATGATTGTTTAGCCATTTGGACGTTTGTTTAGACCTACAGCCAAAGTTATCCAAAGTTATAGGAACAAAGGTGGGTTTGTATGGAATTCCTATATAACTTTGGTTATAGGTGTATGTAATCGTTGGAAATGGCTAAACAATCATAAACTATAGTTAAATCGAATGCTTTTCGTTTGTTTATGATTGTTTAGCCATTTTGACGTTTGTTTAGGCCTACAACCAAAGTTATCCAAAGTTATAGGAACAAAGGTGGGTTTGTATGGAATTCCTATATAACTTTGGTTATAGGTGTATGCAAACGTTGGAAATGGCTAAACAATCATACACTATAGTTAAATCGAATGCTTTTCGTTTGTTTATGATTGTTTAGCCATTTTGACGTTTGTTTTAGCCTACAACCAAAGTTATCCAAAGTTATAGGAACAAAGGTGGGTTTGTATGGAATTCCTATATAACTCTGGTTATAGGTGTATGCAAACGTTGGAAATGGCTAAACAATCATAAACTATAGTTAAATCGAATGCTTTTCGTTTGTTTATGATTGTTTAGCCATTTCGACGTTTGTATAGACCTATAACCAAAGTTACAGGACCAAAGGTGGGTGTGTATGGAATTCCTATATAACTTTGGTTGTAGGTGAATGCAAACGTTGGAAACGGCTAAACAATCATAAACTATAGTTAAATCGAATGCTTTTCGTTTGTTTATGATTGTTTAGCCATTTCGACGTTTGTTTAGACCTACAACCAAAGTTATCCAAAGTTATAGGACCAAAGGTGTGTGTGTATGGGATTCCTATATAACTTTGTAGGTGTATGCAAACGTTGGAAATGGCTAAACAATCATAAACTATAGTTAAATCGAATGCTTTTCGTTTGTTTTTGATTGTTTAGCCATTTCGACGTTTGTTTAGACCTACAACCAAAGTTACAGGACCAAAGGTGGGTGTGTATGGAATTCCTATATAACTTTGGTTGTAGGTGAATGCAAACGTTGGAAACGGCTAAACAATCATAAACTATAGTTAAATCGAATGCTTTTCGTTTGTTTATGATTGTTTAGCCATTTCGACGTTTGATAAGACCTACAACCAAAGTTATCCAAAGTTATAGGACCAAAGGTGTGTGTGTATGGGATTCCTATATAACTTTGTAGGTGTATGCAAACGTTGGAAATGGCTAAACAATCATAAACTATAGTTAAATCGAATGCTTTTCGTTTGTTTTTGATTGTTTAGCCATTTCGACGTTTGTTTAGACCTACAACCAAAGTTATCCAAAGTTATAGGAACAAAGGTGGGTTTGTATGGAATTCCTATATAACTTTGGTTATAGGTGTATGCAAACGTTGGAAATGGCTAAACAATCATAAACTATAGTTAAATCGAATGCTTTTCGTTTGTTTATGATTGTTTAGCCATTTCGACGTTTGTTTAGGCCTACAGCCAAAGTTATCCAAAGTTATAGGAACAAAGGTGGGTTTGTATGGAATTCCTATATAACTTTGGTTATAGGTGTATGCAAACGTTGGAAATGGCTAAACAATCATACACTATAGTTAAATCGAATGCTTTTCGTTTGTTTATGATTGTTTAGCCATTTTGACGTTTGTTTTAACCTACAACCAAAGTTATCCAAAGTTATAGGAACAAAGGTGGGTTTGTATGGAATTCCTATATAACTTTGGTTATAGGTGTATGCAAACGTTGGAAATGGCTAAACAATCATAAACTATAGTTAAATCGAATGCTTTTCGTTTGTTTATGATTGTTTAGCCATTTCGACGTTTGTTTAGGCCTACAGCCAAAGTTATCCAAAGTTATAGGAACAAAGGTGGGTTTGTATGGAATTCCTATATAACTTTGGTTATAGGTGTATGCAAACGTTGGAAATGGCTAAACAATCATACACTATAGTTAAATCGAATGCTTTTCGTTTGTTTATGATTGTTTAGCCATTTTGACGTTTGTTTTAACCTACAACCAAAGTTATCCAAAGTTATAGGAACAAAGGTGGGTTTGTATGGAATTCCTATATAACTTTGGTTATAGGTGTATGCAAACGTTGGAAATGGCTAAACAATCATAAACTATAGTTAAATCGAATGCTTTTCGTTTGTTTATGATTCTTTAGCCATTTCGACGTTTGTTTAGACCTACAACCAAAGTTATCCAAAGTTATAGGAACAAAGGTGGGTTTGTATGGAATTCCTATATAACTTTGGTTATAGGTGTATGCAAACGTTGGAAATGGCTAAACAATCATACACTATAGTTAAATCGAATGCTTTTCGTTTGTTTATGATTGTTTAGCCATTTGGACGTTTGTTTAGACCTACAGCCAAAGTTATCCAAAGTTATAGGAACAAAGGTGGGTTTGTATGGAATTCCTATATAACTTTGGTTATAGGTGTATGTAAACGTTGGAAATGGCTAAAAAATCATAAACTATAGTTAAATCGAATGCTTTTCGTTTGTTTATGATTGTTTAGCCATTTCGACGTTTGTTTAGACCTACAACCAAAGTTATCCAAAGTTATAGGAACAAAGGTGGGTTTGTATGGAATTCCTATATAACTTTGGTTATAGGTGTATGCAAACGTTGGAAATGGCTAAACAATCATACACTATAGTTAAATCGAATGCTTTTCGTTTGTTTATGATTGTTTAGCCATTTGGACGTTTGTTTAGACCTACAGCCAAAGTTATCCAAAGTTATAGGAACAAAGGTGGGTTTGTATGGAATTCCTATATAACTTTGGTTATAGGTGTATGTAATCGTTGGAAATGGCTAAACAATCATAAACTATAGTTAAATCGAATGCTTTTCGTTTGTTTATGATTGTTTAGCCATTTTGACGTTTGTTTAGGCCTACAACCAAAGTTATCCAAAGTTATAGGAACAAAGGTGGGTTTGTATGGAATTCCTATATAACTTTGGTTATAGGTGTATGCAAACGTTGGAAATGGCTAAACAATCATACACTATAGTTAAATCGAATGCTTTTCGTTTGTTTATGATTGTTTAGCCATTTTGACGTTTGTTTTAGCCTACAACCAAAGTTATCCAAAGTTATAGGAACAAAGGTGGGTTTGTATGGAATTCCTATATAACTCTGGTTATAGGTGTATGCAAACGTTGGAAATGGCTAAACAATCATAAACTATAGTTAAATCGAATGCTTTTCGTTTGTTTATGATTGTTTAGCCATTTCGACGTTTGTATAGACCTATAACCAAAGTTACAGGACCAAAGGTGGGTGTGTATGGAATTCCTATATAACTTTGGTTGTAGGTGAATGCAAACGTTGGAAACGGCTAAACAATCATAAACTATAGTTAAATCGAATGCTTTTCGTTTGTTTATGATTGTTTAGCCATTTCGACGTTTGTTTAGACCTACAACCAAAGTTATCCAAAGTTATAGGACCAAAGGTGGGTTTGTATGGAATTCCTATATAACTCTGGTTATAGGTGTATGCAAACGTTGGAAATGGCTAAACAATCATAAACTATAGTTAAATCGAATGCTTTTCGTTTGTTTATGATTGTTTAGCCATTTCGACGTTTGTATAGACCTACAACCAAAGTTACAGGACCAAAGGTGGGTGTGTATGGAATTCCTATATAACTTTGGTTGTAGGTGAATGCAAACGTTGGAAACGGCTAAACAATCATAAACTATAGTTAAATCGAATGCTTTTCGTTTGTTTATGATTGTTTAGCCATTTCGACGTTTGATAAGACCTACAACCAAAGTTATCCAAAGTTATAGGACCAAAGGTGTGTGTGTATGGGATTCCTATATAACTTTGTAGGTGTATGCAAACGTTGGAAATGGCTAAACAATCATAAACTATAGTTAAATCGAATGCTTTTCGTTTGTTTTTGATTGTTTAGCCATTTCGACGTTTGTTTAGACCTACAACCAAAGTTACAGGACCAAAGGTGGGTGTGTATGGAATTCCTATATAACTTTGGTTGTAGGTGAATGCAAACGTTGGAAACGGCTAAACAATCATAAACTATAGTTAAATCGAATGCTTTTCGTTTGTTTATGATTGTTTA
Organism: Leptogaster cylindrica; assembly: GCA_963082835.1. Lineage (NCBI taxonomy): Eukaryota > Metazoa > Arthropoda > Insecta > Diptera > Asilidae > Leptogaster > Leptogaster cylindrica. Next base: position 5,335,517 of record OY720106.1, read on the forward strand.
GCCATTTCGACGTTTGTTTAGGCCTACAGCCAAAGTTATCCAAAGTTATAGGAACAAAGGTGGGTTTGTATGGAATTCCTATATAACTTTGGTTATAGGTGTATGTAAACGTTGGAAATGGCTAAACAATCATAAACTATAGTTAAATCGAATGCTTTTCGTTTGTTTATGATTGTTTAGCCATTTTGACGTTTGTTTAGGCCTACAACCAAAGTTATCCAAAGTTATAGGAACAAAGGTGGGTTTGTATGGAATTCCTATATAACTTTGGTTATAGGTGTATGCAAACGTTGGAAATGGCTAAACAATCATAAACTATAGTTAAATCGAATGCTTTTCGTTTGTTTATGATTGTTTAGCCATTTCGACGTTTGTTTAGGCCTACAGCCAAAGTTATCCAAAGTTATAGGAACAAAGGTGGGTTTGTATGGAATTCCTATATAACTTTGGTTATAGGTGTATGCAAACGTTGGAAATGGCTAAACAATCATACACTATAGTTAAATCGAATGCTTTTCGTTTGTTTATGATTGTTTAGCCATTTTGACGTTTGTTTTAACCTACAACCAAAGTTATCCAAAGTTATAGGAACAAAGGTGGGTTTGTATGGAATTCCTATATAACTTTGGTTATAGGTGTATGCAAACGTTGGAAATGGCTAAACAATCATAAACTATAGTTAAATCGAATGCTTTTCGTTTGTTTATGATTCTTTAGCCATTTCGACGTTTGTTTAGACCTACAACCAAAGTTATCCAAAGTTATAGGAACAAAGGTGGGTTTGTATGGAATTCCTATATAACTTTGGTTATAGGTGTATGCAAACGTTGGAAATGGCTAAACAATCATACACTATAGTTAAATCGAATGCTTTTCGTTTGTTTATGATTGTTTAGCCATTTGGACGTTTGTTTAGACCTACAGCCAAAGTTATCCAAAGTTATAGGAACAAAGGTGGGTTTGTATGGAATTCCTATATAACTTTGGTTATAGGTGTATGTAAACGTTGGAAATGGCTAAAAAATCATAAACTATAGTTAAATCGAATGCTTTTCGTTTGTTTATGATTGTTTAGCCATTTCGACGTTTGTTTAGACCTACAACCAAAGTTATCCAAAGTTATAGGAACAAAGGTGGGTTTGTATGGAATTCCTATATAACTTTGGTTATAGGTGTATGCAAACGTTGGAAATGGCTAAACAATCATACACTATAGTTAAATCGAATGCTTTTCGTTTGTTTATGATTGTTTAGCCATTTGGACGTTTGTTTAGACCTACAGCCAAAGTTATCCAAAGTTATAGGAACAAAGGTGGGTTTGTATGGAATTCCTATATAACTTTGGTTATAGGTGTATGTAATCGTTGGAAATGGCTAAACAATCATAAACTATAGTTAAATCGAATGCTTTTCGTTTGTTTATGATTGTTTAGCCATTTTGACGTTTGTTTAGGCCTACAACCAAAGTTATCCAAAGTTATAGGAACAAAGGTGGGTTTGTATGGAATTCCTATATAACTTTGGTTATAGGTGTATGCAAACGTTGGAAATGGCTAAACAATCATACACTATAGTTAAATCGAATGCTTTTCGTTTGTTTATGATTGTTTAGCCATTTTGACGTTTGTTTTAGCCTACAACCAAAGTTATCCAAAGTTATAGGAACAAAGGTGGGTTTGTATGGAATTCCTATATAACTCTGGTTATAGGTGTATGCAAACGTTGGAAATGGCTAAACAATCATAAACTATAGTTAAATCGAATGCTTTTCGTTTGTTTATGATTGTTTAGCCATTTCGACGTTTGTATAGACCTATAACCAAAGTTACAGGACCAAAGGTGGGTGTGTATGGAATTCCTATATAACTTTGGTTGTAGGTGAATGCAAACGTTGGAAACGGCTAAACAATCATAAACTATAGTTAAATCGAATGCTTTTCGTTTGTTTATGATTGTTTAGCCATTTCGACGTTTGTTTAGACCTACAACCAAAGTTATCCAAAGTTATAGGACCAAAGGTGTGTGTGTATGGGATTCCTATATAACTTTGTAGGTGTATGCAAACGTTGGAAATGGCTAAACAATCATAAACTATAGTTAAATCGAATGCTTTTCGTTTGTTTTTGATTGTTTAGCCATTTCGACGTTTGTTTAGACCTACAACCAAAGTTACAGGACCAAAGGTGGGTGTGTATGGAATTCCTATATAACTTTGGTTGTAGGTGAATGCAAACGTTGGAAACGGCTAAACAATCATAAACTATAGTTAAATCGAATGCTTTTCGTTTGTTTATGATTGTTTAGCCATTTCGACGTTTGTTTAGGCCTACAGCCAAAGTTATCCAAAGTTATAGGAACAAAGGTGGGTTTGTATGGAATTCCTATATAACTTTGGTTATAGGTGTATGCAAACGTTGGAAATGGCTAAACAATCATACACTATAGTTAAATCGAATGCTTTTCGTTTGTTTATGATTGTTTAGCCATTTCGACGTTTGTTTAGACCTACAGCCAAAGTTATCCAAAGTTATAGGAACAAAGGTGGGTTTGTATGGAATTCCTATATAACTTTGGTTATAGGTGTATGTAAACGTTGGAAATGGCTAAACAATCATAAACTATAGTTAAATCGAATGCTTTTCGTTTGTTTATGATTGTTTAGCCATTTTGACGTTTGTTTAGGCCTACAACCAAAGTTATCCAAAGTTATAGGAACAAAGGTGGGTTTGTATGGAATTCCTATATAACTTTGGTTATAGGTGTATGCAAACGTTGGAAATGGCTAAACAATCATACACTATAGTTAAATCGAATGCTTTTCGTTTGTTTATGATTGTTTAGCCATTTCGACGTTTGTATAGACCTATAACCAAAGTTACAGGACCAAAGGTGGGTGTGTATGGAATTCCTATATAACTTTGGTTGTAGGTGAATGCAAACGTTGGAAACGGCTAAACAATCATAAACTATAGTTAAATCGAATGCTTTTCGTTTGTTTATGATTGTTTAGCCATTTCGACGTTTGTTTAGACCTACAACCAAAGTTATCCAAAGTTATAGGACCAAAGGTGTGTGTGTATGGGATTCCTATATAACTTTGTAGGTGTATGCAAACGTTGGAAATGGCTAAACAATCATAAACTATAGTTAAATCGAATGCTTTTCGTTTGTTTTTGATTGTTTAGCCATTTCGACGTTTGTTTAGACCTACAACCAAAGTTACAGGACCAAAGGTGGGTGTGTATGGAATTCCTATATAACTTTGGTTGTAGGTGAATGCAAACGTTGGAAACGGCTAAACAATCATAAACTATAGTTAAATCGAATGCTTTTCGTTTGTTTATGATTGTTTAGCCATTTCGACGTTTGTTTAGGCCTACAGCCAAAGTTATCCAAAGTTATAGGAACAAAGGTGGGTTTGTATGGAATTCCTATATAACTTTGGTTATAGGTGTATGTAAACGTTGGAAATGGCTAAACAATCATAAACTATAGTTAAATCGAATGCTTTTCGTTTGTTTATGATTGTTTAGCCATTTTGACGTTTGTTTAGGCCTACAACCAAAGTTATCCAAAGTTATAGGAACAAAGGTGGGTTTGTATGGAATTCCTATATAACTTTGGTTATAGGTGTATGCAAACGTTGGAAATGGCTAAACAATCATAAACTATAGTTAAATCGAATGCTTTTCGTTTGTTTATGATTGTTTAGCCATTTCGACGTTTGTTTAGGCCTACAGCCAAAGTTATCCAAAGTTATAGGAACAAAGGTGGGTTTGTATGGAATTCCTATATAACTTTGGTTATAGGTGTATGCAAACGTTGGAAATGGCTAAACAATCATACACTATAGTTAAATCGAATGCTTTTCGTTTGTTTATGATTGTTTAGCCATTTTGACGTTTGTTTTAGCCTACAACCAAAGTTATCCAAAGTTATAGGAACAAAGGTGGGTTTGTATGGAATTCCTATATAACTTTGTTTATAGGTGTATGCAAACGTTGGAAATGGCTAAACAATCATAAACTATAGTTAAATCGAATGCTTTTCGTTTGTTTATGATTGTTTAGCCATTTCGACGTTTGTTTAGATCTACAACAAAAGTTATCCAAAGTTATAGAACCAAAGGTGTGTGTGTATGGGATTCCTATATAACTTTGTAGGTGTATGTAAACGTTGGAAACGGCTAAACAATCATAAACTATAGTTAAATCGAATGCTTTTCGTTTGTTTAGGATTGTTTAGCCATTTCGACGTTTGTTTAGACCTACAACCAAAGCTATCCAAAGTTATAGGACCAAAGGTGTGTGTGTGTATGGGATTCCTATATAACTTTGTAGGTGTATGCAAACGTTGGAAATGGCTAAACAATCATAAACTATAGTTAAATCGAATGCTTTTCGTTTGTTTTTGATTGTTTAGCCATTTCGACGTTTGTTTAGACCTACAACCAAAGTTACAGGACCCAAGGTGGGTGTGTATGGAATTCCTATATAACTTTGGTTGTAGGTGAATGCAAACGTTGGAAACGGTTAAACAATCATAAGCTATAGTTAAATCGAATGCTTTTCGTTTGTTTATGATTGTTTAGCCATTTCGACGTTTGTTTAGGCCTACAGCCAAAGTTATAGGAACAAAGGTGGGTTTGTATGGAATTCCTATATAACTTTGGTTATAGGTGTATGTAAACGTTGGAAATGGCTAAACAATCATAAACTATAGTTAAATCGAATGCTTTTCGTTTGTTTATAATTGTTTAGCCATTTTGACGTTTGTTTAGGCCTACAACCAAAGTTATCCAAAGTTATATGAACAAAGGTGGGTTTGTATGGAATTCCTATATAACTTTGGTTATAGGTGTATGCAAACGTTGGAAATGGCTATACAATCATAAACTATAGTTAAATCGAATGCTTTTCGTTTGTTTATGATTGTTTAGCCATTTCGACGTTTGTTTAGACCTACAACCAAAGTTATCCAAAGTTATAGGAACAAAGGTGGGTTTGTATGGAATTCCTATATAACTTTGGTTATAGGTGTATGCAAACGTTGGAAATGGCTAAACAATCATACACTATAGTTAAATCGAATGCTTTTCGTTTGTTTATGATTGTTTAGCCATTTCGACGTTTGTTTAGACCTACAGCCAAAGTTATCCAAAGTTATAGGAACAAAGGTGGGTTTGTATGGAATTCCTATATAACTTTGGTTATAGGTGTATGCAAACGTTGGAAATGGCTAAACAATCATACACTATAGTTAAATCGAATGCTTTTCGTTTGTTTATGATTGTTTAGCCATTTTGACGTTTGTTTTAGCCTACAACCAAAGTTATCCAAAGTTATAGGAACAAAGGTGGGTTTGTATGGAATTCCTATATAACTTTGGTTATAGGTGTATGCAAACGTTGGAAATGGCTAAACAATCATAAACTATAGTTAAATCGAATGCTTTTCGTTTGTTTATAATTGTTTAGCCATTTCGACGTTTGTTTAGATCTACAACCAAAGTTATCCAAAGTTATAGAACCAAAGGTGTGTGTGTATGGGATTCCTATATAACTTTGGTTATAGGTGTATGTAAACGTTGGAAATGGCTAAACTATCATAAACTATAGTTAAATTGAATGCTTTTCGTTTGTTTATGATTGTTTTGCCATTTCGACGTTTGTTTAGACCTACAACCAAAGTTATCCAAAGTTATAGGAACAAAGGTGGGTTTGTATGGAATTCCTATATAACTTTGGTTATAGGTGTATGTAAACGTTGGAAATGGCTAAACAATCATAAACTATAGTTAAATCGAATGCTTTTCGTTTGTTTATGATTGTTTTGCCATTTCGACGTTTGTTTAGACCTACAACCAAAGTTATCCAAAGTTATAGGAACAAAGGTGGGTTTGTATGGAATTCCTATATAACTTTGGTTATAGGTGTATGTAAACGTTGGAAATGGCTAAACAATCATAAACTATAGTTAAATCGAATGCTTTTCGTTTGTTTATGATTGTTTAGCCATTTCGACGTTTGTTTAGACCTACAACCAAAGTTATCCAAAGTTATAGGAACAAAGGTGGGTTTGTATGGAATTCCTATATAACTTTGGTTATAGGTGTATGTAAACGTTGGAAATGGCTAAACAATCATAAACTATAGTTAAATCGAATGCTTTTCGTTTGTTTATGATTGTTTTGCCATTTCGACGTTTGTTTAGACCTACAACCAAAGTTATCCAAAGTTATAGGAACAAAGGTGGGTTTGTATGGAATTCCTATTGTTCGGTCACTTTAGCTATATTTTAATTTAGTTACTAGAACCAAAATTGAATTGTGAATTTCAAGCTGTTTCTAACTGACCTATTTTGAATTGTAAAGAATTATAGATATTAGTTATGCCCCAATTGAAACTAACTGTGGATTTATAGGAATACTACCGCTCTAGGCTCACTAAATTTGTTCTGCCAAAAACTCTGTCTCTTCTTTGTGGACCGCCGAGCAATAAAGTTCGTTCATCACAATTAGTACTTTTTCTCGATTTTCGCCCCCAACTACAAAAAAGCTTGTAGTTGCAACATTTGGCGCCCGAGCAGGGACAATTTCAATAACAGTGAATGCACTTTTAATAATTTGCATTTGCATGGTGACTGGTGCAGCGTACTTCATTTCGTCGTTGGATTCATCTTTAGAATTGCTGCCGACCAGTTATTTCGAGTATCATTATCAGGAGCTTCACTACACTTCGTTCATCGTGGGATTAAACATTCGTTGCAGATTCTACTTGACCAGCACTGGAATTTTCGATCAGCGCTGGAGTTTAATCATCACGAGACATCGTTTTCGTCGTGCGAAATTGTCCTTTAATTAACCTTCCCAAGCAAGCATCACCACGAGGTAATAAGAGCAATCGTCGAATACCAAGGTAAAGCTTTGCTACAATTCTAATTCTACAATTTCATTTTTGAATCGGTTGAGAATAAAATCGTAACTGCAGGGCTTGCAGATAAAAGTTTATCATAAAACAAATTACACAAAAATTTAGTGTGCACATTGGAGCTGCAATTACGGTGCTTTCGTGCACCAGACTCGTATCTCTTTGTTAAGTATTTGGCAAATATAGTAACTGTCCTTCCAAGTGAACAATTATCGATTTAATTTACTTGTGGCATATTTTCCGAAATAAACTTTGTGAAATATGACGGATTTAGCTAGCGCGAAGTCACAGCGGTCGACGACACGCGGATGCATTACACGAATCAAAAGGCTCATTGAAACAAAAGGTGACACGTTAGATCATACAGAGCTCGAATGCCGGCTAGGAATCCTCGATTCTTATTTCAAACAAGTTCTAGTGTATCAATCGGCTATAGAAAAAGAGTGCAGAGAAAATAGTGCAGAAAGTGGTCAAGAAATCGAAACTCGTAAGGAGCTTGAGGACCTCTATTGTACAACTAAAGCTAAAATACTGTCGTTAATGCCAAGTTATCAAAGGAGATTCTCGCTGGTGGCAGATGACACGTACGTAGCTCCTCCATCAAGTTCTAAACATAATTTGCCCAAACTTAAATTGCCTCAGTTTAGTGGTAAATACTCGGAGTATCCGAATTTCATAGGATGCTTTTCTAAATTAGTCGACTCAGATCAAAATTTAAGTGCAATTGAAAAGTTTAATCACCTGCGTAGCTGCCTGACGGGACCTGCGTTGAGAGCGATCCAAGCGTTCGAAATCAGTGAAAGTAATTACGCCAAGGCATTGGCTCAATTAGAGTCTAGGTTCAATAATCTGTATCTCACTTTCCAAGAGCACATAGTCGATCTCTTCAATTTGCCCAAAGTTTCTCGAGGGTCCGCCGAGCAGCTAAGGCTCCTAGTGGATAGCGCCTCCGCGCATTTAAGTGCTTTACTGAGTCTGGGTAGTGCTGAGGAAGTCATGAACGCTCTCATCATCCATTTAGCCGTAGCTAGATTAGATCCTGACTCCGTTAGTAGGTTAGAGGAGAATATTGATCATTCTACGCTGCCCTCCTGGGAACAATGTTGCGAAATTCTAAATAAACGCTGCCAATTCCTAGAAGCGAAGCAAAACCTAGTGGAAGCAAATTCATCGACACTCAAGCAGCCCAATCTAGGGAGGAAAAAGAAAATCGGTCACCAGACTACCTCGTTAACAGCGTCTAGAACTAGCTGCCAGTTCTGCAACTGTTCTGATCACTATATTCAAAATTGTCCTCAATTTTTAGAGCTCCCGGTTTCAGCTCGTTTCGAAAAAGCCAAAGCTAAATCGTTATGCATCAATTGTCTTGCAATAGGACACGGAGTAAAGAACTGTCGCTCTTCAAAATGCAGGGTGTGCTCCATGCCCCACCATACATTGTTGCACAGATACGCTAGTACCTCGACTATTACGGGTAGCATAAGTGATGCTCAATCCAGGGATGCATCTGCACCGGCAGAAAGTTCCCTAGCCTCGACTTTACTTTCCAATGAGGGAACAGGAAGCCAAGTAGTCCTCGCATCCGCGATAGTGAAGATAAAGGATAGAACGGGTCAATACCACTACGCCAGAGCTCTATTGGATTCAGCATCCCAATTAAATTTCGTTTCAGAGCATCTGGCGCAACTTCTAAATTTACCTAGATCCAAGGCTTCATTAGCTATCAGTGGAATAGGAAACACATCGTCGGAAGTGCGTTGGTCGATGCAAACAAGCATCAAATCGCGTATCTCAGATTTTCAAACAGACTTATCATTCTACGTTCTACCACATATTACTGGAATGCAACCAGAAAATCTCGTTAAAACGGATGAATGGCAAGTCCCAGACAATATTCAGTTAGCTGATCCACTTTTCTTCCAGCCTCAAAAAGTAGACCTGTTGATCGGAGCAGATGTATTTTTCAGATTATTGTGCGTTGGACAAATTAAATTGGGTGACAACTTGCCTGTCCTCCAAAAAACCGTTCTAGGCTGGGTAGTATCCGGCCGATGTTCCGACCCTTCGCAGCGTTCTTCAGTATTCATCTGTGAGAGCACATCCGAACATCTGACGCTAGATGCACTAGTGGAAATGTTTTGGAAGGAAGAAGGAGTAGAGCACTCTGTTCAACTCAAGCCGGAATATGCCAAGTGCGAGGAGCTTTTCTGCGCGAGCACGCGACGGTTATCCGACGGACGGTTCATGGTGAAGCTGCCCTTCAAGGATTATTCGGAGCAATTTCCAAACACTCTAGAGATAGCGAGCCGACGACTCCACCATTTAGAGAAGAAGCTCCAAAAGGATCCAGACCTAAAAGTCATGTACTCTCAATTTTTACAGGATTATCTTTCGGAAGGACACATGGAGGAAATCCAAATGAGAGACCTGCCGTCGAGGTTCTATTTTCTACCACATCGTTGTGTATTACGGCCCCAAAGCTCGACAACGAAAATCCGCGTAGTATTTGACGCATCCTGCCGAACATCATCCGGGCGTTCGTTAAATGATGTGCTAATGGTAGGACCTACAATTCAAGATGATCTGTTCTCAATCATCAACAGGTTTCGATGTCACAAATACGCTTTAACAGCCGATATTTCAGCCATGTATCGGCAAGTATTAGTCTATCCTGAGGATCGAAATTTCCAGTTAATCTTGTGGAGGGAATCACCATCCCAGGAAAAAAGAATTTTCAGGTTAAACACCGTGACCTATGGCACCGCTTCTGCACCGTTCTTGGCCACTCGCTGCTTACGGCAATTATCGGAGGACTTTCATTCCAAACTGCCTAAGGCATCAACGATTGTCGCAAAGGACTTTTATATGGACGACCTTCTCACTGGAGCCGACACTCGTGAGGAGTTGGAGGAAGTTCGCCTAGACGTTGACAGGATCTTGAAATCGGGCAGATTTCATCTTCGTAAGTGGTACTCTAATGATATCCAACTCTTATCGCAAATTCCAGAAGCCGAACGTGAGAAAACTATCAAGATCAATGACGATGATGTAGTAAAAACGTTAGGTATAATCTGGGAGCCGACAAGCGACGAATTCCGATTTCATTACAAACCAATCAGCAACTCTCCGATCGCAACCAAGAGGAACATATTATCCGAAACTGCACGATTATTTGATCCGTTAGGATTAATTAACCCTATAGTCGTCAAAGCTAAAATATTTTTACAGGAGCTCTGGCTGTTGAAAGTAGACTGGGACGAATCGCTCCCGCAAGAGTTGGAATCTAGGTGGCGTTCGTTCAAATCTCAACTGTTGGGTTTAAATCAAATAAAAATTCCTCGATTGGTGCTTTGCTTGGGCCAGGTGGAGCAGATCGCCTTGCATGGATTCGCGGATGCTTCGGAAAGAGCGTACGGTTGCTGTATTTATGCTCGTTCTATAGACACAAATGGTAACATATTCATTACCTTGCTAGCAGCAAAGTCCAAGGTTGCCCCTATGAGGATTATCCGATCGTTACCCTATTTAGAATTAAACGCCGCTTTACTACTAGCAAAATTGTTCGTTAAGGTTCGTGACGAGTTTCCCAAACCCGTGACGGAGGAAATTCTTTGGACTGACTCTCGAATTGTTTTGGCTTGGTTGGCTAATCATCCCTCTAAGTGGCAAACATATGTGGCCAATCGCATTTCAGAGATCCAGAACCTCACACAATCCGTGCCGTGGCGGCACGTCAACTCCAAGGCTAACCCGGCGGACATAGTTTCACGAGGCATGAGCGCTGAGGAGCTTGCTACATCAATCTGGTTTCGAGGTCCGGAGTTCCTGTGGGCCACCAAAGACAGTTGGCCGCCGCAGAAAACCCCATATGTGTCCGAGGAAGATTTACCAGCAAGGAAAAAAGTAAAGTCGGTCCTAGTAAGCGCTAATCAAAGCAGTTTTGTGGACACTATATGTTCATGCAGTTCCTTCATGAAGAACTGTCGTCGCTTCGCTTATATTCTGCGTTTCTACAACAGAGTACAAGGAAACACTTCGCCGCAGAAGAGTCAATCGTGCCTGCTTAAAGCTTCGGAAATAGACAACGCCTTCATGCACCTGGTCTGGGTCATACAACAACATACCTTTGGGGAAGAGATACGTCAGCTGGAACAAGGAGACTACCCCCCTAGAAAGAGTGCGTTGCGTAAATTAGCACCATTTCTGGAAACCCATCCCACCATAAATCGACAGCTGTTGAGGGTAGGGGGTCGCCTGAAAAACTCGGAGTTACCTTCTGATCAACGTTTCCCGATCTTACTGCCTGGAAAAAACCCTTTCGTTGAATCGTATGTTCGGCATTTGCACTTGACGAAGTTCCACGCCGGCGCACAGGCGCTTGTAGCCTTGATTCATCAACGTTTCTGGATCATCAACGCCCGCGAATGCGCAAGAAAAATAGTTCGTGGGTGTATACATTGCATTCGCTATCGACCCCGGCTCGCGGAACAAATCATGGGTGACCTGCCGGAAAGCCGAGTCCGAATCTCGATTCCATTTACTCACAGCGGAGTAGATTTCTGCGGACCTATACTTACAACCCATCGAATGCGTGGAAAGGCCGTCTACAAATCATATATAGCAATATTCGTGTGTTTCTGTACTCGAGCTGTTCATCTCGAAGTGGTTTCCAACCTAACCGCGGACGCTTTCATAGCCTCCCTTAAAAGATTTACTGGACGGCGAGGCCTCTGTCGACACTTGTACTGCGACAACGCAACCAACTTCGTCGGAGCCCGACGGACGCTAGAAGAATTCAAGCTGGCCTTCCTGGATGAAAACACCCAACGGGAAATCGTCTCGTGGTGCAGCAATAACTCAATTGAATTTCACCACATTCCCCCCAGAGCGCCACATTTTGGCGGGCTTTGGGAAGCGGCGGTGAAGTCGGCAAAGCCCATCTTTTACGCACCTTCAGCGGTGCGCTGCTAACTTTCGAAGAGTTGACCACCACGATGGTACAAATTGAAGGAGTGTTGAATTCCAGACCCATAACTCCCCTCTCCACCGATCCAAATGACTTCCAAGCCCTTACCCCAGCGCACTTCCTCAATCAGGCTCCCTTGGAAACCTTCCCAGAACCTGCCTATGACTTTAACAAATTAAATTACCTACACAGGTGGCAGCGCGTCTCCGCGCTACATCAGCATTTCTGGCGAAGATGGACAAATGAATACCTACAGCAATTGCAGCAGAGATCGAAGTGGACCAGCGAGATCGCGAACATCCTTCCCGGAACCATGGTTCTAGTACACGAAGACGGACTACCACCATATAAATGGAAGCTGGGACGCATAGTAGGGTGTAGCGAAAATCCTTTTTTTTCGATTCAGGGATTTTAATAGTGCGGAAAAGTTGCCTTACCATAAGGGTAATTCATGTGCAAAATATTAGTCCGATCGGGCTATTTCTTCTGTTCGGGGTTTGACCTTGAAATTTCGGAAATTTGCCTAAAATCGTATAAATACCACTAGATCTACTAAACCGGTGGTCGTATGACCAAAGTCTGCAAATAAAAAATGTTCCTTATTTTATTACCTATCAAAATGATATAGGGTATTTCCACGATAGGACCGACCTTTACCGAGATACGGACGACAAAGCACCGTGCCGCGGCAGTAAGCGAAAATCTGTGCAGCTCTCAGCTAACCTATGAAGGTTACCCATAACCCACCACGTGGAGGTGGCTGCACCCCGGGTTACTCCCAAGCCCAACCCAACCAACCAACCATATGTCAGACTTGTTTTAATCCGAATCGGAGTCGAAAGATTCCTTAAAATTTTGCTTTGTAGCAAATTTAGGTATTTGTTCCCTAGATTTGAGGGTGGCCCTTATGTACCCATCCCGTGCTTCACTGCCACACACAGATGAAGATGCAGCTGTCACCAACTTGACGGTCCTTTCAACAGCTATGGTATGGGAGGGAAATAAGGCAAAATCCCAATCCTTAACCGTAACTTCGGATAAAGAAATTATAAGTTCTTCGTTTGAGACATGGCGAAGAACGTGCGGAATTGTTAAGGCAACTGTACTCCAGTCGATCATGTCGTAATACTTTTTAGCCTTAAAATTTAGTTTCGGCACAATATTGTGTCTAATTGATTTCTTGTTAGATCCAATCTCCGCCTCTCTGGCTTCTAAAAGGCGATTGAGTGCCAATTTCCTCACTCCTGAACATTCGTCAGTCATCATACTTAGCAAGATATTCTCAGGCAACGCAAAGTATGCGTTTTGTTGGATTGATGAATCAACAACCTTACGCAAATTAGTAGATAAGTATCTGGACCTTTTAATGGTTTCATATAGGTGCCTTGAGCCATCTTTTATTGATTTTTGGAATCTAATTGTAAACCACATGGGTGAGTAAACCGTAAGTATGAATTCAACAATTGATTTAAACTTTTGCGTTGGTTTAGGTGTTGAAATGTATAATCTTAAAATACGGTTTACACAGGTAAGCCATCGAGACTTATAAAGAGCCCCAGGATTCATTCTTGACAAGTCCTCTGGACAGTGTCCGAAAATTACTGCTTCCGAAATTTTGAAAAGGTAAGCCTGATCTGTGCTTAGTTTAGACGGATCTACTATCTCCTTGGGTAATTGACATGATGAGAAATTTGCAAACTCGGTTACAGGCAGTTTCTCGCAGTCTGGGATTTTGGAACCAATTGGGCCAACGTAAGTATTTGGACTAGATGAAACACCATCTATATGCTCAAACAGTGCACGAAATGGTAGCTCGTTAAAGTGCATCATACAAATCACCCACTGAAGGGGCCTGTTTAGTCTTTCTTCGAGTTTTCTGATAACTCCGCCTTTCCAGCCCGTATTTACAGCCGTTCCATCAGCACCAGCAACTGTCAGGTCGGTAAGATCGATAGAATTTTCCCTAAGATACTCCAAGATAGCTTGACATTCAGCATCAGCTGAACCACCTTCAGGAGTAACGTGACCCACATACTGCGAACCGGGCTGCGCCACAAGAGATATATGCTCCTCTTTAATGACCCGACGATGGTATTTTGCCCCATTCTTAACTTGTACCAACGTTTTGTCTCTGCGACCGTCAAAATACAAGCCATGAAGAGCGTCAACACTCTCATTCTGTCGCAATTCTTTTCCAACCCTTTTTTTGGCTCGCCAAACCTTACTTCTGTCGCTTACAAAGGAAGCTTGCTCCTCTGTTATCAGACCTGCCCTTTTAGCATCTGTAAAAGCAGATGAAACAATTAGAGCGACAGCAGTGTTGCTAACTCCAAACCTTTCTGCGGCCAATGCTGTTTGTTCTAATTTTAATCTGTTTTGTGTACTTTCAGTTGGACAATTTTTTTTAGAAGGATGGAACTCTTCTACAGTTTCACCATCAGAATCGTTAAAATCCTCTACGTCAATGTCTGGTATCCCTAACTTCGAACATGTTTGTTCATGTACTGTTTCTAAATTCGTCAGTTTTGATTCCCTGCTCTTTAATTTTGCATTCCGTTCTGTCCTTTTAGTAATTTTCTTTGTTTCGGCAACGTCAACATTTCCAATGCGCCATTTTCTTCCACTTCTCAATCTCTGGTCCTCTAGAAAGGGTTGTTCGATAAGAGGAACCTTTTTTTCTTTAGGACAAGTGCAAGAGGCAAATATGGCGCATTTACAAGCAGCAATATCAAAGAGTTTAGATTCTGCCAAAGAAACAAATGTGTCCCTATTCGCTTGGACTTTTGCACTCCTCTTGGCACAACAATAATTCCTTTTCATTTTGACGTATTTTTCATGGTATGCCTTAATTAACTGCATTACCCTAGAATGGCTAGCTGTCGGAATAGATGTCTTAGTGTAAATGTTCTCAACCTTGTTGGAAACAATTTCAGCAATCTCCAAAAACGTCGGTTCTTTATGAATTCCCCGTTCTTGACCAAGCCGCCGTCTTTCATACAGACAACTCAAAATCACATCCTTGTAAGTTGGGAGTTGGGTTTCGTCCAGCTCTACAGGATGTAAGTCAAAGACAGGACATTTCTGTCTCAAGGTGAATTTCGATATAGACATATTTCCAATTCCACGTGTTACTTCAGAAGATAAAATAAGATAAAATCGCTACTAAAGAAGATGTATCTGTGTCACTGTATCAGTATCAGTCGCTACGCTACTACGCTACTTCGAAATGGCAAGATCGCAACTGGTCGAATCGAGTCTAAGCCTATTACGACCTGCGGCATCCGAGTGCAACCCGAGGTACAGCCATGTGGTGCGTTATGGGTAACCTTCATAGGTTAGCTGAGAGCTGCACAGATTTTCGCTTACTGCCGCGGCACGGTGCTTTGTCGCCCGTATCTCGGTAAAGGTCGGTCCTATCGTGGAAACACCCTATATCATTTTGATAGGTAATAAAATAAGGAACATTTTTTATTTGCAGACTTTGGTCATACGACCACCGGTTTAGTAGATATAGTGGTATTTATACGATTTTAGCCAAATTTCCGAAATTTCAAGGTCAAACCCCGAACAGAAGAAATAGTCCGATCGGACTAATATTTTGCACATGAATTACCGTTATGGTAAGGCAACTTTTCCGCACTATTAAAATCCCTGAATCGAAAAAAAAGGATTTTCGCTACACCCTAACGCATAGTAAGAGGCATTAAAGGCACGGATGGAAAAATACGAGTGGTCGAAGTTCGAACTCCCAACGGGGTTATCCAGCGTGCCCTCCGCAAGGTTGCACCACTGCCAACAAGTTAAAATTGAAGCTCCCCTGGAAGCCTTCAAGGCCGGCCGCATGTTCGGTCACTTTAGCTATATTTTAATTTAGTTACTAGAACCAAAATTGAATTGTGAATTTCAAGCTGTTTCTAACTGACCTATTTTGAATTGTAAAGAATTATAGATATTAGTTATGCCCCAATTGAAACTAACTGTGGATTTATAGGAATACTACCGCTCTAGGCTCACTAAATTTGTTCTGCCAAAAACTCTGTCTCTTCTTTGTGGACCGCCGAGCAATAAAGTTCGTTCATCACAATTAGTACTTTTTCTCGATTTTCGCCCCCAACTACAAAAAAGCTTGTAGTTGCAACACCTATATAACTTTGGTTATAGGTGTATGCAAACGTTGGAAATGGCTAAACAATCATACACTATAGTTAAATCGAATGCTTTTCGTTTGTTTATGATTGTTTAGCCATTTTGACGTTTGCTTTAGCCTACAACCAAAGTTATCCAAAGTTATAGGAACAAAGGTGGGTTTGTATGGAATTCCTATATAACTTTGGTTATAGGTGTATGCAAACGTTGGAAATGGCTAAACAATCATAAACTATAGTTAAATCGAATGCTTTTCGTTTGTTTATGATTGTTTAGCCATTTCGACGTTTGTATAGACCTACAACCAAAGTTACAGGACCAAAGGTGGGTGTGTATGGAATTCCTATATAACTTTGGTTGTAGGTGAATGCAAACGTTGGAAACGGCTAAACAATCATAAACTATAGTTAAATCGAATGCTTTTCGTTTGTTTATGATTGTTTAGCCATTTCGACGTTTGTTTAGACCTACAACCAAAGTTATCCAAAGTTATAGGACCAAAGGTGTGTGTGTATGGGATTCCTATATAACTTTGTAGGTGTATGCAAACGTTGGAAATGGCTAAACAATCATAAACTATAGTTAAATCGAATGCTTTTCGTTTGTTTTTGATTGTTTAGCCATTTCGACGTTTGTTTAGACCTACAACCAAAGTTACAGGACCAAAGGTGGGTGCGTATGGAATTCCTATATAACTTTGGTTGTAGGTGAATGCAAACGTTGGAAACGGCTAAACAATCATAAACTATAGTTAAATCGAATGCTTTTCGTTTGTTTATGATTGTTTAGCCATTTCGACGTTTGTTTAGGCCTACAGCCAAAGTTATCCAAAGTTATAGGAACAAAGGTGGGTTTGTATGGAATTCCTATATAACTTTGGTTATAGGTGTATGTAAACGTTGGAAATGGCTAAACAATCATAAACTATAGTTAAATCGAATGCTTTTCGTTTGTTTATGATTGTTTAGCCATTTCGACGTTTGTATAGACCTACAACCAAAGTTACAGGACCAAAGGTGGGTGTGTATGGAATTCCTATATAACTTTGGTTGTAGGTGAATGCAAACGTTGGAAACGGCTAAACAATCATAAACTATAGTTAAATCGAATGCTTTTCGTTTGTTTATGATTGTTTAGCCATTTCGACGTTTGTTTAGACCTACAACCAAAGTTATCCAAAGTTATAGGACCAAAGGTGTGTGTGTATGGGATTCCTATATAACTTTGTAGGTGTATGCAAACGTTGGAAATGGCTAAACAATCATAAACTATAGTTAAATCGAATGCTTTTCGTTTGTTTTTGATTGTTTAGCCATTTCGACGTTTGTTTAGACCTACAACCAAAGTTACAGGACCAAAGGTGGGTGCGTATGGAATTCCTATATAACTTTGGTTGTAGGTGAATGCAAACGTTGGAAACGGCTAAACAATCATAAACTATAGTTAAATCGAATGCTTTTCGTTTGTTTATGATTGTTTAGCCATTTCGACGTTTGTTTAGGCCTACAGCCAAAGTTATCCAAAGTTATAGGAACAAAGGTGGGTTTGTATGGAATTCCTATATAACTTTGGTTATAGGTGTATGTAAACGTTGGAAATGGCTAAACAATCATAAACTATAGTTAAATCGAATGCTTTTCGTTTGTTTATGATTGTTTAGCCATTTTGACGTTTGTTTAGGCCTACAACCAAAGTTATCCAAAGTTATAGGAACAAAGGTGGGTTTGTATGGAATTCCTATATAACTTTGGTTATAGGTGTATGCAAACGTTGGAAATGGCTAAACAATCATAAACTATAGTTAAATCGAATGCTTTTCGTTTGTTTATGATTGTTTAGCCATTTCGACGTTTGTTTAGGCCTACAGCCAAAGTTATCCAAAGTTATAGGAACAAAGGTGGGTTTGTATGGAATTCCTATATAACTTTGGTTATAGGTGTATGCAAACGTTGGAAATGGCTAAACAATCATAAACTATAGTTAAATCGAATGCTTTTCGTTTGTTTATGATTGTTTAGCCATTTCGACGTTTGTTTAGATCTACAACCAAAGTTATCCAAAGTTATAGAACCAAAGGTGTGTGTGTATGGGATTCCTATATAACTTTGTAGGTGTATGTAAACGTTGGAAACGGCTAAACAATCATAAACTATAGTTAAATCGAATGCTTTTCGTTTGTTTAGGATTGTTTAGCCATTTCGACGTTTGTTTAGACCTACAACCAAAGCTATCCAAAGTTATAGGACCAAAGGTGTGTGTGTATGGGATTCCTATATAACTTTGTAGGTGTATGCAAACGTTGGAAATGGCTAAACAATCATAAACTATAGTTAAATCGAATGCTTTTCGTTTGTTTTTGATTGTTTAGCCATTTCGACGTTTGTTTAGACCTACAACCAAAGTTACAGGACCCAAGGTGGGTGTGTATGGAATTCCTATATAACTTTGGTTGTAGGTGAATGCAAACGTTGGAAACGGGTAAACAATCATAAGCTATAGTTAAATCGAATGCTTTTCGTTTGTTTATGATTGTTTAGCCATTTCGACGTTTGTTTAGGCCTACAGCCAAAGTTATAGGAACAAAGGTGGGTTTGTATGGAATTCCTATATAACTTTGGTTATAGGTGTATGTAAACGTTGGAAATGGCTAAACAATCATAAACTATAGTTAAATCGAATGCTTTTCGTTTGTTTATGATTGTTTAGCCATTTTGACGTTTGTTTAGGCCTACAACCAAAGTTATCCAAAGTTATATGAACAAAGGTGGGTTTGTATGGAATTCCTATATAACTTTGGTTATAGGTGTATGCAAACGTTGGAAATGGCTATACAATAATAAACTATAGTTAAATTGAATGGTTTTCGTTTGTTTATGATTGTTTAGCCATTTCGACGTTTGTTTAGACCTACAACCAAAGTTATCCAAAGTTATAGGAACAAAGGTGGGTTTGTATGGAATTCCTATATAACTTTGGTTATAGGTGTATGCAAACGTTGGAAATGGCTAAACAATCATAAACTATAGTTAAATCGAATTCTTTTCGTTTGTTTATGATTGTTTAGCCATTTCGACGTTTGTTTAGACCTACAACCAAAGTTATCCAAAGTTATAGGAACAAAGGTGGGTTTGTATGGAATTCCTATATAACTTTGGTTATAGGTGTATGCAAACGTTGGAAATGGCTAAACAATCATAAACTATAGTTAAATCGAATGCTTTTCGTTTGTTTATGATTGTTTAGCCATTTCGACGTTTGTTTAGACCTACAACCAAAGTTATCCAAAGTTATAGGAACAAAGGTGGGTTTGTATGGAATTCCTATATAACTTTGGTTATAGGTGTATGCAAACGTTGGAAATGGCTAAACAATCATAAACTATAGTTAAATCGAATGCTTTTCGTTCGTTTATGGTTGTTTAGCCATTTCGACGTTTGTTTAGACCTACAACCAAAGTTATCCAAAGTTACAGGACCAAAGGTGGGTGTGTATGGAATTCCTATATAACTTTGATTGTAGGTGTATGCAAACGTTGGAAATGGCTAAACAATCATAAACTATAGTTAAATCGAATTCTTTTCGTTTGTTTATGATTGTTTAGCCATTTCGACGTTTGTTTAGACCTACAACAAAAGTTATCCAAAGTTATAGGAACAAAGGTGGGTTTGTATGGAATTCCTATATAACTTTGGTTATAGGTGTATGTAAACGTTGGAAATGGTTAAACAATCATAAACTATAGTTAAATCGAATGCTTTTCGTTTGTTTATGATTGTTTAGCCATTTCGACGTTTGTTTAGACCTACAACCAAAGTTATCCAAAGTTATAAGAACAAAGGTGGGTTTGTATGGAATTCCTATATAACTTTGGTTATAGGTGTATGTAAACGTTGGAAATGGCTAAACAATCATAAACTATAGTTAAATCGAATGCTTTTCGTTTGTTTATGATTGTTTAGCCATTTCGACGTTTGTTTAGACCTACAACCAAAGTTATCGAAAGTTATAGGAACAAAGGTGGGTGTGTATGGAATTCCTATATAACTTTGGTTGTAGGTGTATGCAAACGTTGGAAATGGCTAAACAATCATAAACTATAGTTAAATCGAATGCTTTTCGTTTGTTTATGATTGTTTAGCCATTTCGACGTTTGTTTAGACCTACAACAAAAGTTATCCAAAGTTATAGGAACAAAGGTGGGTTTGTATGGAATTCCTATATAACTTTGGTTATAGGTGTATGTAAACGTTGGAAATGGCTAAACAATCATAAACTATAGTTAAATCGAATGCTTTTCGTTTGTTTATGATTGTTTAGCCATTTCGACGTTTGTTTAGACCTACAACCAAAGTTATCCAAAGTTATAGGAACAAAGGTGGGTTTGTATGGAATTCCTATATAACTTTGGTTATAGGTGTATGTAAACGTTGGAAATGGCTAAACAATCATAAACTATAGTTAAATCGAATGCTTTTCGTTTGTTTATGATTGTTTAGCCATTTCGACGTTTGTTTAGACCTACAAACAAAGTTATCCAAAGTTATAGGAACAAAGGTGGGTTTGCATGGAATTCCTATATAACTTTGGTTATAGGTGTATGCAAACGTTGGAAATGGCTAAACAATCATAGACTATAGTTAAATCGAATGCTTTTCGTTTGTTTTTGATTGTTTAGCCATTTCGAGGTTTGTTTAGGCCTACAACCAAAGTTATCCAAAGTTATAGGAATAAAGGTGGGTTTGTATGGAATTCCTATATAACTTTGGTTATAGGTGTATGCAAACGTTGGAAATGGCTAAACAATCAAAAACTATAGTTAAATCGAATGCTTTTCGTTTGTTTATGATTGTTTAGCCATTTTGACGTTTGTTTAGACCTACAACCAATGTTATCCAAAGTTATAGGAACAAAGGTGGGTTTGTATTGAATTCCTATATAACT